>CM055118.1:571588541-572188541 GCA_029206835.1 Rana muscosa
AGGGGGTTAGCTCGGCAGCGGGTGTGTGTGACCCCCGAGATGGGCTCCCCACACAAAAACAGGCCCAGCAAACGGAGGTTGTGGTTTTCAAAATCAAAAAGGTGCGGTTTATTTTCTATTTACAGTGACAAAACACAGCAAAGCAAAAGAAACATAAACAAAATAAATCCTGGTCAACTTGACCTCTGACTAAACATACAGGTTTCCTAACTAACAACTGGGATCAGCCTAGTGCTGTCCTAGTCCCTAAGTCCCTGGTTTTAAATGTCCAAGCAAATAGCCACACAGGCTTTGTCTCACCGCACAGGGGTTCACTCTCCCTAGACAGTCCACACAGGTCTGGTTCCAGGCATGAGCTAACATCTAATGAAGCTGGGAGTTCTTATAGAGGCCTAAATGAGCTGACAAGGTTCAGCTGGTCTCCTCATCTCTGTCTGCACGACGCCCCACACTCTCCCTAGAGGTATGAGTCATCCATGAGCCCACTAGCCTTATACAACTCTCCACCTAGTTGTATAAGTCGGCGTAAAGCCTGAATCTGGGCGAAATATATCTACCCCCCTGGATGCAACCAGGTGACTTTACCTTCCTGCTGTCACAGTACTTACAGCGCTGTGATTGGCCAAGCATGCGGGTCATAGTGCATGCCTGGCCAATCATCAGCCAGCAATGCACTGCGATGCCGCAGTGAATTATGGTCCGTGACGCGCCACTCGAATTTGGCACGAACCGCCCATAATGTTCGAAATTCGGCGAACAGGCGATGTTCGAGTCGAACATAAGTTTGACTCAAACTCGAAGCTCATCCCTAATCAAGGACTATTACACCAGAGTAGACAGATTTTGCAGCCTGTGTTCTTTCTAAAGCTTGCCATACATTATACAATTTTCTTTAGATTAATGTTCAAGTATGTAGTGCAAGCGCCTGCTTGATTGCTTACATATTGAAAGCCATAGGCTCGGTTCACACCTATGCGAATTGGATGTGGCTTACACCGCATCCAATTCGCAGAACATTTTAAAATCTATTCGTTTGAATGAATCTGGTTCACATATGTGTGTTGCATTCGCACTTCGCATTGTCCAAAAAACGTGTGCGTTTTCTAGGCATTGTGGCGCGAATTACAGTCACGTAATCTTCTATGGGAAAGCATCTGATTCGCAGATGTGTTCGGTTCTGAACATTAATTCTCTCCCCCTCCTCACTACATCTTCCCCCTCTCCCAGGTCAGCTGATCCGCAGCTACAATGGAGATGAACTGCTGAACAGCTGTTTTTTCTCTTCGAAGTGAAACCGGAGCTGCAATTCGTGCCGGACTAGTGTAAACCCAGCCTTAATCTTACATCACAGGACACATTACAGCGGATTCTTGGACTATTAGCTTATGCTCCACCTCCATGTCATTAGGCACTGGCAAATCATGACACCACCCACTATCGCTCCTCCCACTCCCACCATTGCCTCGTTTTTTTTTTGCTAGTAGGCAATAGACCTGTCTCTCCTGGGAGCATCTTTCTGCTTCAATGCACGGAATTATACTTGAACTATGTTTCTCTGCTGAGCCACGGTGCCCTAAGGCAGTGGCACTTTTCCATATTGGTCCCAGGTGGACTTTGTGCACATCGCTGGATAGAGATTGGGGTCAGGTAAGTATAAAGGGGAGGTGCACAGAGAAGGTTTTTTTTTTTTGTTTTGTTTTTTAACCTTTTCCAATAATTTTTATTGAAGATTTGTGGAAACATATTACATGCCAGTACTTATTCACATAGAAAAAATAAACCAGTATTCTATAGATATACATCAAGGTACAAGGGGTATTGAGGGTGAAACCAAAAGATAAATTTTAGCAAGCATAACTTGGCTCAGTGAACAAACAAAAAACCAACAAGAGACAAAAGAAAAGTAGGTATATTCAGGTTTCCCTGTCACTCCTTTGGGCTCAATAAGAAGAGAGAGGGGAAACTAGGAGTTTTTTTTACGCTAATGTAGAGAATGCATTAGGTAAAAAAAAAAAAAACCTTCTACCTTTAAAAAGAGGACTCAGGACAGCATCAGCGGCCACAGGAGGAGGGAGGGCTTGCTGGCACTTTTTTCTTCAGTAGAATTCATCACTTGAACTGCACGCACAAAGCCCACTCTTGACATTAAAAATAAATAAAAAATCTCACGGCAAGGAGGACAGTCATGATTTGTAGCTCATGCCATTTGCGTTCAAAGGGTGAAAGAGTGTAACATTGTACCTACAATTCAAAAGTGTAAATAGCCAGGGCAACACAAGCTAAAAGAAACTGCACTTAGTAGCTACTATATCCACACACACACTTTCAGTGAAAAATCTCTCCAACAAAGACGCATTAAAAACTTCTCTCTTGGAAAAATAAAGACCTATTTCCACTGGTAAGGATAAAAGCAGCAAAGGGTAAAAACCCACAGAAGGGGGGCATGGGGATTGCTGGGGTAAATAGATATGTGTCCTAATATTTACTCCATTATTCAACTTTCAAATGGCTGCTGCAATCCCCATTTCCTGACAGACTCCATGGCAGCCTACGTGTGGGTTAATCCCGCCCCTCGTACCTCATAGGACCCTTCTCCCATAAATCTTTGCTCTGGGCCAGAGGCCGTGTTCCTTTTTTGTCCTCCTCCTAGGACCAAGCTATAGTCTTACCTTTTCATGAAGTTTTCTGTAATCCAGGCCTGGCGGTGTGCACGGCGAAAAGTTGGTGGTTAGCGGTGATCCTCTCTGCAGTCCAGCAATCCTAGCTATTAGCAGGTGGACATGGGCGATATGATGTGATACCATGAAGAGCTTACTAACCTGGCCATTGGCAGGCAAGCGGCAATATGGCCAAACGTCCCAGCTATTAGCAGGAGGCTTTGTAAATGCCCGATCGTGCGGTGGGTCGAGCGAACAGCTCCCCAGTCCCAGGTTCTGGTCCGGATCGTGCCGTGGTGGTGGTAATGTACAAAGATATTCGTTTTATATGGCAAGCGTATCTCTGTGTTTTGTGTGTCTCCTTATTTTCTATCAAGCTCCAGTGAGTGGCCACGGCGGCTGGAGCGCAGCTGCGTTCCAGCTCGCCGTTTCAGGAAGTTGCCGGGACCTGTCTGCGCATCCGCAAGCCGCGAACAAAGATTCCGTGCTTGGTTCGTGCAGGCGCGGTTTTGTCAAAATGTCGGCGACGGTCGCGCATGCGATTGGCCGCCACCGGGTGGCAACGTTTTTCCAGCGCAGGCGCGCTGTGAGGCGGTGACATCATTAACGGTGGCAGATTTAAATAGCTGTCAAAGCGGCTATTCCTTGGGATGACTTGCAGGCTTATGCGGCGGTTTCCCCAGGCACTGGTCTCTGGTTTACAAGGTAAATTGTTTGCTGCAGGCTCCCTGGGTGCTGGCTGCTGGCTATGTTTTGTTATGTGCTCTCTCATGCCTGTTGTCACTCCTGTTTCTCATAAGGCTTTAATGGTTTATTTCAGTTTCAAACTGCCTTGCCATGGATCTGTCACCGCCCTCCTGTGGCCAACCCTTGCGCTGCAGGTAGGATTTAGTTATTTCCACCTGTGATGCTTGGGTTCACTCATTCAGGAGCTCTTAACCCTTTCTTTTTCACTTAGCCCTTCTAGGTCTGAACACCAAAGCACGGCAAAGACCATCCTAGGTCTCAACGTCATCACTCCTCTTCAAGCTCCAGACGTCATAGATCTCCCTTTAGATCTAGGTACCACAGAAAGGAGTCTAAAACCACCTCTGGGCGACACACTCACCGCCACTCCAGCCGCTCCGTGAGGAAAGCCTGCTGGGTATGCAGGGCCCAGGTTCATGAAGGCAAATCGCTCTGCGAGCGATGCTTTTCTAAAGTCGCAAGAGAAAGAGGGGGGGGAGACCAACAAGTGGAAGCACTGGTCCGTGAGTCCCTGAGTAAAGCGGATTCTGGTCATACCCACAACCCTGCTGGCGACACTATGTCAGTCCCTATTAGGAATGATCTCAAGGCTCCAGGCCCTTCACAGCCGAGCCATTCCTCAATTGAAGCCTCAGACAGTGAGGTGGAGGTAGATGACCCTGGTGCAGGTTTTGAATTTTCCCTTGTACCACAGTTGGTCAAAGCTGTCAAAGAAGTTTTGAGATGGAAGAGCCAGTAGAGGCACCCTCCAAACAGGGGAAATGTTTTAAAGACCTCAAAAAAGAACGCCCTAATTTCTCCTTTTTGGGTGAACTCAGGGCAATAATTACCGATGAATGGGGTGGTGTTGAAAGGAAGAATTGCCTGTTAACAAAGGTATCAAAAATGTACCCATTTAAAAACAAGGATGTAAAACACCTCGAGTCGGCTCCTCTTATTGACTCAGCCCTAATGAGGATGGTGAGGCACGTCACACTCCCATTGGAGGATACTGTTTCCTTTAGGGATGGACTGGAGTGCAAAATTTATACCGACCTCAAGCGGATCTACATTACAGCGGGTATGACCTGCAAATCAGCTCTAGCTCTCGCAGCTCTTTCTAAAGCGATGGAAGTCTGGACAGACGACGTAGATGCTTCTCTGAGGAGCATCTCGGAAGAACTGGCCAGGAGCTCACCTATTCATGGGCTAAGGTTGGCGGTGGCTTTTCTGGGTCTGGGCTTCCCTAGACAAAATTCGCCTGGTGGCTCGGATTATGCTGACATCTGTCACGGCTAAGCATGCCTTGTGGCTGCGCCCCTGGGTAGCTGACCCTGCCTCCAAGCAGGCATGGTGCAGGATTCCATTTGAGGGTTCGTCCCTCTTTGGGAACAAATCGGACAGTGCCATCACCCGTGCCACAGGGGGCAAGTCGGGGGTTCCTTCCCCAGGATCGCCGTCTGCTAAACCAGAAGAGAACACAGCTCAGGCAAGGTTCAGATTGAGCAAGGAATACTCGCTACTATAGGCCTGGCCGTGAGTTCAAGAAGACCTGGAAGAAAAAAAAAAAAAACAGCCTTCAGGCCAGAAGTTTTCAAAAGGGCCATCTTCCGGTGGACATGAATCCCCTAAGCCTTTATGATATTGCACCTGCCTAGACAGAGCGAGTCGGCATCCTTGCCTCTCTCGGAAGAGAGAAAGCGAATTCTCCTGTCCTATGCAGACTCTCTTGTGGCTCCAGTTCCAGAGAACAAAAGGTTTCAAGGGGTCTACTCGCCCCTCTTCATGGTGTTGAAGAAAAACGTCTCCTGGAGGCCAGTTATAGACCTAACCCACTTGAATTATTTTATCTAGAAGGAGAAGTTCAAGCTGGAGACACTACTCATGATCAGTAAAGCAATCCAACTAGGCGATTGGCTTGTCTCTATAGACCTGAAGGATCGCCTACTTCCATGTTCCTATAGCGTCAGAATTCCAGAAATACCTTCGCTTTGCTGTCGATCAAATCCATCTGCAGTTCACCTGTCTCCCCTTCGGGCTTACAACATCGCCTCGTGTGTTTTCAAAACTCTTGTTGGCTGTCGTGGCTCTGATCAGGACCAGAGGTATCCGTCTGTATCACTATCTAGACGACCTGCTGTTATAGCGGGACAGGAAACCGTTGCTAATCCACAGATCCCAGGTCATCTCCACTCTACTTGAGTTTGGTTGGCTTCTGAATCTGGAAAAGAGCCATCTGGATCCTACGCAGTCCCTGGTATTCCTCGGGGCACACTTCAACGCTATCAAGAGCACCATCTCATTACCCCTGGAAAAATCCCAGTGATCCGGGACAGAGTTCGGCTTGCAATTTCGTCCTCATCTCCGAGCCTCTCAATGCCTAAAGATCATTGGCAGCATGGTGGCAACAACACCCATGGTAAAGTGGGCTCAGTGGAAAATGTGGCCCTTCCAGAAGGGTTTCCTCCAGCAGTGGAACCCAGGGCTTCGGGATCACTCTATCCAAATAACCTCATCCATGCGGGAGAGCCTTCCTTGGTGGCTACAACAGAGGAACCTCCTCAATTGTCACTCCATCGCACCTGTGTCTTGGGTCACCTTCACTACAGATGCCAGCAACTGGGGCTGACAGAAGTAGCCCAAGGCATATGGAATTTTCCCTCTCACGGGATAGTCTCCAATCTTCTGGAGCTCCGCGCAGCGTTCTGCGCTCTGCAGTCGTTTTTACCACTTAACAGCAGGAGACTCAGTCCTCCTAAGACTGGACAACACAACGGCAGTCGCATACATCAAGAGACAGGGGGGTACTCGCAGTTTCTCCCCATCAAAGGAAGTAGAGCCCATCATGATCTGGGCCCAGAAAAACCTGGCCAACCTGACAGCTTTCTATCTCCCTGGAGTCCAGAACGTTCAGGCAGATTTTCTGTCAAGAGTTTCTCTGGATAACGAGTGAACTCCCCCCCCCCCCGAAGTCTTCAGGTGGGTCCTGTCCCTGGGAGTCATTCCGGAAGTAGACTTGTTTGCCTCCCCGTGCAACTTCAGACTAGAGAGATACTACACGAGGTCTCGGTATCCCCAGGCTTTCGGGTAGATGCTCTGACAGACCATTGGCGGTTCCACAGGGCCTATGCCTTTCCCCCGGTTCCTGTCATTCTCCGGTTTCTGTCGAGACTCAGGATGGAAGAAGCAGAGATAGTGGCAAAAGTCATGTACTGGCCAAACAGGCCATGGTTTCCACTGCTGATGCAACTCAGTTTCCGGGACCTAGTTCCCTCTACCCTCCAAACCAGATCTCCTATCACAAGGGGCAATTCTACATCCATGCCTGGCCCATCTACATCTGATGATCTGGTTCTTGAGAGGGGAAGGTTGGAGGCCCTAAGCTGTCCAAGTAGGGCCATCTCCACATTATTAAATGCCAGAAGAGCAGGCACTAACAGGGTCTACCAGAGGATTTGAAAAAGTTTTCAGACTGCACCTCTTCCACTGTAGGTTCTTGCAATAACCCAAAGATACATGATATCCTGGGCTTCTTACAATCAGGATTGGATCTCTCATTGTCAGTCAGCTCGCTGCGAGTCCAAGTCTCTGTAATCTCTGCCTTTACGGGTGTTTCCTGGGCTAGACACCCTCTTACTGAGTAGTTTTTCAGAGGAGCAATAAGGCTCAGACCTCAGATAAAGCCAAGTTTCTCTAATTGGGATCTTCCCATTGTCCTGGATTTTTTCTTAGGTAGAGAGTTGGAACATGAAGATCAATCTTCTATCAAATAACTCTCTCTAAAAGTTGCCTTCTTGGTGGCTATAACATCGGCCAAGAGAGTCTCTGAAATCAGCTCTCTGGGATGCAAGGAGCTATTTCTAACCTTTTTAATTCCTATGTTGGGTTCAAACCCCAAAGTGGCATCTGTGTTTCATGACAATCAGGAGATTGCTCTTCCAACGTTCAGATCTACCGAGGATTCCAGTATTCATTCCTTAGATGTTGAAAAAGCTCTGAGTCAGTATCTTGAAGCTACAGCTTCTTTCCGTCAGACCGACCACCTGCTCGTTCTTTTTCATGAGAAGAATAAGGGAATGCGTGCCCCTTCCAGATCTATCGCAGCATGGATTGTTCAGGCCATTCAGTGTGCCTAAAATACAAACAATATTCGCGCTACTAACACATATGAGCAGCTACAATACCTGTGGAAAAAAGTAAACAACAAACAATATACAAAAATGTAGCGCTATACGTAATAACAATAAATCATAACACCCAAGTGCTCGAAGTGTCTGGATCACAATGGATCTAGTGATATGTCCAAATATATAAAAAAAGTCCAAATTACGAAGAGTCTTTGAATGACCAAAACATAAATATGGTTGTGACTTTCAATTCCAAATGGTGAATCTTCCAAAATAAAGGAGTGACATGTGACGTGACCACCACCGTATGAAAGGGAGGCTTACCAGATGGAATGGACCCAATGCACGTACGTGTAGAGGGTCAAACAGGCTTAGTGTATATGTATCCGTACACATGAAATCCCAGCCGGCACTGCACACATATGTATCCGAGATCCAAACTCGAGGATAACACCAAATATCCAAGCCCAATAAATGATGGAAATGGCTCACATAGAAATCATATAGAGAAAAGAAGGAGAGGGCACATAGCGTAATAACGTAGAGGATATTTTAATAAATGTAGGTAAGTACACTTACATTCAATCCATAAACATAGCGCTTTGCAAAACACTCAGTGGCAGCAGTGGAGTCTCCCGACGCGTTTCGCAAAACCTTGCATCGTCTGGGGTATAACTCCACGGTTGCCTGTATGCTACTTATAGATAACAAGGACCTCCCCCTCATCTGCCCATTGTGCCAGCACTTCCTGGAAATCAAAATGGCGCTAGGGCGTGCGTTCCCAGCCTCTCTATGGAATCCCTACATAGAGCATAGATGATCCTATTAGGGGAAAGCTGAATGGGCTAGATACGGGGGTGGACCTATAAATATATCTACATCACTAACCTGCGTGCCCATGCATGATGCAGGGCAAAACCAGCATGCATATGAACCTCGTATGACCGGGTATTAGTGTGGCTGGATGTCCATCGTCGCGGTCGTGACGTCACACCCAAGACGTGCGATAAACATCACGTGACCAACGTGCAATGTCACATGACCCTCGTAAGACGTCACATGACGTGCAGACGTTCACGCCAGACGCAGACAGCACAATCGCGTCATCAACTGATGGCGCTGCGTCCCCGGAAATGGGGCTATACCTGGCTGGCAGGTTGGCTACGCTGCGCTCCACCGCCCCGCAAACACAGAGCGTGAGACGCAGCCAAAGGCAGAGATAAATTAACTTAAACTGGTCCGCGGAAATGTAACACATCTTCCGACCTGGAACAGAAATATGTGATGGTGGATGAAAAAAAGGGGGACTAGTGAATGTGATTGTGACCACCTATTAAAAATAGAGTTAATTATATAAAATCGACTCTAAATAAAAACATAAAAATAATTGCTATATATGAATGCAAAATTTAAAATTGGTTGCTACATATAAATGCAAAATTTTAAATTGGTGTTGGATAAAAAACAGGGATAGGACCTTATTGGCATCAATTCACAATGTATGTAAGTGAGACAAACGTCTCATATGTGGATCTAAATCTCACATTGCAACGAACCAGCCTCCCCCTGTCATGATCAATCACAGAAGGGGGCCCCTATACCTCAACAATGGACTGTCCAATAGGCAAACCAGGAGGTGATCCCAAATCGCAACACACAACATCAGATAAACCTGTGTGAGATTTATCATACACATTAAAAAACACATTGAAAAACATATTTAAAATGAATATAAAATATAAGAAAAGGTAGAAATAGATCCATAATCCCACTGAAACAACCATTCCTAGGATTGGTCAATGAAGGAATTAATATCCCACTCGACATTTAAACCAGACAGCCTGTGCGTTTGTAGTTCATAAATCCAGTAGGTCTCCAGCTGGGACACTCCCCTAATTTTGGGGGTACCCCTCCAATGGGGAATAAAATGATCGATGATCAAAAATTGCGTGCCAACTGGATTTCTACTGTGATGTAGCCTATAATGTCTAGGCACCGTATGATTAACATCACCCCCTAAAATTAATGAAACATGCTCCCCCACTCTGACCGAAAAAGGTCTGATGGTACGACCTACATATTGTTTGCCGCAAGGGCAGGTGATAAGATATACAATATGTGTGGTGGAGCATGTGCAAAAATGTTTAATCGGGTATGACTTCCCTGTATTGGTAGACCTGAACTCTAAGGTTTTACTTCTTCCAGATGTGTTGTATCTACACACGCTACACTTCTTACAGGGATGGTAGCCCACCAGTTGGTGAAAGAAGGAGGGACGTACTGGGGGGTTAATGATGTTGGGTGCTATTCTACCCTGAAGAGTAGGTGCCCCTCTGAAAACGACTTTAGCCTGGTGCGGTAAAACTGGACCGAGGATGTTATCATTTTTCAAAATGTCCCAGTGCTTCGCTATGATGGCTTTCACTTGTTTATGTTGTAAGGAGAAGGAAGTGAGCATTGCCCATTTAAAATTATTGCTGGGTTCGCCTTTCTGCTTAACCTCCAACAGTGAACCCCTGTCTGTCTCCAATACTTGTCTGAGATCCCTATCGATACTAATAGGATCATAACCCTTATCGATAAAACGTTGTTTGAGGATCTCAGCCTGAGTGCGAAAGATATTAACATCACTACAGTTCCTCCTCAATCTGAGGAACTGACTACGCGGGACAGACTTCAGCCATGATTGGTGATGACAACTGTCCTGTGGAATGTACCCATTGCGATCAGTTTTCTTAAAGTGTGTTTGAAAACAAAACTGACGATCATGGATACTAATTTCCAAATCTAAGAACTGAATCTTTTCATGGCTGGCAGTGTATGAAAGGGAAATCCCTCTGTCATTGGCATTCAGATGGTCCATGAAGATCCCAAGTGATGCCACACTGCCACTCCATAGTGCCACTCCATAGTGTACTTACCTACATTTATTAAAATATCCTCTACGTTATTACGCTATGTGCCCTCTCCTTCTTTTCTCTATATGATTTCTATGTGAGCCATTTCCATCATTTATTGGGCTTGGATATTTGGTGTTATCCTCGAGTTTGGATCTCGGATACATATGTGTGCAGTGCCGGCTGGGATTTCATGTGTACGGATACATATACACTAAGCCTGTTTGACCCTCTACACGTACGTGCATTGGGTCCATTCCATCTGGTAAGCCTCCCTTTCATACGGTGGTGGTCACGTCACATGTCACTCCTTTATTTTGGAAGATTCACCATTTGGAATTGAAAGTCACAACCATATTTATGTTTTGGTCATTCAAAGACTCTTCGTAATTTGGACTTTTATATATTTGGACATATCACTAGATCCATTGTGATCCAGACACTTCGAGCACTTGGGTGTTATGATTTATTGTTATTACGTATAGCGCTACATTTTTGTATATTGTTTGTTGTTTACTTTTTTCCACAGGTATTGTAGCTGCTCATATGTGTTAGTAGCGCGAATATTGTTTGTATTTTTGTTCTATTTGGGATTTTGTATATTTGCTGCAGCTACTCACTCTGTTTATCATACACCCAGACATGGATGTATTTGATTACAGAGCCTCTCGCACTGTCAACACTGAGGGTGTGTTTTCCACCACCATCAGTGACACTGAAATAGGAGGTTTATTCACCAGACTTAAAAATGTTATGTCTTCGGAATTACATCTGCAATGGGACTTGGTTTTTCTGGAACAATATATTTCAGACCGTATGGTGCCCAGAAGTCTCCGATGGGAGGTCCAACCCCAGCAGGGAGATTCAGAGATTGAGTCCTGGTTTAATTATTTCAACGATGCCGGGATTACGTTTCTGGGTGTCCTGATCTCTAGAAAAAAGGTTAGACTAGCTGAGTTAGATAGAGAAATTAAAGAACTCAAGGAAAAACTTTTTTCACACAAACAGCCTCTTGAGTATCTTTCTCTATCTACTAGTCTACAGAACCATCTTGAGAAAGAAGATAGAGATCAGAAGCTAAAAAAGCATAAGAAATATTCCAGGGATGCTGGGGACTATAGGAACAATGCTGTGTTTGGGTGGCAGAAGCTATTTGCAACATCCTTTGGAGTTGAAATGGATTCTGCTCCTTCTTCAAGTAGTTCTGTCCAGATTTCTACCAATGGTCCTTCACTGACCCAGTCTGTGATTGCACCCAGTGTCCCAGCCCCCTCGTTCAGCTCACAAGGGGGTCCTGTTCGAGCACCTCCTTCTAGAAATCCTCACACCCCTACTCACCAACGGGGCAGGGGAAAATCTAGAGGTACCAGAGGGAATAGAGGTTCATCTAGGGGCCACTCACGTCATCACAGTGGTCCCCGTCAGCATGGGTATGAAGACTATTCATACAATGTCTCCCCAGCTCGACAGAGAACGGTTCCATCATCCCATTATGATCATATATCATATTATGGTCCCCCCCTATTTCTACTCATAGATTTGCTCCTTTGGGTGAGATACGGGACGATAGTTATCATACACGTGCCAGGTACCCTCCTGAACCTTCGTATTATAGTCCTGGCTACTCCAACTCCCAAAGCTACCACACACGGAATTTTCACGAGGTCCCAGACACCCACAAAAGAGGTTCAGATCAAAGAGAGGGACCAGAGGGGGGCAGAGAGTTCAGGAGAGGAAAAAGAAGGAGAGTTTAAAAGGTCAGGGCATTTTTAACTTAAGTAGTAAGGAATTCAGTCCTGAAGAATTATCAGTTTTGGACAAAGGCCTCAAGTTTGCCCCTCCAAAGAAACTTGATAAGTTCAGTACTTTTATCGACATACAAAAATATGTTCGTAAGGTTAATATACAACGGTACCTCATCACTAATCCCATTGTGAGTGAGGCTAGGGCGGCTGGGTTTGGGACGGTACACTCGGGTCTATCCAACCCGTCGTTGTTCAATCCCCCCGTTCCCGTAGCACCCTCTGTAAGTATTTTCAGAGATTTAGTACTGAAAGACTTGTCAGAAATCCCAGAGAGACGAGGATCTCGTCAAACTGTGTCTAGTGTGGGCCTCAAGTCCCTGTGTTCCAACAGGGACTTGGTGATTCGCCCTGCAGACAAAGGTGGAGGCATAGTGGTTCTGGACAAATCTGACTATGAAAAAGAAATGTTCAGAATCCTACACGAGCCTAACACCTATTTACAAATGTCCTCCAATCCTACTTCCAGGTTTAAAACTGAACTTCAGAGCTTGGTTGACAGCAGTTTCTCTAGAAACATTTTAAACAAAAAAGAAAAGGCATTTTTGGTCCCCACTGTTCCTAGGATACCGACCATTTACTATCTACCGAAGGTCCATAAAGATCCCGTGCACCCACCCGGTCGTCCAATTGTGAGCGGGATTAATTCCGTCACATCCAGAATTGGCCGCTATATCGACCATTATCTTCAACCGTTGGTCAGGCGTGTGCCATCCTATCTGGCGGACACCGGGGCTACCATTAGAAAACTTCAGGATGTGAATTTAGCAGGTGATTACATCCTGGTGACGGCTGATGTAGCCTCGCTTTATACATGTATCCCACATAATAAGGGGTTAGAGGCTGTACAGTATTTCTTGGAGAAGGAAGAAATTTTAGCCCCTTTCCAACGAGTATTTATCATGGAATTGTTGGAGTTTGCCACGAGAAGTAGTTACTTCTGGTTTAATGACAACTTTTACCTCCAGTTGAGAGGTGTGGCCATGGGGGCTAAATATGCCCCCAGTTTGGCCAATCTTTTCATGGCCAAATGGGAGGAGGATGTCGTCTATGCCTATGATACCCAACACTTGGTGTTTTGGACTAGGTACATTGACGACATCCTCCTCCTATGGAGTGGCAGTGTGGCATCACTTGGGATCTTCATGGACCATCTGAATGCCAATGACAGAGGGATTTCCCTTTCATACACTGCCAGCCATGAAAAGATTCAGTTCTTAGATTTGGAAATTAGTATCCATGATCGTCAGTTTTGTTTTCAAACACACTTTAAGAAAACTGATCGCAATGGGTACATTCCACAGGACAGTTGTCATCACCAATCATGGCTGAAGTCTGTCCCGCGTAGTCAGTTCCTCAGATTGAGGAGGAACTGTAGTGATGTTAATATCTTTCGCACTCAGGCTGAGATCCTCAAACAAAGTTTTATCGATAAGGGTTATGATCCTATTAGTATCGATAGGGATCTCAGACAAGTATTGGAGACAGACAGGGGTTCACTGTTGGAGGTTAAGCAGAAAGGCGAACCCAGCAACAATTTTAAATGGGCAATGCTCACTTCCTTCTCCTTACAACATAAACAAGTGAAAGCCATCATAGCGAAGCACTGGGACATTTTGAAAAATGATAACATCCTCGGTCCAGTTTTACCGCACCAGGCTAAAGTCGTTTTCAGAGGGGCACCTACTCTTCAGGGTAGAATAGCACCCAACATCATTAACCCCCCAGTACGTCCCTCCTTCTTTCACCAACTGGTGGGCTACCATCCCTGTAAGAAGTGTAGCGTGTGTAGATACAACACATCTGGAAGAAGTAAAACCTTATGCCGCGTACACACGATCATTATTCACGGCGGTTAAAAAACCGCCGTGAATAATGACAGGAAAAACGAGGGAACCGCTTGGTTCCCTACACACGGTCGTTTTTCCCGTCATTTTTTCTCTTGACGAGAAAAACGACCGTCTGTGGGCTCCGCGGCAGTGTTTCCCTATGGGAAAACTGCCGCGGAAAAAAATGCTGGAAAAAACTATGAGAAAATTTAGAACATTTTTCTCGCCGTTTTTCTCGACGAGAAAAACGACATAAAGCCCACAGACGATCGTTTTTCTCGGCGAAAAAAAAAATGCAGTTTTTCTCGTCGAGAAAAGCGGTCGTGTGTACGCGGCATTAGAGTTCAGGTCTACCAATACAGGGAAGTCATACCCGATTAAACATTTTTGCACATGCTCCACCACACATATTGTATATCTTATCACCTGCCCTTGCGGCAAACAATATGTAGGTCGTACCATCAGACCTTTTTCGGTCAGAGTGGGGGAGCATGTTTCATTAATTTTAGGGGGTGATGTTAATCATACGGTGCCTAGACATTATAGGCTACATCACAGTAGAAATCCAGCTGGCACGCAATTTTTGATCATCGATCATTTTATTCCCCATTGGAGGGGTACCCCCAAAATTAGGGGAGTGTCCCAGCTGGAGACCTACTGGATTTATGAACTACAAACGCACAGGCCGTCTGGTTTAAATGTCGAGTGGGATATTAATTCCTTCATTGACCAATCCTAGGAATGGTTGTTTCAGTGGGATTATGGATCTATTTCTACCTTTTCTTATATTTTATATTCATTTTAAATATGTTTTTCAATGTGTTTTTTAATGTGTATGATAAATCTCACACAGGTTTATCTGATGTTGTGTGTTGCGATTTGGGATCACCTCCTGGTTTGCCTATTGGACAGTCCATTGTTGAGGTATAGGGGCCCCCTTCTGTGATTGATCATGACAGGGGGAGGCTGGTTCGTTCCAATGTGAGATTTAGATCCACATATGAGACGTTTGTCTCACTTACATACATTGTGAATTGATGCCAATAAGGTCCTATCCCTGTTTTTTATCCAACACCAATTTAAAATTTTGCATTTATATGTAGCAACCAATTTTAAATTTTGCATTCATATATAGCAATTATTTTTATGTTTTTATTTAGAGTCGATTTTATATAATTAACTCTATTTTTAATAGGTGGTCACAATCACATTCACTAGTCCCCCTTTTTTTCATCCACCATCACATATTTCTGTTCCAGGTCGGAAGATGTGTTACATTTCCGCGGACCAGTTTAAGTTAATTTATCTCTGCCTTTGGCTGCGTCTCACGCTCTGTGTTTGCGGGGCGGTGGAGCGCAGCATAGCCAACCTGCCAGCCAGGTATAGCCCCATTTCCGGGGACGCAGCGCCATCAGTTGATGACGCGATTGTGCTGTCTGCGTCTGGCGTGAACGTCTGCACGTCATGTGACGTCTTACGAGGGTCATGTGACGTTGCACGTTGGTCACGTGATGTTTATCGCGCGTCTTGGGTGTGACGTCACGACCGCGACGATGGACATCCGGCCACACTAATACCCGGTCATACGAGGTTCATATGCATGCTGGTTTTGCCCTGCATCATGCATGGGCACGCAGGTTAGTGATGTGGATATATTTATAGGTCCACCCCCGTATCTAGCCCATTCAGCTTTCCCCTAATAGGATCATCTATGCTCTATGTAGGGATTCCATAGAGAGGCTGGGAACGCACGCCCTAGCGCCATTTTGATTTTCCAGGAAGTGCTGGCACAATGGGCAAACGAGGGGGAGGTTCTTGTTATCTATAAGTAGCATACAGGCAACAGTGGAGTTATACCCCAGACGATGCAGGGATTTGCGAAACGCGTCGGGAGACTCCACTGCTGCCACTGAGTGTTTTGCAAAGCGCTATGTTTATGGATTGAATGTAAGTGTACTTACCTACATTTATTTAAATATCCTCTACGCTATTACGCTATGTGCCCTCTCCTTCTTTTCTCTATATGATTTCTATGTGAGCCATTTCCATCATTTATTGGGCTTGGATATTTGGTGTTATCCTCGAGTTTGGATCTCGGATACATATGTGTGCAGTGCCGGCTGGGATTTCATGTGTACGGATACATATACACTAAGCCTGTTTGACCCTCTACACGTACGTGCATTGGGTCCATTCCATCTGGTAAGCCTCCCTTTCATACGGTGGTGGTCACGTCACATGTCACTCCTTTATTTTGGAAGATTCACCATTTGGAATTGAAAGTCACAACCATATTTATGTTTTGGTCATTCAAAGACTCTTTGTAATTTGGACTTTTTTATATATTTGGACATATCACTAGATCCATTGTGATCCAGACACTTCGAGCACTTGGGTGTTATGATTTATTGTTATTACGTATAGCGCTACATTTTTGTATATCATTCAGTGTGCCTACAAAGCCAAGGGCTTGGCGCCTCCAGAAGCGGTGACTGCTCACTCAACTAGAAGTGTGTCTTCATCATGGGCGGCGTCACGTGCCTCCAGAAGTTATTTGCAAGGTGGCCTCGTGGTCTTCAATTAACACGTTCATGGCACACTACTGCGTAGAGCCAGCCTCATTATCTTCTGTTAAATTTGGTTTACGTATCTTGTCTGTTGATGGTGCCAATTAAACCTTTTCTTTTGTCCAGCACTCTGCCCACCCGGGTGTGTATGGCTAGTTATTTCCCAAACGTAGGCTGCCATGGAGTCTGTCAGGAAAACGGAAAATTTATATCAAATACTTACCGTAATTTTCCTTTCCTGATGGACTCCATGGCAGCAGGAGTTCCCTCCCAGTAGCTGGAGTAGGCTAAATTATGGAACACGGCCTCTGGCCCAGAGCAAAGATTTATGGGAGAAGGGTCCTATGAGGTATGAGGGGTGGGATTAACCCCACACGTAGGCTGCCATGGAGTTCATCAGGAAAGGAAAATTACGGTAAGTATTTGATATAAATTTTCCGTTTTACAGTGCCTTCAAAAAGTATTCATACCCCTTACAATTTTGCACATTTTGTAATGTTACAACCAAAAACATAAATGTACTTTATGTGATAGACCAACACAAAGTGGCACAAAATTGTGAAGTGGAATGGAAATGATAAATGTTTTTCAATTTTTTTTTAACAAATAAATATGTGAAAAGTGTGGAGTGCATTTGTATTCAGCCCCCGAGTCAATACTTTGTAGAACCACCTTTCGCTGCAATTACAGCTGCAAGTCTTTTTGCGTATGTCACTACCAGCTTGGCACATCTAGAGAGTGAAAATTTTGCCCATTCTTCTTTGAAAAATAGCTCAAGCTCTGTCAGATTAGATGGAAAACGTCTGTGACCAGCAATTTTTAAGTCTTGTCACAGATTCTCAATTAGATTTAGGTCTGGACTTTGACTGGGTCATTCTAACACATGAATGTGCTTTGATCTAAACCAGTGGTTCTCAACCTGGGGTCGGGACCCTATCGGGGGTCGAATGACGATTTGCCAGGGGTCACCGAATCCTGGGCTGTTCTTGAAGCCTGCATCGCTCTCCCAGCCTGCATCGCGGCCGCCCAGTAGGGCTGGCCATAGAGCCCAAGGCCGCCCACTCGGCCTCTTTACAGCTGCCCATTCAGTTCATGGCATGGCTGGGGGGCAGAGACTAGAGGTCAGCTGACTGGTGAGGAATGTTAAGTGGGTGGGGCTGGAGGAGAGCCTATCTCCTGATTTCGGCATAAGTGTCACTGCTACGAGACACCGCAAAGTCGGAGACAGACACAGTAAAGCCGGAGACACAGTATCACTACCTGTGATTAGAGTTGCCATTAAAAGTCCCCACTACAGTTCTCAGATCAGCAGATGACCTTGATCAAGAGCACCTAAGTTGGCTGATCAGAACTCCCCCCAGCATTGCCACTGATCCCAGTCCCCCACCAAGGAGTAAGAGAAGGAATAAAAATAGAGAATACATGGAAGGGAGAGGAAAAGAGAGGGACAAAGAAAAAGGGAGAGGAAGAATAAGAGAACAAGAAAGACGGCTAGAGAGAGGGATGGGGTAAAAAAACGAAAAATTAGGATAGAGAGATATAAAATGGAAAGATAGGAGAACAAAGAGAAAGTGTGGTACATCCTAAAATGTACCAAAAGGGTTTTTAATTCTGTACGAGTGGAAGGGACTCCGGGAGCACTAAATGTCCGTGGGTTAGGACCGCAAATTACTTGCCTTGCCTTGGGTGTTAGCAACCCACGCTACGAAAATAATTTTACTGTTAGGGGTCCCCACATCTTGGGAAATTTTATCAAGGGGTCATGGCACTAGAAAGGTTGAGAACCACTGATCCTAAACCATTCCATTGTAGCTCTGGCTGTATGTTTAGGGCTGTTGTCCTGCTGGAAGATGAACCTCCGCCCCAGTCTTAGGTCTTTTGCAGACTCTAACATCCATCCATCTTCCCATCAACTCTGACCAGCTTCCCTGTCCCTGCAGAAGAAAAGCATCCCCACAACATAATACTGCCACCACCATGGTTCACGGTGGGGATGGTGTGTTCAGGGTGATGTACACACATAATGTTATGCTTTTAGGCCAAAAAGTAAAATTTTGGTCTCATCGGACCAGAGCACCTTCTTCCACATGTTTGCTGTGTCCCCCACATGGCTTCTCACAAACTGCAAATGGGACTTCTTATAGCTTTCTTTCAACAATGGCTTTCTTCTTGCCACTCTTCCATAGAGGCCAGATTTGTGGAGTGCGTAACTTATAGTTGTCTTGTGGACAGATTCTCCCACCTGAGCTGTAGATCTCTGTAGCTCCTCCAGAGTTACCATGGGCCTCTTGTCTGCTTCTCTGATTAATACTCTCCTTGCCCGGCCTGTCAGTTTAGGTGGACGGTCATGTCTAGTTTTTATTCAAGTTTTCACAACACAGAACAAAGACCTTGGCATTGATTTTTAACACTGCATAGTTTCCGTGGGCTGATAAACATATAGTATATGCAAGGACATCCCGCCTCCTATGCTTTAGAGGCAAGACATATACTTTAGTAATAACATTTCCTTGACTACAATCTTGACTGTTGATCTGTAAAGCAAGCTATTCGGTAGACGATCTGTCTTAAGCTTCTCACTATACCTTGTGTCATTATGTCAACTCTATTGTATGGGCTACAGAGTACGCCCTCCAACTGTCCCTGATTTGAAATAAAGTCCCTCTTTACTCCTTATTTGTCACTCATTTTGGTCTGATCTATATAGTTGTATAAAAAATGCACTTTTTATCCTTCAAAAAGTGTTTACCAGTGCTAAACCGTTAATCCAATTTCAAAATTGCTGCACTTGTAAACTTCAAATGACAGTATAAAGGAATAATAGTGGTAAAAAAAAAAAAAAAGGACTTTTTTTCTGTATAATTTTCCTTTAAGAGGTCGTGGCAGGAGGTGTGTCCTATGCCTACATACTTTTGCTAATAAGTGTCCCTCGTCCCCATCTCAAAAAGTTGTGCCGTATGTATATATATATAGATGTAGGATGAAGTCAAGGTTCATGATCTAACCAGTGTTAAAATCAATCATATAGTGCCTCTGGCACATTAGTTCTAGCAGACCCTGTCTGCATTCCAGTGTTAAGGGGAAGAGTTCCAACGTACATTGAAACATCTATTTGAATACCTCCTCATCTTAGACATTTGATTGAGCTTTTTGAATAATATGGAAATGAGTATTGCAGCAGCCATTTGATTTTCTACCCACTTGCCAGCTGGAGTGGGTCTTGTTTGTTCACCTGTGACAGGTACATTTTCATGTATAAATATGCAGACATATTCCACAGTTTCCTGATGAAACAGATCCCCTGGTCTAAGAAACACATTGAATAGTACCCTAACCTCACTGGTTGAATCAGCACTCACTAAAGGAACATTTTAAGATAACTATATTGTTGTACATGTATATCAAGGCTCTGTTCACATCATCGTGTAGTAGGAACAAGCATTCCCGCTATGCGATTTTGCGTGTCGCAAAGGGGCATCCCATTCACTTGAATGAGCTGCCCTATGCCCTTTTGTCACCCAAAAAGAAGCTCCTGCTCCTCTTCGGATGACCAGCCTCACGCGATTTTAAAGCGGAGGTCCACCCAGAAAAAAAATTTACATTTAAATTCCTAAAAAAAAAAAGATAAAAATTTATAGAATTTTTTATTTTTCTTTATACTCACCCGAAATGCCTGTTGCTATGCGGAAGTCCCCTAATCTGCCTCTAATGTGCCTCTTCTCATCCGCGGTGGGTCTCCTTCTGCTTCCTCTTCTTGTGAATGGGGCGCGCTGCCTTCTGGGAACTGTGTGTATCCCAGGACGCAAGCCGCCCATTCACAAAGCGCCGTGCGAGTGGCGCATGCGCAGTAGGAAACGGGCAGTGAAGCCGTAAGGCTTCACTGCCTGTTTCCCTTAGTCAGGATGGAGGAGCCGTGACCTGCCAGCAGCGATCGATTGCCGTGGCGGGACCGACATCGCGGGCGAGTAAGACAGGTAAGTGTCCTTATTAAAAGTCAGCAGCTACACTGTTAGTAGCTGCTGACTTTAAAAAAACAAAAAACAAGCTGCACCTCCGCTTTAAACAGTGTGATTTGCAGTGTGATCCTGTCGCGTAACAATTGCATTGTGTTTGCGGTGCCATTAAGGGTAATGACACCCAAACGCGCGTTGTGCATCGATCGCCACGCAATTTGGAACTGTAGCAGAATTGTGGCAATTCTGCCCGCTATTCCAAATCGTGAAGTGTGAATGAAGCCAAGTGGCACCTGAAAAGTCCCCAGGTTCTTTTTTTCTGGTGTACATAATTATAGCAGGGATGTAGCAAAGTAACAACATGCCAGTCAGGCATGTGTCAATACTTGCTGAATAAGTGCTGTTTGATGTCCTCTCTCTGCATACTAATCCCAATCAAACTTCCGTGGCAGCCCTGAATCTAAAATTTGACTGTGACAAGGGTAGTTTGTGAAATCCTGGCGTGACTGTGGGCATATACCTCTTCTACATAACAAACAGGTAAGAAAAATAGGGCCAGATTATTGGTATAGCTAGGAAGTCTCAGTAATCCAATCAGTAATCCAACTCTGCACCACTGGGTTCTCTCTGACACTATGGGCTGAGGAAAGTAGTGACAGCTGCATCACTGCTTCTGTAAAGTAGGAGCAGAAATGCAACACAAATGTAATCCCCCAATTTTTCTAAGTAAACATAGACAATGCCACACCTCAAGAAGAGGATGCTACCGAAAAACCTGTTGTAGGTTCAGGCATTCTGGGATATCAGTGTCCCTTTTACCTGCCAAATCATAAAACTTCTCTGAAACAATGCTGTAGCCACACCTTCTCTTCAAGCCAAACCCGAACACTTATGGACCTGGGATGCCTTTGGGTGCCCCCAACGAGAGTAGTAATGCGGTGCACATAGCATGCCGCAGCAAACAGCGAGTGTGGCCAAATTGCTCTTGCTGACATCATCGCCCTGACCCCACTGTGATGCCTAACCTGCCCTCAGACAGCAGCCCACAGCTCCTGGACGGAAATAGATTAGTGTGTGACTATCTTGGTTACTTGGGGAGCCACAGCCCAGTCTGAATAATGTGTCCAGGTTTCAGTCCCCCTGATTCAAAACCTGGACTGTCCGGGTGAATCATGGACAGGTGGAAACCCTAAGCCACACAGAGGATCCACTGGATTACTAAACTGAAACCAAGCAAGATTGAGAGATCCTGGAGCATGGCAGAGAGATCGGCACGCTTCATCAACCAATCACTGAACACAGTTGTCTCTCCCTTTATGGGGACTTTGTGCTTCTCACATCTCAGCCCTGCCTCTCACCTCATTGTGTTGTTTTTGGTGTTTTTTGTTACATAAATGTGTTTTGGGAGTTGACCTGTAATTAACTGTTTTTCACATGCAGTAACATTTAACCACTTGTCCTCCGGAAGTTTTAACCCCCCCCCCCCCTTCAGGACCAGGCCATTTTTTGCAATACGGCACTGCGTTACTTTAACTGACAATTGCACAATCGTGCGAAGCTGTACCTAAACAAATTTTTTCTTTTTTTCCCCACAAATAGAGCTTTCTTTTGGTGGTCTTTGATCACCTCTGCGGTTTTTATTTTTTTGCACTATAAACAAAAAAAAAGACTGACAAGTTTTAAAAAAAACATTTTTTTTAATTCTACCATAAAACACGCCCAATTTTTTATTTTTTTTAAAATCGAATTTCTTCATGAACTTAGGCCAATATGTATTCTGCTACATATTTTTGGTAAAAAAAATATCCCAATAAGCGTATACTGATTGGTTTGCGGAAAAATGATAGCGTCTACAAACTATGGGATATTTTTATTTATGTATTTCACTAGTAATGGCGGCGATCACCGACTTATAGCGGGACTGCGATATTGCGGAAGACAAATCGCACACTAACTGACACTTTTTGGGAACCAGTGACACTAATACAGTCATCAGTGCTAAAAAAATATGAACTGTCCCTGTACTAATGACACTGGCAGAAAAGGGGTTAACATTAGGAGCAATCAAAGGGTTAAATGTGTGCCTGACCAGTGCTTTACTACTGTGGGGGAGGTGCTTGTACTAGGAGAAGGCATGGATCAGTGCCTCTGCTTAGTACAGACACAGGATCCATGTCTTCTGTAGTGACAGAACAGCGCTCTGCTTTGTTTACATAGGCAGACCGCCGTTCTGCCTGTGTAGCGAAGCAGCAGCGGGTGCCGGTGCAGCGGGAGCTGATCGGTGGGTACGGCATGTCCAGACGTGAACCTGTGCAGGAGAGCCACCTTGCCGTTTTATATATGCAGTATATGGTTGGCAAGCAGTTAATACATTCATTTTTTTTTTTCAGTGCCAAGTATTTAGCTTTACGAAGAACACTGAAAAGTTCATATTTTGTCAGTTTACAAACACACCTTCAGGTGTGCTTAGTACATCGCTAATAAAAATGATACATTAAACAGAAAATTGTATCAAACTTATTACTTACAGTAATTTTAATTTCCTTTCGCCAATCCATGGCAGCATACTAAACCACATGTATGTTGCCATGTTGGCACCAGGAAAATGCTTTCACCTACAGCATTATGGCTGGGCACCCTGTTGTAAGCTAGATTTCAATAACATTTTCCATGAGGGCTGAGCTAGCTGTTCTTAAATTATATCAGTGGCGGTGCATCCATAGAGGGCGCCAGAGCGCTGCCCCCTCTCGCTCCCGCACCGCCACTGAAAGACAATACACAGATTCATGCATTGCATGAATCTGTGTATTGTCACCGCTGCCACGCTGCCCACTATACATATGGCCGGCCTCCTGGTGAGCGGCGGCCATATGAATTAGAGCGGCGGCCGGCGGTGGGTGTAACTTGGAAGTGCCTATCAGAGCCAGCGGCTCTGATAGGCTTTCCGAATACAGCTCTCACGCTGTATTCGGCTTCCAAAAACTCCTCCCAGGTACGCATGGGGGTGCGTTCCTGGAAGAAGACTGTGTGGAGGTTTCAGCCAATCAGGTTCACCGGATCTGGTTACCGGTAACCTGATTGGCTGAAGCGACATCGAGGGCGGGAGAACACATCGAGGACGGCGCGGACCGAGGAAGGTAAGTGCAGGGCTGGGGGGGGGGGGGGGAACAGGCTGCATTTGGGGGACAAACTGGCTGAATATGGGGACAAACTGGCTGAATATGGGGCACAAACTGGCTGAATATAGGGGGAACTGGCTGTATATGGGGGACAAACTGGCTGAATATGGGGGACAAACTGGCTGAATATGGGGGTCAAACTGGCTGAATATGGGGGGAACTGGCTGAATATGGGGGACAAACTGGCTGAATATGGGGGAAACTGGCTGTATATGGGGGACAAACTGGCTGTATATGGGGAACAAACTGGCTGAATATGGGGGACAAACTGGCTGAATATGGGGGACAAACTGACTGAATATGGGGGACAAACTGGCTGTATATGGGTGACAAACTGGCTGAATATGGGGGACAAACTGGCTGAATATGGGGGACAAACTGGCTGAATATGGGGGGAACTGGCTGAATATGGGGGACAAACTGGCTGAATATGGGGGGAACTGGCTGTATATGGGGGACAAACTGGCTGAATATGGGGGGAACTGGCTGTATATGGGGGACACGCTGGCTGCATTTGGGGGGAACTGGCTGTATATGGGGGACAAACTGGCTGCATTTGGGGGGAACTGGCTGTATATGGGGGACACGCTGGCTGCATTTGGGGGGAACTGGCTGTATATGGGGGACAAACTGGCTGCATTTGGGGGGAACTGGCTGTATATGGGGGACAAACTGGCTGCATTTGGAGGGAACTGGCTGTATATGGGGGACAAACTGGCTGCATTTGGGGGGAAATGCCTGTATATGGGGACAAACTGGCTGTATATGGGGGCACACTGGCTATATATATGGGGACACACTGGCTGTATATGGGGGCACACTGGCTATATATATATATATGGGGGCACACTGGCTGTATATGGGGGCACACTGGCTGTATATGGGGGCACACTGGCTGTATATATGGGGGCACAATGGCTGTATATGGAAACAAACTGGCTGTATTTGAGGGGGCAAACTGGTGGTGTTTGGGCACAGTGGCTGCGTTTAATGGGCACAGTGGCGGCAATTGATTTTATTTATTTTTTTCAGTTTGTGTGCGCCCCCCCAAAAATTTTGAGCACCAGCCGCCACTGAATTATATGATATAAGTTATATATTATAATGTTATATGATAAGGATATCCAGGCTGGTGAAAAGGAAAGCGGCACAGCCCAGAAATACAGTATGTGTGAATCAATTTCTTCTCCTCTATAATAGCACTGACCAGGTAAGTGTGCTGTAGACAAATGTAATAAATGTTTTTAACCACAAGATGTCGCTCTTGCATTGCAGGTTCAAGAATGATTCTGCTGGATATAGTCACCTATGCCTGAAGCTGACAAATGAGGATTGCTCACTTAAAAAAGGAATGAATAAATAAATGTATTTAGGGATTTGTAATGAAAATTTGGATACTCTCAGTTTAAAAACACACAACTGTGTATCAATAGAGGACTCTTTCGACTCCTTTAACACACCCGTCTGGCTACATTTTCTTTTCTTTTGAAAAGGAAAGTTATACGCCTGCTACTGGCCTTACAGAGTCCATTTGTTGAGCGAGTACAAACCGAATGTTCTGAATTTGCATCTACAAGAAAATTGTTATCTTTATTTCTTAGACCTCTTTCACACTGCGAGCACCGGCTCTAGCGGCGCTTTAGCGCTATTTAAGCAATGCTTTTGCACCACTAGCGGGGCGCTTTTAACCTCAAAGAAGGGGTTAAAAACGCCCGTGTTGCAGTGCTTCGGAAGCACTTTTCAGGCACTTTGGAAACGCTGCCCATTCATTTTAATGGGCAGGGCTTTTTGGGAGCATTACCAAACCGCCCCAAAGATGCTGCTTGCAGGACTTCACGCAAGCGCACCGCACCAGTGTGAAAAGACACACTGAAATGAATGGGAGGTGGTTTTCAGGTGCTATTTAGGGGCTATTTCTAGTGCTAAAATGCCTGAAAAACGCCTCAGTGTGAAAGGGGTCTTACTTTAAGATAGTGATTGAAGCAATGCAAACCATTGCTTTATGCAAATAAGCTTTAAACAGCTGTATGACATTTGGAATAAATGGATCTATAATGTTAGGGTATATCTGTGCTGAAAACCAGCAGTATTTGCTGGATAAGGACACAAAGAAACGATTTGCACTGCTCTGCCAACTTTCCCTAAATAAATTCACGCATTTTTTATTGTGTGTTATCACAACGCATACAGCCGTGCTTTGTGATGCCATTTATTTAGAATGGCACTCCAACATATCGCATAGCGCCTGCATCGCAACACCACAACAAAGTACACCATTTACAACAGGCTCTGAAAAAATATGAATGAGCCCGCATCTAAGTGCTTTGTCCCAATGATGCTGTGTTCCAGGCTGTGTCCCAAGATGACAGCATTATCCCTCTTTTAGTTACTGAGTATGGGCTGTAATAAAAAAAAAGGGTACTAACTGACGGTATGGTGGTCCTGAATGGGCAGTACCCACATAATTAGGAATGGGAGGGCCCAGAAAGTGGGAGTGATCTATGTAAGACGTAGACGCTGAGCATGTTAAGAGTAGACTTTGGGTGGGGGTGATAGTGTCCCAGGGAGTGGGACAAAAATTTAGGAAATAATTATATATATTTTATATACAGTACTGTGCAATAGTTTTAGGCAGGTGTGAAAAATGCTGTAAATTAAGAATGCTTTCAGAAATAGAAGTGTTAATAGTTTATTTTTTATCAATTAACAAAATGAGTAAGAAAAAAGTAAATGAACAGAAGAGAAATCCAAATCAAATCAATATTTGGTGTGACTACACTTTGCCTTCCAAACAGCATCAATTCTTCTAGGTACACTTGTACACAGTTTGTGAAGGAATACAGCAGGTAGGTTGTTCCACACATCTTGGAGAACTAACCACATATCTTCTGTGGATGTAGGCTGTCTCAATTCCTTCTGTCTCTTCATGTAATGAAGACAGACTGGATGATGTTAAAATCAGGGCCAAATCCGCACTTCCAGGACTCCTTGTTCTTCTTTACACTGAAGATAGTTCCTAATGACATTTGCTGTATGTTTGGGATCATTCTGGAGAATAGATTTGGTGCCAATCACACGCCTCCCTGATGGTACGACATAATAGATAAGTATCTGCCTGTATTTCTCAGCATTGAGGACACCATTGATCCTGACCAAATCTCCAACTCCATTTGCAGAAATGCAGCCCCAAACTTGCAAGAAACCTCCCACCATGCTTTACTATTGCCTGCAGACACTTATTATTGTACCTCTCTCCAGCACAAACTGCTTCCTGATTTAGCCAAATATTAAAAATGTTTACTCTTTAGTCCAGCACCTGCTGCCATTAGTTGAACCCCAGTTCCTATGATTTTGTGCATAGTAGTAGTATAGCTACCTTGTGTGCTCAGTCTTGCCATGGTGTATGACCTGTGACATGAAACTGTCTTCCTCAACCTCACCTTAGTAGCAGAGTATGGCTCTTCCTCACCCAGTTTTAAGCCCCCTACACAGCTATTTCTGTTTCAGTTAATGACTGTGTTTCAACCTATATATAAAATTGATTATCATTAGTACCTGCTTGGTGTAATTAGTTAATCATACACCTGACTCTAACCCTTAAAAATCCCTGACTTTGTACAAGTGTACAAAGTGTGTAAGTGTAAGAATGGATGCTGGTTTGAAGCCAAAGGGTAGTCACACCAAATATTGATATGATTAAAATTTTTGTTCTGTTCGCTCACTTTTCATTTTTGTAAATTGATATAAATAAAAATTAAACTATATATTTTTTAAAGCATTCTTACTTATAGCATTTCTTCACACCTGCCTAAAACTTTTCCACAGTACTACATATCCAAATTGGTCCCTAAAGCCTCGTACACATGACCGATTTTCTCGTCCAAAACCGTCAAGAAAAGTGCAGCGAGAGCTTTTTTGTCGAGAAAAACGTTCGTGTGTATGGTTTTACGACGAGAAAATTGCCGAGAATCTCGACGAGAAAATAGAGAACCTGCTCTCTATTTTCTCGTCAGGATTCCAGATTTCCTCGTCGTGTTTCTCGTCGGCCTGTTTTGTGACGAGAAAATGGTTCGTGTGTATGCTTTTACGACTCTTCCAAAAGCGCGCATGCTCACAAGCAACTATGAGACGGGAGCGCATCTTCTGGTAAAACAAGCCTTCGTAATGGAGAGAGCACATTCGTCACGCTCCAAATTATTGCATCGTTTAAATTAGGGTTGTCCCGATACCACTTTTTTAAGACCGAGTACAAGTACCGATACTTTTTTTCAAGTACTCGCCAATACCGAATACCGATACTTTTTTTTATGTGTCAGTATTTTTTTTTTTTTTTTTTTACAATTTTTTGTCATGTTTTTTTACAATGCTTTGTTGGGGTGGGTGGGGGATGATCTCAGTGTATTTATTTTTTATTTTTTACAATTTATTTTTTTATTATTTATTGCAATTTATTCTTTTTATTTCTAGCCCTGTTGGGGGGCTTTGGTGAGATATCAGGGGTCTTAACAGACCTCTGACATCTCCCCTTTGAGACAGAGAAAGGGACTAGGGAAACAGATTCCCCAGTCCCTTTCTCAGCTGCACTGAAAATGAATGGAGAGGAGACAACGGCTCCTCTCCATTCATAAACTGAAGCATCGTAAACACAGGTTACGATGTTTCAGTTATATGAATGGACAGAGTCAGTCACTGACTCTGTACATTCGGAAAAGGTAGGAGCCGGGTTTAGCGGCTCCTACCTCCGCTCTCCATCCTGACAGAGGGAAGCGGAGGAGGATATGGAGGGTGGCACAGAGCTGAGGACAGCAGCAGCGCGGAGGGGGAGAGCAAAATAACAGAGGACAGCAGCAGCATGGAGGGGGGAAACGGAGCGCGGGGGGGGGGGGAGAGCAGAAAGACGAAGGACATCAGCAGCATGGAGGGGGGGGGGACACGGAGCGCACGGGGGAGAGCGGAATAACGGAGGACATCAGCAGCATGGAGGGGGGACACGGAACGCACGGGGGAGAGCGGAATAACGGAGGACATCAGCAGCATGGAGGGGGGACACGGAGCGTGAAGGGGGAGAGCAGCACGGATGGGGGAACTGGAGGAGGATACAGGGACAGTCAGCGGTGATCGGTGCGGCTTTGGGGGGAGTTACAAGCACCGACCACCGCTGTATAGATTTCACTAAAACAGCTGAAAAGAAAGGGGGGGTCGGGAGAAGCTGTCGGGCTGTATTGAAATCTATACAGCGGTGATCAGTGCTTGTAACTCCCCCCCGCCGCACCGATCATCACTGACTGCCCAAGTATCGGCTGAAGCATCGGAGCATTTTCCCCGAGTGGGGAAATGCCTGGTATCGGTACCGATACCGATACTAGTATCGGTATCGGGACATCCCTAGTTTAAATGTTCTGCATTGAAATCTTCGTTAGAATGTTACATTAATCAAAACGAGTGACCTTCTTTTGCTGCTGATATTCACACCGAGTTATGACTATTTTTTTTTAACCTTTTTCATGCTGCTCTTAAGAAGATTTCTGTGTATTATATCGTGCAAGTTTTTCGGAATAATTTAAATTGTTATATTTTTCAAAATGATGTTAATTATAATTTCGCAATGTTTTGATAGTGATCTCCCATTTAATTTTGGAATCTATATTAGTTAAATTTTCCACCATCTTTTTTAGCAAATCAGATTTAGTTATTTTTTTGGGGGGTTGTTATCTGTCCCTTTTTTTGTCAGTCAAATGTATCTGCTTACTCCAAAGCTAGATTTTTTATTTTTACAAATACACATAGTCAAGTATGAACTTAAACAAAAATCACATTTATTCATGTTTCGAAATAAAATAAAGAGAAGGCAGCGCTGGAGAAAATGCTGCCATTTGTGCATCCCAGGGACCCCAGAGCACACAGCAACCCTGTGTGGACCCTAAAATTGGGAGCTTGAGAAGGCCAACATTTCTGAACACAATCTGATGCTGGCCTCCCAGAGGTCAGGAACAGCAGCAGGTGATATATATGTCCCAAGTGTGTGGTACTACAACAGGCTGCCTTCTGTCCGACCACAATGAAGCAAGGCCATCACTTCCTCTTCTTCCTGGCAATCTTCCCTGAAGCCTTCCCTGCAGCCTTCCTTCTTCGTTTGGCTGGAGGCTGGGCCACTGGAGGGGTACTCCTGTCAGGAGGAGGAGATGTAGCAGAAGGGGGTGGGGCAGAAGAAGAAGGTGGAGGTGTAGCAGAAGGGGGTGGGGCAGAAGAAGGTGGAGGTGTAGCAGAAGGGGGTGGGGCAGAAGAAGAAGGTGGAGGTGTAGCAGAAGGGGGTGGGGCAGAAGAAGAAGGTGGAGGTGTAGCAGAAGGGGGTGGGGCAGAAGAAGAAGGTGGAGGTGTAGCAGAAGGGGGTGGGGCAGAAGAAGAAGGTGGAGGTGTAGCAGAAGGGGGTGGGGCAGAAGAAGAAGGTGGAGGTGTAGCAGAAGGGGGTGGGGCAGAAGAAGAAGGGGGAGGTGTAGCAGAAGGGGGTGGGGCAGAAGAAGAAGGGGGAGGTGGAGGTTGAGGTTGGGTCAGTTGTGCCACCTCACATATGGAGGTATTGGGGGTAATTTTCTCCATCACCCCCTTGTTGAGCAAGGTGATGAGCAGGGGCTCGCATAGGAGGCGTTGCTCCATGCTCATCACCTTGAACTTAGCCTCCACTAGGCCGGCAATGGCCTCTTCAGGGGATGTGGGCTCCTGGGGGGTGGCATGGGCCTCACGAATAAGGGCCATTGCTGCCTCACTCGTGCTCCTGTCCCTTCTGCCTCTTTTGGGAAGCCGGATGGGAGGCACCTGGGATCTGGTGATTCTCCTTCGCCCTGCCACCTCCTGGCTGCCACTGGGCCCTGCCACCTCCTGGCTGCCACTGGGCCCTGCCACCTCCTGGCTGCCACTGGGCCCTGCCACCTCCTGGCTGCCACTGGGCCCTGCCACCTCCTGCCTGCCACTGGGCCCTTCCTCCTCCTGCCTGACAGTTTCCAGACCCTCCTCCTGGCTGATTTCATCCTGTGTATGAAAAAGGGACATAGTTTAATATGTTGGTTTAATCTTTGCATCAAACTTTGTAATCCTGATTGAAGCAATTAGAATGTAAATCCATAAATCCTTGCTTTAAATTTACCACTACATCAGATTGACTATTTAGCACCCAATTAAGTGCAGACTAATGTCTACAGATCTTGATTTCACTTGTGGAATCCAAAATATTTTATGTTTGTCATCTTGACATATTTGTCAAACATTAACCACTTAAGCCCCGGACCATTTGGTAGCTAAAGGACCAGAGGTGAATTCAGAATTTTGCACTGCGCTGCTTTAACTGTAAATTGTGCAGACATGCAATGTTGTACCCAAACGAAATTTGCGTCCTTTTCTTCCCACAAATAGAGCTTTCTTTTAATGGTATTTGATTGCCTCTGCGATTTTTATTTTTTGCGATATAAACGGAAAAAACCCGAAAATTTTGAAAAAAAATGATATTTTCTACTTTTTGTTATAAGAAAAATCGAATAAACTCAATTGTAGTCATACATTTAGGCCAAAATGTATTCAGCCACATGTCTTTAGTAAAAAAAATGTCAATAAGCGTATATTTATTGGTTTGCGCAAAAGTTATAGCGTCTACAAACTAGGGTACATTTTCTGAAATTTACACAGTTTTTAATTTATGACTGCCTATCTCATTTCTTGAGGTGCTAAAATGGCAGGGCAGTACAAACCCCCCCCCCCAAATGACCCCATTTTGGAAAGTAGACACCCCAAGGAAATTGCTGAGAGGCATGTTGAGCCCATTGAATATTTTTTTTTTGTCCCAAGTGATTGAATAATGACAAAAAAAAAAAAAAAAAAATTACAAAAAGTTGTCACTAAATGATATATTGCTCATACATGCCATGGTTATATGTGGAATTGCACCCCAAAATACATTCTGCTGCTTCTCCTGAGTACGGGGATACCACATGTGTGGGACTTTTTAGGAGCCTAGCCACGTACGGGACCCCGGAAACCAAGCACCGCCTTCAGGATTTCTAAGGGCGCAAATTTTTGATTTCACTCCTCACTACCTATCACAGTTTCGAAGGCCATAAAATGCCAAAATAGCACAAAACCCCCCCAAATGACCCCATTTTGGAAAGTAGACACCCCAAGCTATTTACTGAGAGGCATGATTAGTCCATGGAATATTTTATATTTTGCCACAAGTTGCGGGAATATGACAAACTTTATTTTTTTTGCACAAAGTTGTCACTAAATGATATATTGCTCACACATGCCATGGGCATATGTGAAATTACACCCCAAAATACATTCTGCTGCTTCTCCTGAGTACGGGGATACCACATGTGTGGGACTTTTTGGGAGCCTAGTCGCATACAGGACCCCAAAAACCAAGCACCGCCTTCAGGATTTCTAAGGGCATAAATTTTTGATTTCACTCCTCACTACCTATCACTACCTATCACAGTTTTGAAGGCCATAAAATGCCAAGATGGCACAAAACCCCCCCAAATGACCCCATTTTGGAAAGTAGACACCCCAAGCTATTTGCTGAGAGGCATGTTGAGCCCATTGAATATTTTTTTTTTTTGTCCCAAATGATTGAATAATGATAAAAAGAAAAAAAAAGAAAAAATGTACAAAAAATTGTCACTAAATGATATATTGCTCACACATGCCATGGTTATATGTGGAATTGCACCCCAAAATACATTCTGCTGCTTCTCCTGAGTACGGGGATACCACATGTGTGGGACTTTTTAGGAGCCTAGCCACGTACGGGGCCCCAAAAACCAAGCACCGCCTTCAGGATTTCTAAGGGCGTAAATTTTTGATTTCACTCCTCACTACCTATCACAGTTTCGAAGGCCATAAAATGCCAAAATAGCACAAAACCCCCCCAAATGACCCCATTTTGGAAAGTAGACACCCCAAGCTATTTACTGAGAGGCATGTTCAGTCCATGGAATATTTTATATTTTGCCACAAGTTGCGGGAATATGACAAACTTTGTTTTTTTTGCACAAAGTTGTCACTAAATGATATATTGCTCACACATGCCATGGGCATATGTGAAATTACACCCCAAAATACATTCTGCTGCTTCTCCTGAGTACGGGAATACCACATGTGTGGGACTTTTTGGGAGCCTAGCCGCGTACGGGACCCCAAAAATCAAGCACCGCCTTCAAGGTTTCTAAGGGCATAAATTTTTGATTTCACTCCTCACTACCTATCACAGTTTTGAAGGCCATAAAATGCCAAGATAGCACAAAACCCCCCAAAATGACCCCATTTTGGAAATTAGACACCCCAAGGAAATTGCTGAGAGGCATGTTGAGCCCATTGAATATTTTTTTTTGTCCCAAGTGATTGAATAATGACAAAAAGAAAAAAAAATGTACAAAAAGTTGTCACTAAATGATATATTGCTCAAACATGCCATGGTTATATGCGGAGTTGCACCCCAAAATACATTTGGCTGCTTCTCCTGAGTACGGGGATACCACATGTGTGGGACTTTGAGAGCCTAGCCGCGTACGGGCTCCTGAAAACCAAGCACCGCCTTCAGGATTTCTAAGGGCACAAATTTTTGATTTCACTCCTCACTACCTATCACAGTTTTGAAGGCCATAAAATGCCAAGATAGCCCAAAACCCCCACAAATGACCCCATTTTGGAAAGTAGACACCCCAAGCTATTTGCTGAGAGGCATGGTGAGTATTTTACAGCTCTCATTTGTTTTTGAAAATGAAGAAAGACATATTTTTTTTTTCTTTTTTCAATTTTTAAAACTTTGTGACAAAAAGCGAGATCTGCAAAATACTCAACATACCTCTCAGCAAATAGCTTGGGGTGTCTACTTTCCAAAATGGGGTCATTTGGGGGGGGGGTTTGTGCCATCTGGGCATTCCATGGCCTCCGAAACTGTGATAGGCAGTGAGGAGTGAAATCAAAAGTTTACACCCATAGAAATCCTGAAGGCGGTGCTTGGTTTTCGGGGTCCTGTACGCGGCTAGGCTCCCAAAATGTCTCACACATGTGGTATCCCCGTACTCAGGAGAAGCAACAGAATGTATTTTGGGGTGCAATTCCACATATAACCATGGCATGTTTGAGCAATATATAATTTAGTGACAACTTTTTGTACATTTTTTTTTCTTTTTGTCATTATTCAATCACTTGGGACAAAAAAAAAAATATTCAATGGGCTCAACATGCCTCTCAGCAATTTCCTTGGGGTGTCTACTTTCCAAAATGGGGTCATTTTGGGGGGTTTTGTGCTATCTTGGCATTTTATGGCCTTCAAAACTGTGATAGGTAGTGAGGAGTGAAATCAAAAATTTATGCCCTTAGAAACCTTGAAGGCGGTGCTTGATTTTTGGGGTCCCGTACGCGGCTAGGCTCCCAAAAAGTCCCACACATGTGGTATCCCCGTACTCAGGAGAAGCAGCAGAATGTATTTTGGGGTGTAATTTCACATATGCCCATGGCATGTGTGAGCAATATATCATTTAGTGACAACTTTGTGCAAAAAAAACAAAGTTTGTCATATTCCCGCAACTTGTGGCAAAATATAAAATATTCCATGGACTGAACATGCCTCTCAGCAAATAGCTTGAGGTGTCTACTTTCCAAAATGGGGTCATTTGGGGGGGTTTTGAACTGTCCTGGCATTTTATGCACAACATTAGGAAGCTTATGTCACACATCATCCACTCTTCTAACCACTTGAAGACAAAGCCCTTTCTGACACTTTTTGTTTCCATGAAAACATTTTTTTTTTTGCAAGAAAATTATGTTGAACCCCCAAACATTATATATTTTTTTAAAGCACAGGCCCTACAGATTAAAATAGTGGGTGTTGCATTTTTTTTTCCACACAGTATTTGCGCAGCGATTTTTCAAACGCATTTTTTGGGGGAAAAACACACTTTTTTTATTTTTAATGCACTAAAAAACACTATATTGCCCAAATGTTTGATGAAATAAAAAAGATGATCTTAGGCCGAGTACATGGATACCAAACACGACATGCTTTAAAATTGCGCACAAACGCGCAGCGGCGAGAAACTACATTCATTTTTAAAAGCATTTAAAAACCTTTACAGGTTACCACGTTAGATTTACAGAGGAGGTCTACTGCTAAAATTACTGCCCTCGATCTGACCTTCGCGGTGATAACTCACATGCATGATGCAATTGCTGTTTACATATGACGCTAGACCGACGCTTGCGTTCGCCTTTGCGCAAGAGCAGGGGGGGACAGCGGTGCTTTTTTTTTTTTTTTTTTATTATTTATTTTGCTTTTTTATTTTATTTTTAAACTGTTCCTTCCATATTTTTTTTTTATCATTTTTATTGTTATCTCAGGGAATGTAAATATCCCCTATGATAGCAATAAGTAGTGACAGGTACTCTTTTTTTGAAAAAAAATGGGGGGTTAGACCCTAGATCTTTCCTCTGCCCTCAAAGCATCTGACCACACCAAGATCGGTGTGATAAAATGCTTTCCCATTTTCCCAATGGCGCTGTTTATATCCGGGGGGGGGGCATTCCCTCCCACTGCTTGTAAAAGCAGTCTAGAGGCTAATTATCTGCTAGAATTGCTTTTACATGAAAGCCGGCCACTGGCTGAAAAGAATGATACCAAGATGATACCTAAACCTGCAGGCTTCATTCTGGTATAAACATTCAAAGTCCAGCAACATACCAGTACGTTGCTGGTTCTTGTTGGACATGTATTGTAATCTTTTTTTTCATGCAGCCTGTTGGCTGAACGAAAAAAAGAGATTGATTGGTGGGTATGCCCACCATTAGAATACCTCCCTTCATCCACCCACTTCTAATGATGGGCATATATGCCGAAGCATGGGGGCATCCTCCCGCAAAAAAGTTATGCCGCGTACACACGGTCGGACTTTTCCACGGGCAAGCCTTCGTCGGAATTTCGACCGTATGTACGCGGCATAAAAGGTTATGCCACGTACACACGGTCAAATTTTTCCACGGGCAAGCCTCCGTCGGAATTTCGACCGTATATACGCGGCATTAGGAGCAAAATCGCTCCTCCGCCCCTGCTGCCCCCATGCTTCGGCATATATGCTCTTTTTTTAACTGTGGTGGTGAAATGACCTCCTACAGCGTTGGAGTCACGGCTTTATGTATCGTGGGAGCAAACACTGTTGCTGTCAAGATAAATAAATCCGCGATGCAACTGAATGGCGTACCTGCTAAGCAAATGATGGTTAACATTAAAACAAAGTAACATTACAGTACAACAGTAAGACCTTACCATACCATACCTGCAAAGCAAATACCAAAACAAAACCTAGTAAAAAATAAAACATTTTTTTAACGCAACCTGTGCCTAAAATATATATATATATGCCGAAGCATGGGGGCATCCTCCCGCAAAAAAGTTATGCCGCGTACACACGGTCGGACTTTTCCACGGGCAAGCCTCCGTCGGAATTTCGACCGTATATACGCGGCATTAGGAGCAAAATCGCTCCTCCGCCCCTGCTGCCCCCATGCTTCGGCATATATGCTCTTTTTTTTAACTGTGGTGGTGAACTCACCTCCTACAGCACTGGAGTCACGGCTTTATGTATCGTGGGAGCAAACGCTGTTGCTGTCAAGATAAATAATTCCGCGCTGCAGTTGAATGGCGCACCTGAAAACAAAAAATTACATACCTGAAAAGCAAGCATGATAAAACATTGCAGAATGGAATACAGTAAAAAAGAGCAGAACAATAGAGAGAAAATAGAGAGAGAGAGAGAGAACAATAAAACGACAACTATTTTTGTTTTTTTTATTTTATATTTTTTTTGTGTTTTGTTTTTTACGTTTTTTTTTCTTTTTTACACTTTTTTTTTTAAACTTTAACAACTGTAATGGTTCGGGTCTCTCAAAATGTAATGGCATCTTGGGAGACCCTGTGTAAGTGTGTCCTAGTCTGTGAAATGCTGTACCCTACGCTAAAACTTCACTTTTGAGTGGTAGCGTTCAAAACATTCACCAAGGCAAAGACCAGGTTTGTCAGGACAGAGTGGACAATAATAATGGGTGTCACGCCTAAATCCGCGCTTGCTACAGACACGACATCTTTTTTGGGGGGCTCGTTGGGTAGGGGTACTCGGGAGGAGATGCGTATAATGCCTCTCATGCAGCCGGCTTACTGCATTTGGTAGGGGATGGTGAGGTGCAGAACCGCCTGGATACAGGAGTTCTGTGACTATCTCATTCTGGAATTTTAGAAGAGATAAAGTCCCGCCTGAAGCTCTGTATAGCACATGAGCGTTCAGCAAAGCCAATTGGAATAAGGATAGAGACACTTTTTTGTACCAGCGTCTCGCCTTACGGTCAATTAGATACGGCGCCATCAACTGGTCGTTAAGGTCCACCCCTCCCATATTTTTGTTATATTCGTGGACACAGAAGGGTTTCTCCACAACACCAGTCGCTGTAGGAATTTGGACTGTCGTGTCTGCATGAAGGGAGGTAAGTGTCATGGATATGCAGTAGTGTTTGTCTGTCAGCTTACCTTCCTTCCCATGTGTTCATCTTAGAGGCCTGAGCCCTTTCACCTGGCTTCCTTTATAATCTCCTCCCAGCCTGACTCCACCCCAGGCCCTATCACTGAACACTATATTAACCTGTGCACTGCAAGCCTGCTTGGCTGATCAATGTGTTTGTTAGGCATTGTGTGTTTGGGTTCCTGCCTGCCGTGTGCGACGTCTGTCTCTCTGTTACGTTATTGGCTTGTCCCCGACTATCCCTGTCTGCTCGTGACCCTTGACCTTCGGCTCATTCTTCGTTATCCTTGTCTGCTTGTGGCCCCTGACCTTCAGCTTGTTATTCGGTTCTCTCTTATCGTGTGCTGCTGCTTCCCCTCTTTTCCCCTTATCCTACGGGGCGTGAGCTAGGAAACTCCAGGGGCCGCGACCTGGTCCCAGCCTGCAGCTAACATCCTCACCACTAGAGGCCCTGGAGAAGACCAGCTGGGTCTTAGACTCCGCGCCCTGGGGAATCTTGGCTCTAGCTTCCGTTTGGATCCCGGTTGTGCTCCTCTGGTCCCGCTTTCCACAACCACCCAGTTTCCTATCCGCAGAAGCCAGCCATAGGGTTCACTACCTCGCGGTGCACTCCTGTCCCCCTACGGTGTGCATCTGTCACCTGGCCACAGGTGACCCTGACAGTAAGAAGGAAAACATTCTTATTGTCCCTCCACTTCATAGCGAGCAAGTTATTACACTTTACGCAGGCTCTCTCCCCCAGCCTAAGACGGGCATCTACAAGCCGCTGGGGAAAGCCCCGGCGATTAGGTCGCACGGTGCCACATGCTCCAATCTGATGATCAAACAAGTGACTAAACAGTGGCACGCTCATGTAATAATTGTCCACATACAAGTGGTACCCCTTTCCGAATAAGGGTGACACCAAGTTCCACACTATCTTGCCAGCGCTCCCTATGTAATCCGGGCAGTTGACCGGCTCAACCTGACTATCTTTTCCCTCATAAACCATAAAGCTCCATACATAGCCTGTTGCCCTGTCACAGCACTTATAGAGCTTGACCCCGTATCTGGCACGCTTGCTGGGAAGGTACTGCTTGAAAGCCAAGCGGCCAGAAAATTTAATCAGGGACTCATCAAACGCAGACAGCTTGATCGGGAATAAACAAGGCTGCAAAACGTTCGTTGAAGTGGTTTATGTGGGGCCGAATTTTATAGAGCCGGTCGTATTCAGGGTCCCCACGTGGACGACAAAGTTCATTGTCGTTGAAGTGCATGAACCGCAAAATCTGCTCGTATCGTTTCCTGGGCATGGAGGCAGAGAACACGGGCATGTGGTCAATTGGGTGCGTGGACCAATAAGCACGCAATGACGGGAATTTATGTGTGCCCATGTTGAGGGAAAGGCCCAGAAAGGTCTTAAATTCGGAAACCGTAATTGGTTTCCAATCTTTGGCAATGGAAGGCAACTGGGGATTAGCGGCGATGAATTGACCAGCATATAAATTACTTTGGTCCACAATAGATCTATAGAGATCTTCCGTGAAAAACAGCGAATAATAATAGATTGGCATAAAATCAGCTGTTTCCACCTGAATACCGGGTTGGGCAGTGAAAGGGGGAAGTACGGGTTCTGCAGAAGTGGTGGGAACCCAATCAGGATAGGCGAATTCTGCAGGAAGAGCACTATGGGTACGACGGGCCTGCCTTTGTCTTCTTGGTGGCAGCGGGACACTACTTGTGCTTGCCACCTCGCCAGCTTGAACTGCACTCATGGGACTCGCCACGTCACCACGTGATACTGCAGTGCTGGATGTACGCCCAGGCTGTACTAGGCCGCTGGTGCTTGCCAATTCACCAGAAGGAATAGCGGCGCTAGTACTCCTCTGCTCCATGATACGAGAGCCCTGCGGTTCTTGCTCCTCAACAACCTCAGAAGATCGGGATCGGGTACGCCTGACCTTAGCAGGGACCTCAACTTCGTCGTCAGAGCTATCTGACGTGGGGCCGCTGATGTCACTGTCTTCTACGGGAAGATATTCTGAGCCTGAATCTGACAGATACGTGACCTCCTCTTCACTATCTGTCATGCTCAGAATCTCGTAGGCCTCTTTACTAGTGTACCTTCGACTTGCCATTTTGGGCGCAGGGATCAGGACTGTCTCTGCGAACGCTGCAGTTATGTGTTTTGTGTTTGGTAAGTGACAGTGATCGATCGATACTGCACTTGGGTGGGCTGGGCTGGGCTGGGCTGGGCGGAGGGGCTAAACACAGGTGCTAGCAGGTATCTGGGCTGATCCCGCTACCACTGCGTTTTTGGGAACCCTAAACCGCTGGGGACGCTAGTATAGATCTGATCAGATACTATACCACTAAGGGAGGTGTATGCTTTGCGCGTGGGTGTTAGCGTTACTGGCACTAACCTAACGCTGCCTGGGGCGACGCAGACCCTCTCTGGCGCTAAAACCTAATTGATCTCACCCGCCGGGCGATCAGGGGGTTAAACCTTTATTGGGTTATATACGGCGGGTGCCCTGATGCTATAAAAAGCAAACTAACCAACCAGTGTCACCCGTAACCTTTATATGGTGATCACTGGTGAAAGGGTTAACTAGGGGAAATCAGGGGGTTAAAACCTTTATTAGGTTAAATATGGGGGTACCCGACGCTATATAAAAACCTGACGGGTTACCTAAATAACTAAATAATTAACTGGGTAACCAGTGTCACCAGTGACGCTTATACGGTGATCACTGGTGAAAGGGTTAACTCTAGGGGCAATCAGGGGGTTAAAATAATATATGGGGGTACCTGACGCTCTAAAAACCTGCGGCGAAACTAAAAATAAATAACTGGCTATCTAGGGCACCACCGGCACTAAATACAGCGATCGAAAATACGATCGCTTAGTGGCGCTGGCGTTAGGGGGTGAAAGGGTTACCTGGGGGGCGATCAAGGGGTTAAACCTTTATTAGGGGGGGTTAGGGGGCTACCCTGGACCTAAAGGGGCCTAAACCTAACTGCCCTGCAACTTTTTACTATCACAGATGACACTAAATGCAGTGATCAGTAAAATAAATGATCACTGCAATCAGTGACACTGTGATTGGGGGCTGGGGGGTGACCTGGGGGGTGATCTGGGGGTGACTGGGGGGTGAAATGTGTGCCTATGTGTACCTAAGTGTCAGTGGACTGTTGGTGCACTAACCTGCTTCTTCTCTCCTCGGCGCCGGAATCGAAAAGACCGCCGCGAGGGAGATGACATCACTTCCTCCTGCCTGTGTTTACATCACATGGCGGAGGAAGCATTTTCATTGGCCGGGAGCGATCGCGAGGGGGTGGCCGAAATCGAATGGTCACCCCCTCATCTCTGATCGCTCCCCAACGATTAACGGCCGCTCACTGTATAGGAGGGGGGTCCGATCGGACCCCCCAAATGTACAAAGGCGATCACGTACACTCTACGTGATTGTGCCTGTCGGTGCCATTCTGCCGACGTATATATACAGTGAGCGGTCGTTAAGTGGTTAAGTTTATCCCAATACATTTTCAGTTAATACTATACCTGGCTCCAGATGGCCATATCAGGATCATCCAGGATGGCTGCCTCCTCTTGCTCCAGAGAAGGCTCAGGTTGGCTGCAGGGAAGTCTGGGGGGAAGAGTGGAGAGTGATGGCCTTGTCTCAATGTGGTCATCCAGGAAGGACATCCTGTTGTAGTACCACAAAATCGGGACATAAACATCACCTGCTGCTGCTCCTGACCTCTGAGAAGCCAGCACCTTAGAGCGTTCAGTCCTGTAGGTACCTCTCAAGCTGCCAATTTTAGTGTCCACTTGTTTTGCTGTGGCTGTGGGCACCTTGGTATGCACAAATGGGAGCAGCTTCTCCAGCGCTGCTTTTCTCACCCCTCTTTTTTTATGGATGGGGTTTTTCGTCTCCCACAGAGCGGGCAGCTCCCTTACCCGGTCAATAAATTCCGCCAGGAAATCCTTGTCGCTTATTAAGACATTCATATTGTATCTGCAAGTTAAATAAATTATATATAACTAATGTGAGGCAAACAGTCTAACCTCCTTAACATCCTAGTCACCATATATATCCTCCCAACATTCTCAAGACAGTATAGGCCAACAATTTGTACAAGTCACAAAATCACATACCTTCGTTCGCACGTCCGTCACTTGAACTCCTCTCTCCGCACACCGAACGTACTATAGTCACATGTGTGTTTGCTATATACACACCACGCATGCGTCAAATTTCGAACACGTCGCTCCGCACACGTCGCCCGCCCATGACGTTCTAACTAACATCTTTTCCCCGCCCCTTCTCTTTCGGCGCAGACAGATATGGCGGAGTTACAGCAGGTGTCTGATAATTCCGCAACTAACGAGGAGGAGACAAGCCCGGAGACCGAGGAAACGTCACGATCAAGGAGGAGATTCAAGGCATCGAATATGTCTTTGGCGGAGATGGCGGAGATGGTGGACATCTTGCTCAAGTCTGATTATGACGCAAAGCATGGGCCGTATAGCAAACCAAATAGAAGGAAGGCCAAAATCCTCACTAATGTCGTGAAGAGTCTGAAGACGAATTTCGGGGTGAAACGCTCAAATGAGCAGCTCAGAAAGAGGTGGTCAGACCTCAAACTGAGGGAGCCAGAGCAGTTGAGGAGCATAAAGAGAATGCTAGCAAAAAGTAAGTAAAATGTAGACTTTTCTGCTATTAATCTTTTTCTAAACTTACATGTTGCTCTTTATTTTGGTTTCTCATATTGGACTCCCTTCCAAAATGTAATATTTTGAACTTGGTTGGGCACAGTAATCGTTCGTTACGTTACAGACACTTCGTTCGGCCACTATCCGCGGTTTTGGCTTATTTTATAGCCACAAAAGTAATTAGACATCTGCCATTTTTGGTCAAATATTGTGGCGAAATTTTTAGGCTAGATGATGTGTTTGTAAAGAGAATGAAATGCAAACTTTTATCAGTGTAAAGGAGACGACACTCAGCAGCTGCTTCCACATCTGTACTTTGGAGCACTATAGTGTGGGCCACCAAACCCGCCTTTTTTGGGTGTCCCACACAGGTGCATCAGTGAATTTTTGTGGTGCCTCCATGTCAAATAAATTACATCCAAAGGTGAATACTAAACATATTCTTGGTCATAAATAATGCATTCTTCTTTAAATTCCGCCCAAACACACACTTGTACCCCACTTCCAAGCAATTTAGCCTGTTTTTATTTTAACATTGAGATTTACAGTGTGATAAATAGACCTTTTGTTTGATTCTCATAGGGGAGAGAAGACTGGGAGGAGAACACTCCAGGGAGCACATGCACCCCACAACTTCCAAGCAACCCCAAACTCCCAAAGACCCACAACCGAAAGATGTGCAGGAAGTTGAGGTGGAGGAAGGAGAAGTGCAGGAAGGAGAGGTGGATGACGTTGTGGATCTGGTCACCACAACAGGTCAGTATCTGTCACCACAGCTTCAGGTAAGAGATGTAGGCCTGCAGAGTTATAATACCTTTTGTTTTTGGTTTTTAGGGGATGTAAATGTTGTGAAGGATAGTACACGGTTCTCTGCTGACAGTGCCCTCCGCCTCATCCAGCAAGTGATGGAATGTAGCACGGAACTGGACCTAATTAAACAAAGAATCCATGTGATAGAACAAACATTTAAAGACATTCTCGATGTTTTGGGGAGAATTCAATAAGCCATCCAAACACATTTGTTTTTACATGTTTGTTATTGCACATTTTAGAATATTTTTGACAATCAAACCAGCCAAAAATTGAATCTGCACACAGTGTGTCAACATGTGCTATCTGCCATCAGGGGATATCCATGTACGTCTTTTGGGGGTGCAACCCCTTCCTCGTATCTAAAGTCGGTGAACTGAGGAAGGGGTTGCACCCCCAAAACACGTCCACTGATCACCCCTGATGGCAGATAGCACATGTTGACAATAGGGATCAGGATTGTAAACTTCCTAGATGAAAAAAATCCCAAATGTGTGCATATTCAATTTTTGGCTGGGCAAGGGGTGGCAGGACCCCAAATTAGGACGGGCACATAGAGACATAGTTTGTGTAAGTGAATGTCTCAGATTGCTCAGAGGTATCCAATGTTGTAATTTTTGGAATGCAACTGTTATTTTTGTATTTTCATAAGAAAAAATTGCCGGTTTGTGGCCAGGCCAACCCAAAAAACCAGAAAAAAAAAAAGGTGTGAATGTGCACAGAGTAAAATATTTGACCACAAACAACGTGTAGCATCTTTTTATAATACCCTCTAAGCTTATTTGGTTATTTTGTAAGGTTACATAGTGAAATGGTTGTTAGTTACTAAAGTAAAATACACTTGGCACTACAAATGCACTAAGACAAACTAGGAGACAGGAAAGAACAAATAATTAAAGGTTTAAACAAGCTTTTTATTTGGATCCTTAGACATAGGCTGGCATAGGAATTGCCCCCCTACCCGTGAAATACTCCATGTATTTGTCCCGAACCTCACGGGCATTTTGGGAGGGCAAGCCAGGACGGGCAGATTCCAGGCCCGGCAGGGGATTTGCAGGGGAAAGTCCAGCCTCTGGCAAAACTGAGGCCATATAGGAATTTGATTTTTGGCTCAGAAAGTTGTGTAGCACACAGCAGCATAATACGACATAGTTTATTTTGTAGTCCGCCAAGTGGATGGAAGTCATAAAAATGCGGAACCGGCTGGCCATTATGCCGAAGGCATTTTCGACAACTCTTCGGCCCCTGGCCAGCCGGTAATTGAACACCCTCTTGTCTGGGGTCAGGGTCCTCTGAGGAAATGGCCTCATAAGATGCCGTCCGAGTCCGAAGGCTTCATCAGCCAAAAAAACAAAGGGGAGTCCTTCAATATTCCCTGCATCCGGTGGCAATGCAAGGTCGTCACTCTGGAGACGGAGGGCAAACTCCGTCTGGATGAAGGATCCCCCATCGGACATCCGGCCATTCTTCCCTACATCAACATAGAGGAATTCATACCATGCTGACACCACCGCCATCAGCACAATGCTATGAAACCCCTTGTAGTTGTAGTAGTAGGACCCAGAACGGGGTGGCGGCACGATGCAGACGTGCTTCCCGTCTATAGCACCACCGCAGTTGGGGAAGTCCCACCGCGTGGCAAACTCCGATGCCACAGTCTGCCATTCCTGTGGCGTGGAAGGAAGCTGTGGAGTGAAACAAGATGAAATAATATTAGAATACAAAAATCATACATTACAAGGAAAATCTCTAAAAAAACATTAGAGGCCAACATCAATCAAATTCTACGTTTATTAAGGTGTTTAAAATAAGTATAATGGAAGGCTCATTTATCATATTCATCACCCCCTCTGATGGGCCATTACTAAATTATTTTGGGGGGGGAGATGTGTTTGGCCACAGGATAGCATTGCAGTGGCGGTGCGTCCAGAGTGGGCGCTGGAGCACTGCCCCCTCTCTCCTGTGCCCATCACTCAGAACAATACATAGGTTCATGCGTTGCATTAACCTATGTATTGTCTATGCCGCCCACTATTCAGGTGGATGGCCTCTTGTTAAGCGACCGACATATGAATAATTGCGGCATTTAGGGGGTTCAAATTGCATAGCAGAAACAGGTAGTAAAATAGTCTTGCACATTACAACCTGAGGGATGTAATTGGCTTCCTAAAAGTAAAATAGGGGACGCAGGGGGGGGGGGGGCATTCCTTGGGGAAACACTGGCAGGCTGCTCTGCCAATCATGTTCACCAAGTCTGTTTAATGGTAACATGATTGGCTGATGCAACATCAAGGGAAGGAGAACACATCAAGGACAGAAGAAGGATGGCGCTGACCACAAGAAGGTAAGTGCAGGGCTGGGGGGAAACTGGCTGCATTAGAGGGGACTAAATGGCTGCATTGGAGGGAACAAAATGGCTGCATTAGAGGGGACAACTGGGGGCGTTTAATAGGCACCTGAGCAAAAAAGGAGGAAGTTTAGTTCATAAATTGGGGTGGGACCCCCAAACATTTGGAGCAACAGGCGCCCCTGCTGGAAAAGTTAGTGAAGGGAAATATTTATGGAGGAGAAAAAAGGGGCAATCTAAAGCTTCAGGCATACATGAGGACAAAGGGGACATTCTCAGCATATTACAATCATGGTAATTAGGGAAGGATGAAAGAAATACAATACAATACATTAGCATACATGTAATACATAAAATGTGATGTTAAGGGAGAAAACTTACCCTAATATAGTCCTCCTGCAGGACTTGTATAATGGCAGAACAGGTGTCTGGGATTATGAGGCCCAGAGCCTGGGGGGAGATGCCTGTCGTGAACTTCAAGTCCTGAAGACTTCTCCCTGTCGCCAGGTAACGCAACGTGGCGATGAGCCTCTGCTCAGCACTGATGGCTTCCCGCATAACGGTGTCCTTCCTGGTAATATAGGGGGACACCAAAGCCAACAGTTCCTGAAAAACGGGGTCAGACATCCGCAGAAAATTCCTGTAGTCCTCAGGATTATTCTCGACGATCTCCCGCAGCAGAGGCATATGGCAGAATTGGTCCCGCTGGAGCAACCAATTCTTGGTCCATGAACTCCTCCTCACACCATTCATGGACTGGTCTTGGTCCAAAACAAGCAGACCAACACCAAGCGCACGCACAGCACGAACTCGACGACGAGAACGTCCAGGCGACATGGCTAGGAAACGGTCGTCTGATCAGAACGTACAGAACAGAACGCTCTTTAGAACAGCAAGGCCTATGAATAACGAACTGAAAAACAGAAACGAACAGGCAAGAACGCACTGTAAAACAGATACGACCTGCCTAGACGCCCTGAAAGTCAAGATACGAACCCACAAGCACAAACTGAACCGCAGAAAACTATCTGAAAAGTACGAAGACTGAAAAGCGCGAATCGTCTCTTCCCAAACTTTTACTTCACACGCGGTAACACGAGATCAGCAAAAGCAGCCCAAGGGGTGGCGCCAAGAAAAAAGATCTTCCCCTTTATAGTGCCATCGTACGTGCTGGACGTGACCGCGGAGAACAACGAGGAAATTGGAAATTGTCAGTGTGTACGCATGGAAAGCTTGACGAGAAAATCGACAAGCTTAACAAGAATCTCGTCGTAAAACGACGTGTTTTTTACGACGAGAAAATCGGTCGTGTGTACGAGGCCTAAGTGTCAATATTTTGTGTGGCCACCATTATTTTCCAGCACTGCCTTAACCCTCTTGGGCATGGAGTTCACCAGAGCTTTACAGGTTGCCACTGGAGTCCTCTTCCACTCCTCCATGATGACATCACGGAGCTGGTGGATGTTAGAGACCTTGCGCTCCTCCACCTTCCGTTTGAGGATGCCCCACAGAGGCTCAATAGGGTTTAGGTCTGGAGACATGCTTGGCCAGTCCATCACCTTTACCCTCAGCTTCTTTAGCAAGGCAGTGGTCGTCTTAGAGGTGTGTTTGGGGTCGTTATCATGTTGGAATACTGCCCTGTGGTCAGGGCCGTCTTTAATATGGTTTGGGCCCTGGGCAAACATTTTTTTTGCCCCCCCCCCCCCCCAATGCAATTTTGCTCTTTACCCCAACATCTGAAAAAACAGACACACACATAGAATTATCTAAAAAAAAAAAAAAAAAACTTTAATAATGTAAACAGGTCTGGTCAGTGTTTTTAAAAAGTTCTTCTATTTTACACATGGCATGGCATGGGGACCACATGCCATGTGTAAAATAGAAGAACTTTTTAAAAACACTGACCAGACCTGCACCTGCAATGCATACCATGTGACATGGCATGCGGTCTGGTCAGTGTTTTAAAAAGTTATTTCTATTTTACACATGGCATGCGGTCTGGTCAGTGTTTTAAAAAGTTCTTCTATTTTACACATGGCATGCGGTCTGGTCAGGGGACCACATTCCATGCCATGTGTAAAATAGAAAAACTTTTTAAAAACACTGACCAGACCTGCATGCCATGTGTAAAAAATAAGACGTTTTTTAAAACACTGACCAGACCGCATGCCATGGGTAAAATAGAAAGATATTTTTAAAACACTGACCAGACCGCATGCCATGTCACATGGCATGCATTGCAGGTGCAGGTCTGGTCAGTGTTTTTAAAAAGTTCTTCTATTTTACACATTACACATGGTGTCAGGCCGGCACCCCCCTTTGCGATTGAAATGTTTGCAGCGCTGGAGCCGCGGCAGTGACAGGCACAGGCAGGGGAGAGGCGAGCAGGCAAATCAGCGCGTTGGGTGCAGGGGGACACCGCTGCACCTACCATCCCCTCCTCTCCGCGGCCGCGGGCTGTCTGCCTGTGTGATCCCGGATGTCACACAGGCACAGCCGGGCAGCGGTGAAGCCGCCTCTCCCTCCTCTCTGTTTATGTGTAAACAGGGGGAGGGGAGGACCTGCTGTGTATGTGACGGGCACTATTTGACAGGGGACCCATATTGACAGGACACCCGCCACGCTGATCAGAGGTACTGAATGGGGGGGGTCTGCACTGAACGGGGCTACACTGAAGGGGGGGCACTGAATGGGGGTCTGCACTGAAGGGGGGGCTACACTGAAAGGGGGGCTGCACTGAACGGGGGGCTACACTGAAAGGGGGGCTACACTGAAGGGGGGTGCACTGAACGAGGCTACACTGAAGGGGGGGCACTGAACGGGGGCTACACTGAAGGGGGGTCTGCACTGAAGGGGGGCTACACTGAATGGGGGCTACACTAAACGGGGGCTACACTGAAGGGGGGCTACACTGAAGGGGGGCTACACTGAAAGGGCGGGCTACACTGAATGGGGGCTACACTGAAGGGGGGTGCACTGAACGGGGGGCTGCACTGAATGGGGGTCTGCACTGAAGGGGGTCTGCACTGAACGGGGGCTACACTGAATGGGGGCTGCACTGAATGGGGGCTACACTGAATGGGGGCTACACTGAAGGGGGGTCTGCACTGAACGGGGGCTACACTGAAGGGGGGTCTGCACTGAATGGGGGGCTGCACTGAACGGGGGCTACACTGAACGGGGGCTACACTGAATGGGAGCTACACTGAAGGGGGGTCTGCACTGAAGGGGGGTCTGCACTGAAGGGGGGTCTGCACTGAATGGGGGTCTGCACTGAACGGGGGGCTGCACTGAAGGGGGGCTACACTGAAGGGGGGTCTGTGTAACATGCAGGGGGTCCAGAGCTGCAGGGTGCTGTGTAATGTAAAGGGACCCAGAGGTGCAGGTTGCTGTGTAATGTCAAGGGGTCCAGAAGGGCAGGGTGCTGTGTAATGTCAAGGGGTCCACAAGGGCAGGGTGCTGTGTAATGTAAAGGGGTCCACAAGGGCAGGGTGTTGTGTAATGTAAAGGGGTGCAGGGGGCTGTGTAATGTAAAGGGGTCGAGAGCTGCAGGGTGCTGTGTAATGCAAAGGGGTCCAGAGATGCAGGGAGCTGTGTAATGTAAAGGGACCCAGAGGTGCAGGGTGCTGTGTAATGTAAAGGGGTCTAGAAGGGCAGGGTGCTGTGTAATGTAAAAGGGGCCCAAAGGTGCAGGGGGCTGTGTAATGTAAAGGGACCCAGAGGTGCAGGGTGCTGTGTAATGCCAAGGGGTCCAGAGATGAAGGGTGCTGTGTAATGTAAAGGGGTGCAGGGGGCTGTGTAATGCAAAGAGTCCCAAAGGTGCAGGGGTCTGTTTAATGTAAAGGGACCCAGAGGTGCAGGGTGCTGTGTAATGTAAAGGGACCCAGAGGTGCAGGGTGCTGTGTAATGTCAAGGGGTCCACAAGGCAGGGTGCTGTGTAATGTTAAGGGGTCCAGAGCTGCAGGGTGCTGTGTAATGCAAAGGGGTCCAGAGATGCAGGGTGCTGTGTAATGCAAAGGGGTCCAGAGATGAAGGGTGCTGTGTAATGTAAAGGGGTCCAGTGATGCAGGGTGCTGTGTAATGTAAAGGGGTCCAGAGATGCAGGGTGCTGTGTAATGTAAAGGGGTCCAGAGATGCAGGGTGCTGTGTAATGTAAAGGGGTCCAGTGGTGCAGTTGTGGAGAGGGGGTACACAGTAGTGACAAATAGATATTGAAGTATGCAGGGGGCACAGTGGGGTGATTTTACATTTTAATGGGGGGGTGCCAGATATAGGATCCGCCCCGGGTGCCAAATGCTCTAGGTACGCCCCTGCAGACCTGCATTCAATGTGTAAAATAGAAGAACTTTTTAAAACACTGAAGATCTCTTTTACACGGATGGCATGGCATGGGGATAGGATAGGGAGCGGGAGCCAGGGGAGGAGAAAGAAGACCTCCTTACCTTGTCCTGTCCTAGTGTCCTGGCAAGCTCAGCTCCAGCCTCAATTCTCCACAGTGTCTGACACACACTGCTAGTGCTAGCTTCGCCACCAGGCAGCTGCACTCCACTCCGTGGGCTCTGATCTCTCACTCCTCCGGCTCCTCCCCGGCTCCTCCGATCAGGTACACTGGTGACTGTGGTCACTCAACACTGCGCACGGCACGCTGCACGCATAGCAAGGGGCAGGGCCAGAGCGTCAGTGAAACTCAAGGCCCTGCCCACCCGCAGCCCGGGCCGCTCCAGCTCCTCTATCTAAAAAAATAAAATAAGACCTGGCACTGGCTGAGCGCGGCCAGCTGCTGATGACAGTGACAGACACTGTCTGTCTGTTTGGGGATTTTCTGCGCCGTTTTGCGGGCAGCACGCGGGCATAACAGGCGGCTCTGCTTTGGGCCCCTAACAGTGGCAGGGCCCTGGGCAGCTGCCCTGTTTTGCCCTGCTGTAAAGACGGCCCTGCCTGTGGTCCAGTCTCCGAAGGGAGGGGATCATGCTCTGTTTCAGTATGTCACAGTACATGTTGACATTCATGGTTCCCTCAATGAACTGTAGCTCCCCAGTGGTGGCAGCACTCATGAAGCCCCAGACCATGACACTCCCACCACCATGCTTGACTGTAGGCAAGACACTCTTTTATTTTTTACTCCTCACCTAGTTGCTGCGACACACGATTGACACCATCTGAACCAAATAGGTTTATCTTGGTCTCCATGGTTCCTGTAAATTATGTATTTTGTCTGGTTGTCTTCAGAAAACTGTCAGCGGGCTTTCTTGTGCATCATCTGTAGAAGAGGCTCTTTTTTGGAATGACAGCCACGCAGACCAATTTGATGCAGTGTACGGCGTATAGTCTGAGCACTGACAGGCTGATCCCCCACCCCTTCAACCTCTGCAGCAATGCTGGCAGCACTCATATGTCTATTTCCCAAAGACAACCTCTGGATTTGACGCTGAGCGCGTGCACTCAACTTCTTTGGTCGACCATGATGAGGCCTGTTCTGAGTGGATAACAACATGGCCTGGGGAATGCCCAGGGAAAAACCAAACCTACTTACCGACCAGCTCGCTGACAACCAATTAACCTGTCTAACAGTATGCGTTAAAAACAGGGGTTTGTCCGCACGCATTTGCAAACGCATGCGTGAGCCACAGAGCCACGCCAAGGCCCCCTGGAGTCTGTGGTCCTACACTAACATTGAGTGTCCCCACAATGGAGGCACATGCACAGGTTAATTGGTTGTCAGCGAGCTGGTCGGTAAGTAGGCTTGGTTTTTCCCTGGGCATTCCTCAGGCCATGTTGTTATCTGCTTTAGCCTTCCAATGCTACTTACCGTGATAGCCAGCTATAGATGGGGGCGGTGGACATGTTTTTGTTTTCACCTATGGTGCTTGTATTGGTCCAGCAGTGCACCAACACCTTTGCTGCCATTGTGCTACGCTGGGTGTTTGGTGTGCTCCTGTACCTTTAAGGAGGGGTGGCTCCCCTTCAGTCCACCTGCCCTCATCTAACCATCAGAATGCATGTGCCTCCATTGTGGGGACACTCAATGTTAGTGTAGGACCACAGACTCCAGGGGGCCTTGGCGTGGCTCTGTGGCTCACGCATGCGTTTGCAAATGCGTGCGGACAAACCCCTGTTTTTAACGCATACTGTTAGACAGGTTAATTGGTTGTCAGCGAGCTGGTCGGTAAGTAGGCTTGGTTTTTCCCTGGGCATTCCCCAGGCCATGTTGTTATCTGCTTTAGCCTTCCAATGCTACTTACCGTGATAGCCAGCTATAGATGGGGGCGGTGGACATGTTTTTGTTTTCACCTATGGTGCTTGTATTGGTCCAGCAGTGCACCAACACCTTTGCTGCCATTGTGCTACGCTGGGTGTTTGGTGTGCTCCTGTACCTTTAAGGAGGGGTGGCTCCCCTTCAGTCCACCTGCCCTCATCTAACCATCAGAATGCATGTGCCTCCATTGTGGGGACACTCAATGTTAGTGTAGGACCACAGACTCCAGGGGGCCTTGGCGTGGCTCTGTGGCTCACGCATGCGTTTGCAAATGCGTGCGGACAAACCCCTGTTTTTAACGCATACTGTTAGACAGGTTAATTGGTTGTCAGCGAGCTGGTCGGTAAGTAGGCTTGGTTTTTCCCTGGGCATTCCCCAGGCCATGTTGTTATCTGCTTTAGCCTTCCAATGCTACTAGGGATGAGCTCGGTGTTCGAGTCGAACATACGTTCGACTCGAACATCGGCTGTTCGATCGTTCGACGAAGATCGAACGATTTGGGCCGTTCGCGCCTAATTCGAGTGACGCGAACGGCTCACAATGCACTACGCCACCGCAGTGTCATCCAGGCGCTGTGATTGGCCAAGCATGCACTGTGACCCCGCATGCTTGGCCAATCACAGCGCCGGCAGCGAGGAGAGCAATGATTGGCCACAGGCAGGATGCCTGTGGCCAATTATTGCTGAGGGTGTTTAGTACACGCCCCACACTATAAAAGGCCGCCAGCACGGCGGCCTAGTGTAGTGTGTTCCGGAGCAGGGAAAGAGAAGCATAGGCAGGGACAGTGACATTTTTTTGTCTTGCTTAACCTGGATTCCTTTAGTTTAGGGAAAGAGAAGGATAGGTAGGGAGAGTGTCAGTGTGTTTTACTGTGCTAATCCTTGTTTCTAGGGACAGGGAAGGACAGTGAGGGAAATTCTCCTTGTGCTATACTGTGCTAAAGCATTGATCATCAACCATCTTTAAAAAAACATTTTTTCTAGGGACAGAAAACTATAGGTAGCGAGAGTGTCACTGTGGTTTACTGTGCTAATCCTTGTTTCTAGGGACAGGGAAGGACAGTGAGGGAAATTCTCCTTGTGCTATACTGTGCTAAAGCATTGATCATCAACCATCTTTAAAAAAACATTTTTTCTAGGGACAGAAAACTATAGGTAGCGAGAGTGTCACTGTGTTTTACTGTGCTAATCCTTGTTTCTAGGGACAGGGAAGGACAGTGAGGGAAATTCTCCTTGTGCTATACTGTGCTAAAGCATTGATCATCAACCATCTTTAAAAAAACATTTTTTCTAGGGACAGAAAACTATAGGTAGCGAGAGTGTCACTGTGTTTTACTGTGCTAATCCTTGTTTCTAGGGACAGGGAAGGACAGTGAGGGAAATTCTCCTTGTGCTATACTGTGCTAAAGCATTGATCATCAACCATCTTTAAAAAAACATTTTTTCTAGGGACAGAAAACTATAGGTAGCGAGAGTGTCACTGTGTTTTACTGTGCTAATCCTTGTATCTAGGGACAGGGAAGGACAGTGAGGGAAATTCTCCTTGTGCTATACTGTGCTAAAGCATTGATCATCAACCATCTTTAAAAAAACATTTTTTCTAGGGACAGAAAACTATAGGTAGCGAGAGTGTCACTGTGTTTTACTGTGCTAATCCTTGTTTCTAGGGACAGGGAAGGACAGTGAGGGAAATTCTCCTTGTGCTATACTGTGCTAAAGCATTGATCATCAACCATCTTTAAAAAAACATTTTTTCTAGGGACAGAAAACTATAGGTAGCGAGAGTGTCACTGTGTTTTACTGTGCTAATCCTTGTTTCTAGGGACAGGGAAGGACAGTGAGGGAAATTCTCCTTGTGCTATACTGTGCTAAAGCATTGATCATCAACCATCTTTAAAAAAACATTTTTTCTAGGGACAGAAAACTATAGGTAGCGAGTGTGTCACTGTGTTTTACTGTGCTAATCCTTGTTTCTAGGGACAGGGAAGGACAGTGAGGGAAATTCTCCTTGTGCTATACTGTGCTAAAGCATTGATCATCAACCATCTTTAAAAAAACATTTTTTCTAGGGACAGAAAACTATAGGTAGCGAGAGTGTCACTGTGTTTTACTGTGCTAATCCTTGTTTCTAGGGACAGGGAAGGACAGTGAGGGAAATTCTCCTTGTGCTATACTGTGCTAAAGCATTGATCATCAACCATCTTTAAAAAAACATTTTTTCTAGGGACAGAAAACTATAGGTAGCGAGAGTGTCACTGTGTTTTACTGTGCTAATCCTTGTTTCTAGGGACAGGGAAGGACAGTGAGGGAAATTCTCCTTGTGCTATACTGTGCTAAAGCATTGATCATCAACCATCTTTAAAAACCCATTTTTTCTAGGGACAGAAAACTATAGGTAGCGAGAGTGTCACTGTGTTTTACTGTGCTAATCCTTGTTTCTAGGGACAGGGAAGGACAGTGAGGGAAATTCTCCCTGTGCTATACTGTGCTAAAGCATTGATCATCAACCATCTTTAAAAAAACATTTTTTCTAGGGACAGAAAACTATAGGTAGCGAGAGTGTCACTGTGTTTTACTGTGCTAATCCTTGTTTCTAGGGACAGGGAAGGACAGTGAGGGAAATTCTCCTTGTGCTATACTGTGCTAAAGCATTGATCATCAACCATCTTTAAAAAAACATTTTTTCTAGGGACAGAAAACTATAGGTAGGGAGAGTGTCAGTGTGTTTTACTGTGCTAATCCTTGTTTCTAGGGACAGGGAAGGACAGTGAGGGAAATTCTCCTTGTGCTATACTGTGCTAAAGCATTGATCATCAACCATCTTTAAAAAAACATTTTTTCTAGGGACAGAAAACTATAGGTAGCGAGAGTGTCACTGTGTTTTACTGTGCTAATCCTTGTTTCTAGGGACAGGAAAGGACAGTGAGGGAAATTCTCCTTGTGCTATACTGTGCTAAAGCATTGATCATCAACCATCTTTAAAAAAACATTTTTTCTAGGGACAGAAAACTATAGGTAGCGAGAGTGTCACTGTGTTTTACTGTGCTAATCCTTGTATCTACGGACAGGGAAGGACAGTGAGGGAAATTCTCCTTGTGCTATACTGTGCTAAAGCATTGATCATCAACCATCTTTAAAAAAACATTTTTTCTAGGGACAGAAAACTATAGGTAGCGAGAGTGTCACTGTGTTTTACTGTGCTAATCCTTGTATCTACGGACAGGGAAGGACAGTGAGGGAAATTCTCCTTGTGCTATACTGTGCTAAAGCATTCCTCATCAACCATCTTTGAAATCCTTGTTTTTTGGACAGTCAGGGAAATTGTCATTGTGCTATTCTGTGCGAAAGCAATCATCCTCAACCATATTTAGAAATCCTTAAGTAAAGGGACAGAGAAGGACACCTGAAGGTAGCCCTTATTGCTTTTTTACCATCTCCCTGCAGGCCATCCATTAGAATGTCTGGAAGGCAAACAAGGAGAGGCAGACAGTCAGGAGGCAATAAAAGAGGGCAAGCAGGCTCTGTGTCTGGGGGCAACAGTGCTGGTCGTGGACGCGGTGCATTGTCATCAGCACATGGCCATGGGACACGCTTGTCCTTCTTTTCGGCAGCTGGACATGTTGAGCCACATCATGCCGAAGACTTGGTAGAGTGGATGACCAAGCCCTCCTCCTCCTCCTCATCCTCTCTCACCCAGGCTCAGGGTACTGGCAAAGCAGCTGCCAAAGCGTCCTCTTCCCTGGTATCAATGTCAGACTCATCATCAGTCACTCCTTCCCTAGACCCACCATGTCCTCCTCCTGAGGAGTCCCCCGAACTGTTTGAGCACAGTGTTGGGTACATGCTCCAGGAGGATGCCCAGCGTTTCGAAGGGTCTGATGATGAAACCCAGCTACAGGAAGGCAGTAGCGTGAGAGCAGACAGAGGGGATGCTCAAGAAGGACACCAATCTGGCAGTCATGTTCCAGCAGCTGCAGCATACTGCCAGATTGGCTCCAGTGATGAGGAGGGAGGGGATGATGAGGTCACTGACTCCACGTGGGTGCCTAATAGGAGAGAGGAGGAGGAGGAGGATGAGGAGGAGGCACATCTCCAACGAGGCAGGATGCCCTTTGGTGGCCAGCGTAAGGGCAGTACACCGACGGAATCACACCGCAGAGCTCCGCCTGTGCAGGGCGCTGCCTCTGCCCGTCATTCAAAAAGTTCTTTGGTGTGGGCCTTTTTTGAGGCTAGTGCATCAGATCGCACAGCTGCTGTTTGCAACATATGTCTCAAGCGTATATCGCGTGGCCAAAACATCAGCCGCTTGGGTACCACATGCCTGACCAGACATATGTTGACCTGCCATGCAGCTCGTTGGCAAGCCTACCTCAAAGACCCACACCAAAGAACAAAGCGGACCTCTCCTTGCACCGCATCAGCTGGGATCTCCAACCCCACTATAACTTCAGTCCTCTCTGAAACATGCACTGAGAGGAATGAAGGTGTAGAATTAGGTGTGTCACAGCCAAGTACTTGCGGCCACTCTGCTAGCAGTACACCGACGTCCGATTCTAGCAGGCAAATTTCCCTGCCCCAGCTGCTGGACCGTCGAAAGAAGTTCACTCCCAGCCATCCACATGCCCAGCGGTTGAATGCTAGCTTGGCTAAATTGCTAGCGCTTCAACTGCTGCCTTTTCAGTTGGTAGACTCGGCCCCCTTCCGTGAGTTTGTGCAATGTGCGGTTCCTCAGTGGCAGGTTCCCAAACGCCACTTTTTCTCACGGAAGGCTATTCCGGCTCTCTACCGGCATGTGGAAGGCAATGTCTTGGCCTCGCTGGACAGGGCGGTCAGCGGTAAGGTGCATATTACCGCTGACTCATGGTCCAGCAGGCATGGACAGGGACGTTACCTTTCTTTCACGGCCCATTGGGTCACTCTTTTGGCAGCTGGGAAGGATGCAGGACAAGGTGCAGTAGTGTTGGAGGTTGTTCCACCGCCACGCCTCCAAAATGCTACTATTGGTTGTGACACACCTCTCTCCTCCACCCCCTCCTCTTCTTCTTCCTCCATGGCCTCTTCCTGTGGTTTGTCCTCAGAACCAGCGGTGCTCCGTAGGCGTTCAAGGGGCTACGCAAGTACGCAGGCAAAAAGATGCCATGCCGTGCTTGCGCTGGTGTGTTTGGGGGACAGAAGCCACACTGGGGCAGAGGTCCTGTCTGCTCTGCAGGGCCAGGCCGAGAGGTGGTTGACGCCACGCCAGCTTAAGCCAGGAATGGTGGTTTGCGACAATGGCACCAACCTCCTCTCCGCCCTCCGACAGGGACAACTGACCCATGTGCCCTGTGTGGCTCACGTCCTTAACCTGGTGGTGCAGCGGTTCTTGGGCAGGTACCCGGGCTTACAGGATGTCCTGAGGCAGGCCAGGAAAGTCTGTGTGCATTTCCGCAGATCTTATAATGCCAGTGCTCGCCTGGCTGAGCTGCAAAAGGAGTTGAACCTGCCCAAGAACCGCCTTATATGTGACATGCCCACCAGGTGGAACTCAACGTTGGCCATGCTGCAGCGGCTGCACACGCAGCAGAGGGCCATCAATGAGTACCTGTGCGACTACGGCACCAGGACAGGGTCAGGGGAGCTTGGTTTTTTTTCTCCACGCCAGTGGGGCATGATCAGGGATGCATGCACTGTCCTGGCACCATTTGAGGAGGCCACGAGGATGGTGAGCAGTGACAGTGCATGCATCAGTGACACTGTACCTCTTGTCCACCTGTTGGAGCACACGCTGCGTGGAATAATGGACAGGGCACTTGAGGCAGAACAGAGGCAGGAAGATGAGGACTTCCTTGCCTCTCAAGGCCCCCTTTACCCAGACAGTGTTCCTTCTGTTCCACCCATCGCACAGGAGGAGGAGGAGGAGGAGGAGGAGGAGGAGGAGGAGGAGGAGGAGGATTGTGTCAGCATGGAGGTGGAGGCTGGCACTCAGCATCATCAGCAGCAGTCTTTTAGGGATGATTTACAGTCCCAAGAAACCAGTGGACTTGTACGTGGCTGGGAGGAGGTGGCTGCGGATCATGTCGTCCTTAGTGACCCAGAGGACTCCGGACCGAATGCCTCAGCTAACCTACGCTGCATGGCCTCCCTGATCCTGCAAAGTCTGCGGAAGGATCCTCGTATTCTTCGGATCAAGGAGAGGGACCATTACTGGCTGGCCACTCTCCTTGATCCACGGTACAAGGGTAAGGTTGCGGACCTTATGTTACCGTCGCAGAGGGAGCAGAGGATGAGACAACTCCGGGAGGCCTTGCAGAAAGGTCTGTGCAACGCGTTCCCAGAGACTGGGAGGTTACAAACTCCTGGTCCTGGACAACGAGTTGCTGAGGCTTCGGCCAGTCAAAGAAGGAGCGGTGGGGAAGGTGGCCGTCTGACCGATGCGTTCAGACAATTCTTTAGTCCGCAGCCCCAAAGTATGATCGGTTCCAGCAACCATCGCCAGCGTCTGATAAACATGGTGCAGGAATATCTAGGGGCAAGGTCAGACTTGGACACCTTCCCCACCGAAAATCCTCTGGCTTACTGGGTCTTGAGGATGGATCACTGGCCAGAGCTTGCACAGTATGCAATTGAGCTACTGGCCTGTCCTGCATCCAGCGTTCTTTCGGAACGCACATTCAGTGCTGCTGGAGGATTTGTCACGGATCACAGGGTGCGCCTGTCCACCGACTCGGTTGATCGACTGACTTTCATCAAGATGAACCAGTCTTGGATCACCACCAGCTACCACACACCTGATGCTGATATAACAGACTAATTGATTTTAACATGTCACATCCCTTCAAGACTGATGCTGATGCTGAGTGCCTGTGCTGTTATGTTGACTGGCTATCCTCCTCCTCCGAGTCCTCAATGATACGATTGATGATGATAGCTTGGAAGATCATTTTTGTTTATGGGTGCCGCCACCAGTGCCTAACGCCCAATTTTTCAGCCCCTGTTTAACAGGGGCGTGTAATTACAATTTTTGAAGCAATACTTTGCAACAGGGCTCATTGCTGTGCTCCAAGTACAGTATCTGTGAGGGGTTGCAGTGTTGTGCCACCAGTGCCTAAGGCCCAATTTTTCAGCCCCTGTTCAAAAGGGGCATGTAATTACAATTCTTGATCTAATAATTCACAGCAGGGCCCATTGCTGCACCCACCAAGAGTAACTCTGAGGGCTTACAGTGTTGTGGCAACGCCACCACCACCACCACCACGAAAGGCCCAATTTTTCAGCCCCTGTTCAAAAGGGGCATGTAATTACAATTCTTGATCTAATAATTCACAGCAGGGCCCATTCCTGCACCCACCAAGAGTAACTCTGAGGGCTTACAGTGTTGTGGCAACACCACCACCACCACCACCACCACGAAAGGCCCAATTTTTCAGCCCCTGTTCAACAGGGGCATGCAATTACAATTCTTGATCTAATAATTCACAGCAGGGCCCATTGCTGCACCCACCAAGAGTAACTGTCAGGGCTTACAGTGTTGTGGCACCAGTACCACCATCAAAGGCCCAATTTTTACTACCACTGTTCATCAATTATATGTAATTACAATTCCTGATATAATAGTTGACAGCAGGGCGTTCCAGCACCAACCAAGAGTAACTGTGAGTGCTTACAGTGTTGTGCCAACACCAACAACTAAGGGGCCTATTTCTGCAGAGTATATACGGCAGGTCCCTACTTTCAAACATCCAACTTACAAACGACTCCTACTTGCAAACGCAAGAAGACAACAGGAAGTGAGAGGAAATCTACCCCTAGGAAGGAAAATTCTCTCCTGTAAGAATTAATATGGGAGAAAGGTGTCTCCTCTGTACTGATGCTTTATCACCAATCCTTGTTTCAAGAAAAACACCACATTTCAAAAACAGTTGTCATTGGGACGGAAAGTGAGGTGAAATGTTCTGAACAGGGGCACAGACAGCAAAACAAATGTTACAGGGGTGATAACCCTTACCTATGTTTTCCAAAAAGTTTAAAAATAGATTTTTGGGCTGGAGCTACACTTAAACAATGTACCTGTTCAAAATTACAAACACATTCTACATAAGAACAAACCTACAGTCCCTGTCTTGTATGCACCGCCTGTATACGGCTGTTCAGAGTATATAGGGCCTTTTTTATTTTGTGTGCGGTGTTCCCCTTAATATCCATACAAGACCCAAAGGGGCTGGTAATGGGCTGGGGTAGGGGGGGGGGGGGGGTCATGGGGTAGCTATGCCATTTTTCTTAAAGATTTTCATCCATATTACCGGGACCAGACATTACATTAAAGCCGCAAGCAGTTTTAAATGGCTTTTTTTTCCTTTAGAAGTGTCATTTTGTGCAGGGACAGTTCTAAACACGGGAAACACGTGGCACTTCACAGGCATACTTTAGACACCCCCCAGGTACGATATTTAAAGGAATATTTGACTTTTTTTTTTTCACTTTATGCATCATTAAAATGACTGCTCCCGAAAAACGACCGTTTTTAAAACTTCTTTTTGCATTGATACATGTCCCCTGGTGCAGAACCCGGGTTCCCAAACCCTTTTTAGGACAATAACATGCATAATAGTCGTTATAATTAGCACTTTAGAATTCGAACGTTCGCATCCATTGTATTTAATAGGGTTCTAATGTTCGTACGAACTTTCGGTCCGTTCGCGGGTTCTGGTGCGAACCGAACCCGGGGGTGTTCGGCTCCTCACTAAATGCTACTTACCGTGATAGCCAGCTATAGATGGGGGCGGTGGACATGTTTTTGTTTTCACCTGTTCTGAGTGGAACCTGTCCTGTTGAACTGCTGTATGGTCTTTGGCCACTGTGCTGCAGCTCAGTTTCAGGGTCTTGGCAATCTTCTTATAGCCTAGGCCATCTTTATGTAGAGCAACAATTATTTTATTTTTTTTAGATCCTCAAGAGTTCTTTGCCATGAGGTGCCATGTTGAACTTCCAGTGACCAGTATTAAAGAGTGAGCGTGATAACACCAAATTTACCACACCTGCTCCCCATTCACACCTAAGACCTTGTAACACTAACGAGTCACATGACACCGGGGAGGGAAAATGGCTAATTGGGCCCAATTTGGTCATTTTCACTTAGGGGTGTACTCATTTTTGTTGCCAGCGGTTTAGACATTAATGGCTGTGTGTTGCGTTATTTTGAGGGGACAGGAAATCTACACAAATGTACTACTTTACATTGTAGCAAAGTGTAATTTCTTCAGTGTTGTCACATGAAAAGATAGAATAAAATATTTACAAAAATGTGAGGGGTGTACTCATGTTTGTGAGATACTGTGTGTATCTGTATATAAATATAGATATTTCTAATGATCCTGTATTGCTGGTTGTATTTATAGTAATAAAAAAAACTCTTATGCCGCGTACACACAGTCGGAATTTCCGACAAGAAAAGTTTGATGTGAGCTTTTGGTCGGAAATTCCGACCGTGTGTAGGCTCCATCTGACTTTTTCTGTCGGAATTTCCGACAACAAAAATTTGAGAGCTGGTTCTCAATTTTTCCGACAAGAAAAGTTCTGTATTCAATTCTGACGCACAAAAAAACACGCATGCTTGGAATCAATTCGACGCATGCTCGGAATCATTGAACTTAATTTTTCTCGGGTCGTTGTAGTGTTGTACGTCACCGCGTTCTTGGCGGTCGGAATTTTGTGTGACCGTGTGTATGCAACACAAGTTTTTAAGTTAATATTCCGTCGGAAAAAATCCACGGTTTTCTTGTCGGATTTTCCGATTGTGTGTACGCGGCATTAGGGCCCATTTGGGTTTGCGTGACGGCTACCCACCCAACACAACACACCACAAAGCATGAGCCTTGCATTGTGGTTTGCTGTAGTGCAGGTGCTTTGCGGCACATTGGAGAGCCATTCAAAATTAACAGCACTCGGAATGCTCAGCGGTAGGCTCATGCATATGGTAACACATCACAAAGTGCATGTTACCACAACACAAAAGTCTGAAGAAGTCCTCTTCAAACTTATATATAGTCTGTTTTTCTGTATTGGTTGTTATTTTCATAAATATCTTGAAAACTTCAGTAAGCCCATTCACACAGGGGCGTCTTTGGATCCGACTCCAAATCGCCCCAGGTCGCCCCTAGTCGCCTCAAGTCGCGCTGGCTGAAGAAATCAATGTAAGTTAATGGAGCCGTCCTTATGCACACTACTGCAGTCGCTCCGACTTCAAAAAAGGTCCCTGTACTACTTCAATCCGACTCCTAGGCGACCTGTAACCATTCATTTCAATGGGAGTCGCCTCTCACTGTCTTAATAGGAGCAACTCTCCTGGAAGAAAACATACATTTCTCCTGAAAACCCCTCCCTCCCCCCTCCCTCCCACAGAGCTGATTCTTGTTTGATTGGCCACTGGAATGTCTCCTGTCCTGCAGGCAACTTGGAGTTGCCTTGTAAATAGCTCCAGGTCCCGCTGAGTTGCCTCATAAAATCGTGTCTGAGTTGCCTCATAAAATCACGCTGGAAGTCGTGTTGCCCCTGTGTGAATGGGCTCTAAGGTAACAATGTTGATGAACACAGTACTTATTTGCAAAAATATTTCCTTGTCTAACATTTTGTGAATAAGGCCCCTTTCACACTGGGGCGGGCAGGTGCGGTGGCGGTATAGCAGCGCGATTTTCAGCGCTGCTATACTGTCGTTCTTACCGCGGTATGCGGTCGCTAGGGGGGTTAATTTAACCCCCGCTAGCGGCCGAAAAAGGGTTAATACCGCCCGCAAACCGCGGCTATTGCCGCGGTTTGCGGGCGGTATTACCGCGCTGTCCCATTGATTTCAATGGGAGACCGCGGTAAAGGAGCGGTGAACACACCGCTCCTTTACCGCTATAAAGAAGCGGCTAGCAGGACTTTTGGAGCGGTCCTGCTAGCGCACCGCTTCAGTGTGAAAGCCTTCGGGCTTTCACATTGAAGGCACAGGGCAGGATTTTTTCATGCGGTATAACAGCGCTATTATTAGCGCTAAACCGCATGAAAAACGCCCCAGTGTGAAAGGGGCCTAACTGTATTATTAATTACCTAGTTTTTTAACATTGTTATCAGGCCCTTTACTCTGATACCCCTAACAAAAATCTAGTAGAAACAATTGCTTTTAGAAGTCACCTAGTTAGTAATTTAATCTCAGTATAATAAATACAGCTGTTCTGTAAAGTCCTCGGAAGCCTCAAAGCCATTGTTGAAAGAAAGCCATAAGAAGTCCCGTTTGCAGTTTGTGGGAAGCCATGTAGCAGACACAGCAAACATGTGGAAGAAGGTGCTCTGGTCAGATGAGACCAAAATTTAACATTTTGGCCTAAAGGCAAAACTAACACTGCACACAACATGATTTTCTTCAACAGGGGCAGGGAAGCTGGTCACAGTTGATGGGAAGATGGATGGAGCCAAATACAGGGCAATCTTAAGCCCCGTACACACGGTCGGACTTTTGGCCAACAAACTTAATTTTGAGCAAGTTGAACCAACAATCCGACCGTGTGTACGCTCCATCGGACAAACTTTTTTGGTTTTTTTTGTGTTTTCATCGGACAAAAGTTGGGTCTGCAAACGGACAAACTTTTGGCCAACAAAAGTCAGATGGAGCAAAGTCCGACCGTGTGTACAGAAAACCATAGGACTTTTGTCCAATGGACAAAACAACTAATGTTAAAATCAACCAACAATAGCAGAAGTTGACCAAAGGGTGGCGGTAAAGAGCAGAAAAACTACATGATGTTGCAAAAAGTTTTGGGAAAGTTTGCAGAAAAGTCCTGTGGTGTGTATGCTATGGGTGTGCCCGGCCAACTCCGTTCGGACAAAAATCCAGGGAAAAGTCCAATGGAAGTCCGACCGTGTGTATGGGGCTTTAGATGAAAACCTTTTAGAGTCTGCAAAAGACTTGAGGGTGGGGCGGAGGTTCACCTTCTAGCAGGACAACGACCCTAAACATACAGCCAAAGCTACAATTAGGGATGAGCCGAACACCCCCGGGTTCGGTTCGCACCAGAACCTTCGAACGGACCGAAAGTTCGCGCGAATTTTCGAACCCTATTCGTTATAATGGACGCGAACGTTCGAAATCAAAATTGCTAATTACAACGGCCAATATGCATGTTAATGTCATAAAACAGGTTTGGGGACCCGGGTCCTGCCCCAGGGGACATATATCAATGCAAAAAGAAATTTTAAAAACTAAAGTTTTTTCGGGAGCAGTCATTTTAATGATGCATAAAGTGAAAAAAAAAAAAGTTAAATTTTCCTTTAAATATGGTACCTGGGGGGTGTCTAAAGTATGCCTGTGAAGTGGCATGTGTTTCCCGTGTTTAGAACTGTCCTTGCACAAAATGACATTTGTAAAGGAAAAAAAGAAGCCATTTAAAACCACTTGCGGCTTTAATGTCATGTCTTGTCCTGGCCGCCATATGGCTGAAAATCCTTGAGAAAAATGGCATGGCTACCCCATCACCCCCCCCCCACCACAGCCCCTTTGGGTCTTGTATGGATACTAAGGGGGACCCCGCACCCAAAATAAAACCCTATACCTACAACCCTATATACTCTGAACAGCAGTATATAGGTGGTGCAAACAAGACATGGACTGTAGGTTTGTTCTTAAGTAGAATCTGAACAGGTACATTATGAAGTGTAGCTACATCCCAAAAAAATCAATTTTTAAGCTTTTTGGAGAACATAGGGAGGGGTTATCACCCCTGTAACATTTGCTGTCTTTGCACATCTGTTCAGAACATGTCACCTCACTTTCCGTCCCAATGACAAATGTTTTTGGAAAAGTGGGGTTTTAATTGAAACAAGGATTGGTGATAAAGCATCAGTAGAGAGGAGATACCTTTTTCCCAAATTAAATCTAACAGGATAGAATTTTCCTTCCTAGGGGTAGATTTCCTCTCACTTCCTGTTTTCTCTTGCCGTTTGCAAGTAGGAGTCGTTTGTAAGTTGGATGTTTGAAAGTAGGGGCCTGCCGTATATACTCTGCAGAAATTTGCCCTATTAGATGTTGGTGTAGCCACAAGACTGGTGGGCACAGGAATGGGCCCTGCTGTGAGTTAATAGATCAAGATTTGTACTTGCATGCACCTGTTGAACCGGGCAGAAAAATTGGGCCTTTGGTGGTGGTGGTGGTGGACGGTGTTGCCACAAGACTGTAAGCCCTCACAGTTACTCTTGGTGGGTGCAGGAATGGGCCCTGCTGTGAGTTATTAGATCAAGATTTGTAATTGCATGCACCTGTTGAACAGGGCAGAAAAATTGGGCCTTTGGTGGTGGTGGTGGTGGTGGACGGTGTTGCCACAAGACTGTAGGCCCTCATAGTTACTCTTGGTGGGCGCAGGAATGGGCCCTGCTGTGAACTATTAGATCAAGATTTGTAATTACACGCCCCTGTTAAACAGGGGCTGAAAAATTGTGCCTTAGGCATTGGTGCTGGTGCCACAACACTGCAACCCCTCACAGATACTGTACTTGGAGCACAGCAGTCACACCTGTTGCGAAGCATCTTTTTAAAAAATTGTAATTACACGCCCCTGTTATACAGGGGCTGAAAAATTGTGCCTTAGGCACTGGTGCTGGTGCCACAACACTGCAACCCCTCACAGATACTGTACTCTGAGCACAGCAATGAGACCTGTTGCAAAGCATTGCCTAAAAATTGTAATTACACGCCCCAACAGGGGCTGAAAAATTGTGCCTTAGGCACTGGTGCTGGTGCCACAACACTGCAACCCCTCACAGATACTGTACTCTGAGCACAGCAGTCACACCTGTTGCGAAGCATCTTTTTAAAAAAGTGTAATTACACGCCCCTGTTATACAGGGGCTGAAAAATTGTGCCTTAGGCACTGGTGTGGTGGCATGGATCATTGAGGAGGAGGAAGAGGATAGTCAGTGAACATAACAGGACAGTCACTCAGCATCAGCATAGGCAGTCTTGAAGGGATGTGACATTATAAATTATTCCGTTATATCCGCTTCAGGTGTCTGGTAGCTGGTGGTGATCCAAGACTGATTCATTTTTATGAAGGTCAGTCGATCAACCGAGTCGGTGGACAGGCGCACCCTATGATCGGTGACAAATCCTCCAGCAGCACTGAATGTGCGTTCGGAAAGAACGCTGGATGCAGGACAGGCCAGTAGCTCAATTGCATACTGTGCAAGCTCTGGCCAGTGATCCATCCTCAGGACCCAGTAAGCCAGAGGATTTTCGGTGGGAAAGGTGTCCAAGTCTGACCTTGCCCCTAGGTATTCCTGCACCATGTATATCAGACGCTGGCGATGGTTGCTGGAACCGATCATACCTTGGGGCTGCGGACTAAAAAATTGTCTGAACGCATCGGTCAGACGTCCACCTTCCCCACCGCTCCTTCTGCTACTGACCGAAGCCTCAGCAACTCGTCGTCCAGGACCAGGAGTTTGTAACCTCCCAGTTTCTGGGAACGCGTTGCACAGACCTTTCTGCAAGGCCTCCCTGAGTTGTCTCATCCTCTGCTCCCTCTGCGACGGCAAGATAAGGTCCGCAACCTTACCCTTGTACCGTGGATCAAGGAGAGTGGCCAGCCAGTAATGGTCACTCTCCTTGATCCGAAGAACACGAGGATCCTTCCGCAGGCTTTGCAGGATCAGGGAGGCCATGCAGCGTAGGTTAGCTGAGGCATTCGGTCCGGAGTCTTCTGGGTCACTGAGGATGACATGATCGCCAGCCACCTCCTCCCAGCCACGTACAAGTCCACTGGTTTGTTGGGACTGTACATCATCCCTAAAAGACTGCTGCTGCTGATGCTGAGTGCCAGGCTCCACCTCCATGCTCACACAATCCTCCTCCTCCTCCTCCTCCTCCTCCTCCTCTTCCTGTGTGATGGGTGGGACAGAAGGAACATTGTCTGGATAAAGGGGGCCTTGAGAGACAAGGAAGTCCTCCTCTTCCTGCCTCTGTTCTGCCTCAAGTGCCCTGTCCATTATCCCACGCAGCGTATGCTCCAACAGGTGGACAAGAGGTACAGTGTCACTGATGCATGCACTGTCACTGCTCACCATCCTCGTGGCCTCCTCAAATGGTGAGAGGACAGTGCATGCATCCCTGATCATGCTCCACTGGCGTGGGGAAAAAAAGCCAAGCTCCCCTGACCCTGTCCTGGTGCCGTAGTCGCAAAGGTACTCATTGATGGCCCTCTGCTGCGTGTGCAGTCGCTGCAGCATGGCCAACGTTGAGTTCCACCTGGTGGGCATGTCACATATTAGGCGGTTCTTGGGCAGGTTCAGCTCCTTTTGCAGCTCAGTCAGCCGAGCACTGGCATTATAAGATCGGCGGAAATGCACACAGACTTTCCTGGCCTGCCTCAGGACATCCTGTAAGCCTGGGAACCTGCCCAAGAACCGCTGCACCACCAGGTTGAGGACGTGAGCCATACAGGGCACATGGGTGAGCTGCCCCTGTCGCAGGGCGGAGAGGAGGTTGGTGCCATTATCAGAAACGATCATTCCTGGCTTAAGCTGGCGTGGCGTCAACCACCTCTCGGCCTGCCCCAGCAGAGCTGCCAGAACCTCTGGCCCAGTGTGGCTCCTGTCCCCCAAACACACCAGCGCAAGCACAGCATGGCATCTTTTTGCCTGCGTACTCGCGTAGCCCCTTGTACGCCTACGGAGCACCGCTGGTTCCGAGGACAGAGCACTCGAAGAGGACATGGAGGAAGAAGAAGAGGAGGGGGTGGAGGAGAGAGGTGTGTCACAACCAGTAGTAGCATTTTGGAGGCGTGGTGGCGGAACAACCTCCAACACTACTGCACCTTGTCCTGCATCCCTCCCAGCTGCCAATAGAGTGACCCAATGGGCCGTGAAAGAAAGATAACGTCCCTGTCCATGCCTGCTGGACCATGAGTCAGCGGTAATATGCACCTTACCGCTGACCGCCCTGTCCAGCGAGGCATGGACATTGCCTTCCACATGCCAGTAGAGAGACGGAATCGCCTTCCGTGAGAAAAAGTGGCGTTTGGGAACCTGCCACTGAGGAACCGCACATTGAACAAACTCACGGAAGGGGGCCGAGTCTATCAACTGAAAAGGCAGCAGTTGAAGTGCTAGCAATTTAGCCAAGCTAGCATTCAACCGCTGGGCATGTGGATGGCTGGGAGTATACTTCTTTCGACGGTCCAGCAGCTGGGGCAGGGAAATTTGCCTGCTACAATCGGACGTCGGTGTACTGCAAGTACTTGGTTGTGACACACCTAATTCTACACCTTCAGTCCTCTCAGAGCAGCTTTCAGAGAGGACTGAAGATATAGTGGGGATGGAGATCCCAGCTGATGAGGAGCAAGGAGAGGTCCGCTTTGTTCTTTGGTGTGGGTCTTTTATGTGTGCTTGCCAACGAGCTGCATGGCAGGTCGACATATGTCTGCTCATGCTTGTGGTGCCCAAGCGGCTGATGTTTTGGCCACGCGAGATACGCTTGAGACAAATATTGCAAATAGCAGTGGTGCGATCTGATGCACTCGTCTCAAAAAAGGCCCACACCAAAGAACTTTTGTGATAACGTGCAGAGGCAGCGCCCTGCACAGGCGGAGCTCTGCGGTGTGGTACAGTTGCTGTGCTGGCCTCTAGCTGGCCTCCAGGGGGCATCCTGCCTCGTTGGACATGTGACGCTGCATCCTCCTCCTCCTCCTCCTCTCTCCCTTCAGGCACCCACGTGGAGTCAGTGACCTCATCATCCCCTCCCTCTTCACCACTAGAGCAAACCTGGCAGTAAGCTGCAGCTGGTGGAACACTACTGCCAGATTGCTGTCCTTCAGCATCCCCTCTCTCTGCGCGCACACTACTGACTTCCTCAAGCTGGGTATCATCATCCGAGCCTTCGAATCGTTGGGCATCCTCCTGGAGCATGTACCCAACACTGTGCTCAAACAGTTCGGGGGACTCCTCAGGAGGACATGGTGGGTCTAGGGAAGGGGTGGCTGATGATGCCATTGAGTACGCGTTGGCAGCTGCTCTGCCAGTACCCTGAGCCTGGGTGAGAGAGGATGAGGAGGATGAGGAGGGCTTGGTCATCCATTCTACCAAGCCTTCGGCATGATGCGGCTCCACATGTCCAGCTGCCGAAAACAAAGACAAGCGTGTCCCATGGCCACGTGCTGATGACGATGCACGACCACGTCCACGGCCAGCACTGTTGTCTCTAGAAACAGAGCCTGCCTGCCCTGTGTTCTTGCCTCGGCACGCTCTGCCTCTCCTTGGCGGTCTTCCAGCCATTGTAGTCGGTAGTGTATATAGTATAAAAAATAGAACTCCTATGTGTGCTCACAACACACTGTAGGTCCTATGGGTGCTGACACTAACACACTATAGGTACTATGTGTGCTGCTGACAAGAAAATATAGGAGCTCTGTTTGCTGCCACTAACACACTAGAAGTCCTATTGGTGCTTCTGAGATGAAAATATAGGAGCTCTGTGTGATGCCACTAACACACTAGAAGTCCTATGGGTGCTTCTGAGATGAAAATATAGGAGCTCTGTTTGCTGCCACTAACACACTAGAAGTCCTATGGGTGCTGCTGAGAAGAAAATATAGGAGCTCTGTGTGATGCCACTAACACACTAGAAGTCCTATGGGTGCTTCTGAGATGAAAATATAGGAGCTCTGTGTGATGCCACTAACACACTAGAAGTCCTATGGGTGCTGCTGAGAAGAAAATATAGGAGCTCTGTGTGATGCCACTAACACACTAGAAGTCCTATGGGTGCTTCTGAGATGAAAATATAGGAACTCTGTGTGATGCCACTAACACACTAGAAGTCCTATGGGTGCTGCTGAGAAGAAAATATAGGAGCTCTGTTTGCTGCCACTAACACACTAGAAGTCCTATGGGTGCTGCTGAGAAGAAAATATAGGAGCTCTGTGTGATGCCACTAACACACTAGAAGTCCTATGGGTGCTTCTGAGATGAAAATATAGGAACTCTGTGCGATACCACTAACACACTAGAAGTCCTATGGGTGCTTCTGAGAAGAAAATATAGGAGCTCTGTTTGCTGCCACTAACACACTAGAAGTCCTATGGGTGCTGCTGAGAAGAAAATATAGGAGCTCTGTGTGATGCCACTAACACACTAGAAGTCCTATGGGTGCTTCTGAGATGAAAATATAGGAACTCTGTGTGATGCCACTAACACATTAGAAGTCCTATGGGTGCTGCTAAGAAGAAAATATAGGAGCTCTGTTTGCTGCCACTAACACACTAGAAGTCCTATGGGTGCTTCTGAGATGAAAATATAGGAACTCTGTGTGATGCCACTAACACATTAGAAGTCCTATGGGTGCTGCTGAGAAGAAAATATAGGAGCTCTGTTTGCTGCCACTAACACACTAGAAGTCCTATGGGTGCTGCTGAGAAGAAAATATAGGAGCTCTGTTTGCTGCCACTAACACACTAGAAGTCCTATGGGTGCTGCTGAGAAGAAAATATAGGAGCTCTGTGTGATGCCACTAACACACTAGAAGTCCTATGGGTGCTGCTGAGAAGAAAATATAGGAGCTCTGTTTGCTGCCACTAACACACTAGAAGTCCTATGGGTGCTGCTGAGAAGAAAATATAGGAGCTCTGTTTGCTGCCACTAACACACTAGAAGTCCTATGGGTGCTGTTGGGGTGCAATGCTGTGCTAACAGCACTGCGGTTGGTACTACTGCAATACTGTACTAACAGTAAGCACGCACCAGACTAATCCCCAGCAGCAGCTAATAACACGCTAACTGTGCAATCAGCAGCAATGAACGATCAATGACTTAGGTAGCAATGGTTTAGCAAAGAAATAGCCAATGGTTTAGCAAAGAAGAGCAAATCTTTCAGTATCAAGCAAAGACAGAATCAGCAGACTGATCTCTCCTAAAGCCGGAACTCATGTGACCGGGGCCAATGGCGTGGCGGCCTTTTAAATGGTGGGGCATGTACTAAAGCCCCTGAGCTGTAATTGGCTACAGGCGTCCTGCCTGTAGCCAATTATTGCTCTCCGAGTTTCGGGCGCTGTGATTGGCCAAGCATGCGGGGTCACAGTGCATGCTTGGCCAATCATCAGCCAGCAATGCACTGCGCCGGCCGCGCCGGCCGCAATGCATTGCGGGGCCGCTCGCATCACACGAATGTGATGCGAACGGCCCAAATAGTTCTGGGCTCGACGAGCGAGCGAACGCCCGGTGCTCGATTCGAACATGGGTTCGAATCGAGCACCGGGCCCATCCCTAGCTACAATGGAATGTTTTAGATCATAGCATATTCTCGTGTTAGAATGGCCCAGTCAAAGTCCAGACCTAAATCCAATTGAGAATCTGTGACAAGACTTGAAAATTGCTGTTCACAGACGCTCTCCATCCAATCTGACAAAGCTTGAGCTATTTTGAAAAGAAGAATGGGCAAACATTTCACTCACTAGATGTGTAAAGCTGGTGTAGACATCCCCAAAAAGACTTGCAGTGAAAGGTGGTTCTACAAAGTATTGACTCAGGGGGGCTGAATGCAAATGCACACCACACTTTTCACATATTTATTTGTAAAAAAAAATGAAAACCATTTATCATTTTCCTTCCACTTCACAATTATATGCCACTATTTGTTGGTCTGTCACATAAAATCCCAATGAAATACATTTATGTTTTTGGTTGTACCATGACAAAATGTGCACAATTTCAAGAGGTATGAAAACTTTTTCACGGCTCTGTAGCTGATTAAAGGTTGGTCGTTACCTATAGATCCATGTATGGGGTAGAGCCCAAACACAATATTTTCTTATTACATGTTTGGCTATCTAAGTCACCAGAGCCTGGATCAAGGAAAGTGCTCTCTCTACCAGGAAACATTAAACCAGTGGTACCTGCAGTTGGGTGTACCATACATGGACCGATGGCATTTCATCCCAACTGCAAGGTATGCAGACTTAATATAGGCAGTACTAAAGATTCCTGACTAGAGGTGGCAGATGCACTGATGTCTGCCTGGCATGAGTATTCAGATTTAAGCTTTTCCTCTGCTAAAACTTCTACTTCAGCTGATCTGAAAGATCTGAAAGATCAAAGCTGAAGGAATTATGGTCCTTCTGGTGGCTCTGGAATGGCTTTATTGGACTTGATATGCAAACCTAGTTTTTCTGGTCATAGATTCTCCCTGGCACCTACATTTTCGTCCAGATTTCTGTCTTGAGGACCCATTTTTTTATCCTTCCCCCATCCTGCCCAAAACGAAAAATAAAGTTGGCTGTAGTAGGGCTTTATTTCCTCCAAATATGTCATTGTCAAAACATGCAGCACAGCATACAAAGTATAGCGGTTCTTAAATATGTAATTTACAAGGTATGTTACAAAACTCTCACCACTGCACCCTGCATGCTGTGCCATACATTACATTCTCTTGGTCACTGAACTTTGTATGCTTTACTGTCCTGCAGCAAATTTCCATGGTTCTTCCCCAAGCAAAAACCCCTTCCCTCATGTATCCCCACTCAAAGTTACCATCAAATTCTCACCTCTACACACCTCTTTGCTTACCTCTGCATCCTCCATCCACAGCTTGCCTCTGTAACCCTCATTCACAGATTACCTATTTTTTCCCCTGTCCACAGCTCAGCTCTGCACCCCTACCCACAGTAACCTTAGCACCCCCCATCCACAACTCTCCTTTGCCCCCTTGTCAAAATCTCACCTAGACACCACTCCAACCACAGCTTACAACCCCAGTCCCCAACTCACCTCTGCACCCTCATTATCTCTGCCCCCTTCTGCACCCCCATGTTTCACCTCTACACCCCCAGTGTCCCCCACAGATATCCCCTCTGCACAATCTTTTCCATCCTCCACAGCTCTGTTTGCACAGCCTGCCTTCTGCAGCTTTCACCTCTGCACATGCTCCCCCTTTCCCAGGTCTCCTCTCTGCACGAATCTCCCCTTTCCCAGTTCTCCTCTCTGCCCAAATCCCCCTTTCCCAGTTCTCCTCTCTGCACGAATCCCCCCTTTCCCAGTTCTCCTCTCTGCACGAATCCCCCCTTTCCCAGTTCTCCTCTCTGCCCAAATCCCCCTTTCCCAGTTCTCCTCTCTGCACGAATCCCCCCTTTCCCAGTTCTCCTCTCTGCACGAATCCCCCCTTTCCCAGTTCTCCTCTCTGCACGAATTCCCCCTTTCCCAGTTCTCCTCTCTGCATGAATCCCCCCTTTCCCAGTTCTCCTATCTGCCCAAATCCCCCTTTCCCAGTTCTCCTCTCTGCACGAATCCCCCTTTCCCAGTTCTCCTCTCTGCCCAAATCCCCCTTTCCCAGTTCTCCTCTCTGCACGGATCCCCCCTTTCCCAGTTCTCCTCTCTGCACGGATCCCCCCTTTCCCAGTTCTCCTCCCTGCACAAATCTCCCCTTTCCAAGTTCTCCTCTCTGCACAATTCTCCCCCTTTCCCAGTTCTCCTCTCTGCACAAATCTCCCCCTTTCTCAGTTCTCCTCTCTATACAAATCTCCCCCTTTCCCAGTTCTCCTCTCTGCATAAATCCCCCCATTTTCCCAGTTCTCCTTTCTGCATAAATCTCCCCTTTTCCAGTTCTCCTCCCTGCATAACCCCCCTTTTCCCAGTTCTCTCTGCATAACCCCCCCTTTTCCAGTTCTCCCTGCATAACCCCCCCTTTTCCCAGTTCTCCTCTCTGCATAAATCCGCCTCCCCTTTCCCAGTTCACCTCTCTGCACAAATCCACCCATTTCCCAGTTCTCCTCTCTGCACAAAGCTCACATTTCCCAGTTCTCTCTGCACAAACCCCCCATTTCTCCTCTCTACACAAATCTCCCCATTTCCCAGTTCTCCTCTCTGCACAAATCTTCCCCTTTCTCAGTTCACCTTTCTGCACAACTCTCCCCCTTTCCCAGTTCTCCTCTCTGCACAAATCCCCCCCTTTCCCAGTTCTTCTTTCTGCACAAATTTTCCCCTTTTCCAGTGCTCCTCTTTGCACAAATCTCCCCCTTTCAAAGTTCTCCTTTCTGCACAAATCTCCACCCACCTGCTCTCCTTTCTGATAAATTTGCTCCCAGCTCTCCTATCTGCATATTTCCACCCCCCCCACACACACACACTTGCCCAGTTCTCTCTGAAAGATCCCCTCCCCCCAACTTCCCTCTCTGTTACCCCCCCCAGCTTTCCTCCATGCTAACCCCCCACCTCTGCTAAAATCCCCCCCAGCTCTCCTCTCTGCACAAATTACCCCCCCTCTCCTCTAAGCACCCCTACCACCTCTCCTCTCTGCTAAACTCCCCCCCTCCTCTCTGCTTTCCCAGTTCTCCTCTGTACAAATTCCCCAAAAACCCACTTTCACCATTTTCTCTGCACACGTTCACTCCCCCAAACGCTCTTCCCCTCCCCCCTTTCCTCTTCTGGAAAGCCACCACTGCTGTATATGGTATACGTGGGCACATGGATTAGAGGGGCCGTGCCCCTGTGCCCATTATGGACAGGCCGCCACTGGTCCAGGTCCTGAAGCTGCAAAGCAGCCCCAGACCATTGACTGTTGGTATGATTTTTTTTTCTGAAATGCTTGTTAGTTTTATGCCAGATGTAACGGGACGCACACCTTCCAAAGAGTTCAACTTTTGTCTCATCGTTTCACAGAATATTTGCCCAAAAGTCTTCAGGATAATCAAGTTGTTTTTTGGCAAATGTGAGATGAGCCTTTGTGTTCTTTTTGGTCAGCAGTGGCTCTCGCCTTGGAACTCTCCCATGGATGCCATTTTTGCCCCATCTCTTTCTTATTGTTGAATCATGAACACTAAACTTAACTGAGGCAAGTGGGGTGTGCAGTACTTTAGATGTTGTTCTGGGTTCTTTTATGACCTCTTTATTGTCGTTGTGCTCTTGAAGTAATTTTGGTAGGCTGGTCACTCCTGGGAAGATTCACTACTGTTCCGACTTTTCTCCATTTGTGGATAATGGCTCTCACCGTGGCAGGGGCGTTGCTAGGTGTGAAAAAGACCAGGGGCTTCAGCCCAAAGTCTCCAAGCCCGGCAGTAGCGGGGGGATTGACTGCTTGGCGGGGGGGTGGTTAGTCTCACTTGCTGGTTGCTGCCTTGCTCACCAGTGCCCATCCATGCTGACCACTAAACTGACCTACCTGACCATTACACTGACCTACCAGACCCCTACACTGACCCCCCTGACCCCTACATTGATCCCCCTGACACATACATTGATTGCCCTGACACATGCACTGACCCCCCTGACACATGCACTGACCCCCCTGACACATGCCCTGACCCCCCTGACACATACAGTGGTCCCCCTGACACATACATTGACCCCCTGACACCTACATTGACCCCCCCCCTGACACATACATTGATCCCCCTGACACATACACTGACCCCCCTGACACATACCTTGACCCCCCTGACACATACCTTGACCCCCCTGACACATACATTGATCCCCACGACACATACATTGACCTCCCTGACACATACACTGACCCCCTCTGACATATATGCTTTATATATTATTTTTATTGTTTTTTTACAAATAAATACGGGTTACACTATGGAGTTCTTTTGCTTGTATTTCACATGTTCCGCCTAATTAACCGAGGGAGGAGTCTCAAACATTTCTCTACCAGCATTGTCCATATGTGTGCAGGCACAATCCTGCTCAAGCTGTTAAAGACCTTCTTTTTAACTAAAGAGGTCCACATCCTTTGGTAAGCGCAATCTACTATTTGTGCACTTCGGGTGTTAGCTTCATATGAAGATTTGGTGAAGGATTAACTCTTTGCACTACTTTGAAGAAAATAATCACAATATATTATGAACAATATTTGTTGAAGATTTTTTCTAGCTTCACATGAAGATTTGGTGAAGGATTAACTCTTTGCACTATTCTGAAGAAACTAACCGCAATATATTATGAACATTATTTGCTGAAATATTTTTTCACGTATTGGAATTGTTACACATTTCAATTTTCATTAATTCAATTAATGGGACTTTATTATAATTGAGTGTTATAGATTTTTTTTAATTGTTGTGGGCTTGACAGCACGACATTTTCACGATTGGGACTAATTGATTTATATATGGTGACTACCAATTCACCTTTTTGTATTTTGGTATCACAGGATTGTGGTGGTGTTTATATTTAAGAATTATTCACATAATAATTTATTAGATAAGAGATCACTTATCAATTAAGTATATTAAGAGTATCTGAGCGCCCCCTTTTCTTATATAAACATATACACTGACCCCCCTGACACATACACTGACCCCCTGACACATACATTGGGCCCCCCTGACACATACATTGGGCCCCCTTGACACATACATTGACCCCCCTGACACATACACTGACCCCCCTGACACTTACACTGACACCCCCTGACACATACATTGTTCCCCCATGACAGGTGACCTCTTGACACTCCTGCAGCTCAGCCTTACCTGTGTAGTGTAGCCCATCTCATTCTTGACCACTCCGAGATAGCAGGCTGCACGCACCAGTGAGAGAGAGCCAAGATAGGAGAGCCGCTGCCTGCCCATTTACACAGAGCGAACGGGGATCTCCCAGTGCGGCTGCAGTGTCATTCCCGCCTCCTCCTGGACCCGGCGGCACCTATGACCAGTGGGACGTCCATCATAGGAGCCGGGCCGCGCTGGATAAGCGAGAGATCATTCCCTGTTGCTTTTGGAAACGGCTCGGGGCTAATAATGAATTTAGGAACCCAGAACCTTAGAAATGTTTTTTTTAAGCCTTTCCAGATTGATGCATGTCAATTACGTTATTTCTCATCCATGTTTGGAGGAAGAAAAATGCTCACTATGACCCTAAGAATACCATCCCTATAGCAAGCACAGAGGTGGAAACATTAGGCTTTGGGGCTGTTTCTCTGCTAAAGGTACAGACCGATTTTTTCTCATTGGGGGACAAATGGATGGGGCCATGTATTGTGAAATCTTGGATGCGAACCTTCTTCCCCCAGCCATAACACTGAAGATGGGTCATGGGTGGGTCTTCCAGCATGAGAATGACCCAAAACATACCGCCAAGGCAACAAAGGCGTGGCTCAAGAAAAAGCACATTAACCTCCCTGGCGGTATGATTCTGTCAGATTTTAGGTGCTGAATGCGGTACCATTATTCTGCCTGGAAATTTGGCTTTTAATATTGTAGGCCTGCAATTCTTAGGAATAACTCACTTAAATCTGTCCAAACCAGAGTCTAGTAGACATCCCGGGTATGATAAAGTTAAAAATAAATAAATACATAAATTATAATATAATAAATAACTATAAAATAATTATAACAAATAATAATATAATAATAATAAAAGTGTTTTTCAGTGTTTGATGACGAATTTCCCCACAAATCGCTATCGCTCAATTCTGCGAGTGATTCTAATTTATTATCGCTGTTTTCTAGCTGGTCTAAAACCACTTTTGACATAAAGGGACACTTTTTGGTTGCTATGGACTATCTCCAAATTCCAGGCAGAAAGAACAGTTTTTATATTATAAAACTGCATGCAGGGCACTGGACAGACCACTAGGGACAATGGGGATGTGTAATTATTTTATACAGTACTGTAATCTGTAAGATTACAGTGTACTTACGTGTACTGTGTTTTAACTTTTTTGAATTTGGCGCCAATCTCCGTCCCCGTGCGTCGTAACGTCGCAGGGAACGGAGCTCGACGGCACTCGGGCACTGTGTGAATCGAGCGAGGAGACAGCTCGCACACACAGCGGGGAGGCATCGCAGGTTCCAGGGGACAAGGTAAGTAACTCTGCCTGGATTACTGCGATGCAATCCAGAGTCTGGCTCGGGGTTACCGCTTTTGGTGCTGAAATTTCACCCCGAGCCCGACTCGGGAATACCGCTAGGCAGGTTAAGGTCATGAAGTGGCCTAGCCAGTCTCCAGACCTTAATCCTATGGAAAATTTACAGAGGGGGCTGAAACTTCGAGTTGCCAAGCGACAGCCAAGGAACCTTAAGGATTTAGAGAAGATCTGTAAAGAAGAGTGGACAAAAATCCCTCCTGAGATGTGTGCAAACCTGGTCATCAACTACAGGAAACGTCTTACCTCTGTGCTTGCCAACAAGGGTTTCTCCACTAAGTACTAAGTCATGTTTTGCTTGGGGATCAAATACTTATTTTACTCACTGAACTGCAACTCAATTTATAACATTTGTATCATGTGTTTTTACTGGATTTTTGGTTGATATTCTTTCTCTATCATTTAAAATACACCTATGATAAAAATGATAGACCCTTAATTTCTTTGTAAGTGGGTAAACTTACAAGATCTGCAGGGGATCAAATAATTATTTTTCCCACTGTATGTCATGTGTGTTGCAGGATACAATATGTACTAGCGAATCATGGTATGTTTATTACTTGATATTGTGATCCATCATGCGCAAAGGAAAAAAATAAATGCATATTACTTAATCCCCACATGGTGGCAGCACAACTTAATGTCAAGAAAATAAATTGTACAGAAATGCTATGCTGTAACAGAGTAATCAAATTAGGAGAATTACTTATTCCTTACTTTTTAGATTCTCCTGAATATTAGCATATAGGTTTGTCTGATATACAGAGAATTGTGCAATTTAGGTACCCGGACCATTAAGATTCACAAATTATATATACAAAAAAATTTAAACGTAAGGCGCTAGTATTACAACAAATGGAATGATAAAAACAAATCAAAATATTACATGTAGCGGGTATGTACTTTCCCGGGTGTAAATTTGAACTTGGCAGAGACATCAGTGATTTGTAATTCCCTGCAGCCCAGCGGGTGGCGCTGTCGCCCTGGGCTGGGGTTGAATCATTGCTGTGTGCCGGGCTTCCTTTTTGTCCTCCCTCGGCAGCGGTATGGTGGGGAACCCGCCGTGCTTGCTGGGAGAGGGTATAAAGGGGCCGGCCATCTTTGTCAGGGGTGGGAGTCCAGGGCACCTTCAGCCTGTGGGCGGTGGTTCGTGTCGGTCCTCTAGGCGGCCTAGGCCTAGAGGACAGCTGGAGGTCGTGTTCCATCCCAGGCACCTTTAGCCTGGGGTGAGGTACTTGGATGGAGGTCTGGAGCTCAGTGCCCAACACGGAGTTCCGCGAGGGAAGGAGATCCTAGGGAACCCAGGGATTGGGTACCCGAATCCGGAAGGCGTAATGGACCGGGGGGAGCTCCTCACTCGAAGACCAGGTGCAGCATATTGCCAGTGACGGGTGAGCCTCTCATCGGAGACCGCCTGGAAGGAAATTCCCCCCTCGCTCGGAGACCGCAACTCACTTTCAGGGAGGAAAGTGGAGAACACATTGTGTCTGGGCCTATTCGCATCCACACCTCCTTTCCTGTTCTGTTTCTACAAGGGAGTTCAACTGATTGTGTTCATTCGAGAAGAATAAAGGAGTGTTGAACTTTAATGGTGTGGGGCTCATTTCCTGACAGACATTGTTCAAGGTAACTCTTGGTGGAGGCTCCAGGTGCACAACACTGACCCGAAGTAAAGGAACTTTGCTTATACCACACTGACACCTGTGGTGAAGGCCAGGCGTGGTGTCCCCGCTCCCTTCCCCTCTGAAGGTACCCCTAGACAAGAGACAGACGAGCTGAGAGAGAAGAAAGAGGGGAGTGAGGGGGCCGCTACATACAATACTGTACAAACTTAAAGTGGATGTAAACCCTCACATATACCCAGTGAAGTGACCAGCCTCAGATGATACACAGAGATGAAACAAATCTCCCTACATAAGTTTTACATGTATATCTGCTGTCTTCATATTTATGTACTGTTTAGAAAGTGCACATTCGGTTGGAATTTTCTCTTCCTCTCTTGTAATATTTGGATTTGTTTTTATTATTTAATTTGTTGTAATAGTAGCGCCTTACTTTAAATTTTCTGTTTGTTTAAAGTGGCCCGTTTCACTTAAGGCTGGGTTCACACTATTGCGAATTGGATGTGGTATTTGATCACCTCTGCGGTTTTTATTTTTTGCGCTATAAATAAAAATAGAGCGACAACTTTGAAAGAAATTCTATATTTTTTACTTTTTGCTATAATAAATATCCCCAAAAAATATATAAAAAAACTAATTTTTTCCTCCGTTTAGGCCGATACGTATTCTTCTACATATTTTTGGTTAAAAAAAAATGCAATAATCGTTTATTAATTGGTTTGCGCAAAAGTTATAGCGTCTACAAAATAGGGTATAGTTTTATAGCATTTTTATTAATATTTTTTTTTTTTTACTAGTAATGGCGGCGGTTAGCGATTTTTATTGTGACTGCAACATTATGGCGGACACATTTGACACATTTTTGGGACCATTGTCATTTTTACAGCGATCAGTGCTATAAAAATGCACTGGCAGTGAAGGGGTTAACCACTAGGGGGCTAGGAAGGGGTTAAGTGTGTCCTAGGGAGTGATTCTAACTGTTAGGGGGTGTGGCTACGAGTGACACGTCACTGATCGCTGCTCCCGATGAGAGGGAGCAGACGATCAGTGACATGTCACTAGGAAGAAAGGGGAGATGTTGTGTTTACATTGACATCTCCCTGTTCTTCAGCTCTGTGACACGATTGCGGAACACCGGCGGACATTGAGTCCGCAGGTCCCGCGGGCATGGTCACGGAGCTCGCGACAGGCAAATTAAAGGGGACGTACCTGTACGCCCAACTGCCTGTCCGTGCCATTCTGTCAACGTATATGTACGTGCGGCAGTCCTTAAGTGGTTAAAGCACTTTTAAAGCAGGGCTCGACAAACCCCGGGCGCCAGGTCGCCATTGCGACTAGAATTAGCGACCTGGCTCCTGGGGCAGCACAGCTGGGGTATCCTGTGTCTCCGTGCCCCCCCCCTCCGCGGGATCGCGTCGGCCCGCGCCGGCCGGTAATTGAGGCCGCGGCTTTGTGGCCTATGCTTCCTTCTGTGAACTAGCGCCATCTTGTGGTGGCAGTTGGTATGACAACCAGCAATGCTAATGGAGTTTCCATGTCTGTTTCCCTGCCATCTCCATCCCTCTAATTAAAACCCCCAAACATTATATATATTTTTTATTCTAACACCCTAGAGAATAAAATGGCGGTCATTGCAATACTTTCTGTCACACCGTATTTGCACAGCGGTCTTACAAGCACACTTTTTTGGGAAAAATACACTTTTTATTTTTTAGAAAAAAATAAGACAACAGTAAAGTTAGCCCAATTTTTTTTTTATATTGTGAAAGATAATGTTACGCTGAGTAAATTGATACCCAACATGTCACGCTTCAAAATTGCGTCCGCTCGTGGAATGGCGACAAACTTTTACCCTTTAAAATCTCCATAGGCGACGTTTAAAAAATTCTACAAGTTGCATGTTTTGAGTTACAGAGGAGGTCTAGGGCTAGAATTATTGCTCTCGCTCTACTGATCGCGACGATACCTCACGTGTGGTTTGAACACCGCTTTGATATGCGGGCGCTACTCATGTATGCGTTCGCTTCTGCGCGCGAGCTCGGCGGGACAGGGCGCGTTCCTGGCTCCTAACTTTTTTAGCTGGCACCTAGATTCCAAGCAAATTTGTCAAGCCCTGTTTTAAAGTGATATTTAAGTCTTGTTTTTTTTTGTTTAAAAATAGCAAAGATGTTATACGTACCTGCTCTGTTCAGTGGTTTTGCACAGAGCAGCCAAGATCTTCCTCTTCTCATGTACCTTGCCAGCGCTCCTGGCCCCTCCCTCCTACCCCCACAGCAAGCAGCTTGCTATGGGGGCACCCGAGCCGAGCCGCTACTGTGTGAGTCCATTCAGACACAGAGCCATGGCTTGGCCCGCCCCCTCTCTCTCCTAATTGGCTCACTGACTTTGATTGACAGCAGCGGGAGCCAATGGCGCCCGTTCTCATAAACAGAGTACTAAACACTCCTTCTTCAGAACTTTCCCTGAGGACAGGAAAGATCCGGGAAACATCATTTGACTGCCGCTGAACAGTAATTATTAAATAAGATACTTAGATGATTTTTTTTTATATTAAATTAAATACAGTGGCATGGTCTTTATACATAAATAGAAGGAATAAAGGCAATTAAATATTGTATGTTTAATATCACTTCAATGTTGTTGCAATGGGGTCAATTTAGTGGGGGCAGATCTTAGGTAAGTATTCACTTTGCAAAGTGTATGTTCACGTAGCTTAGTAAAAAATGTGACACTCTGTTCACTTTGAATGCCAATTCATATGCAAGGGAAATAAAAAAAAATAAAAAAAACGAAGCTAAAGCCTGGTACACATTATTAGAAAATCAGACGAACAATCGTTCGATTTTTTTCTGACTGTCCGTGCCATCTCGAAAACAAAAATGCCATTAATAAGACAAAAAATGTTGATTGACACAGAAAAACTTCCTACGTACATATCTACATTCCAGCATAGAATCAGAAGTAATATAATGGGCGTGTGATCCTTTTAATCATAGTAATAATAATAATATTGAGTAATATTAAAATAGCATTATTATTAATAATAAAAACAACAACAATAATAATAGCTATTAATCATACCCCTTAATTTGTAGTCCAAAAGATAATCTGTATACTGGTAAACCAATGTATTCTGTTATTCACTTATCACTATCACTTTCAGTTTTTATTTCCTTAACAAAATCTTTTATTATCCTGCATACCATTATTCTTTTGTGTTATGGAAAAATAATTAGTTTGCATCTTCTGCTGAGTCGTACTTTGATTCCGATCGTGCACAGCCTTGCTCATTCGATTTTTTTAAGGACAAATACTGTTCTAATAAAAATGGAAATCATTCTGGTAATTAATGAAAAATATTTTCCAACATGTCCCTTTAGAAAATTTTATCTGAACAGTCAACATCAGCTCTTAGTATAACGGACAGAAAATTGAACGATCGTTCCAAATACGGATATTTTCATCAGATTTTTGATAATGTGTACTAGTCCTTAATGAACATTCCCTTTTCAAAGTAAACAGTGTTTATTCCTTTAGTAAATAAACACCAATCACCCATTTAGCTTAGTAAAATGACCTCATATAATCTCCAAAATTTCCATAATAAATAAAATATTATGGTAATGAATAAACCTAAAAACTTATGCTAGCATTGTGAATCCTAAAAAAAAACAAAAATGAGCAAAATATTAAATAGTCCAGACATGTAAATCCTTCACAACTTATCTATTTAGAATTAAACTAAAATGTTATCCTCATGCCGTCTAACATGTGTGCAGCTACTTAGGATAATAGGCATTTATTTGTGGGTCCTATGTGTGTTTTGTGTATGCATGGATTATTTATATTACATTTATTTTAAGTCCCTAGTCTGCAGGCTCAGCTCCAAAGTGAAGCAGTGACCTTGTAAACCTGAATATACTTAGGACTCAGCACTTTAAATTCAAACTGTGCAAAGGAAATCAGTTAATGGAAATTCACAAATCTCTCTTCACTTGTGACCCTGACATTACCTATGGTGTATCCTGGTGAACATGATGAGCGCCTTGACTGGAAGCACAAGTTGGAGAGTACCAGATTGAAAAGTGATTGGGTGACTTTTCGGATCACTTCTAGATTAAAATGAAATACCACCAAATAATATATAAAATAAGCTCACAAGCTGTTGTTTTAAACTTTTTATTGTCATGATGAATGAGATACCTAATTGGCAAGCAAATGGTTAATAAAGCTGTTTTCACTAGTCCTCCAAACTGGCTTCTAATGTCCATTTTCAGTCTGATTCCTAATTTAAAACAACGGAAAATTGTATCAAATACTTACCGTAATTTTCCTTTCCTGATGCCAATCCATGGCAGCATGCATGTGGTAATGCTCCGCCCCTATATCCACCCACAGGATCTGTTTACATTTATAAAAGGAAAGCTCCCAGATAACAAGCAATTGAGCTGCAAGTTTGAAAGCGACTTGCTTTGTTCCCTTTAGGGGTTTCTGGGAGGATGGGGGGATCTCCTTGTCTTCTGGTATATAGATAAGTAGAGTAGAATATACGAAATATATTGAAATATTGATTTATTTAAAAAATAAAAATAAATAAAAAGAGAGATACTCTTTTTTGATACGTAAAAATCAATTATTTATGTCTTGATACTATCTATAAGTAGATATAACTTTTCAAGGAAATAATATAAATGTTGATCTATTGTAATATGATCTAACCGTATGTACATTGTATTGTAATGCTATCTTACATTTTCTAATGTAATGACTCTATTCTGATGAAAATAAAAAAAACTTGAATGATAAAAAAAAGAAAATGACTTGCTAAGCTATTTCTAGACTTGCCAGGCTTCACAAGTTTTTTAGCACAATTGCAGCATGTCCGGCCTCCTCTGGGAGACATGCCAACCCTAGTATCCTCCACATTGAAGGTATGGGATATATTATTAAAGAAGGAGAACCTGGTCCACTCAGATCGGGCCGATGACACCATTGTTTTGTAATCCTGAGTTTCTACCAGCAATGGAAGCTTTAGTATTCTTGAAATGGTACAGAAATGAGGATGTGAGGGTGGTCCAGACCCTGGAAAGGGGTAAACTTCCTCCCTTAGATTCAATGGGCCCCAAATATAGGACAAAGTGGATTCAATATCAACAAATGCAAACATATATCCAATCATTAACAAAAAAAGGTACATTGGAAAGACCACTAACAGAATTTGAGCAGATACTATTACAGGAACAAAGACCGGCCCATGTCCTTTCCATGATATACAGACAGCTACTTCCAAAAAATATAGAGCAAGAGTTATCTTATATATCTAGATGGCAAAAAGAACTGGGGATTGATATCCCTAGATCGACCTGGGAAAGATCCTTCCAATTGACACATCAATTATCTCTATCAAGTAGACATCAGGAAAGGAACTATAAAATCGTAGCAAGATGGTATAGATGCCCTGTAGATAGGCATAAAATTAACAAGGAAAATGAAGAAATATGTTGGAGATGCCAGAGGGCAAGAGGCACAATGTCACATATATGGAAATATTGCCCGGGGGTGCTAGCGTTCTGGCAAACAAAATTCAATATATATCAAAAAAACGACAGGACTTACTATACAATCAGATATTAAGGTCTCTGTATTGTCAATGATTCCGGACCCTATAAAAGCCATAAAGAAAGACATTTTGAGGCACATGCTAACAGCAGCACGTACAATTATAGCTCAAAACTGGAGAAAGGTGGCAGACCCCCCGATTGGGGAATGGGTGAGATGGGCAAGATGCAGTCCCTGGAGATGATGATAAAGACAGAAACAGGCAATAGAGAACAAACTTTAAAGATATGGCAGCAATGGAAGGAGTTCAAGACCTCTGCAGCAATAACAGAATATATATAGAGCACTACTGTAGTGGAACAGATTTTATGTAATTATTTTTTTCCTCTCTCTCTTTCTCTGTTCTTTTTCTTTTTTTTCTTCTTAGGGGGTGGGGGGTGGGTAGGGGGAAGGGTATTTGGAGTTAGGATGTAAGTTTGTTTGATTCTGGACAATAATGGGATCCTGGATAATATGCATTGACCTAGGAAACTTAAATCGTATACCTATAATATAGGAACCAATGATAATATCAAGAAATGTAATGGTTTATAGATAGATACCCATAATTAAGTCTTTTATGTTATGTACATTTGTGTAAAATGGAAAATTTATAAAATAAAAATAAAAAAATAAATAAAAAAAAAACAATTGCAGCAAGTCTGCATTGCATGACCCCAGATCAACTTTCTTTGCAATCATTCTGCAAGTCTGCTGCAAGTTCTGGTTCAGTTATGTTGTGCAATAGTCATCCCACCACAGGGGCCACTGTGACTTTCAGAGCTCTTGCTGTAGACTCACCACTGCAACTTTGCTTTTGCTAGAGACTTGCCATGCAAATTTGCTACAAATTGGAAAAGTGTCAACTAGAATGTGGGCTTCAAGTGCTCTGCAAGTGTACAGCTTGCCAGTGAAAATGTGCAAGACTTACAATTCAACACTGCCACAAATTTGTGGCAAGTTATCCTTGCTATCTAAACTAGAGCAACCTTCCTCATTCTCCGTAAAAATAACAAGATCAAAAAAGGGAGGGCTCGTATGCTGCCATGGATTGGCGTTAGGAAAGGAAAATTACGGTAAGTATTTGATACAATTTTCTGTTTTCCTGATGCCAATATACATGTGATAAATAACAAGCTAAACAGTGTGGGCTAAAATGTATAATCAAACTTTATTAAAATGGACATGGAAGCCTGGACCGCCATTTCATCAAAGTCCATTCCCTGTAGCGCCTGATGCAGGTGCACTGCGCCAACCAGCCTGCTGCTTTTCAGATGTCTCCATAGCCATTTTGCATGTGCTGCCTGAAAGACGTAGAAATGGACCTAGCTGAATGAGCCTTTATCACTTCTGGAGGCTTCTGTATGGCCGCACTGTAATTTTCTAGATGACCCTGACTTTCCAACATGACAAGTTTTTGCTGTGGGTTCCTTCCGAATTTGCCTGATAGAAACACAAACAGTCTTTCTGGGGATTTTAACTAAGAAGCTTTTTGTTTTAGACACTTGGTACATCTAGTGTAGGTTAACTACTGTCTGCCGGAAAGGATGGAACCGCCACTTTGTTTGCAAGATAAAAACAGAAGCCACCTTGGGAACAAAAGTGCTCGAGGGGCATATACCCCAACTTGACCGGAAGGAAAAAGATGTAGAAATCTGTCGCTCCAAGTGCTTGCAGATCCGATACTCTGCCCCTTGAAGTCATCGCCTGAAGTTATCAAGGGACACTGCCTCTTGAGTGATTTCTAACTGAGGACTGCTTTCTGATAATGCAAACAGAGACCTGAGAAGGAAATGGAAATCCAGGACCAGAAGAATGAGCCACTGGGGAACGTTATTCCTCCTCAGGGCAAAGTCTCAGGACCGACCTCCTGAAGCGTTCCCCTGGCAGCTCACACACCAATTTTCCCTGGTGAAAGCTAAATTGGCTGAAATTTAAGTCCTTACGGAACTTGGCCGAGACCCAAATCCAGATACATGTTATGAAAAGATAACTGGGCAACCTCCAGGTTCGGAGGATCAAAATTCTGCTCAGCTGTGAAGACTGTGAACCTGTTCCAGACTTCAGAGTAAATAGCGTTTGATGTCCTTTCTAGAACCATGCCAGGATTGAACCATTTCCAGAGGACGGCCCAAGTCCTTCAATCCTTCCCGGGACAGGTGTTGTGGAAAATCTGGTAGCTGAAGTGCTTGGTCCTGACTGGTTCCATGGCTAGGTTAAACCCAAAGCCTGCGGGCCAATTGGCATGCTTGCTATCACAGTGAGACCCTCAGACAACAGTCTCCCCTTCGTGACCAAAGGCAGTGTCAGAATGAGGGTACTCACCGAGGTCAAGATGCCAAGAGCAGTTCGCTGTTGCGACTAAGCGCACTCCGCCCCCTGGAGGTGATACAGAGGGTGGATGGCACAAAGAGGCACAAGCTACCAGCAGGCAGGGTAGAGCTTGTGTGGAGGTCCTGTAGAACTGAAGCAGGGGCCGATGAGTATCAGGATCCAGCAGGAGAAGTCAGGTAGAAAGTCTGGAGCAGGCTGAGGGTCAAACACAGGTAAGTAGACAATCCAGGTCACAGGCTGGGGGTCAAGGCACTGGAGACAGGAGGCAAGACTGGGTCACAAGCAGAAGGTCAAGGCACAGGAGACTGAAGGTGAATCCGGATCACAGGCAGAGGGTCAAACACAGGAGACAGGAACAAAGTCCGTAAAACAAGCTGAGGTCGGGTCCAGGAGAAGATCAGAGTAGGTCAGGGTCAATCCAGGTCACAGCAGGTAATCAATCAACAGGAAACAGGAACTCAGGTACAGGAAGCTGAAGACAAACCAGCATATCTTCTGAGCACTTGCTCAGCTTTTATAGGCAGCCAGGAAGACATGTGGAAGTCATGTGGTGCGTGTCATGTGATGGCCAGTCTGCAGCTGAAGGTTTCTCTGACAGGCAGTAAGAGAAAGGCATCTGCTTGGTGACTATTCCTTGGGTGAGTGAGAGCGTCCACTTCCTCCACCAATGGGTGAAGGTAGGAAGAGAGGCACCTTGTGAATGAATAGTGATGTAAACTGACCAACTGAGGGTGGCCCCATTCTTAAGTGATATGGGCAAGATCTTCCAATTAAAGAACCATTCATTGGAAACCAAGTACTGGCATCAGTGGTGACAATGATCCAGGATAATGAACCTACCGGACGGGATCAAGTGAGGGTCCCCTGACATACCCATCACCCAGTGGCGTAGCGTGGGTTGTCAGCGCCCGGGGCAAGGCAAGTAATTTGCGCCCCCTAACCTGTGGACTTTTCACACTCCCGGAGTCGCTTCCTTTCCTACAATAGTACTGAACTATTCCTAAACTGACCTACCTTATTCCTAAACTGACCTTACCTGACCACTAATCTACCTGATTCCTATACTGACCACTACACTAACATATATGATTCCTATACCAACAACTACACTGACCTACCTGATTCCTACATCGAACACTACACCCTGACCATTAAACTACACACTAACCTACCTGATTCCTATACTGACCACTACACTATAGTACTACACAATACACTACACTGACCACTACACACCACACTGACCATTCCTATGCTGACCCTTACACTAACCTACCTGATTCCTACATTGACCACTACACTACACACTGACCTACCTGATTCCTATACTGACCACTACACAATCCACTACACTACACAATACACACCACACCAACCTACCTGATTCCTATACTGACCATTACACACTGACACTACACACCACACTAACCTACCTAAATCCTATACTGACCACTACACTACACACTGACCACTACACTACACGCCACACTGACCACTACATGCCACACTGACCACTACACGCCACACTGACCACTACGCTACATTGACCACTACGCTACACTGACCACTACGCTACACGCCACACTGACCACTACACTACTACACTATACACTACACGCCACACTGACCACTACACTACTACACAATACACTACCCACAGACCACTACACAATACAGTACATACTGACCGCTACACAATACTCTACCCACAGACCAATACACCACACACACACACACACACACACTATACACTACACACAATACCCATACACAATCCACAACACATTACAATAACTTTATGGCTGCTCCCTCTCTCCCCAGACCATATCTACTCCCCCCCCCCCTCCTCGGCCAGCAACAAAACTCACAAGTGATGAGTCTCTTACCTTTTTTTTCTTCCAAGATCTGCTCTGCCTCTGCGCCGCCACCTGTCACACTGCCTGCCCCGGCGGGGACATGATCGATCGGTGACCCGGTGAGGAGAGGAGAAGAACAAGACATCGTGATCGGGGGGGGGCACAGACTGCATGCCCCGGTGCCTGGCGGGCACATGATCGGTGACCCGGAGAGGAGAACAAGACAGACATCGGTGATCGGTCGGGCACAGACTGCATGCCCCGGAGAGGAGGAGAACAAGACATTGGGCAGACTGCCTGCACCGACGGGGACATGAGCAGTGACCCGGAGAGGAGGAGGAGAATACAGTGGCCACAGCACAGTGAAGGCCAGCCCCGCTCTCCCGCGATTCAGGATATGCCAGCCCCACCTGCCGCACATGACCCCTTTCGCCCAATCACAGGGCGCCAGGGGCCGGCCTGAGACTGAAAATGGCAGCCGGAGCGCAGGGTCACAGAAAAGTAAAATTAGGAGTACAGAGCGAGGGTGACACATACTGTCACAGGATTTCCGCCCCCCCAAATGTTGCGCCCGGGGCCTAGGCCCCCCTCGCACCCCCACGCTACGCCACTGCCATCACCAGAGGCTCCTGTGCATCTGAGGAGAAACACTTTGAGTTGGCTCAAGTGCTGCCTTCTGTGTTGCAAAAAGCTAATTCTTTGGAACCTCCAGAGAATCCAGTGTGCCCAGGGTAGCATAGGGATTGAAGACATCATCGTTTTCAGGAGACCCCTGCATTTGGAAGCTGACAACTGCTTGGCCCATTCAAAGAAGGAGGAGAAACCCGGACGGCCGTTATGTCATTCTTCATGCCAGAATCCTATCTCAGACTTGGTCTATTGTGGGCTTATACCTGCCTCCCCCGGCTTCGCTCACGCTGCTGAATAAAATAACGGCTATCTTGGCTGATTTTGCCGCAGATCACATGATGCTGCTGGGGGATTTCAATATGGCCCCTGATCCAGGTGTCGACAGACTGGCGGGTGCGGGTCCCCTTGGCCCTGGGTTGTCAACCTGGGCGGCAACCTATGGCCTGACAGATGTCTGGAGGTGGAGACACCCTCGGGAGCGGGCCTACACCTGCCACTCTGCTTCACACGGTTCCCTCTCCCGAATTGATTTGGCCTTCGCTGGTCAATCGACCCTGTCCAAGGTCAGGGACGTTAGGATACTGCCTAGAGGTATTTCTGACCATGCTCCACTGCTGGTGTGTGTGGGTAACCCCGGGTCCCCGAGCAGGCTGTGGCGGCTATCGCGGTTTTGGGTCTCAGATCAGGACGTGGACTCCCGGTTCTCCGGGGCGATGGGGGAGTTTTGGGCAGTTAACCCGGACTTCTCCTCGCCCATGGTGGTGTGGGACGCCTTCAAGGCATTTACCAGGGGTCAGTACCAGGCCATCATAGCTAGGATTAGACGGGAAAGACGGTCTGCTCTGGTTGATGCAGAATCGGCAGCCAGTACCCAGGAGGCACTTTTCATTCGAACACGTGACCCCCAGGACTACATCAGACTTCAGACTATGACCAGAGAGGCTCTCTCCATCCGGACGTCCCTGACTCAGAAGAGACTTCTCGCTCAGTCCCATCGTATATTCGAACAGGGTGAGAGGTCTGGTAGGCTCCTTGCTTGGCTCTCCAGGGAGCACTCGGGTGGGTTTAGTGTTCCCCACATCCTGGGCCCTAGTGGTGATCTCCTTTACACCTCTGAAGAGATCAACAAATGTTTTGTCGCCTACTACCAGTCGCTCTACACGTCCAAAGTGACGTTCAGGGATGAGGAACTGGTCGGCTACCTTGACGAGGTGGACGTTCCGGTCTTAACTGACAAATACAGGGATGGCCTGGACGGGCCTATCTCCCTGGACGAGATACTTAAAGCCCTAAATCTATGCAACCGGGCAAAACACCTGGCCCGGACGGGATTCCTGTAGAGCTCTACAAACAGTACCCTGACACTCTGCCCCCTAGGCTTCTTACAATGCTGACGGCTGCTGAACAACTGCATTCACTTCCGCACTCCATGAGTGATGCGGTCATTATTGTTATCCCGAAGCCAGGTAAAGACCCTTCTTTATGCCCCTCCTATAGGCCAATCTCGCTGTTGAATGTTGACGCTAAAATACTGGCCAAGGTTCTGGCTAATAGATTGAATACGGTCATCACGGCACTAGTGCACCCCGATCAAACGGGATTCATGCCAGGAAGGGGCACAGACATAAACCTCAGAAGATTATTTACTCACATAGCCAGGGCGGAGGGGGTAGGCCAGAGTCTCGTGGCCTCTCTGGACGCCGAGAAGGCCTTCGACTCTGTTGAGTGGAGGTATTTGTGGGCGATTCTTTCTAAATTCGGTTTTGGTAACAACTTTATCTCATGGGTGAAACTACTATATGCGGCTCCCCGGGCCAGGGTATACACCAATGCGTGTCTCTCAGAACCGTTCCCGCTGGGTCGTGGCACGCGTCAGGGCTGTCCCCTATCTCCGGGCCTGTTTGCCCTGGCAATGGAGCCCCTGGCTGCCCTTATCAGGGCGGATGCTGAGATAAGAGGTATACAGGTTGGGACTCTCCACGAAAAAATCTCCCTTTACGCAGATGATGCCTTGCTATACTTGGCGGACTCTTCTGCTTCCCTTGATAGAGTCTTGGCCCAATTTGACCGATTTAGTGGTTTTTCGGGGGTACGCATCAATTGGGACAAATCTGAATTGTTCTCGCTCCATCTTTCCCCCATCGGCTCCAACTCCCAGACGCGACTTAATTGGGTGGCGGAAATTAAATATTTGGGGATAATGGTCACAGTGGACTTGGGGAAGTATATGGCCCGAAATATCCACCCTCTTATGCAGCAGGTCACCATCAAATGTGCGGCGTGGCGCTCCCTTCCCCTTACTCCTGTGGGCCGTGTTAATCTCCTTAAAATGGTGCTACTTCCCAAGTTCCTGTACTTTTTCAGGAACACCCCCGTCCACATCCCCAAGACATTTTTCCGGAGGCTGGAGAGACAGTTGGGGACTTTTATCTGGGCCGGGAGGACTCCCAGGGTGGCGAGGCGGACACTCCATCTCCCCCTTTCTGGTGGTGGTTTGGCGCTTCCCAACTTTCAAATTTATTACTGGGCTGCCATTTTGGTCACTGTCCGTTGGTGGTTCTCCCAACCCAGACTGAATCCGGCGGTTACATTGCAGGCTGCTGTACTCGGGTCGTATGCCGCTCTTAGCAATCTTGCATTTCGAGGTGAACGGGCCGCCCCCTCTGTTACTACCCCCATGAAGACCACGATTAGAGCCTGGCGCGAGGCCAGAGTCATTTACACAAAGCCCTCTCATGTATCCCCTCATACACCCCTTTGGGGCAACCCTACCCTCCCCCACTTCCACTCCCTACCAGATCCCTCGGTGTGGGCTGGGAAAGGAATATTGACCCTGAAACACATAGTTAGGGAGGGCAAACTTATGAGCTTCCAAGACATGAGGGACCGGTATTCGCTCCCGGCGAGATGGTAATTCCGCTATTGGCAGCTGAAGCATGCATTCGCTGCCCAATTCCCGGACGTACTTACGTTGGAGTCGGACTCCGTTGAGCGTCTCCTGACTTCCAGTGCGATGGGACGGCCCCTCTCCTCCCTGTACCTCTACCTGACGGTAGCCTACGACACCAAGCTGACCAAGACCCTGAAATGGCGGGCTGACCTGCCCGATCTTGATGACGAGACCTGGGAGGACTGTGTATCCACGTATATACCGACCCTAATAGCGGCTAGAGACAGATTTATACAGCTTAAGTTTTTGCACAGAGCCTACTTCGCCCCACTACGATTGGCCCGAATGTTTCCGGACAGGGACCCCCTCTGCCCTAGGTGTAGGCGGGAGGATGGCTCCTTCTGGCACATGGTTTGGTCGTGCCAGGAGATCCAACTTTTCTGGACACAGGTGGTGGACACTTTGAGCGCGGTCTCCGGACTCAAGGTCCCCTTAGACCCCCTGACCCTTCTCCTGAGCCACTTGGACGAAAATCTAGGGGACAGATACACCAAACTTTTTCTGACTTTCTCCCTGTTCTATGCTAGACGTGAAATTCTTCTTAAATGGAAGTCGGGGAGCCCGCCCAGACTGGACTCCTGGATTACTACTGTCAACTCAGTGCTGCCCCTATACAGACTCACTTATGAGAGCAGACAGTGCCCAGCGAAGTTTGATAAGATTTGGTCGGGTTGGATTGATGCTAATGGTTGAGGTAGACCACCAGGGAGGCTCACATGGTTATACATTCGAACATGCCTGTCTCTCTCTTAGCCCCCCCCCCCCAAGAAATGGGATTTACCTGTCTATTTTTCGGTTTGGTAACCTGGTTAGGGTATCTACAACACTCATGCTGATTAATTACCCTAGTTGAAGATGGGGCCTGGTTGCCCTCCCTATAGTGGGAAGTTGTGTGCTTTGCTTGTAACTCGGGTACATTGCTTAACCTTACTAAGTCTGCTGTAACGTTCTGATTGCGATTTCTTCTGCATGTGTTACTGTAATCCTGTTTTGTCTTTCAATAAAACATCTCTGTTAAAAAAAAAAGAAGGAGGAGAAAAGTACTCGCTTGTGCATTGAACTAGGCCTCGGTTATCGATTACTAGTCAGGTCTGCTCCAACTGTCTTTATACCTCCTATCCAGCCAAAACTTTTCAGTTTGGCCAGAAGAATCCCCTTTTGAACTAGTAGGTCATCTGGACTAAAAGGAAGTCAGAACTATTAGATAGAATCTGCAACTGTATAGTGGAGCTCTGCAGCCTTTTTGGTATAATCAAAATGATATGTAATTTAAAACACATTGGGGTCCATTTACTAAAACCCGGAGAGTGCAAAATCTGGTGCAGCTGTGCATGGTAGCCAATTAGCTTTTAAAGGGGTTGTAAAGGTTTGTTTTTTATTTTCTAACTAGCTTCCTTTAAGCTAGTGCATTGTTGGTTCACTTACCTTTTCCTTCTATTTCCCTTCTAAATGTTTTTTTTCTTTGTCTGAATATCTCCTGTTCCTCCTCATGAAGCTTGCCCCCATCATCCGAGCCGTTCTGGCTGGGGGTTAGTCAGCGTTCTCGCCCCCTCCCTTGGGACTACATCCCTGCGGGGAGCCTTCCGTGCCTGTGAACTTACAAAGCGTCTCCCCGCAGGGATGTAGTCCCAAGGGAGGGGGCGAGCACGCTGACTAACCCCCAGTCAGAACCGCTCGGATGATGGGGACAAGCTTACTGAGGAGGAACAGGAAGTGAGATATTCAGACAAAGGAAAAAAACATTTAGAAGGGAAATAGAAGGAAAAGGTAAGTGAACCAACAATGCACTAGCTTAAAGGAAGCTATTTAGAAAATAAAAAACGAACCTTTACAACCCCTTTAACTTCAGTGTGTTTGTGTCACTACCATTTTTCATATTCCTGTACATTGCATTCACTAAGAAACCCATTCAAATGTTTTATTTATTTATCTACAATCTCTGCTGACACCACCAACTGCGGAAGAGAGTTTCACATCCTTACTGCCGTAAAGAACCCCTTATGCAGTTTAAGATTGAACCACTTCTTGTCTAACTTACAGTAACTGTGTGACCACATGTCTCCTTTAGAGACCTTAAGTTAAATAGTTTTCTCCCAATGCTGGAGTCCACATTTAAAGATTTGTATATCACAATCAAATCCCCTCTTAAAGGGGTTGTAAACCCTCGTGTTTTTTCACCTTCATGCATCCTATGCATAAAGGTAAAAAAACTTCTGTCAGTCACCAGCCCCCCCGTTTTACTCACCTGAGCCCTGGAATGTCCCACGGCGAGGACGTGCTGTCTCTCTGCCCGGGGTTCTCGGCTCCTGATTGGATAGATTGATAGCAGTGCAGCCATTGGCTCCTGCTGCTGTCAATCAAATCCAATGACGCGGGTGCCAGGGCCGAGTCCTGCATTCGGCGGCTATGGATGCCGAATTATGGACTCAGGAGCGCGCCCGCAAGGTAACCCCCCAGAAGAGCGTTTCTCCTAGGGGGTTACCTGATGCGGGGAGGAGCCGCGAGAGCCGCCAGGGGACCCCAGAAATCGAGGATCAGGGTCACACTGTGCAAAATGAGCTGCACAGTGGAGGTAAGTATGACATGTTTGTTATTTTAAAAAAAATCAAACCTTTATAATCACTTTAAAATAGTTCTAGAGTCAAACAGTTTTTTACCTTAATGCATTCCTGCAAAAAACAGTCCACTAACTAGTTTTGTTGCCCTTCTCTGGTCTCTCTCCAGTGCACACTTTTTTCCCCAGGCACATGATTAGAGCCTGAAGCTGTAATTGGCTTGAAAGAACCCACCCACTTGTGACAATAACAAATCAATATTCGCTATTGTCTTCCGGCCAATCAGGACAGGAGGTGGATAGGGTTGGCCGGGAGGAAAAGCTGAGGAAGCTGCGGAAGGACCATTCCGTGGAGTGGTTTGTGTGCCGCCCCGCCCCAAAAAGTTTAGAACCACTGTTTCTCAGTATGGGTGTTTTCATTTTAAAAATAAAAGTGAAATACGCCATTAACCGCTTGCCGACCACCGCACGAACATTTACGACAACAGAATGGCACGGACAGGCAAATGGGCGTATATATACGTCCCCTTTAAATTGCCGCCATGTGGTCACGCACGTGCCGCGACCCTGCCGCGAGCTCCGTGACCATGCCCGCGATCGTGTCACAGAGCTGAAGAACGGGGAGATGTTAGTGTAAACACAACATCTCCCCGTTCTGCCTAGTGACATGTCACTGATCGTCTGTTCCCTGTCATTGGGAACAGCGATCAGTGACATGTCACGGCAAGCCACGCCCCCTAACAGTTAGAATCACTCCCTAGGTCACACTTAACCCCTTCCTAGTCCCTACAGGTTAACCCATTCACTGCCAGTGTAATTTTTACAGTAATCAGTGCATTTTTATAGCACTGATCGCTTTAAAAATGACAATGGTCCCAAAATGGTGTCAAAAGTGTCCGCCATAATGTCGCACTCACGATAAAAAAAAAAAAATAATAAAAATGCCATAAAACTATCCCCTATTTTGTAGAGGCTTTAACTTTTGCGCAAACCAATCAATAAACACTTATTGTGATTTTTTTTACCAAAAATATGTAGAAGAATACGTATCGGCCTAAACTGAGGAAAAAACATTTTTTTTATATGTTTTTGGGGGATATTAATTATAGCAAAAAGTAAAAAATATAATATTTTTTTCAAAATTGTCGCTTTATTTTTGTTTATAGCGCAAAAAATAAAAACCGCAGAGGTGATCAAATACCACCAAAAGAAAGCTCTATTTGTGGAAAAAAAAAAAGACGTCAATTTTGTTTTCAGAGCCACGTCGCACGACCGCGCAATTGTCAGTTAAAGGGACGCAGTGCCGAATGGCAAAAAGTGGCCTGGTCTTTGGCCAGCGAAATGTTCCGGGGCTTAAATCGGAGTTCCACCCAAAATTGGAACTTCCGCTTAATCCACTCCTCGCCCCCTTAGATGGCAGATTTGGCATGTAATTTTTTTTTGGGGGGGGGGGAGTGGGGGCTTCAGTAGGAGTGGGACTTCCTGTCCCACTTCCTCCTTCCGCCCAGGGACCGCTTAGGAGACCCGTCATATCACCTAAGGCGGGCCCCTCCCTGTAGGCGATCGCCTGTCCACTCAAATTGCGCAGCGCCGCTCGCGCATGCGCAGTGAGTGCCCGGTCGTGAAGCCGAAAGCTGTCACGGCCGGGTGCCCATATTAGAAATTAAGGCGCCGGCGGAGAAAGGGGGAGAGGAGCGAAGCTCCGTTCGGCCGCGTCGCTGGACAGTGGAGCAGGTAAGTGTCTCTTTATTAAAAGCCAGCAGCTACACCACTTTTTGTAGCTGCTAACTTTTAATAAACATAAAAAAAAGGCTGGAACTAGTAACACCTCCTTCATCACTTTTCAGAAATTTGGTTTCCTACCCTTTTACGTCTACAGGCCAGGCTTGCTCCATCAATTTACGATCGCTTGCAGACTACTTTTCTTATCACTTGCAAAAAAAAAAAAAAAAAAAACACACACATGCTCTGGGTGTACCAAGATGGCCGTCCGGCTCCGCACGCGTGACGCTTCCTATAGTACGTAATACCGCGAGAAAGGTCGTGCGGCGTGACGTCATGCGAATCGCTTCGTTTGCTGTATCGGGAGGGGCCTAGCCGTGCCTGCAGGCTGTGGTGAGACGGAAACGGAGGGGGAGTTCGGGGCGGGCGGCGGAGCGGCTAGAGGAGAGAGCGGCCTGCAGGCAGACGGAATGGTGGAGAAGGCCGGCCTCGGGAGAGAGTCCATGGTGAGGACAGAGACGGGTCTCGTGGGCGCTAGAGGCAGAGGGCGAGGGTCGGTGTGGAGGAGGGGAGGGGGTCACTCACTGACTACAAACACACCGCACCTTTATCAACCATCCATTGCGGACTGGTGACTGAACACTCCGCTCCTCACACTGCTCTGTACCCGGGGGAGAGCCTGCCATCACCGGCCTGGAGCATCCTCTGACTATCGGTCACTCCCTCCTCTGGGAACATTATACGTGTATATGGGGACCTTCCTGTGTGTCTTCCCTACACAGATCCGGGACCTTCCCTATCACTACATAGGAGGACTGCCCTACGCTATCGGGGGGACCTCCCTGTGCCTATGGGTGCTCGTCTCCCTACGCTATCGGGGGGACCTCCCTGTGCCGATGGGTGCTCGTCTCCCTACGCTATCGGGGGGACCCCCCTGTGCCGATGGGTGCTCGTCTCCCTACGCTATCGGGGGGACCTCCCTGTGCCTATGGGTGCTCGTCTCCCTACGCTATCGGGGGGACCTCCTTGTGCCGATGGGTGCTCGTCTCCCTACGCTATCGGGGGGACCTCCCTGTGCCGATGGGTGCTCGTCTCCCTACGCTATCGGGGGGACCTCCCTGTGCCGATGGGTGCTCGTCTCCCTACGCTATCGGGGGGACCTCCCTGTGCCGATGGGTGCTCGTCTCCCTACGCTATCGGGGGGACCTCCTTGTGCCGATGGGTGCTCGTCTCCCTACGCTATCGGGGGGACCTCCCTGTGCCGATGGGTGCTCGTCTCCCTACGCTATCGGGGGGACCTCCCTGTGCCGATGGGTGCTCGTCTCCCTACACTATCGGGGGGACCTCCCTGTGCCGATGGGTGCTCGTCTCCCTACGCTATCGGGGGGACCTCCCTGTGCCGATGGGTGCTCGTCTCCCTACGCTATCGGGGGGGACCTCCCTGTGCCGATGGGTGCTCGTCTCCCTACGCTATCGGGGGGACCTCCCTGTGCCGATGGGTGCTCGCCTCCCTACGCTACCGGGGGGACCTCCCTGTGCCTATGGGTGCTCGTCTCCCTAAGCTATCGGGGGGACCTCCCTGTGCCTATGGGTGCTCGTCTCCCTAAGCTATCGGGGGGACCTCCCTGTGCCTATGGGTGCTCGTCTCCCTAAGCTATCGGGGGGACCTCCCTGTGCCGATGGGTGCTCGTCTCCCTAAGCTATCGGGGGGACCTCCCTGTGCCGATGGGTGCTCGTCTCCCTAAGCTATGGGGGGGACCTCCCTGTGCCGATGGGTGCTCGTCTCCCTAAGCTATGGGGGGGACCTCCCTGTGCCGATGGGTGCTCGTCTCCCTAAGCTATGGGGGGGACCTCCCTGTGCCGATGGGTGCTCGTCTCCCTAAGCTATGGGGGGGACCTCCCTGTGCCGATGGGTGCTCGTCTCCCTAAGCTATGGGGGGGACCTCCCTGTGCCGATGGGTGCTCGCCTCCCTACGCTATCGGGGGGACCTCCCTGTGCCGATGGGTGCTCGCCTCCCTACGCTATCGGGGGGACCTCCCTGTGCCGATGGGTGCTCGCCTCCCTACGCTACCGGGGGGACCTCCCTGTGCCTATGGGTGCTCGTCTCCCTAAGCTACCGGGGGGACCTCCCTGTGCCGATGGGTGCTCGTCTCCCTACGCTATCGGGGGGACCTCCCTGTGCCGATGGGTGCTCGTCTCCCTACGCTATCGGGGGGACCTCCCTGTGCCGATGGGTGCTCGTCTCCCTACGCTATCGGGGGGACCTCCCTGTGCCGATGGGTGCTCGTCTCCCTACGCTATCGGGGGGACCTCCCTGTGCCGATGGGTGCTCGTCTCCCTACGCTATCGGGGGGACCTCCCTGTGCCGATGGGTGCTCGTCTCCCTACGCTATCGGGGGGACCTCCCTGTGCCGATGGGTGCTCGTCTCCCTACGCTATCGGGGGGACCTCCCTGTGCCGATGGGTGCTCGTCTCCCTACGCTATCGGGGGGACCTCCCTGTGCCGATGGGTGCTCGTCTCCCTACGCTATCGGGGGGACCTCCCTGTGCCGATGGGTGCTCGTCTCCCTACGCTATCGGGGGGACCTCCCTGTGCCGATGGGTGCTCGTCTCCCTACGCTATCGGGGGGACCTCCCTGTGCCGATGGGTGCTCGTCTCCCTACGCTATCGGGGGGACCTCCCTGTGCCGATGGGTGCTCGTCTCCCTACGCTATCGGGGGGACCCCCCTGTGCCGATGGGTGCTCGTCTCCCTACGCTATCGGGGGGACCCCCCTGTGCCGATGGGTGCTCGTCTCCCTACGCTATCGGGGGGACCCCCCTGTGCCGATGGGTGCTCGTCTCCCTACGCTATCGGGGGGACCTCCCTGTGCCGATGGGTGCTCGTCTCCCTACGCTATCGGGGGGACCTCCCTGTGCCGATGGGTGCTCGTCTCCCTACGCTATCGGGGGGACCTCCCTGTGCCGATGGGTGCTCGTCTCCCTACGCTATCGGGGGGACCTCCCTGTGCCGATGGGTGCTCGTCTCCCTACGCTATCGGGGGGACCTCCCTGTGCCGATGGGTGCTCGTCTCCCTACGCTATCGGGGGGACCTCCCTGTGCCGATGGGTGCTCGTCTCCCTACGCTATCGGGGGGACCTCCCTGTGCCGATGGGTGCTCGTCTCCCTACGCTATCGGGGGGACCTCCCTGTGCCGATGGGTGCTCGTCTCCCTACGCTATCGGGGGGACCTCCCTGTGCCGATGGGTGCTCGTCTCCCTACGCTATCGGGGGGACCCCCCTGTGCCGATGGGTGCTCGTCTCCCTACGCTATCGGGGGGACCCCCCTGTGCCGATGGGTGCTCGTCTCCCTACGCTATCGGGGGGACCCCCCTGTGCCGATGGGTGCTCGCCTCCCTACGCTATCGGGGGGACCCCCCTGTGCCGATGGGTGCTCGCCTCCCTACGCTATCGGGGGGACCCCCCTGTGCCGATGGGTGCTCGCCTCCCTACGCTATCGGGGGGACCCCCCTGTGCCGATGGGTGCTCGCCTCCCTACGCTATCGGGGGGACCCCCCTGTGCCGATGGGTGCTCGCCTCCCTACGCTATCGGGGGGACCCCCCTGTGCCGATGGGTGCTCGCCTCCCTACGCTATCGGGGGGACCCCCCTGTGCCGATGGGTGCTCGCCTCCCTACGCTATCGGGGGGGGGGTCTCCCTACCTACGGTGGGACGGGGGCTTGCCTCCCCGCGGTATTGGGGGCTCCCGGAAACGGCTTCCTTACGGTCTTCTCTCTGTAAAAACTGAAGCAACGTCACTACCGGTTTACTCGGCTGCCAACGGCGCTGTTAAAAAAAAAAATACAGTATTCAGAATTGCCGTTTTCGCTGATCTGAATACTTTGAAGTGCAAACGAGGGGTTTGGGGTCTTTTGAACCCCTGATCCCTCCATAAAGAAGCACCACCTATTACTGTCACAAGGGATGTTTACATGCCTTGTGAGAGCATTAAAAGTGATCAACATTTTTTTTTTTTAAACACAATGTAAAAAAATAAAAATAAAAATAAATGAGAACCCCCCCCCCAAAAAATGTTTAAAGCACCCCGTCCCCGCAAGCTCGCGCAGCAAAAAAAAAAAAAAACACATAAGGATGTCGCGCCCACATATGTAAACGGTGTTCAAATCACACATGTGAGGTATCGCCGCGATCGTCAGAGTGAGAGCAATAATTCTAGCACAAAGACCTCCTCTGTAATTTTAACCTGGTAACCATTAATTATTTTTTTTTAAAGTGTCGCCTATAGACATGTTTAGGTACCGTAGTTTGTCGCCATTCCACGAGTGTGCACAATTATAAAGCATGACATGTTTGGTATCTATTTTCTCGGCTTAACATCATCTTTCACATTATACAAAAAAATTGGGCTAAATTTACTGTTTGTTTTTTTTTTTGTTTTTTTTATTCATGAAAGTGTTTTTTTCCCCAAAAAAGTTGTGTTTTAAAAGACCGCTGCACAAATACCGTGTGACATAAAATATTGCAACAGCCGCCATTTTATTCTCTAGATTCTCTGCTAAAAATATATATATATATATATATATATATATTTAACTTGTAAACACCAAATGTCAGAAATAGGCTTCGGCATTAAAGGGATAAACAAGAAACTAATATAAATTCCATACCGCGCTCATGAATCTCAACAATGTGTATCAAATAATGATAATAAAGTCCATAAAACCACCACGAAATTCTTCAATCCAAGTGGAATATTCTTAATTGCTGTGAGGAATAGGTGCCATCTTTCACTGGTAGGCTGGATTCACACCTATGCATTTTTAGTCCTTTTTGCAGATTTGCACTACAGAACATGTTCCATAGGAAACCATGGTAAATGGACTGTAGTGCAAATCTGCAAAAAGCACTAAAACTGCATAGGTGTGAATCCAGCCGTAATTTAAAGGGGTTGTAAAGGCCCGAGTGATACAGTCGGCGGCTATATCACGGGAGCGAGCCCGCAAGAACTAACCCCCATGGGAGAGAGCTCGCATGAAGGGGGTTAGTTCTTGCGGGGAGGAGCCGAGACAGCCGCTGAGGGACCCCAGAAGACGAGGTTCGGGGGCCACTCTGTGCAAAACGAGCTGCTCAGTGGAGGTAAGTATAACATGTTGGGGATATATATATATATATATATATATATATATATATATATATATATTTTAAATAACATTTACAACCCCTTTAAGCAAACATCCTACTCACCAGACCACCATGACACCCATTAGAGGTAGTCCAATGAACATGGGTAAATGTGAAGATGTGTCCTCCAGTAAAATACGGCCCTCCAAACGGTAGATCCGCAAACGATTGTGTTAACATAAATCTAAAGGAGAAGAGAAGACTCCTCATGGTGGACCCGACGCGTTTCCTCTGACGTCATGTGATCGGTTAGACGCTTCTGACGAAACGCATCGAGTCGATTAGTGCGTGACACGTCACTTCTGCCATCTGGAGTGCAGGTGGAATGCAATCAGCGTGCCTGCTTGTTTTTATGGTCTGACCTGCGTTTACTGAACTGTAAGTGCTACATGTTTTTATGGAATAAATTTGTTACATATTACACCATGAGTCTTCTCTTCTCCTTTTGATTTATGTTAACACCATCGTTGGCGGACTTACTGTTTGGGGACCGTATTTTACTGGAGGGCACATCTTCACATTTGCTCATTGGGACTACCTGTAATGGGTGTCACAGTGGTCTGGTGAGTAGGATGTTTGCCTAAATTACCGGTGGAAGATGGCACCTATTACTCACAAAAATGAAGAATATTCCACTTTCACTTGAAATGAAGATTTTGTTGGTTGTTTTATGGACTTTATTATCATTATTTGATACACATAGTTGTAATTCATGAGCGCGGTATGGAATTTATATATTAGTTTCTTGTTTCATTACTAGACATTTTTGTCTCATTACGGGCTGATTATCTATCTCTCTATCATCTGTCACTATTTTTTAAATGATTAATTTGGTATTTTTTTTTTTTTTTTTTGATCCAGGGTGCGCGACCCAGGTTTTTTTTTTTCATCAAAAACCTATTTTTTAATACTGATCGATATATACACCCACACGTGTTTGTTTTGTAACGTAGTAGCTACATTTTATAAATTCTGTAGTAAAAAAATGTTTCTTCGGTGTCTAATTTAGTCCAAATCTGATTGCTGGTATATATATGATATGTGATTTGCTTTTCAGTGTATGTGGTTTTCATGCATCCATCACAGCTTCCCATCTTTCCTCCAGCAAGCATGACACATCCATCTACACACACACACCCTCCCCATATACCACTTAATTAAGGATGCATAATAATGCATTACGAGGCCGGTGTTTGTTTCTATACCAGCGTATTGCCACATGTTTGTAACTTTCATTTACGTTTGTTACTGTGGTCAGTCTGCTACTAATCTAATGGTGGCCATACACAGAGCGATTTTAATATGCGATAGAAGTGGATCATTTTCTGTCCAAGAAAATATGATCAACAAGATTATTCTATGCATATACACCTAAATGGCTTAAAAAAAAAATTATGATCTATATGCAATATCAGCTTTGATTGCTTTCAAAAGTGAGGATCATTGTTAAAACTAGAGGACATCATTTTAATGTACAGTCAAATCTGTCATGCATGTAAAATTAGGTGAACTAACCCTTAACGGTCATATTGATCTATCTACTTTACTACAATTGGATTTTCCATCCAGACCCATCTGAAAAATTTCAATGAAATTGATCAGTTTTGCCCAGTCGATTAATGATATGGAATGTTTTTTTTAATAACTTGATCTAGATTCAATCATATTACCAAATTCAATGAAGAATGGATCAATAAGATTGTTGCGTGTATGGTCACCATTAGAATGCAGTTGTGAACACAGGTATGATGTAAAATAATACATTGCTTTTCAGTATCTCAAACATGAACTACTGAAAAATGGCAACTGTGAACTTTTCATCTGCTCATCTCTTTGAAACCTTTTCATTTATTTTTTTTGTTATTCAATTTTCATTAAAAATGTAATTCATATTTTTTCGCTTTGCTTTTAGCCCTCTCTTATCCCTAGTGGATTAAACCCAGCTCTTTCGGGCAGTGCCCAAATGCACAAGCAGGGCATGAAATTGGAAGCTGTGATGGAACAACTACAAAAGCAGCAGCAGCAAGCCGCTCGAAGCATGGAAGAGCGGGAGAGACAAATTCGAGAAACTCAAAGACTGTATGCCCAACAGATGGCCTCACAACATTTCTTAAAATCCATGGCAGGCTCTGCCACAGTGTCATCTGTGAAAGCCCGCCCGCCCATGGCCTCTCCACAGAGTGCCAGTGAACCCGATGACGATGAAGAGATGGAGGATGAAGACAGTGATGGAGATTCGTTTAGTGTAGAAGATATCAGAGCAGGGCAGCCATCCACGCTTGCACAGAAGTACCTTCAGGCTCAGCGAGAGCAACAGGGAATAGTTGTTCCCAATCCACAAGGGAACACCAGTCAGAGACACCCAACTGTAAAGGAGGAGCCGAAGGAAGAAAATTTTAACCCTTCTACATCTAAACACCCCAAGCAAAGTTTGGAAGACAACGTTAAGCCGGTAAGAGGAACTGCAGCTTTGAATAAATAGTTTAACGTTCAACACATTCTGATAAATCGTGCACAGGTATTGAATATAAGAGGAGGTGAGGGGCGCTTACTCAAAAACTACAATGACTATATGAACTATAAGGCATCCATGAGTGAAACAGAATAATTGATAGAATATCTAAAATCAATCAATCAAAATAACAACTTCAAAGCAGGTAAATAAGTGAATAATCCAAAAACGTGCAGCAATCCAGTGAAGGATAAAAGTGAATATTGGGCAATATTCAATCCCATAAGACCCGGTTCACACTGGGGCGGCACGACTTGTCCCTCGACTCTGCCGGGCGATCTCCACACGACTTCAGAGGTGACTTGCAAAATGACTTCTGTATTGAAGTCAATGCAAGTCGCCCTGAAGTCGTCCCAAAGTAGTACACAAACCTTTTTCTAAGTCAGAGCGACTTGAGTCGCTCTTATTAGAACGGTTCCATTGTACAGAGCGGAGCGCGACTTGTCAGGCGGCTTGGTCGCCTGACGAGTCGCCTCTGTGTGAACCGGCTCTAAATATCCATATATGCAAAATGAGCAATATTCAATAAATAAACGCCAGTAAATAATAAAAATATTAAAATAAATAAATAAAAAAATAAATAATAAACAAATACATTTATATATATTGTGACAGCAGGAAGGTAAAGTCACCTGGTTGCATCCAGGGGGGTAGATATATTTCTCCCAGATTCAGGCTTTATGCCGACTTATACAACTAGGGAGGGAGTTGATGAAGCCCAGCTGAAGCTAGTGGGCTCATGGATGACTCATACCTCTAAGGAGAGGGCTGGGCGTCGTCGTGCAGGCAGGGAGTTGATGAGACCAGCTGAAGCCTGTCAGTTTGTTTAAGGCCTCTATAAAAACTCCCAGATTCATTAGGTGTTTGCTCATGCCTGGACCCAGACCTGTGTGGACTGTCTAGGGAGAGTGAACCCCTGTGCGGTGAGACAAAGCCTGTGTGGCTATTTATTTGGACATTGACTAAACCAGGGACTTAGGGACTAGGACAGCACTAGGCTGATCCCAGTTGTTAGTTAGGAAACCTGCATGTTTAGTCAGAGGTCAAGCTGACCAGGATTTATTTTGTTTGTTTCTTTTTGGCTTTGCTGTGTTTTTGTCACTGTACATAGAAAAATAAACCGTACCTTTTGATTTGGAGAACCACAAACTCCGTCTGCTGGCCCTGTTTTTGTGTGGGGAGCCCAACCAGGGGGTCACACACACCCGCTACCGAGTTAACCCCCTCACAATAAATATATATATATAATCATACAATATACATAAAATAAAACTAACTTTACCTGCTTTGAAGTTATTATTAGTTATTTTTATTCATTTATTTGAGATATTCTATCAATTATTCTGTTTCGATTATGATGGATGCCTTTATAGTTCATATAGTCATTGTAGTTTTTGAGTAAGCGCCCCTCACCTCCTCTTATATTCAATACTGTTATTTGTGTGTGAACACCCACCAGGTGGCTGCTACTTATTTTAGTTCTTAGTTTACACGACTCTCACCCCTTTTTGGTTTGCGCATCAGTTCCCCCTATTTTATTATGTTGTTAATGCAAATTGTCCCTTGTGCTGATGGCTGCAGGTTTAGTTTTCTTCCTCTAATCCCCCCTCCCCCTTTACCCCTGGAGCTGTAATCTTCCTGTGCTTGCAGGGGTAAAAATGTTTGTAAACCTGAAAAAAAAAAAAATTGCACTGGCTCTTTAAATTTGTTAAATGTGATCTGTCATGTCAATAATATATTTCTGCCTGCCAATGTATCAATTTACCTGGTGGATCCGGCCTGTGCTGCTGCTCCTACTGACCACATGAGCATGGCAACCCCTCCATGCTAGCGTGGTCAGTTCATTTTGCTGTCGTCCCGCCAAAGATACAGATGCACGCTGTGCAAGAGCGCAGCAAGATTGCATCTTCCATGGTCCGTACACAGCCACGCCCCCTCTTGCCTTGACTGACAGCGCACTTCCCATCAGGGGAAGTAACATTTTTCCGTCAGGACTGATTGCGTTCCATGAAAATGCAGAAGCTTGATGGCAATGTTGTTTCCTATAATGACGTACATTCCCCAACACTGGGCACTCCCACCAGCAAGTCCATGCATCGCTGTGAAGGCAATATCGATCATGTTACCTGCAATTGTGAAGCTGGCAGGTTTAGGGGGGAAAAAAAGCACACAATCAATATAGACTTAAATTTATCTATTGAAAAATGATTTTATCATTAGCAAGGTTTACATTAATATACCAAAGGGACCTGTCAAACACATCAATAGTGTTGACTATGTCTGCCCTTCTCCTGTACTATAGCTTTCATGAATGAAAAATGATCTGTGAATAGTGGAGGTGGACCTCCCATCCTCCATTTATAGATCATTTTTCATTCTGTCTTTCAGAGGGCGTAAGATTTCACTAAATCTGTGGCCGTCGGCACAAGGGACACTGCACACTGATTGTAAGTACTGTCGCTTTTGCTGATTATTATTTTTTGTCTTGGCTAAGCTTAGGCTTTAAAACCCCTAAAGCGCCCCCCCCCCCCGCAGATGTGTAATGTTTCAAACCATTTTGAAATTAGATTTCAGCTATCCTAAAGCTGATCTCCAGCCTTACTTTCAGTCTTGCACAATTGTACAGTACTTTCTCTTGTACTGAAATTGCTTACTCTAATTTCACTGCACACTGTCAGCATCAGAAACTGCAGCAAGTCAGCGCTCATCATTTCCTGACCAGAGGATGCCTGACGTTTTGTAGACATTTTGTAGCCATTTCCACCCCAGCCTTTTTTGTCCCTGACTCATTCTTTTCATTCTTTCATTGGATTCCATTTCTTTGAGGCTCAGTATCACATGCAAGTGTTAACCTTAGAAGATATGCATGCAAGTACAGTCTGCCTATAAATGCCCACTCCTCCAGACTCCTACCCACCCATCAAGGCCTACTGGTGCTGTGATGTTTACAGAAAGATGACATCACTGGGTCGAAAATAAACTTTGTATTGAAAAAGGAAAGTTTTTATTTAAAAATGTCATTACCATGTTTGAGGTTGGAGGGAGAAACAAGGGGCAGAATAAAATTTAGCTTTGAAGTGTTTAACCACTTAAAGAACCGCCGCACAACGATGTACGTCGACAGAATGGCACGGCTGGGCACAAGGGTGTACAGGTATGTCCCCTTTAAGATCCCAGTCGTGGGTCGCGACTTGGTCCTGGGATCCGCGGACCCTTTTGCCGCCGGTGTCCCGCGATCAGGTCACAGAGCTTTAGAACGGGGAGAGGCAAGTGTAAACAAACCTTTCTCTTATCGTCCATGGACTGATACAGCTGGATACTGTAAACGTGTTGGGTATATGTCCCTGCTCGCAGGAGAAGATCTAGGCAGAATATTAGATGTTAGAAACATACATTCTAGAACAAACCAGAGCTGAACAGCCCCGCCCAGGGGGGTGGTCCCTCCAGACATTACCCTCCCACCTGCAGCTAGCAGCCTCAGTTTTTTTTCTGCCTAGCAGAAGGAGAAGACGTGGCTCTCAGGAGCCAGTCTCCTGGAAGATTTTACTTTTACATTTTATTCCTTTGGGAATTTTAGTATTTTATTTTTGAGACCTTCAATCAACTGTCGGCTGGGCAACAGGCTGGGTACACTGGTATCCTCGTAGTCTTCCCTGTCCGACCATCGAGCATGCTGATCCTCGCCTTGTGTGCGTGAGACTCCGTTCACGACATGCCCCATGACTCCAGGGGTGGCCAGGTTGCTTTCATGCTCCCGCGGTCCTCTCAAGATTGAACAGTACCTGACTGACTGTATCTCTCGCGGTGGACCGGGCCGGGTAAGTAGTCTCTCCTACTGCAGGTGAGTACATGCTGGCTGTGTTTCTTTATATAGGGGGTTTCTCCCTGTCTCCCCCCTGTTATGCTGCTCTCTGCACCCTGTACTGGTGCTGTGAGGGTGCTTGGGGGTCACTCTGGCCTGGCTGGGCGCTCATGTCTGTAGTGGGTTCTGGAGAGAGGGGCAGTTTTTCTGGTGTGTGAGGTGATATTGCGTGTGCCATTAGCTCTGTTTGAGGTGGTTGTTGCGTGCGCCATTAGCGCGTATTAGAGCTTTGAATTTCGCGCTCGGTGGCCATCTTGGCATGGTTCAATGGCGCAGTTATTGCTGCTGCCATTTTCTTGTAGCCGCCGTGCATTTACTTTCGGTTTCGGCCTCTAGCGGCGGCTCGAATCTCCTCACAGATTCTTCTCTCTCCTCAGGCTCACAGTGCGGTTTCTTCAGCAGGACTGAGCGGTCCTTAAGGGTTGGTAAGTCCTCCGGGTATCCCCTCCTCAGCGTTGCCAGTGGGTGGACTGTATATTCACTGTAGTAGTGTATAAGGTCTCAGAGGGTGGCGTTATGGAGTCTGATACACCTGCTCTCCACACATGCCTGGGGCAACTGGCAGTGCTGCACAGTTAAACATGTTCATATGTTTCCTGCACCTGCGGTCCTTATGGACCAGTTGTCGGCAGTCCTGGAATCATTCCTTGTCAGAATGGAAGCGGTGTGCGAGCGAAAGGAGCTATAAGCCCCCTCTCCCCCCAAAAATCTTTAGTGAAGGAGTGCTCTGATTCAGATATAGGCCTAGCTACTGTGCTCAGGACCCTAGATCTGAATATTTAATGTTTATGAACAGGACATTCCCTTGTGAGGGAGACTCCAGTTCTGTGTTGGTGAATGACAGGGCGCTTGTAAGTGAACTCTGATGATGTGAGGAACACTCTCAAGCTGGGTGCTGTGGCTGAGGTACCTCAGGTGGATGCTGTTTCCCTTGGTTCCCTCAAGCTTTTCTTTTTACACAGCTTCCTCACTGTTTTCCTCACACGCTGCGTCAAGAGCAGCATGGATGATACAGTGGTACACAGTGTTTCCCTCCCCCTGGTCGGTGCAGCATGGTGGGGGGGGGGGACTTTATTCATTTATGTCTCTAGTCCCTGTGAGCCTTCTGTGTGATGTCCTGAGGCAACAATAGGGTCTCTGCACCTGTGGTTTCCCGCCATTTCCTGGGGAACGCTCTGAGCTCTGACAGACACACGGTCTGAGGATCAGAGGTTACCTGCATGCTGCTTCGGCAGCACAGTCGAGCAGGTTGGAATGATTTTCTCTCTTTAAACTCATCCTATACCTCTACACTGCATACATTCACAGTGTATGTATGTGTTATTGGTCTCTGTGTCTGCGTGGGTGTCCCCCCCACGTTCCAATGCTGTGTTTCAGTGCCATACATGATATAAACGTATACAATATGTTTATGCACGACTCCAGATACATTCACAGTATATGTATGTATTATACTCTCTGGGTCGGCGCGGGTTTCCGCCGGGGGCTCCGTTGTCCTCCCGCGCTCTCATGGTATGTGCACTTCGGCTCTCTGCACAGTATAGACATGTTCAATATGTTTATTGCACATACTATACATGTTTACAGTATGGGTATACTGTTTGTGTGGGGTTCCTCCGGGTACTCCGGTTTCCCCCCACGCTCCAATGGAAATGCACAGCATAAACATGTGCAATATGTTTATTCACATACTATCATTCCTACACGGTATCTGTATGCTGTCTGCGTGGGTTTCTTCCGGGTGTTCCGGTTTCCTCCCACACGCTGACGGTATGTGCGCCTTTGGCCCTCTGCACAGTTAAACATGGTCAATGTTTATCAGGCATGCTATAATACCTACACGGTATGTGTATGCAGTCTGTGTGGGTTTCCTCCAGGTACTCCGGTTCCCTCCCACACTCCATTAGTATGGACGCTTTTGGCGCTATGCACAGCCTAAATTTGTGCGATTTGATATCCACATACTAACATACCTACCCGGTATGTCTGTGCAGTCTGCGTGGGTTTCCTCCGGGTTTCCGCCCACGCTACATGACATGCGTGCCTTTGGTGCAATACACGGTGTAAACATACACATTATGTTTATACACAACACTAAATACATTCACAGTAGTTGTAGGTATTGCATTCTCTGGGTATGCGTGAAGTACTTTGGTTCCTCCCACACGCCAACGGTGCTATGCACACATAGGCTTGTGCAAAATGTTTAGCACACATACTATAATACCTACACGGTATGCAGTCTGCGTGGGTTTCATCTGGGTGCTCCGGTTTCTCCCCCGCACTCCAATTGTATGCGCATTTTCAGCGCTATGCACGGTTGTGTACGTGTATGCGTGGCTTGTTTATGTCCAAGCCCCGATGATGTGCGCGCCTTCGTCGCTGGCACAGTATAAACGTGTTTAATAGGTTTATCCACACATACTAAACTACATACGCCGTATGTGGTTGTATTATGCTCTTTGTAGCTGGGTTTCCTCCCACACTCTATTTGCGCGTTTGACGCAATACACAGTATAAACTATGTGTTTGTACAATCAGCACTTATCCATGGGTAGCTGCTGGATGGAGCATTGTCATAAGGATCCCTGGTTTCAGGGGTACCACTTTCCATCTGTTTTCAGTGGTGATCAGAAGCGCTGGCTTGGACTGTGTTCACCAGGTTAAGGTTAGCGTTAGCGTTACGCCCGTTAGCTGCTGCGTCTCTGGCGTTTCTGTAGCTCAATGACTGGGCAAAAGCCTCTGCTTCATCTATCGGTCGACTAGCAGGTGCACTGCAACTGCTTTAGCCTTTAGGGTCTCTGTGCCCGGGGTGGGTTTGCGCCACCTGTGGAGGCTGAGGTACTGGTCCTCTGACCGAGTTTCTTGGGAAGCTCTGTCAAGTTGCCTTTATTGGCCAACAGTTGAGGCACCCTGTACACCAGGGCCTCTCTTCTCCGATACATTGCGGAGTCTCTTTGGGATTTTCATACATCTCGCTGCAAGGCGGTCCTGTCGGCCGTGTGCATTGCAGGGGAAGGGTCCTTGCATCGGAGGTGTTTCCACCTCCTTTACCGGAGGTGGGGCACCGGATGTGGAGCTTATGGCCTCTCAACTCACTCAGTGTCAAGATCTTGGCCAGGTCCAGGGACCCCTGGGCATACGCGTTGGTAGCCCGTGGGGGCACTATCGCCTGATAATATGCTTACCCTCCGCTACTGTTGTTGCCTCGCCTGCTTCAGAGATGGGGCTGAGGCCATTCCGGTGATCCTCATTGCTCCGGAACGGCGACATTTGTACGCCGATCTACTTCGGCTAGTCGCAGACGTTCCTTGGCGACTGCCTATTGGGGTGGACCTTCTGTCTCATGATCCCCATACTTCATCCTGCTTTACAGTCCTTGGCTTTAATGGCATGGCTGTTGAAAGCCAGGTTCCGAAGGACCGAGGTCTCTCGGATTCGGTGAGATCTTCTATGTTGTTGGCACGGGAATCTTCCTCCAGAAAGATATATCACCGTACCTGGAAGGCTTACATCGCTATGTGCGAGGAACTTGATTGGCATCCTCGGACGTATCCCGTTCCCAGGCTTTTGCTGTTCTTACAGCGTGGTGTGACCCAAAAGCTGGCCTTGCATACCATTTGAGGGTCGGATTTCGGCCCGGGCTGTCTTTTTCAACGACCACTACCGGGCAATTCCTTGATTAGCACCTTTTGTGCAGGGGGTTCGCCATGTGATTTCCCCCCCCCCCTGTCAAGCCTCCTCTCCCTACTCGGGATCTGAATTTGATGCATCTCGGTTCTCCAAGAACATTGCTTTGAGAATATCAGAGAGATTCCTCTCTTGACCTTGTCCCAGAAGGTGGCCTTCTTAGTGGCCATTACTTTGGTTAGACGGGTGTCTGAGTTGGCGGCCTTGTCCTGCAAGTCGCCTTACTTGGTCCTCCATAAGGATATGGCGGTGTTGCGCCCACAACCGTCCTTCTTTTCAAAAGATGGTCTCGGCCTTTCACCTTGAGGACATTGTTCTTCCGTCCTTGTGTCCTCACCCATCGCATCCCTGAGAGTTTGCGCTTCATACATTAAGATGGGTACAAGCCTTACGGGTGTACCTGTCTGCTACTGCTTCCATTCGGAAGTCTGACTCACTGTGTCTGTCTCTGGTCCAAAACAGGGCCGAGCGGTGTCGTCTGCCACCGTCTTTAGGTGGATCAGGCAGACCGTCCTACAAGCCTATGCCCTTAAGGGGCGGGCGCCTCCCTTTCCGGTTGCGACGCATTCCACCAAAGCAATTGGTGCTTCCTGGGCTTTCCGACATCATGCGTCGGTTGTGCAAGGCGGCGACCTGGTCGTCCGTTCGTACCTTTTCAAAATTTTATAAGGTTGATGTGGCTGCATCTTCGGATGCTTCCTTCGGCCGCAAAGCATTGCAGGCCGCTGTTTAATGTTGCAACTCCTCCGTTGAGGAGCTCTGCTTGTTTGGAGTGAAGTTTTTTTGGTTGTTCCTTTACTACTGCTCCCACCCTTCTGATACCGCTTTGGGACGTCCCACACATTTACAGTATCCAGCTGTGTCCAGTCCATGGACGATGAGAGAAAATAGGATTTTTGTACTCGCCGTAAAATCTCTTTCTCTGACGTCCGTGAACTGACACAGCACCCGCCCTTCCTTTTAAGGTTTGTACTGCTTTGTTACGAACTGAGGCTGCTAGCTGCAGGTGGGAGGGTAATGTCCGGAGGGACCGCCCCCCTGGGCGGGGCTGTTCAGCTCTGGTGTGTTTTAGAATGTATGTTTCTAACATTCTGCCTAGATCTTCTCCTGCGAGCAGGGACATATACCCACACGTTTACAGTATCCAGCTGTGTCAGTCCATGGACGTCAGAGAAACGGATTTTACAGTGAGTACAAAAATCCTATTTTCCCCGTTCTTCCTAGTGTCAGTGATTGTCTGTTCCCTGTCATCGGGAACAACGATCAGTGACAGGCTACGCCCCCACACAGTAAGAATCACTCATTAGGTCACACTTAACCCCTTCAGCGCCCCCGTAGGTTAACCCCTTCACTGCCAGTGTCATTTTTACAGTAATCTGTGCATATTTATAGCACTGATCGCTGTAAAAATGACTGGTCCCAAAATGGTGGCAAAGGTGTCCGACATAATGTCTCAGTCACGATAAAAATCTCTGATCGCCACAATTACTAGTAAAAAAATAAAAAAAAAAAACTATCCCCTATTTTGTAGACGCTATAACTTTTTAACTTTTGCGCAAACCAACCAAACGCTTATTGTTGTTTTTTTTTTTTTTTTTTTTTTTTTTTTACCAAAAATATGTAGAGCACGTATCGGCCTAAACTGAGAAAAAAAAAGTTTTTTTTTATATATTTTTTTGGGGATATTTATTATAGCAAAATAAAAAATATTGCATTTTTTTTTTTTCAAAATTGTTGCTCTATTTTTGTTTATAGCGCAAAAAATAAAAACAGCAGAGGTGATCAAATACCACCAAAAGAAGGCTCTATTTTTGGGAAAAAAAGGACACCAATTTTGTTTGGGGGCCACGTTGCACGACCGCGCAATTGTTAGTTAAAGCGACGCAGTGCCGAATTGCAAAAAAGTGGCCTGGTCCTTTAGCTACAAAATGGTCCGGCGGTTAATGCTTATGCTTGGGACTTTTTGTGTTTTGTTAGAAACATGGGAAATACAAGGTCCTGACTGTAATTTTTTTTACACAAATGGCCTCACAAGTGGTACTTGCAACTAGGGCAGTTCTAGTTAGATTCTTTACGGATTTTCCAGGTTGATCGTTTCTCACAGGAAACTGCCATGAATGGAATGTACTGTCAATACAACACTACATTAATTTTAGGAATTCTTATTCTGTGGTCCTGACAGTCCAGCAGTTGGAAACTGGCGATGTCATTGTTAGAAATGTTGGGCTTTGTGGTCCTTAGCCATTCATAGGCAGCTTTGTATTCAATACAATGCTTCAATTAGCTAAGTTGGAGAGACAGGCTGATGTCACAATCTCCAAATCAACCAATCGGTGGAAGCTTTGTATTCATTGATGGAATACAAAGCTGCCTAAGAGTGGCTGAGCACCACTCAGCTCAATGCCATTTTGTTCTGGGTGTAAGACCAGAAGGTCTTCAAGTGAAAGTAAACCCAGACATCAGCTTTTAGGGAGCCTTTCAGAAGCTTTTTGGGCACTCCTTTCCTTACCCCTGGTCTTTCTACTTATGTAGCGGTTGCCCTAAAATCTCCATCTTGGCTGCACTACTGCTTACATCAATCCTGTGTGCCTACTTTCTGGGTGGAATTCTCTTTCTCAGGTAATGCAAGTTTGATCATTTTCTGCAGTTGATACCAGCAGTCCTGTGGGGGAAGATGATTCTTTGAAAAAGGTGTGCACATGCTCTGAGGGTAATTGGATAGGGATATATGAACCCTGTAAGCCCCAGGTGGCAGTTTTCTTCAGCTGTGTTTTAGTGCAGCCTGATACATACAGGGTTTGGGCGGTGCTTTAATGTGGACCTGTGTTATGGAATTTAGTGAATATTTTAAGAGGTCTCATTGGTACACTTTCATAGCAGGTAGGCAGTCGTAATCATGTTCATGTAAACTATGGGGTTGTGGGTTTGTATATTAGAGACATACAGGTCTCAATTCTTTACTGATGCAAGCTAGTGGCTCTTATGTTTCACGGCTTTTTTAGATGTGCCGAAATTTCTTTAGGGACGGCTATGAATGCAGCCCAACACAGGTTGGGTACCCACTCTCAAAACCAGGTATCCACTCCCCCCCCCCCCCCCCCCCAGAAAGGTGCCAAATGTGGCAGCGGAGGGGGGAGGAAGCAAACAAGCAAAGCTTCCCATTTTGGGTGGAGCTCTGCTTTAAAAATGTGTGGTTTATTTTTATTTTCTGTAAATGTGTTAACACATGCAGCCAAAGAAAAATTTTACAGTGTGTCTCTCTCTACTGGATTTGTACAAGTTTTATTTTCCCAAAGAAAAATATCCAACTCTTCACAATCGCACCCTATTCATGTTATCACCTATATTTGTGAGCAACTATTTTTAAGAATGAAGCACACAAAGGTCAAAATTAGAACCAAATTATCTGATGAGCACCTTGAGAATTAATTGAATTGTTACAACATCCATTCAACCAGATATTAATGGGTTAGTTTGTCAAAAACCATGTGAAATATCACACTAAATTTATGTTGCTTTTAACTTTTTATATTAAAAAAAATTACAATTTTTTTTTTTTTTATTACTCCGGTACATTATCTTAATTGGTGATCGTTTACTTGTGATCTGCCCAATTTTTTTCTCCTAGCCAGCTATCCTTATTGTTTTTTTTTGTTTTGCCCTGGAAGGTCAAAAGTTTGGACACCCGTGTGCTAAGGCAATACACCTACATTGCAGTGCTTTGCGTTGGCAAAAATTGTTTGTCCATTTTTTGGCACGTTTTGGGGTACATTGACAACCCATTCATCTCAAACATGCAACATGTGTTGATGCACCACATGAGTTAACAGTGCCTTCCTTATTGACTGATCTTGCCTTTTGTAAGTGGTTGTAAACCCTTAGGCCCCTTTCACACTAGTGCGACTTCATAGTCGCACAATTTTACCGCAATTTAGCGGCCGTGATTTTGCCGCGATTTCAGGGAATGCCTGTGTAAGTGGCATTAAAATCGGACCAAAGTAGTGCAGGGACTAGGAACAAAGATGATTAGGACAGCCGCACTCCAATTAAATGTGGCTTTGTCAAAAATATGATAAAAACAAGCACTACATATCACAGCAACAAAACCTTAGGACAGCTGACGCGTCCTAAGGTTTTGTTGCTGTGATATGTAGTGCTTGTTTTTATCCTGTTTTTGACAAAGCCACGTTGGGTTGGAGTGCGGCTGTCCTAATCATCTTTATTCCTAATTGCCTTGTACATTGCCAGCACCCTCGGTTCCTGAAAGAGACTGCAACCAGGTTGGACCTGTTTGGAGCGGCAATTTTGTCTCTCTATAGTGCAGGGACTACTTTGAAGTCGTACTAATATGAATGGTTGTCATTGAAAATCATGGGAAACGACTTGTCATGCTACTTTGCCATCACAAATCATGGGACAAGTCGTAAAAAAGTGAAAGGGGTTGTAAAGGTTCGTTTTTTATTTTCTAAATAGGTTCCTTTAAGCTAGTGCATTGTTGCTTCACTTACCTTTTTCCTTTTGATTTACCTTCTAAATGTTTGTTTTCTTTGTCTGAATTTCTCACTTCCTGTTTCTCCTCACTAAACGTCACATCATCATCCGAGTGGTGTGGAGTCATCCAGAACAGCTTACTGAACAGTTTAATGAGGAGGAACAGGAATTGAGAAATTCAGACAAAGAAAACAAAGAAAAAAAATATTTAGAAGGGAAATCTAAGGAAAAGGTAAGTGAACCAACAATGCACTAGGTTAAAGGAACCTATTTAGAAAATAAAAAACAAACCTTTACAACCCCTTTAACACACCACTTTTACCTACAGGTAAGCCTATAATGCCATTTTTCGGCCAGTTAATGTTCAGAAATCGTTAATCGGTTTGGGACGTTTTTGAGCCAAAGAAATGAAGGACAAGTTTGGAAATTTTCTGCCGAACGAATGATAAATTGAAAGGATAAGTTTGAAATTGGACTACCCACAAGGATGTACATCGTACTTGCTAACAAATGAAAGCTTAGTGTCTTTGTTTACTTTTAGATTATATCGGAGTGTATACAAACTTTTGAGTTTTTTTTTTCTTTTACACAGATGTATACTTGTGCTTTGTTTTAAATGTATTTTATAAGTGGTTGGTTAATCTTAGCACAAATCCATGTCTTGTCATTTGTCCTAAAGTGTTTGTTACCCCTACATTTCATATTTCTGTTATGTGCCTGTTGTACCATGTACTTTGTATATACAGGATACTGTATGAGAAAGTATCCTGTCCTTTGAATTGCTTCCTTTGTGTGAAATCCCTGGTGTTCCTGCCAGCCCCTCTGCTTTTCTATCAAAATCTGACCACACTAAGCAGGAGATTTCACTGTGGTCAGTTCTCGAACTATGCCTGCTCTCCTCCAATGATCAGACTTGTTGTGACGCCCCCTGCACAGCCTTTCACAGGGAAGCTTTGTACTGTTGCTTCCCCCCCCCCTCCCCTTTTAGCTCTTGTGTAGCTGAGAACAGAGGGAATGTGATCAATCACTTTAATTTGCCAATCCTTAATGTGGTGGTTGCATTTGGTTTAATTTTTTTAGGCTTTCTTTCCCTCCTGTTTTTACCCGGTGATCTGTCCAGTAACGCACCTTACATATTGGAGTGCTCACACTGCTGCCTGTGTCCTTTGAGGAGAGGAACAGAGACCAACACCTGCAAATGGGCTTGGTGCTGGATCAAGATAAGACCCCTGGTATGAATATATACGAATGCGGGACATTTTTAAAATTTTAATTGCAGGGAATGCATTAAGGTAACAATGTCTTGCCTTTAGAACCACTTTAATGGTTTGTCTTAACTGTAACTGCTACATCTGCAGGACAGCTTATTCTGTTGAAAGATAACAGACTTAACTGGCTGGATCACTGGGTCAAAATAAAGGAAAGAGTGCCTAAAAAAGGATACGAATGCAGCCACCACATCTAAGAATTGGTAAGCGGCAATATGTTTGGTACTGGGTCTAAATCTGCTTTAAAATCCAGGCAAATAGCTAGATATACAGTTAAAATATTTTTTTTTTTTTTTTTTTTTTACCTGGCAAAAGATTTGTAATCCCACCTTTTGTTGTATACAAATATCTGCTACACTCCAATAGCCCAGTAGCTAAAGGATATGTTTGCTTTAAAAATAAAATGCACATTTTTTTTGCAGGTACTGATCATTCATTCACAGAACTCTAAAGTTTTGCCTGCAGTTCAAACAGCGGACCTTCAGTCATTTTTTTCAACTTTTCCTCTATTAAATTCTCTGCCCTTGTTGTTTTACTTTCCAATGTTAAAACATTTTTTTTTTTTCTGCCAGCAAATACCTTGTACAGCTCACTTCCTATTTCTTGTCTGGTAAAAAGCCTAGGCTTATGACATCATGCACAGCTTTCTCTCTTTCTCCTGAGAGTTTGCCAGGAAGGGAGGAGGGGTGAGTCATACGAGGGCCAATGAAAGCTGCTGAGGTGGTGTGCATCTGCATAAATCCAGGAAGTGAACAGATGGCAGCGTCAGCTGCCCACAGTTAAAATGGATGCAGCCAGACTAAGTGGAGGGAGCTTTCTGCAGCGTACTTGGCAAGTACAGAATCACAGTATATATAAAATAATATGCAAAGTGGTTGAAAGGAAACTTCAGAATAGTAAAGATGTTTTTATTACAAATTTTGTGAGCAGACTGCAGTTCCTCTTTAATAGGAGATGCTGCTTTGTAGAAACATGGCAGAGCAGGTCAAATGCAGCCTCTGGACTGCCATGTGTACTGCTGGAGTAAAGTCAGTAGGACTTGCTGACCTGTGTTTTAAAGGCTGCACTCCCCCATCTTCCTTTGTGACAGCGGGTGAGAGATCTTCTCCTGCCCCCATAGCCAGGTCATTCATTCACACAGATCTGTGAATGAATGAACTACACTGTCTGCCACCCTGGCAGACAGCTTGTAGTTTTCAATGAACTGTGAGGACTCTGTGCGTCCTCTAAATTCATTACTTATCCTGCACTTCACTGTCTGCCCATATGGGAGGTATGGGCAGGCAGTAGTACTAAATGTCTGCAGTATTCTGACATTGCACCCACGATCTGCTTATTATGGGTGCAATGCTCTGCAGGGTTCTAAGGGGGAAAAAAAGTGTGTATTTTTACTGGCAATAAAAATGTGTATTTTATTTACTTTTTTAAAGTGCCTTATCCTTTAAGCACAGGAAACCAACGTGTCGACATGAGCCCTTAAAAAGTTTTTAGTGTTGTAAATAAACAACCAGGTTTTAATCTTTTCATTCTTGCGTGTATCCTGTGCCTTGGTCATATTAGTCATGTGCAGTTGCTCCTAAATATTTGTTGTACCTTGATGAATTTTCCTGTAATTATTCTAATTTAAAGATAATGATATTATGCTATCTCTTAGAATGTGAATTGTTGGTTCCTTTTTGTTTTGATAAGGTGTAGTCTGAAGAGTTAAATCTTGCACTTAAGTATTTGCTCCTCCTCATTTTACATGCTACCACATGTTATGTATGCAACCCCCAGACTCATTAAATGGATCACAAGACCAGTTTAGCCTGACCAACTGGCCACCAAAGCACATACTGTTCTTCATATTTTAATAGAATCTGGTTTTACTTCTTTATGAATCAGATGACCTTCTTGCATGTTGAAGTTTGGCTATACACATACAGAGAATATATATATATATATATATATAATTAAATAAAGAGAGCTGCAACAAACAATTATTTTGTCTGTCGATTAATCTAGCGATTTATTTTTTCGATTAGTCATAGACTATAGCGATTATTTTTATTTAATTTTTTTACTTAATCTAGTGTTCTTTTTTTTTTTTTTGATTAGCTAATTAATCCTTTGGATAACTTTACAAAAAATAAGTACATAAAAAAAATGTAAGTTAAAAAAAAAAAGATGATATATATATATATATATGTGTGTGTGTGTGTGTGTGTGTGTGTGTGTGTGTGTGTGTATATATATATATATATATATATATATATATATTTTTTTACAATGCTTTCTTTTTTTTAAGGGGGGGGGGGATGTGGGGACATTGTCAGTGTGTGGGTTTTTTTTTAATTGCAATTTTTTTTTTATCGGCCCTGTTAGGGGGCTATGGTGAGATATCAGGGGTCTTAACAGACCTCTGACATCTCCCATTTGATACAGGAAAAGGGACTAAGGACACAGATTCCCCAGTCCCTTTCTCAGCAGCCTAGTTGCACTGATAATGGAGAGAAGACAACGGCTTCTCTTCATTCATTAACTGAGACATCGTAATCACAGGAGGTTACAATGTTTCAGTTATGTGAATGGACAGTCAGTGATCACTGACTCTGTCCATTCAGAAAACCGGCTCCTACCTCCGCTCTCCATCCTGAGATACCGAGGGGGAGCAGCACAGAGGGGGAGAAGAGAGGGACAGATGCACGGAGAAGAGAGAGGGGGACAGCAGCATGGAGGGGGACATGGAGAAGAGAGGGAGACACGGAGCAGCATGGAGGGGAACAGCAGCATGGAGAAGGATGGATGGGGACTGGAGGAGGATAGGGGACAGTCATTGGTCGTCGTGTGTGTGTGGGAGAGAAGCACAGCGCTGAAAGCCGCGGTGGGGGTGTATTGACCTGCAACTCACAACGTGTGACGCATCGATGTATTTCCGTAGTCGACAAAATCAATTACGTTGACGCGTCGTGGCAGCTCTAATACACACACGCGCGCGTGTGTGTGTGTGTGTGTGTATATATATATATATATGTATATATATATATATATATATATATATATATATAAAATGTGTGTGTGGGTGTTTTAGGTTTGTATTGTACTTGTGATTAGTTTCCAATTATCGTTTTGAGATAATGAAGTTGATCAGTGTGTAGAGTCCACAGTGTGCTTGAAAGTAGTGACGATCGAACCTCTCACGTTTTTTTATTTCTTTAGAGACATGTAAATGTGACTCAGGAACACAGTACATCTCGATGTAGGATTTCTGCAACTAAAATACCCCTTTCACACTGGGGTGCATTTCAGGCATTTTAGCGCTAAAAATATTGCCTGAAAGGCGCCTCTCAAGCCACCCCAGTGTAAAAACCTGAGTGCTTTCACCGCTCCCAAAATGCCCTGCCCATTGAAATGAAGGGGCAGAGCAACACGGGCGTTATTCTTTTTTCGGGCGCTAGCGGGAGTTAAAAGCGCCCAACTAATGGCCGAAAAGCGCCGCTATAACAGCGGTAAAGCACCGCTAAAACTAGCGGCACTTTACCACGAACGCCCGCACCGCCCCAGTGTCAAAGGGGTGTAATCCCTATGGGGCGCAGTGAAAACCTGGGTATTAGCCATGCAGGGCAAAGTAACAGGTCCACTCTTCAACAGCACATGTTCCCCCTACTGCTGTGTTCAGGTTGCTTTAAGATGGCAGGCGGAGGAGAACATTTTTGTATATATAATTTGCATTTACCTGGTTACTGTACTGGTGCTTAAAGCAGAATTTTTGTGCCCACTCTAAAGTCACTTTCTTTCCAAATTTCACCATGCATGTGAGATCACTTTGAGTCGGGGCAATAATTCTAAGGCCTGGTTAACTCCAAACTGATAACCTATAAAGGTTTTTAAAGTGGAAGTAAACTGCATCCAAAAATAAATTGGCCCGGGCAGTTTGTATGCATACTAGCACAGCGCTGTCAGAAGGTCTTCTTTCCAGGTTTGCGGGCTTTGGCTATCTGATTGGCCAAGCTGGCGCTGATGTCACTCCCACGCATGCACGCGGAAGTCGCTGTTTATGGCACGAGTATGCTGTTCCTTCATAGGGCATGTGCTGATGATGTCACCGGCTGCATCTAAAGTAAATATCTCTTAAAGTGGTTGTAAACCCTTACAGACCACTTATACCTACAGGTAAGCCTAGATTAAGGCTTACCTGTAGGTGCAACAAATATCTCCTAAACCTACACGGTTTAGGAGATATTTGCAGAAAAGACAGCACCGATGTCTACGGTGCATGCGCGCCGCAGACAACAGCGCAGGCTCACGGAGCGTGCTGTTAATGAATGGGACATGGCGTTAGTGGCCAGCTCACGCGCATGCGCGGGGGTGACGTCATCGCGGCTCCAGCCAGTCACAGCGCTGGAGCCGCGATACCCGAAAGTCACTCCGGGTATCATGGCGGCGACGGAGTTAGCGAACGAGGACGGCTGCAGGGGCTTCGATCTCAGGCAATTACTTCATAATGAGCTAGTATGCTATGCAGTGTATCTTTTTTTTTTTTTTTTGTTTCGTTGCAGAGGGTTTACTTCCTCTTTAAACAATGCAGGTTTAGGAGCTATTTACAGTACATATAGGAAGCCTTATTGTAGGCTTACCTAATAGGTAAAAATCATACACAGGAGTTTACGCTCACTTTAAAGTATCGGCTATGGACAGTTTTGTGTACCATAGTTTTTTTGCAATTGTACGCGCAATTTCAAGACTTGACATGTTTCCTATCTATTCAGTGATGCAACCCCATCCTTTTTATCAAAACTTTAGGTGGTGCTTGCAGAAAAATGCATTTTAGTGATTCCCCCCCCCCTAAAAGTAAGCATTTGATAAACAGTTGTTCAAATAACATACTACATAAAAAAAAAAAGTGCAGCTGCCACCATATTTTTGTAAAGGGCCTCTGCTTTTAGAAATTATATATTTAAGGTTTCATATACTTTTCTAGCAAAAATATGTGCAAAAAAAGAGAAAAATACCTTTTGGTGAAAAGTGGTTAAACAGCCGCCTCCCCCCCCCCCCCCCCCCCCCAGGGCTATTTGTTTTTAAATTCAGTGTCCGTTCTGTGATATTAAAAGTGTGTGAATTTATATAGGTTCCCATTTTATCTCATTTTGAGTGAGCAGTTCCTTTTATAATTTGTTGGCAAAGCATTTTAACACTTTTTTTTCATGAAATGGTGGCACCTTGTTAAGAGCGCTTTATCCTTTTGACTTTGTGATAAAGACACGAAGATGTCAGTAAATTATGTTTTGGTGTCTGGGGGAGGGGATATGAATGTAGGACAAATGAAGAGCCAACAGAGAGCATGACCTCTGATCCTAAAAAAGGCATTTCTCAATAGACTGATTAACTGCAGTGAGTCTGTATTGAGTGACTGGTGTGTCCATTGTGTTTCAGTCCATGTACCATGACACTACATTAGGTACTTGTTGACGTGTTCATTTACATGTTGGTGTCCATGTTTATACCAAGTCTTGCAGCTATTACATTTTAATAGGTATCCATGTTACATGTCTGCCATTTGCATGGTATTTTACTATCGTGTTAACACTCCAGTGATGTTATGTATGAATGGTTTGGGGGAAGGGGATGCAGTCTGCGACTTGGTGTGCATTTTAAGAAGCTTTGATGGATATGTAAAACAAAAAAAAAAGCTGTAGCAAATCGTAAAGGGCCCCTGATGGGTATATACTGCTGCCTGTGTCCCCACTGTTTTGATTCACTTTGTTTGTCCTGATAACCATTGTTACTGGAACAGAAAGTAAAGGGAAATCCAATATTTTATGGAAAGAGAGCGCTGGACCCGTGGGTTTATTTTACTGGTATTGTTATCTTAGGGCACGTTCACACTGAGGCGGTGGCGGTTAAGCGCCGCTAGTGGTGCGCTTTTAACAATCCCCCTCCCCCCAATGGTGTTAAAGAGGGGTTCAAATTGCCACTGCTGACGTGCTGCAAATTGATTTCAATGCACAGGGCTTTTTAGGAGCAGTGTACACCGCTCCTAAACCGCCCCAAAGATGCTGCTTGCAGGACATTTTTTTTTGACGCTCCGCAAGTGCACCGCCCCAGTGTGAAAGCACTCAGGCTTTCACACTGGAGTGACAGGAGAGGCACTTTTTTTTTTTGCGCTAAAAAAGCCTGTATGGCGCCTCAGCGTGAAAGTGGCCTGTCTGGTTCCTGGACAGGTGGCTTCTACACCACAGAGGGTCTTCAGTCTCATTGGCTTGTGGTGTAATGCAAGAAGGGTTGAAATGTAAGCGCCACACCACTGATAGACGTTGCAGATACAACATTATTCTATTAAAGTTCAGAGATACAATTCTAGAAATGGCCAACACATTTTGGGGGTCTAAGAGCCCCCCTTGATCAGGGCTTGACTGGCAAAAAAGTAAACAAACCAGTAGTGAACTGGACCTACAATGGTATTTATTCCAGTCTGAGTTGAAAGCACAGGCCTAATCGGCAGCTTGTTTGGCAGCCACTCAGACCCCCGAAATGCGTTGGTTATCTCTTGAATTGTTCCCATGACGTTTAATGGAATAAAGTTGTATCTGGCCCTCATAGCAGTGGTGTGGCGTTTAAATTTTAACCCATCCAATATTTTATGGTTGTCACCACAACAGAATTGGAGGGGGAAGTCTTCCAGTGGGTACTTGTGTTAGTGATAACGGTAAGAGCCCATTCACACAGGGGCGGCACAACTTGTTCCGCGACTGTGCTGGGCGATCTGAAGACGACTTCAAAGGTGACTTCAAAAATGACTTATGTATTGAAGTCAATGGAAGTCGCCCTGAAGTCGTCTTGTAGTAGTACAGGAACCTTTTTCTAAGTCGGCGCCAGACGGTTCCATTGTACAGAATGGGACGCGACTTGTCAGGCGGCTGAGTCGCCTGACGAGAAGCCCCTGTGTGAATGGGGTCTCAGTGGCTCGTCTTTAGAAGGAATTTAACGATAGATTCACCAAATGAACAGACAGCCAAAATAAATAAAACTGGCAGAAGTTTTAACCATTCCCTACTCTATTCAAATGACAGGATTTGTCTAGAAATACACATTGACTCTTAACAAATTTGCTTGAATTTTGCAGCAGCTTAAATTGTATCTAAAACCAAGCATGTCAAAAAGTTGCTCTGGCTTTATTTAAATCATAGCGGCAAGTTTTATCTATACTCCCTGTAGTAGGGTGACAACTCTTGGGTAAGTTCAGTTGCAGCATAGTCGTCTTTTTCTGTGTACCCTGAATTGGACTACAAGTATGTACGCCAATGCAGTATATATTGGCACATTCTGCCATAGTTCCTGCAGTAAAAATGTTCATCTTCTGGAGTGTGTAAATGTCTGCAGGAAACTTATACAGAGAATCTACAGGACGTGCACATCCCTGGGAGAGAAAGCATGTACAAAGTAAGGGGAGAGCTATCTTTGTGCTCGGGAAGGGCACAAAATAATATAAAGTGTGACGCTGTTGTTTTAATTTCCAGGGCTCTGCAACACACACTCTTGCACAGAGCATTTCCTCTGACATTGTTTAGTGTTCTCTGAAACTATTGAGAGACATGTTTTTGTTTAGTTGTGGGTACCCAAACTTTGAAGTTAAGTATTTTATTAGCTAGGGTAGGTGCAGAAGAATCGAGAGGAATTTTACATGGCTTTAAATAGTAGACCCCTTAGCAGTTTGGTTCTAAGTCACATGACCTGAAGCCATGGCAGAAGTGCATCGGCTTTATACCCTGGTCACACCGATTGCGACATTAAAATCGTGCCACTTCAATTGAGGTAGCATTTCAGCACTACTTTAGGTGCGACCTGGAAGACATCTGTGCAACTTCATGCACAGATGTCTATGCAAGTCACACCTGATCCTTCGGAGTCACACCGGTTTGACCACTTCCAATGCGGACAGTAGGGTGCGACTTGTCGTGCAATTTGAAACTCAAATCGCATGACAAGTCGCACCAGTGTGACCAGGAGCTTAAACAGAGTTTGACATTGCTACATTGCTGTTATGTGACATTGAACTGGATTTCCCTGAATTCTACTGCTCATTTTGCCCTTACCCTAATGTGGAGATTAGATTTTTTTTCTATTTTAATAGACCTGAGTTTTATGATACTAAAATGTATACAAACCTAAGTGAACTTCCTTCCCGGGCACAGGATTGAAGGTGATTTAGGGATGGGGGGGCTGGGAAATTTCCAGACATCTGAGATAAGTAGATGGGCCAGGTGGTAGGCTTGTAATCCCATCTGTGTCTTCATCGCTTCTAATTACTATTAACATCTCCATCTTCTCTTGATGGGCAGTTTCTCTGCAAACATGCAAAAAGTGGGCCTGGATATCAAACTGTAAATGCACGCTGTACATACGTGCTTTACCATAAGTCCTGGTTGGAATGATTTCTCAGGTCATGCAGAGTTACTTGAGCAACCCATATTGGTTGTTTTGAGTTAGACCGGGCGACATGTTATTTCAGAAGGTATTTTTTACTGTTCATTTAATAAATGAGTGGTGTTTTCTATAGGGGAATTAGTCAATTTAATTGGTAAAATACGCAACCAATTTGCCACACCTGTATTAAAAATTTATTTTAAAATTTAAAACAAAAATTCAATTTACCTTTCCCAGCTTTTGGTTTTCTTACCAAGTGGAATATTTTTTTTTTACGCACACATTTCATAAAAGCAGAGAACAAATGAAAACCGTCATCTTTCACTGTAGTACAGAAAGTGGTTTTGTAAGTAACATTTATTAATTTGCTCACTGTTGAATATCAGTTTAAATTGATATATCGTTGGCTTTGCTGGTTGAAATTATAGTCAGCTGGGGTTCACTCAACAAATTTTATTTAGGCTTGTGCCATTGTCTGAGGGTTCCCGCAGTTATGTCTTCACGCCTTTTTTTTTTGACATGGACATAATGAAGGCCTATCTGTCTCACAGCTTGACTCCTCAGTTACTTGTTTATTCTCCATTAACACACACTCATTGTGTCAAACACCATCACTTAGCTTAGTAAATGGCTGCACAGCGCTGGGAATTTGGCACCATCTTGAGTCTCCAAAATGAAAGGCGCATGATTTGTATGGTAACTGGAGCTACAGAAAAGAATACTTGTTCTTGATGGATCTGACCCTTTTCAAGATATATACAGTATATCGATACACCACCAAATTAACTTGACCAAAAAATGATTTGTAGAGATGGACCCTTTTTTTTTTTTTTCTATTCCTCTGTTTTTCCATCTTTGTGTAATTGATATTTGTGCTATTTACCACCCATGCTTGCGTGTTTCTAAGGCCTCTTTCACACTGAGGCGGTGGGAGTTTAGCGCGTTTTTTACCTATTAGAGCCAACGCGGTAAAAACGCATAGGCGTTGGCGGTATTTTTAAAAATAGCGCTAACACCTATGCGTTCTTACCGCGTTTTTACTAAGGTTCTCATTCATTTCAATGGGTATTGGCGTTTTTACAGCGCTATTTTATGCGCCCCAATGATGCTCCAAAAAAGATGTTTGCAGGATTTTTTCCAACGCAACGCCTCAATGTGAAAGTCCTCAGGGCTTTCACATTAAGAATGCTGGGGCAGGATTATTACAGCGCTATTTGTACCGTGAAAACGCGGTAAAAACGCCTCAGTGTGAAAGGGGCCTTAAAGCCGAGTTTCACTCACTTTATTAAAAGTCGGCAGCTTCACTTCTCCTTTTTTTTTTTTTTTTTTTGATAGCTGTTGACTTTTTAATAAACACACTCGCCCTTCCAACGATCCAGCGATGCGGCAGCCCGGACAATTATTTCCCTCCGGAGCCGCCATTACAACTGTGGGCATCTTCCTGTGACAGCTTTGCGGCTTCCCAGCCAGGTGCGCACTCGGCATGCCATTAATTCGGGGGACTTGGTCGTAGTAAGTGGGCTTAGCACTATATAACCATGATTTTTTGAATATGTTCAGGAGTTTTTAAATAGCCTTGCAGGATAAATGTAATTTTTGCATGTGTGCGCTATAATCAGTTTTTGTACTGTTTGTTGGTCTTATAGCAGCACCATCTTGAATGTAAACACATTTTATGGTGTGCCCCCCAAGTATGTCTTTGTACTCCGCATGTGCAAATCACACTGCGGCTCCTGAATGGTCGGTCAGTCTTCTGGAACCTGTGATGCGTCCCAGAAGATTGCAGGGAGGGGTAGAAGAGAACTTTAGCTCAAATCGCCTAGTCGGTCTGAGCAGAAGTAGGAGTGGGTACCTGTGAAAACTAGGTAGGTACCCGCTCCATCTCCAGAAAGTTTTATATACCAAATGTGGCATAGGAAGGGAGAGTGCTTAAAGGAGAAGTATGGGATTTGAGTTTTTCCCATATTCATACTTACCTCGGTGGATGGAGCATCAGGCTCCATCTGTCCCCCGCCGTCTGTGCACTGAGAACCGAGCCAGCGAACATCGCCGCTGGCTCGGTTCTCGCAGCTCCCCGAGAAGAAAAAGGCTGACGGTCAGTCAGCCTCTTTCCTCTCTGCTTCTCCACGCTCATTGGAGCGCTGAGCCGGGCGGGGAGAGGCTGTCTCAGCGGCTCGCTGAGACTGACATCAATCAGGGCAGCTGGCGGATCCCGACTTGGGAAGTCGTGATGACGCGCTGCCCCGACTGATGGTCTGAAGTCCGCTCTCCGCTGGAAACGGGTCACAGGAGTGCAAAACTAATTGCACTCCTGTGACCCTGAGGAGAAGCCCAGCCTAAACGGCTCAGGCTGGACTTCTCCTTTTAAAGCGGAACGTCCCCTTTTGGGTGGCGCTCTGCTTTAAACCATTTTTTTAGTAGGTAAAGCCATTACCATGTACTTGGAGTGTCTGGTAAGGTTGCCTTTTAAAGAGACATTGTAACCTTACCAATGCAGGGTACAGTAAAGGGAACCCCACTTATTCTTTGCCTGTGCTTTTTTGCATCTCCTGCCCTCCAGTACAGCTGTCCCAAAAAATAAGTGTGCATGACTGTGGGGAGAGGTAATGTCACTACCTCAGTAAGCAGTTGGTTGCTAGACCCAAGGACTGTCACGGGGAGTAGGCCACATGCTTCCCCATACCTGAAAGCTCCAGTGATGAAGGCTGCAACAAAGGCAGGAGCTTTAATGGAGCCCTGGCAAGGTTAGTGTAAGTGCTTTGGGGATCTGCATAGGTAAAGTGACAGCATCTGTTTAACCTAGATAGGTGATGACGCTTTTTAGAATTGAGCCACGTTTTATCATGATTTTTAAGCATATAAAAGACCTACCTGCTTCAGCAGCCGCTGACTTTAAAGCAGAACTTCACCTTTTAAAGAGTTCCGCTCTCTCTACCACATGTGGCACATTAAAATAATTTTTAGTGTGCGGGTACCTAGTTTTGATGGGCACCTTCTCCCACTTCTGCTCAGATCGCCTTGTCCCATCTAGGATCATACGTCCCGCATGCATATGTAAATGGTGATCGCACCACATATGTGAGCTATCACACTGAACAGCAGAGCAAAAATTGCCAGACTTCCTCTAACTGTAAACTGGTAACCTGTAAAGACTTTTAAAGCATCACCTGTGGATATTTTCAGGTACTGTAGTTTGGTGCTGTTCTACTGGCCTACGCAATTTTAAACTGAAGTGTTGGGTATATATTCAGCGCATCATCGTTTTTCTATTTTAAAAATAAAAGATGTTTGTGTGCACTAGAATTCATTAAAATACATTTTTTCCTAAAAAAAATTGAGTTTTATAAATGGCTGTGCAAATATTAAGAGACCTAAAAAAAAAAATTGCAGTAACCACCATGATATTCTTAAGGGTCTTATAATCCTCAAAAACATTTTTTGAAAACATAAGTAATTTCCTAGCAAAAATTTCTTATTTTTTACATGTGTGACAAACATGTTAGAATTAGCCAGGGGGGAAAACGGTTAAATTTTTGTTTTTTAAACCAGACTTTAGTGCCAGTTCACACCAGATTCAGTTCCGTGCGCTTTTTTTCCTGCACAAAATGCATGCACAGTGTTTTCCATGTATTCCAATGGCTCTAGTTTCTGCACCGGAAACTGACTGCATTGTGTTAACTAGAGCCATTGGAATACATGGAAAACACTGTGCATGCATTTTTGTGCAGAAAAAAAGCGCACGGAACTGCCCTTGGCGTGAACTAGCACTTAATGTCACTTTAAGCTCAAATGAAGTCTTTAAAAAATAAACTTGAGTGTGTCTATTGACGGTGCAACATGTGTTCATGCATATATATGCTGGTGTGAAAAATCTGAGTGTAGCAAATGGTTTAAGAAGTGGGTGCCTTTTGCATAGTTACTCTTCACTTCTTATACTTGTTTCATCTAGAGACTATTGACTGCTTTTTGAATTTGACTAAAACTAGAACCCATGCTCGTTTTCTGTAGTGTAAAAGTATCCTATTTATTTATTTTCTTCAGTAAGTCAATGGGTTGTGATGGTGAGGTCAGCATTTTCACACATGTATACAAGTCTACAGTTTACAGGCAGCCACATACACATAGTAAACATGCTGAGGTAATACAAGATATGCAGGCAGTGTTCAGTCTTTGTTCCACACTGGAATTTAGAGTTATCGAGGGGATGTAAGAATGGATTTACCATCTCCCCTAGGCAATAAACAAGCACCAAAAGCTGGTACGGCTGTCCCATCCCCCATCTCTTTCAGCAGGCTAATAAAATTATTTGTTAATGGCTGGAGGGAAGTGCCTCTCTTGTGAATGCTGAACAAAATGTTTAGTAAAGACTGCAGTCCATTGACTGCCACTAGAGCTAAAAGGGGATTAGAAGCTGTAATTTAAAGCTGATCCCTTCTCAAGTCTGGCAGCAACTCAATGATATAATGGGAATGCTAATTTAACAGCTTCTGTCATCTTTTAACTGGATACGGATCAGTTTTATACAATGTCCATAATTATTTTTGTTTCCAGTGTAAGATTCAGTTGGATGTTAAGCTATCATTTGTAAACAAACTTGTGTCCAAAAAATAGTTTTCCATTTGACTAAAAGTAGAATCCAATCCAGACCTGTACCATTCAATCCGGGAACACTCGCTTGTTTGTAGGACACCGTCACAATGCTGGCCGACACTTTCTGGCCCAACTCGCTGAGCAGGAAAATTGAATTGACACAAAGATGAGTTTTCACAGCCAATCCCTATTCATTCCCCAACATAGCTAGTCCCCTTAAAGTGGTTGTAAACTTCCAGGCATGCAATATGAACAAAGTGTATCCCTCTATAGCAGGGGTCTCCAAACATTCTAAACAAAGGGCCGGTTTATTGTCCTTCTGGCTCTTGGAGGGCCAGACTTTGGCCAGCGGGAGTGAAAATTTTCCTGGCATCAGTGGGAGTAAACATCTGGTATTAGGGAGAGGAATAGTGCCCCATTGCTGGTATCATAGGGAGGAATAGTGCCCCATTAGCGGTGTCAATGGGAGAAATGGTGCTCCATTGTCGGTGTCAGATGGCAGAATAGTGTCTCGTATCATTGGGAGGGATAGTGCTCCAAGGGCCGGATAAAGGCAAGCAAAGGGCCGCATCCGGCCCTCGGGCCGCAGTTTGGAGACCACTGCTCTATAGTGTGTACTTGTCTAACTCCAGAGCACTAAGTGTCATTTCTGTCTGCTGTCCCATTCCTCTGCCATATTATAGCATAAGTCATTTGACAGGTTTTCTGACACCAGGAGAAAAATGGTAATGGGGATGGCACAGCCTGTAATTGACAGCCTCGGCTCTATTCCTGTGTGGAGCGTGTGTCTCTCCCCTCCGATCATCTCTCAGAGCTCTCCTCACTGATGTAACGTCAGCTCTCCACCCCCTGCTATTAAGAGCTGAGGGTTCCTGTGTAAATTCTACTCTTTGGATGTAGGGGAAAGATCGCTGCAGATAATCGGGTACAACTTATGTAGGAGGATTTGTTTAATCTCTGTGTATCACCTGAGGCCAGTCACTTTACTGAGTATATGTAAGGGTTTACAGCCACTTTAATGCTTCTTTTTCTATAGGCTCAACCTATGAAGTGGCATTATGCTTCAAAAAACGAATGCCCGGTACACACCATGAGACTATCAGACGAATGATCGTCCGTGTATTTTGTGATGTCATTGTGTTATGCATTTGTATTGTGTTTTTGAACGACCGCTGTACTAAATAAATGAAAATCGTACGATCTGGCATCGTAAAAAAAAAATTTCATGCATGTCCAGTCAAATAATATTAGATGAACTGTCCTGATAGGCTCTTGAACTCTGTACTAATGGTCCAATTATCGTACGATTGTTTAGAAAGCGGTATTACTCTTTCGTCCATGGACCGACACAGCTTCTCTATTGACAAAGTGGGTATTATCCGTTTAATTAGGAGTGACTAGGCAGAAAAACTTGTAAAAAGTGTTGCATCACACCTTCTACAGTACCGCCCAGGGGGCGGACCCTCTGGGTATACCCTCTCAGTCTGCATCTTCGCAAATCAGTTTTTTTCTGTCTAGCAAGGAGTAGGACATGGCTCCCTTCGGGCCCATTGGTCCGGGGAAAAAAGATATATATATTTTTATTTTTTTTGCTACATTTGTTGTTTCCTGCGATCTTCGATCAACTGCCGACTGGGTGACAGGCTGGATCCTCGATCCTTGTAGTCTCCCCAGTTTCGGCCATCGAGCGTGTGCCGACCCTAGCTACGCGCTGGGTTTTCCACGACATGCCCGTCGCTCCACGGGTGGCCGGTGAGCTTACGCTCCAGGGCCTGCATCGGACCGCTCAGCTTCGGCTGACCTTACGGCCGAGTCGCAGCAGCCTGGCCGGTGAGCTTACGCTCCAAGGCTTGCATCGGACCGCTCAGCTTCGGCTGACCTTACGGCTGAGTCGCAGCAGCCTGTCCGGTGAGCGTCATGCTCCAGGGCATACATATGATCGTCCCTTCTGGGTCCAATCACAGCATGCCTGGCCAACAGTCACCTTCCGTGCGTGGACGATGATCTGTTTGGAATGTCTTCCAGCAGAATACATGCAGGATAGGTAAGTAAAACTCCCCTGCCTCGGCTGGGTGATTTAGCTGGACATTCCTGGAGAGATCAAGTAAGTGGTTGTGGCCCCTTTCTTCCCTCTCTCCCTGCCTTTCCCTCCTACCTGGGCTTCTAGCTAAAGGTTGCTGGGTGCTGGGGGTCACCTAGGGGGTCCCACTGGAGCGGGGCTGGCTGTAACTAACATTTAAAAGAAATTGTCATTTTTTCTTACCTGTGTTTGTGTCCTTCCTCCTCCATGCTGTCGGCGGCCATTTTGAGGTGGTCCATGCCAAGTTTGGCCTCTTGTGACTGCCCGGCGGCCATCTTCCTGTGGTTCGGCCACACCCACTGGCCCCTATCAGCTGATCGGCGGCCATGTTTGTCCACCCTGTATGCAGATATTGCCGTTCGGCGGCCATCTTTTTGTGGGCTATGGCTGCTTGACCTCTATCTTCTGTCGGCGGCCATTTTCTTAGAGCCCACATTATCTTCCATACAGACGTTTTTGGCAACCATTTTTCGAGAGCCTCCGGCCTCTAGGGTGCATTACACTGGCGCGAAAATTCACACAGGAAGTGCTGATAAAAGAAGCAGACTGACACAACAGCAGAGGGACAGCATCACAGGCGCAGCATAGCAGTACCTATCCAGGGTGGTGAGTCCTCTGGGTGACCCGGCCTCTCGGCAGCACAGGAGGGTGGCCTATTGATATCTTGCCTGGAGCCCTGAGTGTCAGCGTGTGGTCAGCATGGCATTTGAGCCAGATGTCTTCTCCCCTGAAACACCAGATTTAGCAGCTGGTGCCCCTGAGGTGTCTATGAACGCTATGACTGCAATCCTAGAGGCGTATGCTGCCAGGGTGGAAGCAGCACACGGGAATACAGGGGGTAGTAAACGCCCCATCCCCTGCAAGCTTCTGGGGATAATTCTGGTGCAGAACCAGGTCCAGCTACGGCTCGGGGCCCAGATTCTGACGCATCAGAGACTGCAGACCGTGACCGGACAGTGAGAATGACTCAAAGTCCAGGTCAGTACGCGAGACGGCTTTGGTATCTGACCTTATTACTGCAGTGCGGGATACGCTAAAATTGGAAAATACTGCAGAAGCAGCAGAGACTCCGGTCCACTTGGGTTTCATAGACCTGCCCGCACTGCTAAGGTGTTCCCTTGTGTGTCTTTTGATAAACTCTTATACAAGGAATGGGAGAACCCACTGAGGGTCTTTACAGCCCCAAAGAGGTTTGCGGTACGGTACCCCTTTTGAGGAGAGTTTTCTGAAGAAATGGACCTCTCCCCCCTATAGTGGACCCTCCGGTGTCCAGACTTAATAGAGCCACCACAATTCCTGTAGAAGGGGCTCCTGTTTTCTAGGACCCTGTGGATAAGAAGGCTGAAGCACTCGCTTGCTACCTATACTCAGTGGTAGGCTCGGCAGTACGCCCGGCATTGGCGGGGGCCCTAGTGTCTCACACACTTACTGAATGGGCAAGATTGCTACTCCAGGGGTTAAGGAGCGAGATGCTTCTCCTGATGAGATAACATTGGCCGACCAGTTGGTCCAGGGCCTTAGGTTTGTCTGCGAGTCAGACATGAATACTATTCCCCTGCTGTCTAAAACTTCTGTTTATGCAGTAGCAATACACCGCCTGATCTGGCTAAAAGGCTGGTCTGCGGACCAGACTTCCAAGAAAGCCCTGTTGGATCTGCCTTTTAAGGGTGACAGACTTTTTGGGGCTTCTCTGGGTGACATCATCAAGGATGCCACAGGAAGTAAAAGCACTTTGCTTCCCCAAATTAGCAAGGGTAAGGGGCAACGCCAAGGGCAAGGGCCCTCCTTTACTGCACACAAGTGTTTTTTTCGTCCCCCTAGGGCGACAGGGAAAAGACCCCAGGCCGATAAAGCGCCTGCCCAAGGACAAAAGCGTCCCTGGTCCCGCATACCCAATAAGCCTGCGGACAAATTTGCGTCCGCATGAAGGTCCACCCCCACCCAGCTCTCGGGTGGGGAGACGTCTTCACAAATTCGCGACTCAGTGGACAGCACTAATCTCCGACAGGTGGGTTTGCGAAGTAAATCTCCTCAGGCTACAAGATAGAGTTTCTCTCTTGTCCACCGGACAGATTCAACACCTCCAATCTCCAGCTACTACCGACCCGTCGGGAGGCCCTGTCTGGGGCGGTCCAGGGTCTACTGGACCGCGGGGTAGTTATTCCAGTTCCAGACTTGGAACGGGGTTTTTACTCAAATCTGTTCATTGTGCCGAAGGAGGGGGTTCGTCCAAGCTTGGATCTCAGAGCCCTCAAATGCTTTGTGAAGGTACAAAGTTTTCGGATGGAGTCGGTTCGATCTGTAGTCACGGCTCTCCATCCGGGGGACTTTCTGGCCTCCTTGGACATCAAGGACGCATACCTGCATGTCCCCATATACTCCAGACACCAGAGGTTTCTGCGATTTGCTATCGGGAAGGACCACTACCAGTTTGTGGCCCTCCCGTTGGGCCTTGCCTCAGCACCCAGGACGTTCACCAAGGTGCTCGCTCCGATTCTGGCACTTCTAAGACAGCGGGGTATCGCTATCACAGGCTACTTGGACGACCTGCTGAAGGCCCCTTCAAGCTCAGAATTAGAGGTAAGCGTGTCCATTACCTGTCAGACTCTTCGAGACTATGGTTGGATACTAAACACGCAAAAGTCAGTATTGGTGCCCACTCAACGCCTAGTGTACCTGGGGTTGATTCTGGATTCCTCAGAGGCAAAGGTATTCCTCCCTGTGGAGAAGTTGCAGACCCTCCGGGCTGCAGTACGGCAGCTGACTTCCAGGAATTGGTCGTCACTCCGTTTTTTACATGCAAGTGTTGGGCCTCAGGGTAGCCTCCTTCGAGGCGGTCCCATATGCTCAATACCACACTCGAGTGTTACAGAAGGAAGTTCTGTCCAGATGGAACAGATGTCCATCATCTCTGGATTATCAAATCCGAGTGAGCCACATAGTCAGGAGATCCCTGGTATGGTGGCTGACAGCACCGGCTCTAATGGCTGGGAAGTCATTTCTTCCGGTTTACTGGATAGTGATCACGACTGACGCCAGCCTTATAGGTTGGGGGGGGAGTCTGGGGTGTTCAGTCGGCGCAAGGTCGCTGGACCCCAGAGGAAGCCCTCCTGCCGATCAATGTCCTGGTAATCCGGGCGATCAGGCTGTGCTTCTTCAAATGGTCTCAGAGGCTGCAAGGGCGTCCAGTCAGGATCCAGTCAGACAACGCCACAGCAGTGGCGTATGTCAATCATCGGGGAGGGTCAAGAAGCTCAGCTGCAGCATCGGAGATCGCTCGCATCCTGAAGTGGGCAGAGAGGAGCGTACCGGCACTGTCGGCCGTGTACATTCCGGGTGTGGAAAACTGGCAGGCGGACTACCTGAGCCGCCAGATGCTGGACCAGGGCGAATGGTCCTTACACCCGGAGGTGTTCCAACTCCTCTGCCAAAGATGGGGCACACCAGACGTAGATCTTCTGGCTTCCCGACTCAATCGTAAGGTATTGAGGTTTGTGGCCCGGTCAAGAGACCCATGGGCAGACGCAACGGATGCGTTGGTGGCATTGTGGGGTCAGTATCGGCTAATCTATGCCTTCCCTCCCTTAAGGCTTCTTCCTCTTCTGCTCCGCAGAGTGGGGACAGAGGGAATTCCAATGACCCTAATCGCTCCAGATTGGCCTCAGCGTCCTTGGTACGCCGATCTAGTACGTCTGGTATCAGACGTCCCCTGGCGCCTACCACTGCAGAAGGGCCTGCTATCGCAAGGTCCCATAATCCATCCTGCTTTACAGTCATTGGCTTTAACGGCATGGCTGTTGAGAAACCAGGTACTGAGAGACCGGGGCCTGTCAGATTCAGTAATCTCTACGATGAGAAGTGCTCCAAAACCATCCTCTAGGAAGGTTAGTCACCGCACTTGAAAGGCCTACATCTCCAGGTGTGAGGAAATGAAATGGCATCCGCGTACTTATTTGGTTTCCAGAATCCTGCTGTTTTTACAGCATGGGGTGGACCAAAGGCTTGCCTTAAGTACGATTTAAGGGACAGATATCTGCCCTGGCTGTCTTTTTTTCAGCGACCCCTGGCGGCTCACTCTCGTGAGTACATTGTGCAGGGGGTTCAACATATGGCCCCTCCTGTCCGTCCCCCGCTACCTTAGTGGGACTTGAACCTGGTCCTCTCGGTGCTTCAGAAGGCACCGTTCGAGAATATTAGCGATATTCCCCTGTTGACTCTTTCTCAGAAAGTGGTCTTTTTGGTGGCTGTTACGTCAGTTAGACGAGTCTCTGAGCTGGCAGCCTTGTCCTGCAAGGCTCCCTATTTGATTTTCCACAAGGATAAGGTGGTGCTGCGGCCGCAGCCTTCCTTTCTTCCGAAAGTCGTTTCGGCTTTTCATCTCAACGAAGACATTGTACTTCCATCCTTGTGTCCTCATCCGTCGAATCCTAAGGAGTCGGCGTTGCATTCCTTGGACGTTGTCCGAGCTTTGAGAGTATACATATCTGCTACTTCCCTGTTCTGGAAGTCAGACTCACTGTTTGTTTCGGTGGCTGGTCCCAAGAAGGGCCAAGCAGTCTCATCGGCCACCATCTCTAGGTGGATCCGACAGATAGTAATCCAGGCTTACGCCTTAAAGGGTCAGGCGCCCCCCTCTTCCTGTCACGGCGCATTCGACCAGGGCAATAGGTGCCTCCTTGGGCTTTCCGACATCAAGCGTCTGTTTCCCAATTATGTAAAGCGGCGACTTGGTCGTCCGCTCACACTTTCACAAAATTCTACAAAATTGATGTAGGTGCATCTTCGGATGCCTCTTTTGGCCGCAAGGTTTTGCAAGCGGCTGTTTAGAGTTGCAACTCCTCCGTTGGAGTGCTGTTTTGTGTTTGGGGTGAAGTTTATTTTTATGCTGTTACCACCCCTCGTTTTTTCTCTGACACTGCTTTGGGACGTCCCACTTTGTCAATAGAGAAGCTGTGTCGGTCCATGGACGAAAGAGTAAATAGGATTTTTTACTCACCGTAAAATCCTTTTCTCTGAGTCCATAGACCGACACAGCACCCACCCCTCCTTTTAAGTTTGTACTGCTTTTTGACGAACTGATCTGCGAAGATGCAGACTGAGAGGGTATACCCAGAGGGTCCGCCCCCTGGGCGGTACTGTAGAAGGTGTGATGCAACACTTTTTACAAGTTTTTCTGCCTAGTCACTCCTAATTAACGGATAATACCCTCTTTGTCAATAGAGAAGCTGTGTCGGTCCATGGACTCAGAGAAAAGGATTTTACGGTGAGTAAAAAATCCAATTTTTTTCGTACAATTTTCTGATCATATGTACAGGGCATAATTTTCGCTTTTGAAGCATAGTGCCACTTCATATTTGTAAACAATTTGATGGAGGCATTGTACTCCTCCCCTACTGCCTCTATACCAAGGCCCGACAAACCCCAGGCGCCTTTCGACCTGACGCCAGGGCTGCTGCCTGAATGCTTCTCACGCACACCCCCCGCTATGTTTTTCGGGCTCCGCTTGGCCATCTTCGGCCCAGGGCTGGCACCACACCCCCCCCTCCCCCCCTTCTAGTTGTTGTTCCACATGCGATGGGAGGGGGGAAAGTTAAGTGTAAAAAAAATGAGTTGCACCCAAGCCCATAACACTTGCATATTCGCACGTACGGGCGGGGCACATGAAAACGTCAATTGCGATATGCAATTAAAGGGGGCGTGACCTGGCAAAGCCGAATGCCAGGCATCCATCCCTGATATGAGTTGCAGGAAAATAGAAAAATGGGACTTTGAATGAGGCCCGCCATATCAAATAGAACAAAAAACATGTAAATATGATAAATTCATTGTTTATTAAAATCTAAAATACATTTCAAAACTCAATTGCGATACACATTACATCTTGCCGCACATGCCGGAATGAGAACAATAATTCTAGCACCAGACCTCCTTCGTAACGCTAAACTGATGACTTCTAGGGGGCTTTGATAACGTCGCCTATGGAAAATATTGGGGGCTGACATGTTTTTAAGGTTTTACATGTTGGTTATCTATTTACTGGTTGCAACCTCGACTTTTATATTTTACCAAAATATTTGGTAATTGTGTTTTTTGTGCCTTTTTTTAAAATTAACTTTTAATGTGGTGTGGTGGTGGTTTATTTTTTGGTAATATTGTATCACACAAATTGGAACTACCGCAATTTTATTCTCTATGGTGTCTGCTTTCAGAAAATATATAATGTTTGGGGGTTTTATGTAATCTTCAGGCCTAAAATGTATTTTCTAAATGTATACAAGAATGTCTTTGGCCGTGAAAGGGTTAAAGGATAAGTTCACCTTCGGGAACATGTTACATGTTCCACCCTTAAGGCTGGGTCCACACTAGTGCGAATTGGATGCTAGTTTCCCCGCATCCAATTCGCATGACAGGAGATGGTGAACGACTCAATGGAGCCGTTAAACTAATTTCCGCGGCGGAGCGAATTGCACAAGGGTTCTGTGTCTTTAGCTCTGTTTCAGGTCCGAATTCAGGCAAAAATTCGGCCCTGATTCATCCCTGAAACGGAGAACAGGGACGTACCGGACCCCTGCTGTGAGCCACATGCGAATGCAGTGTGAAGCCAGCTCAATGGTAAACCTGGCTCCTAACTTTTTAAGCTGGCTCCTACATTAGAAGCAAATTTTGTCAAGCCCTGCGCTATACGGTACTGTGGATTTCAGTTCCCTCCACTTCCAATTTGTAGAAATACACCGCAGGTTTGCCCCTAACCCCCTCCTGTTTATAATGGCTTTTAGAGCCTTTGGAATTGTATATACGGGCATGCAAGTATATTGGGTGTATAAAAGTCAGGTATTGAGAAGATGTCACTTTTTGCTGACAACATTCTTTTTACTAAATCTATGGCCCTGGATACACTACTGCGCAGGTGTGAAAACATGCTGTAAAGTAAGAATGCTTTCAGATATAGACGTGTTATACATTTTTATCCATTAATAAAATTTGAAAGTACTGTATTTATTGGTGTATAACACGCACCCTAATTTTAAGAGGGAAGTTTCAGGAAAAAACGTGTTCTTTCGTTCATGGACGGACACAGCCTTAATCTTGACAAGTGGGTATTAGCCTTCATTCAGGAGTGACTAGGCAGAAAACTTGTAGAAAGTGTTAAACACGTCACACCTTATACAATACCTCCCAGGGGGCGGACCCTCTGGGTATAACCTTTCTCTCTGCATCTCGCAGATCAGTTTTTTTCTGCCTAGCATAGGAGAAGGACATGGCTCCCTTTTGGGCCCATTGGTCCGGGTTTTTTTTTCTACGTTTCTTTTTGTTCCTGCAATCCGATTTAACTGCCGACTGGGTGACAGGCTAGATCCCAGATCCTTGTAGTCTCCCCAGTTTTCGGCTATCGAGCATTTGCCGACCCTAGCTACGCGCTGGGTTTTCCACGACATGCCCGTCGCTCCATGGGTGGCTGGTGAGCTTCGCGCTCCATGGCATGCATATGACCGGTCTCTATGGCTGATTCCCAGCATGCCGGGCCAACAGTCGCCTCTGTAACCGCGCGGAAGATGGTCTGTCTGGAATGTTTTCCAGCATAATCCACACAGGAAGGGTGAGTAGCTTTCCCTGCTTCGGCAGGAGGACATGGCTGGACAATCCTGGAGAGATCAAGTAAGTGGTTTTGCCTTTTCTTTCCTCTCTCCCTGCCTTCCCTCCTCCCTGAGCTCTGCCAGCTAGGCTGGGTGTCGGGGGTTCACCTGGGGGGGCTCCATCTGGAGCGGAATCTGCGCTGTATGTCTGCTTCTGGGATGTTAGTGGGCTGTCATTGGAAATGTCAGTTTTTCTGCTTACCTGTGTGGTTCTCCCTCCATGCTGTCGGCGGCCATTTTCTTGTGGTCTGCGCCTTTATGGATCTATTGCCGCTCGGCGGCCATTTTCTTTTGGTCCGCGCCAGCTTTGGCCTCTGTCTACTGCTCGGCGGCCATTTTCTTGTGGTCCACCCCGTTCTTCAGCACAGCCGCTCGGTGGCCATTTTGTGGAAGTCTCTGGCCTTTAGGGTGCATCTTACAGGCGCGAAATATACAGACACGCTGACGGAAGATCAGACTGACACAGGCAGCTGTGGGAGAGCATCTCAGGCGGGAGCAAAAGGCAGCAGTAACAGTGACCGTGCTAAGGGTGGTGAGTCCTCTGGGAGACCCTGTATCTCTGTAGCAGCTAGGAAGGTGGGCTGTTGATACCTTGCCTGGAGTCCCTGTGGGTGTCAGTCGCGTGGGTCAGCATGATGTCAGAAGCAGACGTTTTCCCCCCCCTGAAACACCTGAGTTGGCAACTGGTGCCCCTGATATATCAGTGACTGCTATGTCGGCGATCCGGGAGGCTTTTGTTGCCAAGGTGGAAGCTGCGCATAGGAACACGGGGGGGTAGGAAGCGCCCCCTTCCCCCGCCATATTCTGGGGGATAATTCTGATGCAGAGCCAGGCCCAGCTGTGGCTCATGGCCCTGATTCTGATGCATCAGACCGCGGACCGTGACTGGTCGGACAGTGAGACTGACTCCAGGTCCGGGTCAGCACGCAAACAGGCTTTGGTATCTGACCTTCACGCAGTGCGGGATACGCTGAAGTTGGAGAATTCTGCAGAAGCAGCAGAGACGGCAGTTCCCTTTTGGGTTCCGTAAGCCGGCCCGCACTGCCAAGGTGTTTCCTTGTGTGTCTTGTCTTGATAAACTTTTATACAAGGAGTGGGAAAAACCACTGAAGGTTTTTTCGGCCCCAAAAAATTTGGCGGTCCGGTACCCCTTTGAGGAGATTTTCCTAAAAAAATGGACCTCTCCCCCGATAGTGGACCCCCCCTGTGTCCAGACTTGACAAAGTAACCACGATTCCAGTGGAAGGGGCTCCTGTCTTCGGGGACCCTGTGGACAAGAAGGCTGAGACAATCGCTCGCTACCTATACACAGTAGTGGGCTCAGCTGTGCGTCCAAACACAAGGAGAGGCGCCTCTAAGAGTAAACGTTTTAAAACACTTTTAATTGGCATATGCAATATGCACTCACATTTGGATGTATAAAAGCAAGCATGCAAGTATCCAGATGGTGACGCCATCTCCCTGCAGCCATCCCTGCTTGCTTCTCAGGCTGACGCCAAAGATCCTCACAGACGCCGGCTTTATCTGACAGAGTGATACCAGCACAGCGCAGTGGATCCAGGAAGCAGGTCGCAGAAGCGGTCACCCTTACTACATTTAGATACTTGCATGCTCGTTTTTATAAATCTAAATGTGATTTATATATGCTAATTAAAAGTGTTGTAAAACGTCTACTCTTAGAGGCGCCTCTCTTCTTGTGTTTGCAGTCTCGAATCGGGTTTCTGTTCCCCCATGACGGCAGCCTCTAGAGCCCTTGGACTTTTTGCTCCCATCCCCTCCATACTATAAACTATTTTATATGGACTCTGAGACTATCCCCTGCACAAATACCAAATGCTGCTAACTGGCAAAGAACAGGAGCATTAGCTTTTTGCGCATATACCTGTATATTTCAGCTGTGCGTCCAGCATTGGCTAGGGCTTTGGTGTCTCAGACACTTACTGAGTGGGCAAAAATGTTACTCCAGGGGTTAAAGGCACGGGAGGCTCCTCCGGATGAGGTAGCTTTGGCCGACCAGTTGGTAAAGGGCCTTAAGTTTGTCTGCGAGTCAGACATGGGTACTATCCCCTTGCTGTCCAGAGCCTCGGTTTATGCGGTGGCGTTACGCCGCCTGATCTGGCTAAAGTGCTGGTCTGCGGACCAATCTTCCAAGAAGGCCCTGTTGGATCTGCCCTTTTAAGGACGACAGACTTTTTGGAGCCTCTCTGGATGACATCATTAAGGATGCCACAGGAGGTAAGAGCATGTTGCTCCCGCAATCCAAAAAGGGTAAGGAGCCACGCCATAGGCAAGGGCCCTCCTTCACTACACACAAGCGTTTTTTTCGTCCGCCTAGTGCTGCAGGTAAAAGATCCCAGGCCGATAAAGCTCCTGCTCAGGGACAAAGGCGTCCTTGGTTTCGCAAGCCCAACAAGCTTGCGGACAAATCTACGTCCGCATGAAGGTCTGCCCCTGCCCATCTCTCGGGTGGGGGGGACGTCTTCGCGAATTCACGACTCGGTGGACATCTCTGATCTCCGACCGGTGGTTTTGCAAAGTAATCTCCTCAGGCTACAAGATTAGTTTCTCTCTTGCCCGCCGAACAGATTCTTTACCTCCAGCCGACCCGTCGGGGGGCCTTGTATGGGGCGGTCCAGGATCTGCTGGTACGCGGGGTGATCATTCCTGTCCCAGTGCAGGAACGGTTTCAGGGTTTTTACTCAAATCTGTTCGTAGTGCCAAAGAAGGATGGGGTTCGTCCAATCCTGAATCTCAAGGCCCTCAATTTCTTCGTGAAAGTACAATAATTCCGGGTGTTGTCGGTTCGCTTTGTAGTCGCTGCTCTCCATCCAGGGGACTTTCTGGCATCCTTGGACATCAAGGACGCACACCTGCATGTTCCCATATGCTCCAGGCATCAGAGATCGGGGAGGACCACTATCAATTTGTGGCCCTCCCGTTTGGCCTGGCATCGGCACCCAGGGTGTTCGTCAAGGTGCTCGCCCCGATTCTGGCTCTGCTAAGGCAGCGGGGCATCGCTATTGCGGGCTACTTGGACGATCTTCTTCTGAGGGCCGCTTCAAGCTCGGAATTGGAGGTAAGCCTGTCTATAACCTGTCAGACCCTCTGAGACTGGTTGGGTGCTAAACACACAAATGTCAGTGTTGGTGCTGACTCAACGCCTAGTGTATCTGGGGGTTAATTCTGGTTTCCTTTTAGAGGCAAAGGTTTTTCTCCATGTGAAAAAATTGCAGACCCTTCGGGCTGCGGCGCGGCAGTTGGCATCCAAAAGATGGTCATCACTCCGCTTTTGCATGCTAGTCCTGGGCCTCATGGTAGCCTCCTTCAAAGCGGTTCCGTATGCTCAATATCACACGAGTGTTGCAGAATGAAAATTCTGTCCAGATGGGACAAATGCCCGTCGTCCCTAGATTGTCAAATCCGGGTGAGCCACCTAGTCAGGACATCTCTAGTTTGGCTGACCTCACCGACACTTCTGTACGGAAAGTCGTTCCTTCCTTTTCACTGGATGGTGATCACGACGGACGCCAGCCTTACCGGTTGAGGGGGAGTCTGGGGTGTTCAGTTGACGCAAGGTCGCTGGACTCCAGAGGAATCCCGCCTGCCGATCAATGTCCTGGAACTCCGGGTAATCAGGCAGTGCCTCTCCACGTGCTTTTAAATGCTGCTAGGGTGTCCAGTCAGACAAAGCCACGGCGGTGGCATATGTAAATCATCAATGAGGATCAAGTAGCTTGGCTGCAGCATCGGAGGTCGCTTGCCTCCTGAAGTGGGCAGAAAGAAGCGTACCGGCCCTGTTGGCCGTATACATTCCGGGTGTGAAGAACTGGCAGGCGGACTACCTGAGTCGCCAGATGCTGGACCAAGGAGAGTGGTCTCTACACCCGGATGTGTTTCAGCTCCTCTGCCAAAGATGGGGCACGCCAGATGTAGATCTCCTGGCGTCCCCTCTCAATCGGAAGGTATTGAGGTTTGTGGCCCGGTCAAGAGACCCATGGGCAGATGCTACGGACGTGTTAGTGGCATCGTGGGGTTAGTATTTGCTAATCTATGCCTTCCCTCCCCTGAAGCTCCTCCCTCATCTGCTTCGCAGAGTGGAGGCAGAGGGGATTCCAATGATACTGATTGCTCCAGATTGGCCTTGGTGTCCTTGTTACGCCGATCTAGTACGTGTGGTAGCAGACGTCCCTTGGCGTCTACCACTATGGAAGGATCTGCTGTCGCAAGGTCCCATGCTCCATCCTGCTTTACAGTCGCTGGCTTTAACGGCATGGCTATTGAGAACCAGGTACCGAGACCGGGGCCTGTCAGATTCAGTGATCTCTACCATGAGAAGTGCTCGGAAATCGTCCTCTAGGAAGGTTTGCCATCGCACTTGGAAGGCCTACATATCCATGTGTGAGGAAATTATGTGGCAACCGCGTATTTATTTGGTTTCCAGAGTCCTGCTGCTGTTACAGCGTGGGGTGAACCAAAAGCTTGCTTTAAGTACGATTTAAGGGGCAGATATCTGCCCTGGCTGTCTTTTTTTTTTTCAGGGACCCCTGATGGCTTACTCTCTCGCGAGTACGTTTTGTGCAGGGGGTTCGACATGTGGCCCCTCCGGTCCGTCCTCCACTACCTCCGTGGGACTTGAATCTGGTCCTCTCTGTGCTTCAAAAGTCGCTGTTTGAGAATATTAGGGAAATTCCTAAAAAAATATATATTGGCGTATAACACGCATGCACAGTTTACCCTCTATTTTCAGGGTAAAAAAGTGCGTGTTATACGCCGATAAATACGGTAAATGAACAGAAGGGAAATCAAATCAGTATTTGGTGTGACCACCCTTTTGCCTTCAAAACCACATACATTTTTCAAGGTACACTTGCACAGTTTTTAAAAGAACATGGCAGCTAGGTCATTCCAAACATCTTGAACTACTCTTGATTTGAAAAAAGGGAAAAAATTCAGCTACACTCCAATTAGTTGCTCTTGCAGTATTTTTAATAATCAGTGCATTGATGGCACACAGAAATGTCTCCAACCCAAAATTGGCCTTCCTTGGCGTTTCTCAACTCCTGGCTTGCTCACAAGGATAGGGAATATTGAGTTAAAATACATAAATGAAGATTAAAATGATATAACACGATTTTATATCAAAGGTGTCCCAAAGACTAAACAATGCCATGATTTGTGCATGTGGGGTTCTCAATCAACCGCTTCCTCAGGAGGCCTTCAAGGGACTAATTTTCTAAAAAAAATATCGGTCCAATGTAAACAGCAATGTGTGTGTTTTTGTTTTTTTGTTTTTTTTTATATATATTTTTTAATTTTATTTTATGGTGTAGTTTATCCTCTCTCCATACCCTATTCTGAAGCCGTCATGGGATTCTCTATCCAACTTGCCCACACTCTTTCATATTTCTCCCCATATCCAACAAGTTACTATTCACTAGATTTTTCCAATGTACCACCAAAGGGAGCTTTCACTTTCTTAACACTATCATCTTTCTTGCATAGTATAATAGTAGGCCCACCTGTGTTCTCTATCCTGTTGACGTAATTTTCTTCCCGTCTAATCCTAATAGGCAGATCTCTGCCTCTTGTTCCAAAGATATTGATGTTACCATAGCAATTATTCTCAGGACCTCCCTCCAAAATACCACGATCTTTGGGCAAGACCAAAATTTCCTGAAATATCTGCACACTCCAACAATTTGGAGGATTTAAACAGCAATGTTAATGCATGGTAAATCAATTGAAGGATAAGTTCACCTTTGATAACATGTTACATGTTCCACCCATTTTTAGGGTGTAACGTTTTCCCACTCCAACCTCTTTGCTGATCCACCGCCTCCTTGAGACAGCAGGCCGAGGGTTTTGACTTCAGTACAACCAGCTTGTTGGATTTTTGGCATATGAATACTGCCAATGGCTGCAGTCGCTAGCTGTAATAGTGTGCTCCCGGATGGAAAAGCTCCCAGCACCCCCCAGTAGCGCTGCGGGAGGGATTCCCCCATCAACACTAATTGGTTGCAGGAAATTCAAATCATCGATGGCCTGCCTTACAGTGATCAGAGACCATCATTCACGCATCATTTTGTTTCTTAATTTACCACCAGCATGGGCTGTTCTTTTAACATAAGGGATGGTCCTTCGGCAGATTGCTGATAACAAGCCAGAAGGTCCCTCTCCTCTATAGTCCAGGGGATGCGCCCAAAGAGAATATAAAATTTTGATTAGTCTGACCACAGAAAAGATTTCCACTTTGCAACAGACCATTTTAAATGAGCTTTGGCCCCCTGAGAAGACGGCCTTTTTGGATAATGTTCAGATATGTCTTCCTCTGTGCATGATAGAGCTTTACCTTACATTTTTGGATAGCACAGCAAAAACTGTTTTTGGAAGGGTTCCTAAGCCCATACAGTGGTGATCATCACAGTATCATGCCTGGTTTTTAATGCAGTGCCACCTGAAGGCCCGAAGAAAGCAGCCTTCTAGTATTGCGTTTTGACCTTGTCCCTTGCACACAGATTTCTCCAGATTCTCAATCTTTTGATATTATGTACTGTATATCAGTGGTCAACCCTATCCTCAGGGCCCACCAACAGGCTAGGTTTACAAGATAACTTAGTGGAGGTCCACCCTAAAAAAAAAATACACCAAAATCTTGCAAAAAAATTTAAAAAAAAAAATTTTTTTACTCACCAGAAATGGTGGTTGCTATGCAGATCTTCCTAATCTGCCTCTTCCTCGTCGTCCTCACAGTGTCTTCTGGGGAATGGGGCGCGCTGCCTTCTGGGAACTGTGTGTATCCCAGAAAGCAGTCGCCCATTCACAAAGCGCCGCGAGACTCGTGCGTGCGCAGTAGGAAACGGGCTTGCTCAGCGGGGATCGCTCCGTTGATCCCCGCTGAGCCGGCGGATGACTGGGCGGTCAGCGCCGCTCTCCCCTATGGGGGATCGGATGACGATGGACCGTAGAGTCAGTTGTCATCCGATCCGCAGACGGATGGAAAAATAGGTTTTTCCTCCATCACACTTTGGCGGATCGGATGTCAGCAGACATGCCACCGCTGACATCCGTGGCTCCATAGGGGTACATAGAGCATCCGTTCAGGTCCGCCTAAAAACTGACAGGCGGACCTGAACGAACCGTCCGTGTGAAAGAGCCCTTAGTGAGGATGGAGGCGCCGGGACCTGCCAGGCTCAAGGGATCGTCCTCGAGGGAGGGGAGGGAGAGGGAGACATCGCGGGTGCCTAGGACAGGTAAGTGTCCTTATTAAAAGTCAGCAGCTACAGTTTGTAGCTGCTGACTTTAAAACATTTTTAAAAAAATCGGGGGTGGAACCCCGCTTTAAATACATCACAGGTGATATCATTTTGCTGCTCAGTGATTGCAGCATTCTAGTCTGCATCTCCCCAAGGTAATGCATAAAACTTGGCCTGTTAGTGGGTTGATGACCACTGCTGTAGATGACTTTTTTGGAATTTATGTTCTAAGATACAAACACTATAACATACTTGGAATTCATAAAGACTGGCACAGACAGATTTTGCAGAAGTGTGTCTCGTGTTCTAAAAGTGGTTGCAAAATGCTCCAAATTCATGTACCTGTCGAACGTGAGTTTGACACATACTGTGCCACTTTTAAAATGCACAGGAAACACTTTTTTGCAAAATCTGTCTGCACCAGTTCCTCTCTTTACGCCAAAAGACTGTTTTAATTAGCCTCCCTTTCGGAAGATACAAACTGTATTTTATTTTGAATTTGGCGCAGGCATTGTACCACAATGTAAAAGTGTTACATCCTTAGAACTACCTGAATTTTGGTGCATGAGTTGCTGTCAGAACCAGAAGTTTTGCAAATGCTTCATGAATTTTGGTACAGCACAATAATGAGGGATTAACGCCAGAAGAGTGGCACGGCAGCTTTATTGAATTCTCCTCTGTATTTTGTTGAATAGGCCTTTGTACCAGTTCATTGTGGGATGAAGTGAAAATCTATTTTGTATTTACACAACACTCAAGAATACCCATTTAGATCCGGTGTGTGGGAAGGCTGTGCAAGGTTCTCTTGAGTTTGTCTGTTAAGCCCCGGACAACAGATTGTTTTTTTGTTTTTTGTATGCTAGTCGCATATCGAACCTGAAGAGTTTACGAAAGTAACGAAAAATTTTGTACGACAGAATAAAAAATCGGAAGTGATGTCATGTATTTGTATTGTATTTTCAAACGACAACTGTACTGATTAATCGAAAAACGTACTATCTGGTATCGTACGAGAAATTTCATGCCTGTCCGATCTGATAATATCGGATGAATGGTCGTGATCGGCTCTTGAAACCTCTGTACGAACGATCCGATTTATCGTGCGATCGCTTCGAAAGCGGTATTTTTCATACGATTTTCGAATCGGATGTACAGGCCTTTAGTGTCTGAGGGTCATATGGAATATGTTTGCATATGTGTACTTTTCTTACTCTGAGAAGGCTGTATTCTCGATACCCACAATAGCAGTTGCCTGCATACGCTCTGCATTGAAGGCATTGTTTGCTTTTCTCCAAATGTGAACCTGTCCAGATGGACTTTATGGGATAAAAGCATACCTATACACTATTTGGCTTTGTAATTGGTTTGTGTTGCTTTGAAAATTCACAATTCAAGTGCTAAACGACACCCTTTTTTACAGCTGACACATGCTAATGGTAATCCAGTATGACTGTACTCTTTGCAGCTGTGTTTATTTGGTTGCTTCATAATTTAACTCGTATTCCATGTGATGTGTGTAAACACATTCGCAGAATAGAGTGTAGTTCATAAGATAGATATGTATATGCGTGAATGTTGGGGTTTCACCGATGCCTTTTTTTTTTTTTTACCCAAGAGTACCAATACTTTCGGTCAAGTACTCGCCAGTACCGATATCTTTTGGGGTGCAATTTAAACCCATGCAATTTGAATGGGCTCAAATTGCACCGCTTCTGTGTTCACCCAGGAGCAGTATGGAAAACTGCATATGCGATTCCGACAGGAATTGCACTGCATTCCTGTTAACATCACATGCAATTCTTTGCCTATAACCACTTGCTGACCGCATACTGTAAATATACAGCGGCAAAGTGACTCTCCTGTGCTGGATCATGTACCTAGTACGTGATCCGGCATTTCCTGGTTTACCCAGAAATACCCAAAACTAGTGGGTTCTGAGAAGAGTTTTTCAGCTGTAAAAACGCTCTAACAGCAAATGCTGATAAACGCAAAAAAAAACGGCTCACCAGTGTTTTTTGATCCATTGAAAAAAAATTTTCTAACAAACACCATTGCAAAAACATTGAAAAACGCACTGCAAAACTACTGCCGTTGTTTTTATAGCTTTCATTATACACCTATTGGGATTATTGTTACCAAAAATATGTAGCAGAATTAATTTTGACCTAAATTGATGAAGACATTTTGATTTACTTATATTTTATTTTTATTTTTTATATGTTTTATAGCAGAAAGTAAGATATTTTTTTTTTTTTATTTTTTTTAAAGAAAAAATTAAATAAAAATTGTCATTCCTTTTTTTGATTATAGCAGGAAAAAGAGGTGATCAAATACCACCAAAAGAAAAAACTATTTGGGGGGGGGACATAAATTTTGTTTTAGGTACAGCTTTGCACAATCGTGCAATTGTCAGTTAAAGTAACGCAGTGCCATATGGCAAAAAATGGCCTGGTCATGAAGGGGGATAAACCCTTTTGGAGCTGAGGTGGGTAATATAATAATTTTTTTAACTCTAATGCCCGGGCACACATGGGCCAAAATCGTCTGGTTCTTAACGAACCGCTGTTTTTGGCCCATGTTCAGCTCCCTGACCGGCTTCTGTCAAGCGGACATGCTGGAAAACCAGCATCCAATCAGCGCTGGCAGTCAATGGCTGCCAGCGCTGATCAGTGTGTCCTGGCTGGGGTGCAGTCAGAACATAATAGCGCAGCGGGGGATATTGCTGTACTTACATTGCTTGAGTTAGTATAACGATCTCAATTGTTGTTTTTCTTTTTTGTTTTTTTCAGCCCGCTGGGTTGAAGGGGGAAAAAAACACAAAAAATAAAACCTATATCTTGTACCAGGCTTAAACCTTGTCCCATGGTTATTTGTACATTTCTGATCAAATGTTTTCAGTCAGACTTTGGTTTTCTTATTGCTGCTTTGTCTTAGCAAAGTGTACAATGGTTTTAATTAGTAGAGATAAACTGTAAACTGTTCATTTTCGCGGTTCAGCAAAGCACTTTTTATGCCCCCTAAAAAATAAAAAAAATAAACATTTTTAGAGTATGCATTTACGTTATGTCTTTGAGTTGCTAGTTTTAAGTTAACGGAAGTTGTGAATAATGTAATTTTTGCTTTGGCTGTTTGAGGCCTTTTGAAAGACTTTTGGCTTTTTAGGTAATACGATTGCATTTATTCCAAAGAAATCTGGTAGCAAAGGTATGCTAAAACGAACCTTAATCTATCTTTTCACCTTGGCTTCTTTTTGTACTTTATTACCACTTGCCGATGTGCTAAGCTCTGTTTTTTCACACTTTTTTTTTTCTTAAGGAGAACACTTCCTGGGGTGAAGATGCGGATGGCCGTTCCAGGGAAACCTCAAGGGATTTTGCAAAGGTATTGTTCATTTGCTCACAGTCAAAATTAGTAGCAAGATCATCTATATCCTACTTTGATTTACATTGGGCTTCTTCTGAAACCATTTTCTTTACTTACGTGCTGACTCTCCTGTCCATTTAATTTATAAACGTAAAGTTTGTACTTTAAAGTTATGCCATTGTAGTGCTTGCTACACTACACTAACCGAACACCCTAAACAGAATAATTCACTTTTAAATACCTTTTATTGCTTGTTCTTAAGAGATTGTGTGAACACTGTGGCATAGTTTTGATAGAACAGCAGAAGCTAGGCCCAGCTCTGTCAGCTAACATATTCAACAAATCTCTGCAATCTGCTGTAGCATGCAGGAAAAGGGTCACAACTCTGCTCTGCAATTGTCTGCCCTCTCATAGAAATTAAGTAATTTGGATGTAGACCGGCAGAATCAACAGGTACAAAGGATTGTCTTGGTGTGTAATTTTGTTACGTGTGTTCCCTTATGAAGCTGTAAATTCTATTATAGGCAATTTAGTTTTATCCTGTAGTTACACTTCAAATTCATAAATGGTAAAAGGAGAAGTATTGCTTTACAATGAACCTGCTTCTTTTCCATGCTGTGTAACCTTTTGTGGATTCAAAGAGAGCAAAGGGTCTTGGCTAGGGATCGACCAATTATCGGTGAGGCCAATATTCACTTTTTCTTTTTTTGTATCGGGCACAAACAAACCCAATATTACTGACATTGCTTCACAGGGTTTTACCGGGGGGGATGCCTGCAGCTGCAGGCATCACCTCGATACTGTTCTTTAGAGCAGACAGTCGGCTTTATTGTAATAACAACCGATGCCGCTCAGTAGCCGCTCGGCTGTTATTACAAGCAGCGGGAGTGGACGCCGCTCGCCCCGACTCTCCCGTCCCACCAGGAGGCCCGAGCAACCAGCTGGCATGTCATGACATTACTTCCCGGATTACTGGCATCTTAAAGGCGGCAGTTTTAAAAAATATAAAGTATTCAAAAATGTTGATCTTGACGTTTTGAATACTTTAAAGTGCAGAGGAGGGGTTTTGGGGTCTTATAGATTGACCCACCGATCCCTCCCTAAAGAGTACCTTTCACTGCCTTTTACTGTCACAAGGGCTGATTACATTCCTTGTAACATCAATAGCAGTGATAAATATTTTTTTGTTAATGTACAGAATTTTGACACACAATATCAGCTATTAGCCTGAGAGGTGGCCGAAATATCGGTATCGTATCGGCACCGAAAAAATTATATCGGTCGATCCCTAGTCTTGGCTGCAACATGGAAGTCATCCCTTGGTGTCACATGGTGCCTTCATTATTTCAGCTTGCCAGCCCAGTTGTGTAAACACCAGTTTTTCAGATACATTGCTTTGGAGTAAAGGGGCAAATGTGTGAAAATAAGCATGCAATTTAGGGTTTCATTTGCTCTTTTGTTGAGGGACATTGGAATTCAGATACAGTCGTGTTATACTGCTGACTAAAGGAGAATTGCACACTGGAGAACAAACGTTTTTGTGCAATCCCGGTTTTTCTGCAAAGTAGACTCCCTTTGTAAGTCTTCCATGCAGGCCAAGCAACAGGGGCTTCTTTGTTAGGTGTTTGTGTGTTTGTGTGTTTGTGTGTTTGTGTGTGTGTGTTGTGTGTGTGTGTGTGTGTGTGTGTGTGTGTGTGTTTTTTTTGTTTTGTTTTTTTATTTCTGCATCTGTCTGTTCCATCATTGGAGTTAACACTGAGGTATTGCATTCTTACGACATCCGCTAGGTGTAGTGTTGCACTCCCATGTTCTCTTTCCTGCTGACACTGAGGAAGCACTTTCCCGCTGCCGCTCTGGACTGCAAGTGACATAAACTCTCCAGTTAATTTCTGCTGCCCGTAATGAAAGAGCAACACCGCTCCAGGTGCTATAATTCCCTCTCTGTAAGGCCAGGTGCTGGTCTAGACTGTGATCTGAGTATTACAGGCAAGACATCCAAGGAAGGGCAACCACACTCCAAACTTCAGAGAATGATGAGCTTTATTACATTAAATCCAAACGGGATATCAAAAACACATGATACAGGAGGACAGAAGCATGGTTGATGCGACGACCACCTGACTCCCTCACACTAGTAGCAACCAGGTTCATGAGTAATCCAGACCTATCCTTGTACCCTGTTGTGTGCTTTCTGTGCCTTGCAGTGCAACATTTTGGATTCTAGTCGCATGGAAAACAGGCCCATTGTGCAGGGGCCTACAGCTCACGATCCAATACTGGTTTTGTTGCTGCCTGCACTGTCACCCCTGAGGTACCTGCACTAATGGGTTGAAAATTTGCCCTTTACTTCAGTTTACGCCATCTTCAGAGATTTCATTTTAGGCATGACCCTCTCCTTGGCTTTATCTGCACTCTGGTTTTATGTGGTGAAACTCTGGTTTTATGTGGTGAATAGCACAAAGGATTGCAGACTTTGACTGCAGAGATCATAAGTGTGCTTCCACACATTCACTCTGCAGAATCCTTCTTTTCCTTCAACATTAGCAGGCTTTGAGCATTCAGCCACTTAGACTTTGTCTGAAATGGACACCTTAACTAACAACCTTACACCTGAGGCACCGCATGCCTTTTTGTTGGCATGGTACATACCACCTTAAGGCTCAAAGATCCGCTTGTAGCTTCCACCAGTGCAGTCCGTGGTCTAGGCTCCTTGGGTAGACCTTTCTGGATACACCTTTTTGCATTTTTACTTTATGGAGACTGGATAAACCCTGTCAAGCTTTTCACTCCTAAATGGTTGTCAGCCTTGTACCTATTTAAGAAGGACTTTGTAATAAAAAAAAAGTGGACTTCCCCCTCTGTGGATCCAGCAGTAACCTGTCTTAACATAGATTTAACCATCCCATGGAAGATGCACCTGTCTTTAGGTACTTTATCAACAAGAGATTGAAAGCTCTTTCTAGAACTTTTTCCTGGCAGGCCATGCACTGTAACCTGGCCTGACCATGACCTTAGTCTGCCAGAGAGTTCAGAGATCATGCCTTTAGCATTGAACCATAATATAGATGGGTTGCTGCCTCATTTCACATATGAATCTCCTATCAGTGAGCATAAAGCACACTCTTTAGTAGTGGTCTGTAGAACTACTGAAAAAGGTTTGCTTTGCATGCCCTTTGAGAGGCAACATCTCTTGGGAGCTGCCCTGGACACCCTAGATTTGTTTTTCTTGGGGCTAGAAGCTATAATTTTGCTCCCACCCGGCTTCCTTTCAACTTGCCTGTGTCGGATTAATACATTTCCATGCAGACCTGGTGGATTTTCTGGACCATAGTGTCATTGTCTTAGTCTGTGGCATAACGGTTACAGGGGCTGTACTCCAAACTTTTAATTGTTCCCAAACCAAAAGGGGACGTTCAGTCTTAGATCTCAATGCCATAAATGTCTTCATTGAGGACCAGAAAAAAAACATGGAGTTCATCAGGCCTGTCATCGTCTTCCTTCATCAGGAAGACTTTCTGGTCTCTGTGAATATTAAGGATGCATACCTTTTAATGTCCCCATTTTTCCAGCACAACAGTGAGTCCCTTTACTTTTATCCCCAGCACTTTTAGTTTGTGACCCTGCCATCTTGCGCATCTTTTTCACCTCCGTTGTTCACCAGTGTTGACTTCTGGGTTAGCCTTTCAGTGTTCTCCCACCGCATTCCTATTGTGGATTATCTAGACAACAGTGGCAGTTGCGATGTACGAGCAAGTGGAGCTATTTAACAGCTGTCCGAAACCAGCATAGCTGGATATAGGGAGTGCGACATTTAGTCTGAGTGACTATCGGAGAAATTAGTGTGGAAATCCTTCCCTCTAATATCTTGGAAGATTGGATATGAAGAGTCTTTCTCCCAATCAACATTCTGCAATTTAAGGCTGTCCCTGCAATGCTGGACATCCCAATGGGAGCATTTTTTGATCCAAACTCAGTCGGACAACACCAATGCCATGGGGTAATCGGTCAGAAGGTAACTAAAGGTCTTGCCATGGCAAGGGAGGTAGAATGCATCTTGTGCTGGGCAAGCACATCACATTGCAGCTTTGTCTGCAGCTTATATCTCGGGCGTGGTGTATTGGCAAGCAGACTTCCTCAACTGGCATCGCCTAGACCTAGTAAAGTGTTCCCTACACCCAGAGGTGATCTAGGATTTTTGTCGCAGGCGGTGGATGCTGGATGTGGACCTCCTGGCTTCCGGGTTCAACAAGAAACTGGGCAAGTTTGTCTACAGTTACAGGAGTTCTCTGGTGTCTGTGGGATCAGGACAACCTGATCTATGGCTTCCCTCCCTTAAGGCCCCTTTCACACTGAGGCGTTTTTACTGCGTTTTTGCGTTAAAAATAGCGCTCTAAAGATGCCTGAAATAATCCTGCCCCAGCATTCTCAATGTGAAAGCCCTGGGGGCTTTCACACTGAGGCGTTTTTCTGGCTGTGCATTGGAAAAAATCCTGCAAACAGCTTCTTTGGAGCATCTTTGGGGCGCATAAAATAGCGCTGTAAAAACGCCTATCCCCATTGAAATGAATGAGTACCGCTGTAAAAACGCGATTAAAAACACCCAGAAGGTCACATGACCGCAGTAGAGTGGAGGATTGTGGGATACCAAATAATCCTTTTACCGTAAAAAACGCATATGCGTTATCGCTATTTTTACCGCGAACGCGGTAAAAATAGCGCTAAAAAAACTTATGATTTGAGCGTTTTTTCAACGCCTCAGTGTGAAAGGGGCCTAAAACTCTTTCCCCGACAGCATTGCAGGGTCAAGATAAAGGCCATTCTGGAGGTCTTTCTTTTTTGGCTGACCCAGGTGGATGTGATATTCTGACCTGATTAGACTCCTGGCAGAAACTTTCATATCATGTCTTCTGTCCCAAGGACCAGCCTACTAAGCTGCTTCGTGGTTACTAGATTTAATCGCTTTTCTGGGGGACCGCAGCCAAGATTTGAATTATATTTCCCGCAAGGTCCCTAACTGCACTTTTGAAGGCATACTGTGCTAGACTAGGTGCAAGGTAGGTAACATTCATTCAGAAAAAACCCTCCATTGCATGAATCTTGGCTTTTGTTTTCATTTTTGCAGATGGGCCTAGATGAGCATTTGGCCCTTAGGACCATTAACATTGAGTACAATGCCTACTATACCTTAATAGTCCTCATACCAGAACCAGCTTCTTGTTTCGCCATTTCTCTGTGGTTCCGAAAAAAACATTAATCAAGCTTATGCTCTTAAGGATCAGGTTCCAACTTTGTGTGTCAAGGCACACTCTACTGAACCAGTAGATGTCAAAAAGCCCAAGAAGCAGTTTCTTCTACTTGCAAAGCTGCCACTTGGTCGTTTTTTCACATGTTCTTCTACGTTTTACTAGTCCTTCTTTAATGCCAGCTTCAAAAAATAAGGTCCTTTAGACAGCTCTGAGATACGGGCAGTCCTCTGTTCTGTGTGAGGGTTTTTTTTTTGTGTGAGAGCCTGTTAATGTTTTGTTGCTGTTCCCCATCCCTCAGTTGGACTGCTTTTGGATGTTCTGACTGTGCCTGAATTATTGTCTGTCAGTGAACAAGAAATAAAATGGGATTTGTGTACTTGGTGCCAAATCCATTGCTTAGAGTTCGTTAACTTGGCTTTCTCGGAGCAGGATGTTATACTGGGCTGGCTCAGTTTTTCTCTTTTTGTCAGTGTCTATTTATCATGTAGGCTGCAGTATAACCCAACTGTATCTAAATTGCTATGTCACTCAATGAACTCCAAGAAATAGTTTTATTTTAAGTTCAAATATCAATTTTTATGTTGCCCAGACATATACTTTAATATTTACCTTTTTATCCTGAGGTCTAAAACTAACATAATTCATGTCCGATTTTCTAATGAGCGAGTCAAACACATAAGATCACATGGTCGCATAGCTAAATAGGTAAAAAAGAAACCCTGTTTTTTGAAGTTCATGTATTAGGTATCTGATTTAGCTGTGCTAATGTGCATATTAACAGTCCTCCCTTCTTCAGAAACTAAGGCAAAGTTGTTGATTTTATATACCTTTTGTTTAATTATTTAGACTTTTTTTGTTTTTATATGGTCTTTTTTTAAGGCTTGGTGGAGACGAGCATTTGCCATACTGTGGCATTGATTTGAAGGGAGGATTAAAAGTGAAGTCACTGTTTTTATTCTGACCTAAGTGATTTCAGAATTTCACGTACACTCGCCCTTAAAGTGAAAATAAACTTTGTCTGGCGCCTTGAGAAGCTTTTTGTCATAATGTCCAAATATGCACAGCATATTTGGACATTATGCACACCTACCTTGTAAAGTTCTCCCCCCCCCCCCCAAAATGTAATTGCTGCGTTTTTCCCCTGGTCGGCAGCACTTCCATCCTCTCCTGGTATTCTTTAAACTGAGCTGTGCATGCGCATCTGTGATATGTGCAAGAAATGGTAGCCGGCAGAGGAAGAGATTTTGACATTTGATGTATAAAGAAGTCTCTCATCGTACATCTTGGCTGCTAGTGTAAAAAAAATCAAATAAAAATGTAGTCACACTGAACATTGGTCAATTTATTAGCGCTTTATATCTAGTCATAATAGTTAAACAGTTTTTTTGGTAAAAGGTGAACTCTTAGGTGTCTATGTTGATAAAATCAAACAATGCAGCTTTGAATAAAGTTGATTAAAGACCGTTTCACACTGCAGTTTGGCCACATCGTGGGTGCAACGCAGTTTACCTGCGGCTTTGCTTGTGGGTTACCTGGGGTCTCCCATAGACTTCTATTATGTCCCATGTTTTTAGCATGTTTTCTGAAAGCGCACAAAAAAAAAGGGACATAAGTCTATGGGAAACGGTGGGCGATCCTTGCAAAAAGCACAGTACACTGCACCCGTGTTGCAGCCTAACTGCTGCATGGCAGTGGGAAAGCACCCTAATGCCCTTTCCACATAGGTGTAGGCAATTTTACGTACTTCATGAAGCCTGACTGGGAAAACTCCCAGAAGGTTGCTAAGAGAGGCCCAGCTGTTAGTGTTTACCTCCCCTATCGCTGGAGTTGGCCGTGAAATGCTGAGCTCAGACCAAGAGAAAGAGCATGTTCATGTGAGAGGTTTGAGTCGGAGGTAAAGCTCTTCAATTAGCAGGGAGCATGACTTTTCTGATTGCAGAGCTTTTGGTCCAACTCTGCAAGGGTTGTGTTGGTCATCTGCGGAGAGAGACTAACTTCCACTAAGGGAGCACGGGTACTTTACAGCATGCTGGCATGGGACAGACCTTTCTACTCTGTGGCTGTTTTAAAAATAAAAAAAATTATCTAAGTTTTGCACACCTTTTTGTTTTGATGCACTTGGTATGTATTTAATGAATTGGGCTGTTAAGGTGTCCATTTACAGATATTGTTTGCATGTTTAGTTTTCGGTGTGTATCACGTTTGATCTAATTTTATTTTTTTATATTGCAGCTTTATGAACTCGACAGTGACCCAAAGAGGAAAGAATTCCTCGATGACCTGTTTGTTTTTATGCAAAAGAAAGGTGAGGTAGTGATTTATGACACTGCACCTTTACTTTCTACCATTTCTTTTCAATCTGTTGACTGTCTTGGCTTATCTTTCATTTATTCAAAATGCTTCTTTAAGATATAGGGCTATTTCTTCATACTGGATAGCTTAATGCACTTGAGGTTTTAAAAGTAGGCACTACATCAAATAGTATGCACTCAATATATTCATCTATTGATCATTGTTTTCCATTTCCTTCCATGTCTGCTATCCTGCCCCCTCTGGGTTATTTTCTACTTCATTTTCAATTGATGCCCACTCTTCTCTCCTCTGGATCATTGGCCTCCATTTCCATCCATGTCCTCGCTCCTCTGTTATTTTCCTTTTATTTTTATCCACAGACATTCTCATTCTCCATGTGAACATTCTCTTCCACTTCCATCCATGCCCCTGGTCATTTTCCTCCCTTTTCTATCTGTTTTTACTGTCCCTGCTGGTCATTCTCTAGTATGTGTTAGCAAAAATATTCCCTATACCTATAATCTCAAAAAGAATAATAAAAAAAAAAAAAATCGATATTTTGTGTATGCATTTATAAGTGTGACATACACTGTTGAGTGCTAAATTCCTTTTTTTTTTTTTCTAGCTCCCCCTAACAAGTGAATAATTAAAGCATTTCACATATTGTCAGAGATGTGAACAGGGATAGTTAACGTGTTATCATAAATACTGTTTTTTGTTTATTTTTTTTGTAATCCACTTAGATTCAAGCTATTTTCTAGTAAGAATGGCATGTTGAAGCATAAAAATATCTACTTTTAAAGGAAAAGTTCAGTCTGGGCTCATTCAGCTGGGCTTCTCCTATGGGTCACAGGAGTGCAATTCGTTTTGCACTCCTGTAATCCGTTTTTAGTAGAGAGCGGTCTGAAGTCCGCTCTCTGCTGACGTCACTAGGATCAGTCCAGGCACCTTGTCATCACGATTTCGGAAGTCTGGACCTGCCAGGTGCCTGGACTGATGGCAGTCTCAGCCTCTCAGCGAGTCGCTGAGAGGGCCGCTCCCCGTCCCTCCACAGCGCAGCGCTCCAATGAGTGTGGAGGAGGAGAGCTGCTGATAGGCAGCAGCTCTCCACTCGAAGGTGAGAGAACCGAGCCATCGGTGATGTTTGGTGGCTTGGTTCTCAGTGCAGAGGTGACATATGCAGCATCGGACCGATGCTGCATCCACCTAGGTAAATATGAATCTGGGATTAAAAAAAAGATCCCACGCTTCTTTTAAATTATTGTTGCTAAAAACAGATTGTTTATGGCAACAAAATTATGTCTTTCACAATAAATGATTTAAATGGTATCACATTATCCAATGTATTTGTTTCCTCCTATGTGCCTTAGATTGTCCATGCAAGATTTGAATTTGGGCTGGATCTCAGTGACGGCACTTTAAAGGGCCAGGGGACATCCTTGAGGCTTGGCCTCTTTTTCTATCAAACGCTTAGGACCTCATGTTTGGGTTAACATGCATTATGAAAATACGCACAGTAAAGGTCTGAATGGGCTCTGAGATGGGTAACTACAATATGCCTGCAACTTAATTACTGTCACCTTAGAAACATTTTAGGCCATTTTTGGTTTAGTTTATCTGTGACTGTGCTACTTCATTCTATTTGGCTAATTGCACGAGAAGCAGCAGTGGGTCACACAGCTATAGGGAATGTGCAGGTGTCTTGCCTTCATTTTTTGGTAATAAATAGGTTTGGGGTTAATGTGTTTTTTTTCAAAGTTTGCTTTTAAAATATATTTGTTTGCGAAAGGATCGTTTATTTCAAGGCCATTGTGGGAAACAAATTCTGGAGCAGTCAGGGTATATATACTGCTGCTTACAAAAGGTTTGCACACTGGCAGACCAGTAAAAAAAAGACAAAAAGTGAGGTCAGCCCCCATATAACACCTGTGTCATTTGGGTGCTGTGCTCTGCATTTTGGCATGTTCCACACCTTTGAGCATTGTTGGCCGCAGAGCACTCTCTCCAGGTCCACAGCCCTGTGGCACAGCTTCTGGTGTGACCTGTTCTGTAGATTATCATCGTGAGTAGGCCTAAGGATGTAGGGGGAGCGAGCCTGGATTGTGACATTTGAGCACTGGGCCTTGCATTGTGGTGCTTTTTCAGTGTGTTTTGCTGCAGAGCAATTTTGTTTCCAGAGCCATGGCACAGTCTGATTGGACCTGGTCTCTGAGAGCTTACTTAGTGAATAAGACCGACCGAGTTGAAGCTTCCTGGAGCTACCTCACAGTTACTATTGGGCTCAATCTTAAAAATGCATTAACGGTTGAGGCTGAGGGATAAAAGCAATAGTAAACTCTCCTGGATAGCTCAGTGCCATGTAAAGCAGTATACAAGGTGTGACCATTTAATTCCCATAATGCCTGCGGCATAGCACTATGGTGGTGTCGCACCGCATCCGAGCCTGTTCAGACATGTTCTAACCTGCACTCATCTGGGTCGCTGACCAGTGGACTCAGTCTTTACAGAATAGTAGAAGTAGTAATGTGTGTGCGTTGCGCTGTTGGCGAAAAATGGGTGACAGAAATCTGGAGCAATGGATTAACATCAAATTTTGCATGAAAATTGGCAGCCGTGTGAGTGAAATGTTAGCTCTATTACAACAGCCTTATGGTGAACATTCTATGAAGAAATTAAGTGTTTTTGACTGGCGTAGGTGGTTTAAGGAGGGGTGGGAAGATGTCTACGATGGCGCAGGAAGTGGGCAGCCAAAAACGCAAAGGACGTATGCAAATGTGGCCAGAGTGCGAACCCTCGTACGCTCATGCTGATATGTTTTTTTTTTGTTTTGTTTTTATCACAAGGGCATAGTTCACTGAGTTCATAGAACATGGTACAACAGTCGACTAACGTTACTTGGAAATTCTGAAAGGGTTATGGTAATCTGTTGGGAGGAAAAGACCCTCTGGCCTGACAATGCTCCTGCACAAACATTTTTTCCTATTTTTTTACATTACATTCCGGTAATCAATTTGTCACACCTTGTAATATGACTTACTAGTTAGTGGCTTTAAAAAATTTTTTTTCTCAAGATGCTCTGTTTAGGAGATATTGTCCTCTGCCTTTTTTTTTTTTAGACTTTGGGTCATCCCAGGCTCCTTCAGTGAACTCGGATATACAAGAGGTTGTTTCAACCACTATTGATGCAGTCCTAATCGGCTTGCTGTTATAGAGCTTCTGTTACTGCAGAGGACTTCCTCTTTGTGGACTGAAAACACCCTGAAAGGTTCTGGGCCCATCCTAAGAATTAAAGACTCCCTCTGCTGCTCTGGGAATTTCTGTATGCTTGGATAATGCTGATCTTCAGTATTCCCTCTCCCGAGCGGGACCTACTGAGCTAATCTGTTGGGACCAGTTTCCAATGCTTCCTTCCCTAGCGGGGTCCTTACCCCTTTGATGTCCTTCAAGGGGACTGGTAGTCATTGCTGTCAACTAGTTGTTGACAGCAATGAACCTTATGTCTGCCCTAATGCTTTTTTCTTTCATTACCATTGTAGGACTCCTAGGTGACCTTCCTTTTAAGCATAGGTTCACACCTATGCATTTTAGTGAGCCGAGTTTTGCGTGAACATGGCAGCCCATTCTTTTGAATGGTCTGCTGTGCCTCCTGAAATGCAGGGAAAATGTCCCTGCACCATTTCTGGAATCGCAGCCCACACAGACTGTGAGTGGGGTGCATTTTCCAGCGCGTGTGGCATGCCATTAGCACCTGCATGCATCTCCTGCGTTTTACTATACGGGTGGTTGTGAGTGCGGAGTCGCAGCGGGAACCACCTGCACAAGTGTGAACCTAGTGTAAATGGGTCGTTCTCCTGAAGAGCCCATCACTTATAAAGCCTCATAAAAGTAATCGGATGGCTCCAGAGACTTTTTTTTTTAATCTAAAAGCCATTTGTCCTCTCTTAAAACCAGCATTAAGCTTGATTTAACCACTTGTCTTCACGGGCAATTCAAAAATGTACCTTGGTAGACAGGTGGTTAAAGTGTAAGTACACCCCCCTATTGTTTTCAGCCAAGGAAGCTGCCATCTTTGCCTCTGTTTATTCTACAATTGCCATGATGTTGCACATGTGACCAGTTATGACAACAGCCCATGATGGTTTGACAGTTTGGTTGAGAGCACAACCAATGGGAGTGTTACATTTCTGGCACGTGCCAGAAATGAAAACTGTTTAATGGATGGGTTTACTTTAGGGATCGACCAATTATCGGTGCGGCCAATATTCGGTTTTTTCATAGTATTGGTCAAAAAACTGACCGACAATACCGATATTGCTTCAAGGGGTTTTACCGGGGTGATGCAGGCAGCTGCCTGCATCACCCTGATACCCTTGTTTAGAGCAGACTGTTGGCTTTATTTTAATAACAACCGATGAGGCTCAGCAGCTGCTCAGGTGTTACAAAAAACCGGGAGGGGATGTCCCGCCGCTCGCCCGGGCTCTCCCATCCCACCGGGAGGCCCGAGCAATCAGCCGGTACACCCGCCGGCTGTCCGAAGACCCGAAAAAAAACGATGCTTCGTTCGGGTCTCAGATCTAGTAACCAGGAAGCGATGTCATGACATTACTTCCTGAATTACTGGCCTCTTAAAGGCAGCAGTTTAAAAAAATAAAGTATTCAAAAACACTGATCTTGATGTTTTGAATACTTGAAAGTACAGTAGAGGGGTTTGGGGTCTTGTAGACCCCCGATCTCTCCATAAAAAGTACCTGTCAATGCCTATTACTGTCACAAGGGATGTTTACATTCCTTATGACCGCAATAACAGTGATAAAAAATATTTTTATTTTAAATGGACAAAATATCCGCTATCGGCAGAAGTTTTGCCTTCCAGACCTCTTCATCCTGTAGATTTGTTTTTGGAATCAGTTTGTGCTTTTGGGTGTGCTCATCTGCTGCACAACTAGAAGAAAAAAAAAATCACTGGAGGGCTTGGTGTTCCCTTAGCTTGTCAGTCGATGGCTCACCCTTCTCTAAACACATGGCATATGTCCAGGCACCTAATGAGTTCATTTGGAGTTGGGTCCTCCTCCTGTGGCTGATTTGCAGTCTCTATGGCCCCTTTCACACGGGGCCGGCATCGGCGGTAAAGCGTCGCTATTTTTAGTGGCGCTTTACCAGTAATTTTGTAGCGCTATTCGGCCGCTAGCGGGGCGCTTTTACCCCTGCTAGCGGCCGCAAACGGGTTAAAACCACTGCAAAACGCCTCTGCAGATTGATTTCAATGGGCAGGAGCGATGGAGGAGCGGTATACACACCGCTCCAAAGATGCTGCTAGCAGAACTTTTTTTTACCGTCCTGCTAGCGCACCACTCCAGTGTGAAAGCCCTCTGGGCTTTTACACTGGAGAGACAGCGGCTGTTTCAGGTCGCTTTGCAGGCGCTATTTTTAGCTTTATAGTGCCTGCAAAGCGACCCAGTGTGAAAGAGGTCTATGGGAAGTTTTTCAAAATATCTTCCCTGCTCGTTCCCTAATTAGGTGAGGAGTCTTGGCTTTCTGGCTAACGTCCCATTTTCTTGATCGGGTAAAGAGGCCCTGCATTGTTTTCCTTCATCAGGTTCTAGTGACATTGCCAACTGTCATTGCTGCTGTAGCCACTAGGCAATCATTGTCTTCTCCTGACAGGTCCCACCGGGAGAATACAGTGTCTCCACAGGAGGGATTTCCCTGTCTGCACGGTCTGTTGATGGGGGGAATCGTGCAAATTTCTTGCCTGCAACCACAGTCTATGGCAGGGGTGCCCAACCTTTTGAAGAGCAAGAGCCACTTAAGCGACTTGGTAACCGGTCACAGGCCACAATGAGCGGAGCGGGTGGATGGCAGCCCACTCTACTCTCAGCACACCAAACTCGCAGGTAGTAGAAGTCTATGGCGACCCTGGTTGAGGATGGACGGTCTCGCGGAACGACGGCCAGGACACTTTTATACGTCACACTTTCGAAATTGTCAAACTTTCAGGAAGGTCAACTTATTCTAGGAGGGGACTTCAACGCCCCACTGACCCCTAGTGTTGACACATCCTCGGGAACATCCTCTATATCGACGAAAGCCCACAAACGAATCGCCAAAGATCTACACGAAGCACAATTCATCATGTGGTGCCTCCAGCACTCAGGCGAGCGGGACTACACATTCTACTCCCCCCCCCCCCCATAAATTATATACAAGGATAGACTATTTCCTAATACCACATGGTCAACTTCATGCTGTACAAGATTCCACTATAGAGCTTAGGGGCGTGGTCAGACCATGTCCTATCGCGTTGACCTACAAGCTCTCCAACAACCCCTCTCACAAGACTCGCCTTTGGCAGTTAAATGAAAGCCTCCTACAGGACCCATGAAAGAGGTAAACGGAGAACTGAAATTCTACTTCCAAACTAATACAGCAGTAGACTGCACCCCAGGGGCGGTGTGGGAGGCGCACAAAATGGTCATTAGGGGAATCTTTAAAAAACACTGCGCACGTATTAAAAGAGAAAAGGGAGAACGGCTGAAAAAACTTCTGGCCAACCTCCATGCTACTAAATCACGACATAAGAGTGCCCCTGACCTCCTGGTAGAGGCTGAACTTGCCTCCCTCCGCAACCAAGTTAATGAGCTCCTCAATTACAGGGCTAAAGCAGCACTACAAAAATGTCGCCTCATAAATGCGGGCGAATTCAAGGCAGGGCGGTTAAAGAACTTAAAATGCAAACCTACATTCCCAAAATTAAGACGGCAATTGACACGAAGGTCAGTTTACCACATCAAATGGCCAACACCTTTTAAGGAATATTATGCAAATTTGTACAATATTCTGGGCCCCTCCAGAACGCAACCCCTGATTGAGGCATATCTATCCTCTGCCCAACTTCCCTCCCTGTCACCGGAAACTATAGCCGAATTAGACGCCCCGATCACGTCAGAAGACTTAGAACTAGCACTAAACGCCACTAAACCAGGTAAGGCCCCAGGGCCAGACCGCCTCACCTTACAGTATTATAGAACATTACTCCCTTCCCTTGGTCCCCATATGGTGTCCTTCTACAACAAATTTGGAAACACAGCGGCCTTCTCCAGGGATACCTTGCGGGCACATATCACGGTCATCCCTAAGAATGACAAAGACCCCATAGTATGCAGCAGCTACAGGCCGATTTCCCTCCTAAACACGGACTTCAAGCTGCTTACCAAAATTCTAGCGACTCGGATTAGCCTGCCACCTACAAATGTTAGTTCACCTGGATCAAATGGGCTTCATCCCCACTAGAGAAGGTAGGGATAGTACAATCAAAGTGCTGAATCTCATACATGTAGCCGCCCAGACCCACACGCCTTCAGTTTTCATAAACACCGACTCTGAAAAAGCCTTCGATCGGGTAACTGGGAATATATGTTCTCGGTTCTGAGACATATCGGACTTGGGGAAACCATGACTGGATGGATTGCTCAATTATACTCCACCCCTACCGCACAAGTTAAAGTAAACGGGATCTTATCTGACCCCCTCTCGATCACAAACGGGACTAGACAAGGCTGTCCATTGTCACCCCTTCTTTTTTGCCTTATCACTAGAGCCGTTCCTATGTAAAATCGGAAACAACCCAGACATCCAAGGCCTTCAGGTAGGAGACACCCAATACAGCGTCTCTGCCTATGCGGATGACTTGCTTTTCTCCCTTACAAACTCGTCGATCTCCCTCCCCAACCTCCTCTCTGAATTCGATACCTATGGGAACATATCCAACCTCAAAATCAGCTATACTAAGTCAGAGGCCATGGGGGTAGGAATACCACAAACTGCTATGCAAACACTGCGCTCCGACTTTAATTTCAAGTGGACGGAGACTGCCCTGAAATACCTGGGCACCTTCGTTCCGGCTGATCTTAAACATACCTTTTTTAACCTGAATTTCCCTCCTTTACTAATCAAAACCCGAACCTTACTAGACTCATGGCACAAGGGCCTCAACTCTTGGTTTGGTCAATGCAACCTTATAAAGATGTGCATTCTGCCCAAATACCTCTACTTACTACAGACACTTCCAATCTCTATCCCAGCAGCGTTCTTTAAACACGTACACAGTCAGTTTAACCAATTTATATGGGCAAATAAGAAACCGAGGCTACCCCGTACCCTACTCTCCCTGCCAAAGATCAATGGTGGTTTAGCGGTCCCAGATGTGAAGAAATACTACCAAGCTGTACAACTAGATAGGATCATAGACTGGTGCCGTCATCCAGACCTGAAATTATGGACACACCTCGAACAAGCTCCAACACAAATACCCCTGCAAGGAGCTGTTTGGTTTTATGAACCTCTCCCGGCAGGCATTAAAAAACATCCATTGAGAGGGACGACACTCCGCATAGGAGCACGAACACTCATCACAGTCGCTATCCACACCTAACTCCCCCCTATACCCCATATAGAGAACCCAAAATTTCCACCAGGAATGTCTTTAAGGATATAAACTGTACGTAAGCGAGACACTTCTTGGTGAATGACTTTTGGCCCTCTTTAGAGACGCTAAGAAACAAAACAGGCGCCTTAAGACCCCTTTCACACTGGAGCTTATTGCAGGCGATATAGCGTTTAAAAATAGCGCCTGCAATACGCCCTTAAAAATCGGTTACGTTGACTCCAGTATGAAAGACCGATGGGCTTTCACACTGGAGCGGTGCGCTAGCAGGACGGTAAAAAAAAGTCCTGCTAGCCGCATCTTTGGAGCGGAGAAGGAGCGGTGTGTTTACGGCTCCTCCTCTGCTGCTGCCCATTGAAATCAATGGGACAACGCGGCTATAGCACCCGCAATGCGTTGCTTCAGCAGTACATTGCAGGCGGTTTTAACCCTTTTCGCGGCCGCTAGTGGGAGGTAAAACCTCCCCGCTAGCAGCCGAAATGCGCCGCAAATCCATCCATAGCATCGGCGGTAAAAATAGTTTTACCGCCAGCGCTATGGGCGCCTCAGTGTGAAAGGGCTCTTAAACTGCCGTTTTGGACGGCAGTCCAATTAAGACACTTCCTCACGTCCATATAGAACCCGCAAGATTTTAACAAGCCCCTCTCCACCTTTTTGAGGTCCTCTGCTCGGAGGAAGATGTGCTCCCGAGGACATTGTCCATAATGTATAATCTTCTGATTTCCCCGTTGGAAAACACGTACCCGTCCTATCTGAGTAAGTGGGAATGGGACCTAAACTGTACATCGACTTCGAACCAGTCCCAGCGTATCATAACATTTGCCCTGAAATCTTCCATATGTACGAAAGTACAGGAAACTAATTATAAGCTCATGGTATTTGACCCCGAATGTCCTACAATCCTACTATCTGAACACCTCAGCATTGTGCTGTAGGTGCCAGGGGGATAGGGGTACGTTGTTGCACATATTCTGGTCATGTCCGAAACTGTCCCATTTCTGGTCTACAGTCAAAATTACCATTCAGAAGTTTACAGAATACACTATCCCAGATGACCCGGGATTCTTCTTACTGCATGTAAACACAATATCACCTAAGAGATACAAAAAATCGGGGACGAGGAGTGACCGAGGTTTTTCGGCTTTCGTCGCCTCTGAATGGAGGATTTTGCGGGTGGCGAGGGCCTCGGCCCCACAGTTTCAATTAAAGGGGTACTTGTCAATAGATATACACAACGTTTTTGAGCATGTACATGAACCCTGTCTTATTCCTCTCTCTTTGTGATGATGTTGACAACGTTGGGCATTAATAAAATTTTATATTTGAAAAATAAAAAAAGTCTATGGTTTAGTGCAGGTAACCCACAGGTGCACTTCTCTGAAACTGGATCAGTTTGAAAGCAGCCCAGTAACCACTGCAGAACAGATATGCCCATATTTGTCCATATATACAGATTTTTGTAATAAACTTGCCTTTAATATCAGTATTCTATTCTATTTTATTCCATCCCAGGGCAGGTGGTCGCGGGCCACATCAGAGGGCTCCGCGGGCCACTGGTTGGGCACCCCTGGACTATGGCCTGGCTTGTGCTGTTTGCTATAATGTTTTGAGTAGCCATTTGTTGCTTTTAATAAACTTGCGACTTTAATGGTATCACATTATTCAATTTATTTCCACCTATGTGCCTTAGATTGTCCATGCAATATTTGAATTTGGTCTGCATCTCTGAAGGTGCTTTTAAGGGCCAGGGGACATCCTTGAGGCATGGCTTGCTTTTTTTTTTCTGTCTATCAAACACTCAGGACCTCATGTTTTATAGGTCATTTGAATCTGGGAAGGAGCTGGTGTGCAGTCAGGTGGTACATTTGTGGAGTGTTCTCACAGCTTATTTGCATATGTGGACTTTTTTTTTTATTATTGCACTATTTATAATGGTTGCACTTTTATATAATTTGCACGGTTGTATTCACTACAAAAGTATACGTATGCATGAACCCTTTGATATATCCAAGGAGATTGTGCATCTGATGTATTACATTTTGTATAGGATTTTGCAGTTATTTTAACATACACTTTGCATATTTAGATGCAAATTTGCTGTGTTTTCTCATGAATTTGTTTGTCACTTGATATATTTTTAAAGGGATAGCTCGACTAAATTTTTTATTCAGTTTGTATTTGTTGTATTCTGGCAAATACTGAGCACAGCTGCCCAGTTTTCTTTATGTAAGTGCAGAGTTTTCTTTGGTTATTGTCATTATGGAGAGTCTGTTTATCCCGATGTTGCTTTGGCAGTATAGGGTGGTTGTCTTCCCACTGCTGTCTATTTTGGCAGGGGGTACTTCTTGCAGGTTGATCCTCTGCGATGACCTCTGGGGGGGTGGGCGCTCCGATAGATGGATAGATATCTTTTTCTTTTTTTTTTTTTCATTCGGCAAGATCCCCAGCGCACAAGCCGCATCATCGTGATTCGACTTGTGGTGCGACTTCTATTCAAGTCAATGGGTCCTCGTAGGAAACCATTTGATTGACATAAAAAACAACGCTTGATGAGGCTTAACGCAGCTGTATCCAGCATTAAGCTGCTTTTAGCAGCCTTTGCTAGTGTCAGACGTCTTTACAGCTCTAAGGCCCCATGCACACAGGGCGTTTTTACAGCCGCTTTTTTTAGAGCTTAAAAACGCCTGTCCATGTTTTGTAAACATTTTTTGACCTTTTAAAAAAAAAAAAAAAAAAAAATCCCGGACCTCAAAAACGCAAATCGCGGCGTTTTCGCTGCGTTTTTTGCGCGTTTATGCGCGTTTAATAGCGTCAGGCGTTTTTGCAGCTCGAACCTGGAGCTCCAGAACGCACTGGAATTGGGTTTTTTTTGCAGCTGGAAAACGCCTATGCCACTTGGAGCTCATTAAAGCTCTAGTGTGCATGACACAATAGAATAACATGGATGGGCGTTTTGAAGCTGTAAAAAAAAACGTCTAAAGCTGCTGTTAGCAGCTGCAAAAACGCCCTGTGTGCATGGGGCCTAACTCCTGTCCTCAGAACGTGCTGGCCCTGGGTTTTTTTACAGCTTGAAAACGCCTATGCTACTAATACTTATAGCTCCTAAAAGACTGTGTGTGCATGGACACATAGAATAACATAGAGAGGTGTTTTTAAGCTGCAAAAAAGTAAGTCTGGTGCTGCTAAAATCAGCTGTAAAAATGCCCTGTGTGCATGAGGCCTCACTGGACAAGAAAGAAAATTAAGATTTTTGCTCCTCCAATGGTCTCAAAGACTTTATAGCAAGAGCAAAACATTTTATTTATTTTTACACCTCCAAGATTTCTTTCTCTACTTGTACAAGCTGATTTACTCACTGAGTTGAGAATCGTTGCATCATAAATATTCACATTCATTTATTTGTACTATCATGAGCATCTGCATATGATTGGGTATTTAAAGTGATTAGGAATTTGCTTTTCACATGTTTGGATAAATGAATTGACTATTCACACAATTAGCCCTGGTTCACACTGGTGCGATTTGACATGTCAAATCGCATGTCAAATCGGCGATATTTGCCGCAAATTGCGGGCAATGGCACCATCCTAATCGGTGTGACGCTGCATCTGCGGCGCTGCACCCATTTCAAAAAGTAGTTTCTGTACTACTTTTTGCGATTTCGGCCGCGATTTACATTGACATCTGTGTCAGATGTCTTTGTAATCGCGGCTGAAATCGGGACTGCCAGCGAGAGTGAAATCGTGCGAGTTCAGCTAAACTTGCACGGCTTCACTCCCGCAGCCCAGTGTGAACCTGGGCTTATTGTATGAATGTTCTCAAACCCTTTTAGTAAATGGGCCGCCTTCTGCAGGTCTAGCTTTCTGTGTGTCCCACGATGGAATTGCATAGTTTGGCGCAGCCTATGGAATGCATAATAGATGTGGGTTTTTATGACAGGATATACCATGCAGACGTAGCCTGAGTATTTTCCTTTCATTAGAACATCTTGTGTTTTTATACCATTGTTACCTGTTTTCGTACTTGATTTATTCAGTGAAATTTAAAAATACATTGACTGTGACTAATGATAGGGGTGTCTGTAGTATTCCTTAAATTTATTGTATTGTTTAATAATATAAATATATATATTCAAATTATTGGGTAGAAGTGTACCATACTCTGTTTTTCTGTAGTCCTTCTTCCTTTTTGTAAATTTAGAACAAAATTTTCTTAGTGATCTCATTTGGTATAACTGTTATACGGGATAAAGCATCTAACACCCACAATAACTTTCCTCAAATTGTGGATGCTTTTTGTAGCTTTTAGGACATCGTTTTTTTTTTTTTTATTCTTTCTTTTCTCTAAAAATTAACATGCCACATGTTTTACCCTTTTCATGTGACTTGGTGTACACTACGTTGTGTGTTTTGTAGAGCAAGCTGTGCTCATTTGATAACACCTCATTGCTGTAGCTGTGGAGCCTTATTTAACAAGGCAGCAGTGCAGTATGTTTGGAATAAGCAACCAGTGAGTGTTTTTCTACAGGTTTGGCTATCACTGATGAGTATTGCTTCTTGCATGGCACAACCTTTAAGTCACAAAGTGGATGTCTGGCTCTTATTGAAGTCTAAAATCTGTTTTTCTTGCTGGACACTGCTGTCAGGACTCCTCCCTGTTTTACAGATCTTGAAATCTGATAAGCTTTGGAGGACCTGTCACTATCATTTATTGAGGAAGCTGTTTGTGCTGGGGGAGGGGAGAAATACCAGTGGGAAGCAGACAGGAGTGGGTGAATTGTTGGTAGGGGGTGGAATCTGTTGTTTGAATGTGATTAATGAAGCCATTAGCTCCTGTTTGGTGTGATATGCATCTGAAGTCTGATTTCCTTCCTGGGAATTGAAAGGAGTCTATCATGAAACACCGGTGGTGGAGTAGTAGCAGGCATGCTTCCTTTATGTAGATTATATTTATGTGGAGGAAATTTGAAACTTGAATGTGTGGATTCAGGTCCTTCTTACGAACACTCATCCTGTAGCTATGGGTATATCAGACAAACGTCACATCCCCATGATCTTGGAGCAGTCCTTTCTGACAGATTCATCTGTTTTTATGCGTATTTGTTTCCAAGGCTCGTCATAAATGTGCAGCTTATATAAACAAAAAGCCTAGAATTTTTTTTTTTTTTTTATTGAAGTGGCATATGCCTTCAAAAAATCTTTCCTGATTCAGTGGAATGTCAAGTTGAATGAATATTTTTTTTTTTTTTTCCTCATATTGGTAACAGAGCCCATTCACACAGGGGCAACACGACTTCCAGCGCGACTTTGGGAGGCAACTTGGACACGACTTGAGTTTGAATCACAGCGCGACTTGGGGCGACTTCAGCGCGACTTGGGGCGACTTACAACACGAATGAAGTCGCCTCCAGGACAGGGGACTTTGCCAGTGGCCAATCAAAGAGTAATCAGCTCTGTGGGAGGGAGGGGTTTGCCGAGAACAATTTTTATTTCCTGTAAAGTTGCTTCAGTTGAGACAGGGGATCCGACTTGAAATCAATGGGTACAAGTCGCCTAGAAGTCGGATTGAAGTAGTACAGGAACCTTTTTTGAAGTCGGAGCGACTGCAGTAATGTGCATTAAGATGGCTCCATTCACTTACATTGATTTTCTCATGCAGCGCGACCTTGGGGCGACTTCAAGTCGGATCCAAAGTTGCCCCTGTGTGAATGGGCTCTAAAGACAGGGGATCTGACTTGGAGGCAACTTCCATTGAAATCTATGGTTACGAGTTGCCTAGGAGTCGGATTGAAGTAGTACAGGAACCTTTTTTGAAGTCTGAGCGACTTCAGTAGTGTGCATTAAGACGGTTCTCATTCACTTACATTGATTTTCTCATGCCACCCGCGACTTGGGGCGAATTCAAGTCAGATCCAAAGTTGCCCCCGTGTGAATAGGCTCTGGTATGTAGCTGGAAATTAAAAAAACAAACTTCTGAGAGACATGGAGACTATCATGGTTACTTTTCATTCTGCAAATTAGTTTCCTGGTTGTCATATTTATCGCCTTTCTTCATTACATTGTGTCCCTTATGCAAATAAGTCAGACTACAGGTTTGTATATTTGTTACAGATCCAAACAAGCAGATAATTACACAGTTGAAGTGCATATGGGCTTTTTTACCTGCCAAAATAATTGTAACTTTGTCCAGCTAGTGCTGGAATTTGCGCAGCCCTTCCAGACAGCATATCTAGGTTGGTCATCGTCTCTGTTGCTGTTTTGCTTTATTGCTTGGGCACCTCCTGCTACTAGACTGTTGGTGATGAAGGGGGCGAGCAGCAGACTGATGGTGTCATCTTTGTTTCTGTTTGGAAGAGGGAGGCGCAGGCCTAAGAACCAGTCTGAAGTCTACAATACGAGGGATTGCAGGATGCCCATATGAATGCCAATTTAACTACCTACACTAGTTACATATAAAAATAAATGAAACAATTTTTAAATTGGTAATCGCGTGCATGAAGGTAAAAAAAAACCTGTGTGCTGCTCTCCCCACAGCCATCCCCTTATACTCCCCTGAGCCCCCTCTCGATCCATCAATGTGCCTCGGCTGTCCCAGGACTCCCTCTCCTCATTGGCTGAGACAGCAGCGGGAGCTATTGGCTCCCATGGCTGTCAATCACAGCCAGTGAGCCAATGAGTAGAAAGCAGGGGCACGCAGGGCTCAGGAGCAAGCATACACCAGTGCCCCCATAGCAAGTGGCTTGCTATGGGTGCACTGGTTAAGGGGGAGGAGTCAGAAGCACCAGCGGGGGACCCGAGAAGAAGATTGGGGCTGTTCTGTGCAAAACCACTGCACAGAGCAGGTAAGTAATGACCTGTATGTTTAAAAAAAAAAAAAAAAAAACCTTTAATACCACTTTTAAGTGTCTCTTGGCAAAATATTTTTTGTTTTGGGTAGACTAGGGAAGGAAGTTAGACTGGAGATTTTATTGCTGTCTGCATCCCCACAGTAGGGTAATCCACCCTACTTTTATGTACTCGTGACCATTGTCACTGAGATAGGAAAGTGAGGCGAAATCCAAGATTTTTGTCCCCAGGACACGAAGTATTGAATCTTCCAAAGGGAACAGTTGTTTAGGGACAGCTGTCTGAAAGGGAAATTAACCTCACTTTCCTCCTAATATTGTTTTGCATCTCTGACAGGAAGTGAAAGGAAATGTCCCCAGTTGTGCACAAAAAGCTTCTGTACTCTGTGTAAACTAAAAGGGGGAAAAAAATTGGCTTTACATACACTTTTTAAATTTTCTTAAATTCTTATATACTGTCCTGCACCAAGCAGAGTCAGAAAACCTGATCTGCAATTGTTCCAGACCAGTAACTCAATGAATTGAAGCCATAGGATTGTCTGAGAAATTTTATATGGAACCGTGCCAAAGGATAATCTACTGATTATACCAAAATGTATGTATATAGGGGAGAAGCTGCTATTCTTATTTGATGTAAAAAATACAGCGCTACTTTGATTAATATTGATTGATGATCACTTTAGGGATTAGTACTGTACTTTTTATTTCTACAAGCCATAGTATTGGCATGATATCCTGGCACTAAGGCATAAGTTGGCAACCCAAAACAGATTTCCATTGAACCCTGACTCTCCGCTACTCCCATGACCGCCTGCTCTCTAAATCCTTAGCCTTCTCTTCCCATGCTAGCCTCCAGCACTTCTCCACAGCTTCTCCAATCCTCTGGAACTCCCTACCCCAAGTTATCTGGCTATCTCCTACTATGTCGACTTTTAGGCAATCCCTGAAAACTCATCTCTTCATCAAAGCCTATCCTGCCTTCAGCTAACAACTTAATCTTTTATTTCTTCCATCAGTTCATCCCTCAGTTATTACCTTTTGTTGCACTAGCTCCTCCCTATTAGATTGTAAGCTCTCGGGGGCAGGGCCCTCCTTAACCCTCTTGTATTGAATTGTATTGTTTGTTTGTTTTTGGAAATGCACAATCGCTTTATTTATAAAAAAAACAATTGTCATGAAAGACACAAATATACATCGAATAACGCCACGTGCCATAAATTATTATAAATAGAATATTTTATTATATTAAAGTGCATCAATAAACAAAATTGAAAAGGCAAACCCTTTCTCTAACTGCAAAGTCAGTGTGCAACAAAGATTGTTAAACATCCAAATTATTAATACTGTATTTGGATTTAGCTAATAAAACAACAAAAAATCCTGAGGTTACTCTTAGTTGAATTGAACTGTGCCCATGCCTTACTGTGCCCATGCCTCACTGTGCCCAATGCCTCAATCACTGTGCCCGTACCTGATGCAGATTTTCATGGGATACGGATTTTACTGCTACACCGGCAGCCATTCCAGTATTCAAAAGCCGCGCCTCCTCCTCGTCTGTGATAGGTGGAACACTCAATTTCCCAGCATTCAGTGTTCCGCCTATCAAGGATCATCCGCTCATCCTCATAACACAGACGAGGATGAGAGGATGTCTGTGATAGGTTGAACACTGCCTGCTGTGAAATTGAGTGTTCCGACTATCGCAGACGACGAGGACTCGGGAGGCGCGACTTTTGAACACTGCAATGGCCGCCGTCTGCATGACACGCTGATCAGGTAGGCAGACGGCGGCTTGCGGTTAGTTAGTGTTACATTACATCTACTCGTGGCGGCTGAGGCGAGTAGATGTAATTGGGGTAACGCCGCCCAGTGCCATTCCGGATACGCCCCCTGCAGCCCTGCTACGGAAACTGAAGGAAAAATAAAAATCTAAAAAATCGATTTTCTTCAAATCTGAATCGATTTGCACTCAAAACTCGATTCAAGATTAAAATTAAATTTTTTCCCAGCCCTAAAACAGAATACCAAGTAGAAAACCACAGACATTGTACGGGATAATAGGCAATACCATGGCAGGCAACTGAGAAAAACGCTTCCGTCCTCCGAAATGCTGCCAAACACCCAAAGGTTGGTGCCTGCTGTCATGTGACCAATAGAGGCAGAGCAAGGGGAGGACAGAAAGAAACTGCCACATGTGGTTCATCCAAAATTGCCAAAAGCTGAAATGTCCTCATTTCCCTCTGATGTCCGTACCCCTCCGATCCTTCCCTCTGTCCGTACCCCCCCCCCCAGATCCTTGCCTCCGATGTCCGTACCCCCTACGATCCTTGCCTCCGATGTCCGTACCCCCTACGATCCTTGCCTCCGATGTCCGTACCCCCTACGATCCTTGCCTCCGATGTCCGTACCCCCTACGATCCTTGCCTCCGATGTCCGTACCCCCTACGATCCTTGCCTCTGGTGGCCGTACCCTTACGGTCCTTGCCTCTGGTGGCCGTACCCTTACGGTCCTTGCCTCTGGTGGCCGTACCCCATAATGCCATATTGTATTGTCTTTTTATATTGTAAAAATTGGTGCAAACTGTTGGCACTATATGAATCTTGTTGAATAGCACTGCTCAATTTTATCTAGAAGTGATTGTGTCTTTTGCATCACTAGACCCAAGCAGGTAGGTACATATAAATAGTTGCAGTTGTTGGCACAAAGGTCAGTTTACACTGGATCTAAGGGTCCATTCACAAATTAGTCCATTGTAGTGCAAATAACACTCTTGTTAATGCACCATGGTGAACTGAAAATCAAATCTGTACTATTTGTATTCCATCGCACCACAACAGACTGTAGTGTACTGTGATACCCTGCAGCGCACGTACATTGCTTTGGTGAAAAAAAAGTTTTGCTTAAAGTAACATTAAACCTTTTTGTTATTTCAAGAATTTAAAAAAAATTGTATACTTGCCTGCTCTGTGCAAAACCATTGCACAGAGCAGGCAAGTATACCATTTTTTTTTTTCTGCGGTCCACCGCTGGTGCTCCAGGCCCCTCTTTGGCGAGTGCAGGCTTTCAATCTGCCCAATGAAGGGGAAGACGGCAGCTAGAGCCGCTGCTCTTGTGCACATCACTGGATCTGATCTGGCTCAAGTAAGAAGGGGTGGCTGAGAGGTTCCTGCCGCAGAGAAGGTTTTTTACCTTAAGGGCTAGTTCACACCAGACAGTTTTGTGCACATTTTTTCTGCACTAAAAATGCATGCAGTGTTTTCCATGTATTCTAATGGCTCTTGTTGGCTCTAGTTCACACCATGCAGTCAGTTTCCGGTGCGGAAACTGACTGCATGGTGTGAACTAGAGCCAACAAGAGCCATTGGAATACATGGAAAACACTGTGCATGCATTTTGTGCAGAAAAAAAGCACACGGATCTGCGTCTGGTGTGAACTGACCCTAATGCATTAAAGTGGTTCTAAAGGCAGAAGACACAGCAACAGTGCCATTGGCTTCCGCTGTTGTCGGTCAGTTAGCCAATTGGGAGAAAGGGGGTGGGGCTGAACTGCAGCTCCTTGTCTGGATGGACACACGGAGCTGTGGCTCGGCTCGGTTGCCCCCCCCCCCATAGCAAGCTGCTTCCTGTTGGAGCACTGAAGAGGGACACAAGAAGAGGAGGATCAGGGCTGCGCTGTGCAAAACCATTGCACAGAGCAGCGAAGTATAACACGTTTGTTATTTTTAAACAAAATAAAATAGATTTTAGTATCACTTAAAGGTAAAAATCTTGAGGCTTTAGAACCACTTTAAAGCTGTCCATACGTGGTTAGCATTTTGACGCATTCAGAGGAATCGGCTATTTTAACAGTGCAGCGCTACTGTAAATTCTCCATAATTTTTTTTTTATAAGGTGCAGCTTATTTAAAAACATTATCAAAATAAACTCTCTGAAGTGCAAAAATCTATTCAATGAAAACTATTATGTACATGAAGTGCAGTGTGTCTGTAAACCAATTTAAAATAACGTGCAAAATGTCCATAGATCTGCTCCAGTAAGTCAATTCTAAATCCAAACAGAAATACCGTATATACTCGAGTATAACCCGAGTTTTTCAGCACTTTTTTTTGTGCTGAAAATTCCCCCCTAGGCTTACACTCGAGTCTTTGTCCTTCATTTTTGTGCGCCTCATTCCGGCCGGCCGTAGGTCCCCTGGACCCCAAACTTGGCACACATGTAGCCCCACTCTTCCTCTACAAGTGTGCAAAGTTTGTTGGCCGGAGAGCACCGATTTTTTTTTTTTTTTAAAGCCAGGCACCCCTTCCATAGACTCCCATGTTAAACGGTAATTTCTCTGATGATTTTGGGGACCCGGTACCGGCCGGCCCTAGGTCTCCTGGACCCCAAACCTGGCACGCATGTAGCCCCACTCTTCATCTACAAGTGTGCAAAGTTTGTTGTCCGGGGGACCACTGATTTTTCAAAGCCAGGCACCCCTTCCATAGACTCCCATGTTAAACGTCCGTCTAGTCACACAGCGCCGGAGATCAGGTAGGGAGATTGGGCACAGTGAGGCATGCAGATGGACACCCTAGGCTTACACATGAGTAAATATGTTTTCCCAGTTTTTTTGTGGTAAATTTAGATGCCTCGGCTTATATTCGGGTCAGCTTATATTCAAGTATATACGGTAATCTCATCCAAGTGTTATTCCACTGTGATGTAAGGGAGGCTGGGCTCACACTACTGCGAACTGGATGCGGTTTTATCATCTAATTTGCATGACGGGACAGTCTGCCCAACTCTCAATGGAGCTGGTTAGCACATCTCCGGGGTGGCTGCGGAGCAGATTGCACAGGGGACCTGTGTGTCTTTGGCTCAGTTTCAGGTCCGAATTTAGACAAAAATTTCGGACCTGATTTGTCCCATAAACGGATAACAGGGACGCACCGGACCCCTGCTGTGAGCCGCATCTTTAGGCCCCATGCACACAGGGCGTTTTTGCAGCTCCTAACAGCAGCGTTAGACGTTTTTTTTTACAGCTGCAAAACGCTCATCCATGTTATTCTATTGTGTCATGCACACATAGAGCTTTTATGAGCTCCAAGTGGCATAGGCGTTTTCCAGCTGCAAAAAAAACCCAATTCCAGTGCGTTCTGGAGCTCCAGGTTTGAGCTGCAAAAACGCCCAACGCGCAAAAACGCCGCGATTTGCGTTTTTGAGCTCCAGGATTATTTTTTTTTTGAAAAAAGGTCAAAAAATGTTTACAAGACATGGACAGGCGTTTTTAAGCTGTAAAAAACTTGGCTGTAAAAACGCCCTGCAGGATTAGCCATTGAGAAATGTAAACAGTCTGAAATCTCCCCCAACGCCCCTATTTGGCTGAACCCTAGTCTATCCCACATTTACAAAATCCCAGACCCCTACGCGTGGACAAAATACGGTATCAAACTAGTGTCACACATAGTATCTCAAAACTCTTTACTCCCTTTCTCACACCTTTCCTCCGAATACAACCTACCCAACCATTTCCTATTCAGATACCTTCAACTGGCCCATGCATTTGTGGCGCAATTTTCGCAAGCTTCGTGCATTATGGCCCAATCGGAACTGGAGAAGACACTTAGATTGAGTTGTGAAGAAAAGCCCACCTCGCATCTTTATTCGTACTTGATCTTCGTGTCTCTTCCACCTCTGGACAAACTCTGGAATAAATGGCAGTCTGATATTCCCACGTTGGATAATGATGACTGGGACGATGTGTGGGACCTCCCCTTCAACTCCCTAGTCTCCATGCGTGATAGGTTAGTGCAATATAAGATAGTTCATAGGGCTTATTTCACCCCACACAGACTTCATAGGATGGACCCTGCTCATTCCTCAGGGTGTTGGAGATGCGGCGCCTCACCGGGCAACTTCTCCCATATCTTCTGGCGTTGTTCAGGGGTTCAGCAGTATTGGGTTGGGGTGCTGGATTTGGTCAACAGAGTCTCCTTAGTCAATGTGCCTTTGACCATGGAGGTGTGCCTTCTGGGGCTCATTGAGACCATTGTACCGTCCTCTGCCAAGCGCACACTAATTACCTTGCTGCTCTTCTATGCCCGTAAGAATATCGCTATGCAGTGGAGGAAGCCTGCCCCCCCCTCTTTGGCGCAATGGAAACACTTAGTGAACAGCAGCCTTCCTTTATACAAGGATACTTATGCTAATCGGGGCTGCTCACTAAAGTACGACAAGGTCTGGCGCAATTGGTTAGATGAGTCTGAAACAGCTTAGTGAGTTGGGGGTGAACCAGGTCATCGTGTCAAGGTCTTGCCTTGCTCCTCTACCTCCCCTTTTCTCCAATGACTTCTAATATATCTTTATTGACTGGTGGGTTTTATCATAGTGGATGCCCTCCTAGAATTTATTTGGGCGGTGCTGCTGTGCCCTTACATGGTTATGCATTATATTGCTGGGTTCACATTGCAAAGTGTATTATCTTCTGTGCATGCTCTGTTTCTATAACTGTAGGTGCTTAAGCTGTATGTGTTGTATGTGTTGGAAAACTTCAATAAAAATAATTATAAAAAAAAAAAACCGCCCTGTGTGCATGGGGCCTTAGGCCTCATGCCCACGGACGTTTTTACAGCCGCGTTTTTGAGCGTTTTTTACAGCTTAAAAACGCCTGTCCATGTTAGTCTATAGCTTCATGCCCACCTAGACGTTTTTGAGCTGCAAATAGCATAGACGTTTTTAAGCTGTAAAAAAAACCCAGGACAAGTGCGTTCCTCAGCGTCAGAATTAGGCAGAAAAAAACGCGAGCGTCAAAAAACGCGCAAAAACGCGCACTAACGCGTGGTCGCGTTTTTAGCTCCGACGTTTTTTGTTTTTTTTTCCAAAATAAAATAAAAAATATTTACAATAACATGGACAGGCGTTTTTAAGCTGCAAAAAACGCAGCTGTAAAAACGCCAGTGGGCATGAGGCCTTATATTAAATTAGTTTACGGGCACACTGCACTTTATGTATATATTAGTTTTCATTGAAATTTATTTTTGCACTTCAGAAAGTTTATATATGTTGGATTTAACTTATTTCAATGTTATGAGTTGCACTATATAAGGAATTATGGAAAGTTTACCGTAGCGCTGCATTCATTTTTGATTTTTTGTTGATCAAGTGTAGTGAAAGCACTTCTTTTTTTTTTTTTTTTTCCTGTGTCGGCAACAACTGAAGATATTAGCGCAACATTTTTATCACAAGCAGATTAAGATAACTGTATATTAAGGCATTTTAACAGTGGCCCTGCTGGCTTGACAAAGGGGGCAATCTGAAAATTGTCAAAACATCTACATTCCATGCATTAGGATAAAAGCCTAATGTGCATCAGTCCTCCTAATAATCTGAGCCCCCTCTCTATCAGTGATGTCCACAAGTGCCTCGGCTGTCTGGGACTCTCCCTCCTGATTGGCTGGGACACAGCAGCTGCACCATTGGCTCCTGCTGCTTTCAGTCAGTTGGCCAATCAGCAGATAGAGGGGGGGCGGAACCGCATCTTCATGTCTGAATGGACACAGGGAGCTGTGGCTCAGCTCGGGTGCCCCCATAGCAAGCTGCTTGCTGTGGGGGCACTCAACAGCATGGAGGGACTCGATAAGAGGAGGATCGGGGCTGCTCTGTGCAAACCCACTGCACAGGGCAGGCATGTATGACATGTTTATTTTTATAGAAAAAAAAAACTGAGCCTTTAGACCCCTTTCACAGTGAGGCACTTTGCAGGCACTATAACGCTAAAAATATCGCATGCAAAGTGCCCTGAAAGAGCGGCTCCATTCACACTGGAGCGGTGTGCTAGCAGGACTGTAAAAAAAAGTCCTGCTAGCAGCATCTTTGAGGCGCTGTAGGAGCGGTGCATACACCGCTCCTAAAGCACCCCTACCCATTGAAATGAATGGGCAGCGGTGCTATGCAGGGCAGTTTTAACCCTTTCGCGGCCGCTAGTGTCCGAATAGCGCCACCAAAAACGACGGTAAAGTGCCGCTAAAAATAGTGGCGCTCTAACGCCGACGCCCCAGTGTGAAAGGGGCCTTAGAGTCACTTTAATCGCTGACTCAGAGCAGGTATTCAAAGTATTCCAATCAGTTGCTCGGACTTCCTGCAAATTTTCTAGCTTTTTCTGGTCATTGATACCAAGGGCTGACTAATATATAACATTTTCAGAAGCTGGCATCCTCTGTATTCCCCACAACATAGATTTTCTTTAAATGATTCATGGGCTAACTTGGTCTATGTCATTATCTTGATTTTATTTCCTTTGCCATGCAGTATATTACTTTGGGCAAGACTTTCAGAAAAAAAGATGACGGTAATTTGTACAGCACATAGGTTGCACATTGCCTAATTAAGCGACTTGCTGTGCATTAAGGAAGTTGCTTATTTTGCTCTTTTGATGTTTGTTTCTGTCTTAGAGACTGATGCTTTTATCGGTGATCAAATCTTATCGTTGGAGACGTATGCTTTCATATTTACAGTGCAGTGCAAATGTGACTATTCACATCAGCATATCCATTTAATTCAGTGTTTTGCAGTCTGAAATAAATAAAATTCCCTTACTGTTTTTAGTGCAATGGTATGCCGCTATTATTATGCAGGTATGCTGGTATTGTAATAAATCTGTCCTATTTCCTGTCTGATATTATTGTAAGAGCACACAATGCTTTAAGTATGCTGAGCCTTGACATTCCATCAGCACGAACGCTTACACAAGTTATGGTGTCCAAAGGAGAGGGGTATGTGTGCGTGTTTAATATAACAGTTGAACCTTGTTTACTACCTTAATTAATACCCTCAGTGCTTGTCATGTATGAGTGTACAGTACAAAGTACACAGACAGCAGCAAGCTGAATATACCTAGTGACGCCAAGCCACAGCTGTGATTGTCACACACCCTCCCTTCCCCCACCAGCCCCACGTCTGAAAATAATGAGGGACAGAGAAGACAGAAGGCAGTCCGTGAAACTCTGTTGGCTCTCCCATCTTGGCTACAGGAATTAGATGCTGTCACCTTTGTGATGGATGACTGTCATAGGACACTCCCCATGATTAGAGCCATTGGGGTCAGATGGCTTCCTTACACAAGGGACTTCTGGGGTTCATAGAATGTGATAGCAGCAGATACCAATAAAATTAATGGGAGTTTGCAAGTGTCTTCTTTGTGACAGATGTCAGTATATATGTTTAAGGCTAAGCAATAAACAGACGTATTTTTAGACGGCTACATGGAGCAGGCAAGAATTTGCAGAGTGATTCTGTGCTTGGCTGACATTATGTTTGGTTAGGGTCAATTCATTGTATGGAATGTCTCTGGATATAGTTGGTAATTTATAGACCCAAGGATAGGTCCTTATTCAGTTCAGCAGATCTGAAGTTTTCCATTTACAAGGCCATACACCAATTTGTCCAGCCTTTAGTCAGTGGTGGAGGGGAATTTGATTGTACAAGGGACAAAGCATTTTACAGTGATAACATAATCTTTAAAGTGAATATATAGTGTTTTTTCAGAACTAAAAGTAAACTTTTTTTTCTTTTTTTTTTTCAATATGAAATGAATATTTTAAAGTCTAAAAAGCAGCAGGACATTTCTTACTATTAGTGTGATGTGTGCCCTGTGCTGCTGTCTCCTGGTTTCGTTGAAATCTTGGTCCTCTGATTCTAATCCCCCACCCTCTCCGCTTTAATCTTCTTGTGCGGCAGGGGTTAATAGAGCGGGAGGAACCATGACATACACATAGCTGGACTATGCCCACACTTTCTGGTCAATCCTCCATAGAAGCTGTACTATCACTTCTGTGAATAAAACGCAATCTATGACTGGAGGTGGACCTTTCTGTCATCTTGCAGATCCTCCCATTTTAGAGATTTTTTTTTATTTTTTTATGGAAACTAAAGTATCTATAGATTGAAGTTAAGGTAGCAGATGCGGGTATAGTCGGTCACTCTTGATAAGTGCTTGTCATAGCTTCCTCAGCTTCCTCTTGTAGGAGGAAGATTTCCACTAAACCAGGAGATAGCACAAGGGACACATGACACTATGGTAACGTCCCTTGTGCTGATCTTTTATTTTTTTTAAAGTAAAGCTTTGACAAAAGTAAAGCTAGCTTTGAAGTAGTGGGTACTTTAAGGCGCAAGACCTTCCCATTCAGGTCACTATTAGTGTGCTGAGCAATGTTGTTGGGGTGGCATACATAAGCCTGTGCAATATGAACTTGATGAATGTCATTTTCAAGGAAATTCTGCACCCCCTTGCTAGTCTGTGATGATAAGTTAATTATCAAGAAAAAGGTAAGGTCTGTCACAATTTTCTTACAGAGTTATTGAACTCCCCCCCGTGTGTGTGTGTGTGTGTGTGTGTGTGTGTGTGGTGCATTTAATACTAGATCTACTGTCTTAAAAAAATGTTATGGCATAAGCTACCTAGAGATTGCATTTTCAGTGAGTGGTTCTGAAGTGACCCAGGCACTTACAGGGAGATGAGTGGTAAACTGCTACTACTGTGTTTACCTATATGTGGAAAACACAGGAATAAAATGCTTTAAAGTGAACCTGTGCATTGATGCAGGTCAGTGTTACAGCTTCATGTTAATTCTGGCCATAGCAGCTGCGCATACATATCTTCCCATCTCCCTGCTGACCCTTTTGCCCAAAGGCGTGAGGAGCAGAAGCCCTGTTAAAGCTCCAATTAACATTTGCACATGCAAGCTTTTCAGCCTCTCGTGTGCCTGAGGGGTCAGTACCTAAGCACCCACTCATGGGTGGAAGGAGAGTCACGTTCTCCCTCATACTCAACAGTACTGTCTGTCTTTGGCATCCGAACAGTGGTGAATGTATGTACTACTGGAGGGGTTGTCATTAATGTGATAATTATTGCTTTGGTTGTGTGTTTTTTTTTTTTTTGTTACTGTTATTAAAATGGCAAACATCCCCATACTTACCTGCTCTGTGCAATGGTTTTGCACAAAGCAGCACTGAGCCTCCTTTTCTGGGGTCCCCCGCCGGCGATCCTACAACCCCCCACCCCGGTCACAGATTTTGATTGACAGCAGCAAGAGCCAATGGATGCTGCAGAAGATTTGATTACCCACCGTGTTTGAAGTTTACAATCTCAATGGCTTTTGCTCTCTGTGCTGCTTCTCTGAACTTCTGGTCTTCACAGAAAGATTTAAAGGGGTTGTAAAGGCCTGTTTTTTTCACCTTAATGCATCCTATGCATTAAGGTGAAAAAAAAACTGGCAGTGACAGCCCCCCCATTTTACTTACCTGAGCCCGACTCTGCTGTGCGCATCCCCCGGCGTCCTCTTCTCCTCGTAGTCTGTTCGCCGATTGGCTAGATTTGCTAAATTGATAGCAGCGAAGCCATTGGCTCGCGCTGCTGTCAATCACATGCAATGACGTGGGGGGGGGCGGGGCCGTGTGATAGTTGGCGGCCATGGCCGCCGGCTGTATCACTGGAGCACGCCCGCAAGCTAACCCCCTTGGGAGAGCGCTTCCCATGAAGGGGGTTAGCTGATGTGGGGAGGAGCCGAGACAGCCGCCGAGGGACCCCAAAAGACCAGAATCGGGGCCACTGTGTGCAAAACGAGCTGCACAGTGGAGGCAAGTATAACATGCTTGTTATTTATTTTTATTTTTTAAATAGGAACCTTTAGTGTCCCTTTAACAGTGGACAGTGCAGTCTCGAGAAGGCAGGGGAATGTCTTGCCATCCTAGACTAAGGCGCCGTGTTTCAGTTGATGCACACAGTGTAGGGGGTGACACAACTCTATTCCCTGCATGCAACGGTGACTCCATAGGATGCTGCAATAGAGAAGGAGCCACCCTGAAACAGAAAACCTGGGGCAGCAGTCAGGGGAACCAGGTTAAACTGTAACAAAGGCAATAATAAAAAATAAAGTGCATACCCAATAATGAATAAATCTGCTGTTGCTTAAAAATTTGAGGGTTTAAAGTGATTGTAAAGTCTTGTGTGGTGTTTTTTAAAGCAAAAAAAATGTTATACTTGCCTGCCCTGTTGCAGTGGATTGGCACAGAGCAGCCCGAATCCTCCTCTTGTCCCTCGACGGAGCTCCTGGCTCCTCCTTCCTGCCGAGTGCAAACCACAGCAAATGGCTTGCTATGGGGGGCACCCGAGCCGAGTCACAACTCCGTGTGTCCACGGAGCCCCGGTCCCCTCTTTCCCCTGATTGGCTGACTGATTTTGATTGACAGCAGCGGGAACCAATGGAGATGCACTGTCTCAGCCAATGAGGAGAGGTGTCCCAGCAAGACGACACTTGTGCAGCATCGCTGGACAGAGGGGGGGACTGCTGCAACACAAGTTTATTTTTCTCAAGTCGTCTTCCAGGACGGCACAATGAGAGATGACTGGCTCCACCTGACAGGAAACACAATCAATTCAAAGAGGTTAAAGCACCCGCCCCTCCCCGTGCTCCTCAGTTCTTGATTGTGTTTCCCCACAGCGAAACCGTTTATTTTTTTTCCACAGACTGAAGGCCTGGGGCTGGAAGTCCCCCCCCCCCCGGGAGCTGAGCCGCATGCCTGGGAAGCCTCTGGGCCTAGCAGGACTCTATTTGTCCGTCCTGGGGGGTATCCCATTCCTTCTCAGGGAGGGCAGTTGAAGAGCCTCCCTGAGCACTGAAGCTCTCTAGGTGCGGGGCTGTACCCGGGACTTCAGGGGCCAGATATCCTCCTTCCTCCCTCCTACCTGTTTGGGTGTCCATCCTGGAGGGGGGGGCTGGCGGGTTCCTCCGTCCGCTCGCGCGGTCTGTTTGCTTAGGGCGCCGCTCTATGCAGGTGCATAGCATTGCGGCGCCATTTCCCCGGCGTCTAGGACATTCGTCCTCTAGCGTCAAGGATGACGCCATCGCGTGCCGCGTCATTTCCGGTTCCGGTCTCCGGCAAAATGGCGGTGGCCGGCGTCTGTTACCGCATTCAAAAAACGGAGGGACGCCAGGAAGGAGGCGCCCTTTTTTCTCCTCCAGTGGAACTGCGATCGGGAGCAGAGCATCTCACCTACATGGAGCATGAGGAGAGGCCGACTACGGCCGCGGCTACAGAGGAGACCACAGGGGGCGAGTCAACCCAGCCAGCAGGGGTCATGATGGGGGATGGTACCCCGACTCTTTCCCCTTGCCTGTCACAGGGTTCTTTTTGGTTGTTAATGTATTCCTGTGTACTCTTACATTGCAGGAGAGGACGTCACTGCCCAGGGGGTTGCCAGTCGTTCCTCTAGAACCCCTGCCCGCTCCAAAAGATCGGTTACTGTAACGAGAAATTACCCTCAACCCATTCCAAGCCCTTCTGCTTCAAATGTATCCAGAAGCTGGCTGGGAAGGAAACATCTCAGGTGATGAGAGACTTTCTCTCTGTCCAAACCCAGATGCTTGCCACCCTTAAGGATTTTCAAGCCTCCCTTAAAGCTAAGGAACCAGAGCCCCAGACAAGCAGGGAGGGCCCTTCCTCACAGGAGTTTTTCTCCTCAACCAGGAGAGGACACCCAGAATCCCTGAGATCCCTCCTGTCTCAGGACTCAGAGGCAGAGGAGGATTCGGAGATCCCTGATCAGGGACTATCCGATGAGGGCCTGATGGATAGTCAGGCTGAGGAGGAGGAAGAAGGCTCTAGGTCAGGAAGACGCATCTTCTCAGCTGACGACATGGAAGGCCTCCTTGGTGCAATCTACACCTCTGAAGAAATTCAGGAGCCGACGGAACAGGTATCCGCACAGGATAGATTGTACCGAGGCTTGGTAAGGGCCCAACCCAGAACCATCCCGGTTCACCAGGCTCTCCATGATGTGATTCTTAGAGAGTGGAAGGAACCTGAGAGGAAGCTTCTGAAATATAAGACTTGGAAGCGTAGGTGCCCTTTTAAGGGGGAGGATGAGGAGAAACTCTTTAAGATTCCCAGATTGGACGCCTCTTTTGGCACAGGTGTCAAAGCAATCCGACCTCTGCTTTGAGGACGCAGGTAATATCAAGGATCCTATGGATCGCCGTACTGAGACGACCTTGCGTAGAGCCTGGGAAGCCAATGCGGCAGCGATGAGCCCCGCGCTGGCTTCAGCTTGTATAGCTAGGAACGCGGATACATGGATAACCAAACTAATAGAACATGTTTCTTTTTCGTACATCACGGGACACAGAGCGACATAGTCATTACTAATGGGTTATATAGTTACCGTCAGGTGCTGGCACTGGCAACTTCCAAAACCGGAAGTACCCTCCCCTATATAAGCCCCTCCCATCCGGGAGCACCTCAGTTTTTTGCCAGTGTCTAAGGTGTTGGCCAAGAAGAAACATGTGTTTTTCACTGAGCTTGCGTACAGGTTCTTTTGGGCCTCAGTAAGCTATTCCGGATCCGACCAAAAAAGCTTCATAGCTAAACGGTCGGTACCCGGGCCTTGCAGAGAAGAGCAAGGTTCTGCCTGTAATGCTTCTCTTAGGAGAGCTGGACCCTGGGATCCAGAGCTCTGGTCATACCCACGACCAAGATGTTTTCTGTGCAGGGTGCTATACAGGTCCAGGGGAGTGGAATCCTTGGGAACCCGGTCCCTGAAGGTTTGATTACAATGCCTGCCGTGATAGGTGAAGTTTGGGCTTTTGTGGACCAAACAAAGTCCTGCGGCGGGGAACAGGTAAGTGGGGGCCCCAAGGAACTTGGTTCTATTGGGGGACCCCCAAGCCTAATTTGTCTTTCTGTCTGTTACCTAACGGTATTCCCGCTAATATCTGTGCATGCCTGTAACTACTAAAAAAATGTAATAATTTTTAATGGTGGTCAAGAAAAAAAAAAAAAAAAAAAAGGAATGTTTTTTTATATATGTTTAGTATATTAAACTGCGGTACCTGTGTTTGTCCACTAGAGGCCGCTGTGGAATGTTTTTCTTGTCATATGGACTAGTTTCTTCTCAGAGAACAAAGTCCAGGCAGCTGGTGAGTTCTCCTACAGGAAACTGTTTCCTCTGCCATGTTGCAGTGTTCGTCTATCCCCCGGCCTGCGGCAAAGGGGGCCCTGGCTCCTGTCCCTGGTTTCCATGTTTGAAAATTAGCGCCGAGGCGCACGTGGCCGCGCGCGTGCGTGTGCACGCGCCTCTATATATAGAGGTGGCCGGAAAAAGGGGCGGGGCCTGGGGGATGACGCTCTGTGCGCGCCGCAGCGCTTCTGCGCATGTGCGGGCGTCCCAGCAGGTTTTTAAAAAGCCACATTATTGCAGTAAGCTGGCTATGAAGTACAGAGACAGAGCTGGCAACATTTAAAGGCATACAGCAAGCGGTTGATACAGGCATCCCCTAGAAAGGCACATTAGTAGACACCAACTGTTATATAGCAGCAATTGTGCTAGACTATTCTCAGTAAAAGTGGTGTATTACGGCTGGAATACCTCAGCTTTAGGCTTAGGAATATGCCGTCCAGTAGCTCCGGAACTGAATCTTCCAGGAAGCGAAGGGGGTCTCATCGGGCTCTGAGGATCTTGGGCATACTCCTGCTGCACCAGTCTCCCCTGAAGTTCAGAGGTAAGTGACCGTAGAGACCCCGCAGGGGTACTTGGTACTGTGGCTGTCCTCAGTCACCTGCTCCTGTGTATGTAACAGAGGAGGTTTTTTCCTCAGCTCTGGGAGGATTAGAGAGAGATTGTCAAAATTTATCGCTGCCTCCCTGTCAGGGAAAGCACGCCCGATCTCCGTCTCCTCCTTCATAGTGCCTGTTAGCAGAGCAACAGTCCCATACAGGGATCGACCTGCCTGAAGGGGATCAGGATAAGGTTGATTCTGTTATAGAGGAATCAACAGTGGGGGAACCTTTTCTCAGCATCTCAAGCTGAAAGATTATGGGTTCAGTCTCTGACTAACATGGTCCGATCAGCATTTAAAAATGCACCTTGCGGAACCATCAACCACTACTGTATCCTCGTTGGGGTCGCTAGAAGCCCCCAGACTGTTTGTTCTTTTCCACTTCACCCTTTACTGAAAGGGCTCATTTACCAGGATTGGGAACGTCCTGAGAAAATATTTATTCCCCTAAGAGATTTCCGGTGGTCTATCCCATGGAGGATAAGTTCATCAAAAAAAAAAAAAAAAAAAAATGGAAGGTCCCTACAGTGGACGCAGCCATCTCTTGTATGTATAAATCACTGACATGTCCAGTGGATAATGTCCAAATGTTCAAGAACCCAATAGATAAAAGATTGGAGTCCTTATGAAAATCTGCTTGGTGATACAACCAGCAGTAGCAGCTATTGGGGTCTGCTAAGCAGTGAAGGATCAGTTGAAACAGGTCTTGAGGGACTTGACAGATCAGCAGGCTTTGCCCTAGCTGATCTACCTAGAGCCTTAGGCTTTGCGGTTGACGCCATAGAGGATTCAGTCCATCAGGCCTCCCGCCTTACGCTGTCTATAGTACATATGCGTAGGCTCCTATGGCTCAAAAACTGGTCTGCTGAAGCTCCCTGTAAAGAATGGCTGGTTAGCGTCCCATTTCATGGTGAACGCTTATTCAGGGAAAACCTGGACAAATATATCCAGAAAATTTCCAGCGGTAAAAATACGCTCTTGCCGGTTAAAAGCAGAGTTAGAGGTCCCTCTTTAAGAGGCCTGCTTCTCCAGTCCCTGGGGCATCGGCTGTGTAACAGTTCCGACGGCCTCCTCGGTTAAATCCCGGGGGTAAAAAACAGGGACAGTAGCAGGGTAATGAGAAACCCTGGGTCAGGAGAGGTACAAAACCTCCCCCAAAGTTAAATTCATTGAAGCCCCCACTCAGTCGGGTGGGGGGAGGACTCCAGTTGTTCGCAGGAGACCTGGCGGGACACGATCAAGACAGATAGGTGCTCTCCGCAGTAGGTTTGGGATACAGTTTGGAGTTAAAAGACTCCCCTCCTTCCCATTTTGAGGTCAAACGTGCCAAGGGATCCCCGGAAGAGAGAGTCCCTCCTGTTGGCACTAGAACAACTATTGCTCCAAGGAGTAATTATGGAGGTTCCCCTGGAAGAATGAGGGTTCGGGTTTTACTCAAACCTCTTTACAGTCCCGAAGCAAACGCGGACGGGAGGCCCATATTAATTCTAAAAAGGGCTATACAAATTCCTGTATATCAGGACTTTCCGATGGAGTCGATCCGATCGGTGGCCACTGCCCTACAAGGGGAGGATTGGTTAGCCATGATCGACATCAAAAATGCTTATTTGCACATTCCCATCTTTCCAGTCCACCAAAAATTTCTACGCTTTGCAGTAGAAGGGCGCCATTTTCAGTTCAGAGCCTTACCCTTCGGTTTGGCCACAGCACCAAGAGTGTTCACAAAAATTCTGGCCCTTTATTGGCCAATCTAAGAACACAAGGTGTAATGATAATGGCATATCTGGATGACTTGTTGCTGATAGACCACTCAGTGAAAAAACTAGACGTGGTCGTTCACAAGACGATCAAGTATCTGGAATCTCACGGTTGGATTATCAACCGAGACAAGTCAGCCCTAAAAACCAGTCAAAAGTCTGGAATACTTGGGGCTAAGGTTGGATTCAGGCCAGAGAAAAATATTCTTGCCTCGAGGAAAGGTGTTGTCTTTGAAAGATTTGATCCACTTAGTGGGTACAAAAAAGACAGCCGTCCATACGCCTATATATGAGGCTGCTGGGAAAAATGGTGGCATCATTCGAAGCAGTACCCTACGGTCAATTCCATTCAAGGAATTTGCAAGGGGCCATACTGTCAGCCTGGAACAAAAAAGTTCAGGCCCTAGACTTACAATGTCCTTGTCCCCTTCCGTTCGCAAGAGCCTCCGTTGGTGGTTGGTTCCCCAGAATCTGGAAAAAAGGAAATCCTTCAGTCCGATTTCTTGGAAGGTGGTCACTACAGATGCCAGCCTTATAGGCTGGGGAGCAGTATTGGAGCAATAGTCTCTCCAGGGCAGATGGTCGGATGCAGAAAAGGCCCTGCCCATCAATCTCTTAGAGATACGAGCAGCCCGGTATGCCCTAGTAGCATGGACATCCAAACTCCAAGGGTCCCCTGTCAGAATTCAATCAGACAATGCCACAGCAGTGGCATATATCAATCATCAGGGGGGCACCAGGAGTCGTGCAGCCCAGAGGGAAGTAAATTACATCCTGAAATGGGCAGAAAAATATGTCCCAGCCATATCTGCGGTATTCATTCCAGGAGTGGAGAATTGGAAGGCGGACTTTCTAAGTCGCCAGCAATTAGGCCCAGAGGAAGGGTCCCTTCACCCCGAGGTTTTCTGGACAATATGTCAGCGGTGGGGAACATCGGATGTAGATCTTCTAGCATCCAGATTCAACGCAAAGGGGGACAGGTTTGTCTCTCGGACAAGGGATCCCCTAGCTTGCGGCTCGGATGCCCTAGTGTTCCCTTGGGATCAGTTCAAGCTGATATATGCATTCACACCGCCACAATGGTTACCTCGATTACTCCGCAGAATCAGGGTAGAAAAGAAACCAGTGATTCTGGTGGCTCCAGCGTGGCCCCGAAGAGCGTGGTACGTGGAGATTGTAAAATGTCAGTGGGGAGTCCTGGGACTTTCCCACATCGTCCGGACCTGCTTTCGCAAGGACCGATATACCACCCTTCCTTACCAGCCCTAGGTTTGACGGCCTGGCTATTGAAGCCCACATTCTAAAAAAGAGAGGGCTCTCTAATTCTGTGGTATCTACCATGATCAATGCCAGGAAGCCGGTATCCAGGCAGATCTACTATAGAATCTGGAAGGCGTACATCGCCTGGTGTGAGGCCAAGAAATGGCATCCACGTAAGTACGTAATAGGTAGGAGTCTGGACTCCCTACAATGGGCTGTAGATAGGAAGCTTGCCTTGAGTACTATCAAGGGTCAGATTTCGGCCTTGTCAATATTTTTTCAAAGGCCCTTGGCTTCGCATTCACTAGTCAAAGCCTTTATACAAGGAGTGATGCGTATTAGTCCTCCGGTTAATATTCCCATATGTCCATGGGATCTAAACTTGGTTCTGTCGGTTCTACAGAAACAACCATTTGAACCATTACAGCATATTTCCTTGGTGCTTCTCACCAGGAAATTGATTTTTCTAGTAGCCATTTGTTCGGCTAAAAGAGTATCGGAATTAGCAGCTATGTCCTGTAGGGAGCCATATCTGGTTATCCATAAGGACAGAGTAGTGTTACGTCCTCATCCAGCCTTTCTTCCTAAGGTGGTATCGAGGTTTCATTTGAACCAAGATGTGGTTCTTCCTTCTTTTTTCCCCAAACCTACTTCGGTGGAGGAAAAGTTATTGCATTCTTTGGATGTAGTAAGAGCAGTTAAAGCTTATCTAAAAGCCACTGCTCAGATTCGCAGAACGGATACTTTGTTTATTCTGCCGGAAGGCCCCAGAAAGGGTCAGGCAGCGTCAAAATCTACTTTAGCCAAGTGGATTCGACAGGTCATTATGCAAGCTTATGGCTTGAGAAGGAGACCGCCTCCGTTCAAAGTTAGAGCGCACTCCACGAGAGCAGTTGGAACTTCATGGGCAGTGCATCACCAGGCCTCCCTGGCTCAAATCTGTAAGGCCGCAACGTGGTCTTCAGTTCACACGTTTACTAGGTTCTACCAGGTGGACGTTAGAAGTCAGGAGGATGTCGCCTTTGGGCGCAGTGTGTTGCAGGCCGCAAAAGATCCTCATGTCTGATAGCGCTCAGCTTATATATGGTGTATCCCCCCCCTCATTTGGCATTGCTTTAGGACATCCCATTAGTAATGACTATGTCGCTCTGTGTCCCGTGATGTACGAAAAAGAAAATAGGATTTTTATAACAGCTTACCTGTAAAATCCTTTTCTTGGAGTACATCACGGGACACAGAGCTCCCACCCCTCTTTTGGGGACACTTATTGCTTTGCTACAAAACTGAGGTGCTCCCGGATGGGAGGGGCTTATATAGGGGAGGGTACTTCCGGTTTTGGAAGTTGCCAGTGCCAGCACCTGACGGTAACTATATAACCCATTAGTAATGACTATGTCGCTCTGTGTCCCGTGATGTACTCCAAGAAAAGGATTTTACAGGTAAGCTGTTATAAAAATCCTATTTTCCCGTGTGTCCAAGTCCAGGGAAGTCATAGACTCTCTACAGGTAATAGGTAGCGCAGTGGCATACCTAGCAGATGCTGCAGTTGAGACTGTGCGAACCACCGCAAAAACGGGTGCCCTCGTAAACTCGGCTCGCAGAGCCGTATGGGTCAAAACATGGGATGGGGAGAACGCATCCAAGACCCGCTTATGTGGACTCCCATTTGAGGGCTCACTCCTTTTTGGTACAGGGCTGGACCAAGCCCTATCAAGATCTACCGAAAAGGGCAAAAAGTTCCCCACTAAACCTAAAAGGGACCAAAAAAGATTTTTTCGAGGCCCCCAGGGTAGAAATCGTTTCTCGAGCAAGAAGCCTGCCGGTAATAGGAAGTGGGGCGTTGGAAAGGATAAGCAAAAAGGAGGTATCCTCTTTTCCAACCAAAAGTCAAATGAAAAAGACTTTAAGTGACGTAAGGGTAGGGGGAAGAGTTTCCCAATTCCTTTCCAGGTGGGAGAGTATTACCCAGAGCCCTCATACTCTCAACATTATAAAAGAGGGCTACAGGCTGGAGTTTCTTCATCCCCCCCCCCCTCAAAGTTCCTAGTAACGCATCTCCCCAGGGACCCCCTCAAGGCAGCAGGTCTTCTGCAAAACATTTCAGAACTAGCAGAACAGGGGGTTGTAGTCCCGGTACCTGCGGGACAACGCGGACTGGGGGTCTACTCCCACATCTTCGTTGTCCCAAAGCCGTCAGGCAAGTACCGGTTGATAATAAACCTGAGACCCCTGAATACCTCCTTGCGTCACAAGAAATTTCGCATGGAAAGCATATACACCCTCAGAAGACTCCTTCTGAAGGAGGTATACATGGTAACGATCGACTTAAAGGACGCCTACCTTCACGTCCCGATCTTTCCAGGACATCAAGCCTTCCTCAGATTCGCAATCGGGTCTCCTCAGGGGATTCAACACTGGCAGTTTGCTGCCCTCCCCTTTGGACTGGCTTCCAGCCCAAGGGTATTTACAAAAATCGTAGCAGAGGTGGTTGCCTTCCTACACCTAGAGGGTATAACGATAGTCCCTTATCTCGACGACCTTTTACTTTACAACCAGAGTCGAGATCTCCTCCTCACAGACCTGGCCAAGGTTGTGAGTACCTTGGAATCCCTGGGTTGGATCATCAACCGAGAGAAGTCCTCGATGATCCCGGACCAAAGAAAGATTTACCTGGGTTTCCTGATAGACTCCTTACAAAGGAAGCTTTGTTTACCCCAGGAGAAGGTCCAGGGCTTCATAACAGCGGTCAGGTCTCTGTTGGAGGTAAGGGAGTCCTCTTTCAGAGGCATCATGAGGGTACTGGGTCTAATGACCTCTTGTATACCTGCGGTTCCGTGGGCTCAGCTCCACTCCAGACCCCTCCAACAATTCCTCTTATCCTCCTGGGACGGAACAAGAGGAACATTAGACCACAGAATCTCCATCCCAGAGGTAGTAAAGGACTCTCTGAGCTGGTGGCTTCTTCCTCAGAAGTTGCAGGTGGGTCATCTATGGACTCAGACAGACCCCCTCAGGATAACGACGGACGCAAGCTCCTGGGGTTGGGGGGCCCACTTAGGCGAACTCCGAGCCCAGGGTTCCTGGAATCAGGATCAGAAACATGCCTCCTCACACTTCCGGGAATTATTGGCGGTCGGGGGGGCCCTAAAAGCGTTCGAGGAAAGGTTCCGAAACCGGGAGGTCCAGATCCTCTCCGACAATGCGACCACGGTGGCCTTCATAAATCATCAGGGGGGAACCAGGTCTCCCTCCCTGCTGACCTTGTCTCTAGGGATTCTGGGCTGGGCAGAGCTTCGGATTGCCTCTATTACGGCAGTACACATAAAGGGAAGGTACAACATAGAGGCGGACTATCTAAGCCGTCATCGGATTCTCCAGGGGGAATGGGAGCTGAACCCAGAGGTGTTCAACCTGGTGTGCCAACATTTTGGAAGGCCAGAAATAGACCTCTTTGCCCGCAAGGAGAACAGGAGAGTAAGAAGATTATTTTCCCTGTCCCGGGAGTGGGGCTCAGGGGGGGTGGATGCACTGGCTCAGGTATGGAGTTTTCACCTGGCTTATGCTTTTCCCCCTCTGAGTCTCATTCCAAGAGTCCTACAAAAACTAGGTCTCTCAGAGACCAGACTCATTCTAATTGCTCCTTGGTGGCCCAAGAGAGCCTGGTTTCCCGCTCTACAGAACTGGTCCGTAGCACCTCCCCTCCATCTACCAGTTCGGGTGGACCTTCTTCGGCAGGGACCAGTCTTTCACCCAGATCCCAGCTTCTTCAAGCTGACGGCCTGGTGCTTGAGAGGCAGAACCTGCGGGAGAGGGGATGTTCCGAGAGAGTTATTAACACTCTCCTCTCAAGTAGAAAAGAAGTCACCAGACGTATCTACAGGAAGGTGTGGGGAGTCTTCTCTCACTGGTGTCTAGTGAGAAAGGTATCCCAGCAAGAAACCTCGGTCATCCTGGACTTTCTCCAGGATGGCGCCGACTTAGGTCTCGCTACCAAGACTCTAAGAGTACAGGTAGCAGCCTTATCGTATTTTTTGGACAAAAAGTTATCACTGGACCCTCTAGTTAAAAGATTTCTAATGGCCAGGGATAGATTGTCCCCGGTGCGGATCTCTAGAGTCCCGCCCTGGGACCTTACGTTAGTTTTGGAACAATTAACTAAGGCTCCGTTTGAGCCACTAGAAGATATTTCAGTTAAATTACTGACATTTAAGTTTGCTTTTCTTCTGGCAATTACTACAGCCAGAAGAATAGGCGACATGCAGGCTCTGATGATTAAAGAGCCTTTCCTTAGTTTATTCGAGGACAGAGTTATTCTTAGGCAGGACCCCCTGTACCTCCCTAAGGTAGTGTCAAAGTTTCATAGATCACAAGAAATTATTCTTCCTTCCTTTTTGTTCAAATCCACAAAATGAAAGAGAGGCCTCCTTTCATTGTCTGGATGTCAGACGGTGTCTGCTAGCTTATCTGGATAGAGTGGGTGAATTTAGGAAATCCAGCCATTTAATAATTAATTTTTTTGGACAGAAAAAGGGCCAACAGGCATCTAGAGCATCCATATCTAGATGGATCAGACAGACAATCTCCATAGCTTATGACCAGGCTGGTAAGACAGCCCCGAAAGTTAAAGCTCATTCTACTCGCTCTTTGGCAACCTCCTGGGCAGAAAGAGCCGGAGCTTCGGTGGAACAGATCTGTAAAGCGGCGACTTGGTCAAGCCAGAATACATTCCTAAGGCATTACAGAGTGGATTTGCTGTCACCTCAGGACCTGTCCTTTGGTAGAAAGGTCCTGCAAGCAGCCGTCCCACCCTAAGGTAGGCCTGAAGCTACTTGCTTCTCTCTCATTGTGCCGTCCTGGAAGACGACTTGAGAAAGTGACCAGTTACACTTACCGGTAACGGTGTTTCTGGGAAGTCTTCCAGGACGGCAGGCCTACTTCCCACCGCTTTGGTTGATACATTGGTTTGTATAGAGTTATTTGGGTGTGTGTTTTCTCTCTCGTGCACTGGTGTGGGTCTGTACTTTATCATAACTGAGGAGCACGGGGAGGGGCGGGTGCTTTAACCTCTTTGAATTGATTGTGTTTCCTGTCAGGTGGAGCCAGTCATCTCTCATTGTGCCGTCCTGGAAGACTTCCCAGAAACACCGTTACCGGTAAGTGTAACTGGTCACTTTTTTATCTAAATACATAGAATGCATTTACAACCCCTTTAATATTACTTTAACACCGTCGCAAACCTATTGCTTTAGCCAGCATGGGCAAAGCACAGATTCACGTTAAAAGATTAGATTGCATTTTATATAAAAGTCCTGCATATAACAGATAAAGTTTATGACTGACCCTTTTCACTGCATATAACAGATGACCGTATTAGGAAATGAAGAGAAAAGTATCATCTAATATTTTTTTTTTTGCTGAAAATGGTAGGAAAGTCCAACATTCTGCTTGCAAAGCAGCAAACCTATAACTTTTTTACTTTTGTCACTTTTTTTTGGTACTCAAGATGTTCCTTTCCAAAATTTCTCGGAAATTAAATTGCCCATTTTTTTTTTGTTGTTTAATTTCCTCCAGGCACACCGATCAGCCGCATTCCCATCATGGCCAAACAGCTACTGGACCTCTATATGCTCTACAAGCTTGTAACTGAGAAAGGGGGGCTTGTAGAGGTCATCAATAAGAAAATCTGGAGGGAGATCACGAAGGGCCTGAACCTACCAACCTCCATTACAAGCGCTGCTTTCACCTTGCGCACACAGTGAGTACTTGTTCCCAGTATAATGTTCTTATGAAGATTACATTTTGATGTTCATTATTTGTTTTGGTTTATAGTTTTCTATTTTCTTTTGTTTCCTACTATTGTATAAAATGACTCTTGCATATTGGAACCAAGGTTATGTCTTCTCAGTTTTAAAGGGGTTGTAAACCCTTGTGGTTTTTCACCTTAACGCATTCTATCCATTAAAGGGTTAGCTAAAAACCCTAAAATAGGATTTAGTAACAAACATGTCATACTTGCCTCCTCTGTGCAGTTGGTTTTGCAGGGTGGCCCTATCCTCCGCTTCTGGGGTCCCTCAGCGGCGGTCGTGGCACCTCCTTCTGCAGTGCCCCATGGGAGAAGCACTCTCCTATGGGACATCTGCATGGACACTCTCGTGTCCAGCTGCTGCGTCTATTGATACAGACAGCAGGACTCAGCCCCACACCCTGGGGCCCGCGTCATTGGATTGGATTTGATTGACGGCGGCGGGAGCCAATGGCTGTGCTTCTATCAATCTATCCAATAAGGACACGAGACACTGGCTAGAGCTGGTGTGCTCATCCCTGGGCTGAGAAAGAATGGGTTCAGGTAAGTAAAATGGGGGGTTTCGCCTTCATGCATAGGATACAGGAAGGTGAAAAAACACGAGGGTTTAAAACCCCTTTAAGGTGAAAAACCTTCCGTAGTGCAGCAGCCCCCTAGAGCCCCACTTTTACTTGCCTGAACCCAAACGTTCCATCGGGGACAAGCCCAGAAGCTCCAGCTGCTGTCTCAGATCCCCATTGGATAGATTGATGGCAGCGCAGCCATTGGCTCCCACTGCTGTCAATCAAATCCAGTGACGCTGGGGCGAGTCCTGTCTCAATGGCCACAGCAGCAAGGCTCAGGAGCGCACCCACTCAGGTGTTCCATTGGTGGAATGCAGGTCTTGGGGGGAGGGGAACTCAATGTGGGGAGGAGCAAGGAGCACCGATGGGGGACCCCAGAAGTGGATGATCGGGGCCACTCTGTGCAAAACCCTTGCACAGAGGAGGTAAGTATAACAATTAAAAACAATGAACCTCTACAACCCCTTTTAACCTGTCTTTCTGTCACTGTTTGCTTGCACAATCATTTATTTATCCCTCTGTCTGCCCTGTATGGGAAACTAGTTCTGATCTGGATGTGTGAGATGTTTGTGCTCACAGGTGAAGGGGAGATGATTTTTCATTTGGTGCATCCTGCTTGCATCTTACAGATATATGAAGTACCTTTATCTCTACGAGTGTGAGAAGAAGTCTCTTAGCTCTCCGGCTGAGTTGCAAGCTGCTATAGATGGAAATAGACGAGAAGGAAGGCGCCCAAGTTATGGCACTTCTTCCTTTAACTATTCTCCCACTCCAGGAGGGCCCAACACACTTTTGGGAGCTCCAAAACTTCCTGTGCCCGTGCTCGGAGTGCACCCAACATCTCGTATGACACCAACAACGCCGCTGAGGAAAGGTCAGATGTCTGCTGTGGAAAACGGGGGGGGGGGGGGAATCTGTCTGTTATTGCATATAAACCTGCTTGCATGTTTTGTAAAATCTGTTGCCAAGTATCCTGATGCCTTGTCCTGCAGCTCCCCCTGGTGTCTATAGAATAATAGCACATGTATATACCGTGTTTCAGTGTTTAGCAAACTTGTTATCCTGACATTTTTAACATAAAATAAGTTTTTTTTTTTCTCTTTAACCACTTCCGTTTCAGAAGGTTAACCCCCCCCCTCATGACCAGGTGTTATACGGCACTGCGTTACTTTAACTGACAATTTCGCGCCTGTGCGACACTGCACCCAAATCAATGTCCTTTTTTTTTTTTCCACAAATTTATTTTGGTGGTATTTGATCCGTTCTGGGGTTTTTATTTTTTTCTGCGCTATAAACAAAATGTCATTTCTTATTGTCCATGGACTGACACAGCTGTCATACTGATTACGTGTGGGTATATGTCCCTGCTTGCAGGAGAAGACCTAGGCAGAATGTTAGATGTTAAAACATTCTAGAACAAACCAGAGCGGAACAGCCCAGGGGGGCGGTCTCTCTGGACATTACCCTCCCACCTGCAGCTAGCAGACCTCAGTTTTTTTTCTGCCTAGCAGAACGAGAAGACGTGGCTCTCTCAGGTGCCAGTCTCCTGGAAGATTTTATTTTTAAATTTTATTCCTTTGGGAATTTTATTTTATTTTTGAGACCTTCAATCAACTGTCGGCTGGGCAACAGGTTGGGTACACTGGTATCCTCGTAGTCTTCCCTGTCCGACCATCGAGCGTGCTGATCCTCGCCTTGTGTGCGTGAGACTCAGTTCACTACATACCCCATGACTCCAGGGGTGGCCGGGTTGCTTTTAGCTCCCACGGTCCTCTCAAGATTTAACAGTACCTGACTGACTGTATCTCTCGCGGTGGACCGGGCAGACAGCTACGCAGTACTACTCTGTGATAGGTCTGTCTGAAACAAGCCAGTGGGTCCCTGAAAGGGACGGGTAAGTAGTCTCTCCTACTGCAGGTGAGTACATGCTGGCTGTGTTTCTTTGTGGGGGGTTTCTCCCTGTCCCCCCCCCCCCCCGTTATGCTGCTTTCTGCACCCTGTACTGGTGCTGTGCTGTGTGGGGGTGCTTGGGTGTCACTCTGGCCTGACTGGGGGCGCTCATGTCTGTTTTAATGGCCCTGGGAGAGGTGCAGTGTTCTGGTGTGAGTGTTGCACATACTGTTGAGTAGTGGTTTACATGCATGCTTAGCAAAGCTAAGCTTCATAGGTTCAGTTACTGAGTGGGGCTGTTTGTGTTCAAACAGCCGCCCCAGCGCTTGCCGTGCCACTAAACATGTGTGCCATTAGCGCTGTGAGGTATTTAAAAAAAAAAACGCGCTCGGCGGCCGCTTTGCCGCGGATCGATGGCGCAGTAATGTATGCGGCCGGCGGCCATTTTCTTGAAGCCGCTGCGTTTTTGCTTTTGGTATCGGCCGCTGCTGCGGCGCGATTCTCACAATCTCCACAGTCCAGTCTCCTCACTCTCCCCAGGCTTCACCCGCCGGCAGCAAAGTTTCATACAGCGGAATGAGCGGTCCTTTCAGGGGTTGGTGAGTACTCTGGGTATCCCCTCTTCAGCTTCAGCATAGCCAGTGGGTGGACTGTGTTACTTACTATGAGTGTTTAAAAGTCTCAGAGGGTGGCAGTATGGAGTCTAGTTCACCTGCTTCTCCACACTTGTCTGAGGCAACTGGCAGTGCTCCTGCACCTGCTATCCCTAGCGACTAGTTGTCGGCAGTCCTGGAATCATCCTCGTCAGGATGGAAGGGGTGCGCGAGCGCAAGGGAGCTGTAAAGCGCCCCCTCCCCACACATCCTCCTGTAGGGTAGTGCTCTGTCTCAGATATGGGCCTAGCTATTGCTGCTCAGGACCCTAGCTCTGAAGATTTTCAGGTTTTTAAACAGGATATTCCCTGTGAGGAAGACCCCAGTTCTGAAAAACTGGCAGGGTGCTTGTAAGTGAACTCGTTGATGCTGAATGTTGAGGCTGAGGAACCTCAGGTGGAAGCTGTCTCCTTTTGGTTCCTTTTTAAAGCCGTTTATTCAAAGGTTTTTTCCATATGTGCCTTTTTTTTGATACATTCATTGACTAAGTCTGGGCTAAGCCGCAGAAGACTTTGACGGTCCCGCGGCGCCTAGCCATGAGGTACCCCTTTAGGGGGGCCTGGTTAAGAAGTGGGCTCTCCCCCCAGTGGTCGACCCACCGGTCGCCCGTTTGAATAAGGCTACCACGCTCCCAATGGAAGGGACGCCTGCATTTAAGGATCCCACTGACAGGAGGTCAGAAGTGATGAGTAGAACTATGTTTACCTTATTGGGGTCTGCCTTGCGCTCTATAGGGGCGGCAACACTTGTGTCTCAAGACACTCACAGGATGGGCAAAGATTTTGCACCAGACGGTTCAGGAGCATAATCTCCCTCCTGAGACTATTACCCTGGCTTACCAACTGGCGCAGGGTTTAGTCTCTGTGTGCGATGCCACTTTGGATGCGGCCCCTTTATTTCTGGGGCCTCTATCTGCTGTGGTGCCGTGTCGCCTTATCTGGCTGAAATGCTGGTCGGCCGGCCTAGCTTCCAAATAGCTCCTGGCTGATTTGCCCTTTAAGGGCGGTAGACTGTTTGGGGCCGCCCTGGTTGCCATTATTATGGATGTCACAGGGGGTAAGAGCATCTTCCTTCCTCAGTCTGGTATAAAAAAAGGAGCCCCACCGTAGGCCGGGCCCTTCCTTTCCGGCAAGAAGATTGAGTTTCTTCTCGTCAGTCAGAATCCACGGGTAAGCCCTCCCAGAATGGAAAAAGTGCGGCTGGGGGACATAAGCGTCCCTGGGTGCGTAAGCCTACCAAGCAAGCTCCCAAGCCCACCGCCGCATGGAGTCTTGCCCCTACCCGACTCTGGGGTGGGCTGATGTCCTTGCAGGTTTACGGTTCGGTGGACCTCCCAGATCTCCGACCGGTGGGTGTGCGAGGTGGTCACCTCAGGATACAGGATAGCATTCCGTTCCTGGCCCCCAGACAGATTCTTTCCCTCAATTCTCCCTCTCCTTCCTCCCTGTCGGGCAGCCCTCTTAAGGGCTGTACAGGATTGATCAGGTCCGGAGTGATTGTGCCGGTTCCGTCACATGTGAGGTGGTTCACGGTTTCTACTCGAATCTGTAGTCCCAAAAGGTGGACGGGGGTTCGGCCAATCCTGGGCCTCAAGGCCTGACTGCCTTTGTGATGGTGCAAAAGTTCCGCATGAAATCCATTCGCGCAGTGTTCGCTACACTCCATCGGGATTTTCTGGCATGTTACGATCTGCGCACGTCAACAGTAGTTTCTGTGCTTGCGATCGGCGACGGCCACTATCAATTGTGGCTCTTCCCTTCGGCCTAGCCTCGGCACCAAAGGTTTTTTACCAAGGTGCTTGCTCCGGTTCTAGCCTTGCTGAGACAGCGAGGCATTGCTATTATGGGCTATCTGGACGATCTTCTTCTAAGAGCAGACAATGGCTCAGAATTAGAAGTGTGACTATTGTCAGTCAGACCCTTAGGGACTTCCGGTGGCTCCCGAATGTTCAGGAGTCGGTCCTGGTCCAGCATTTGGAGTATCTCGGTCTGATCCTGGACTCCATGGAGGCATAGATATTACTAACCCTGGAGAAGTTACTGACATTTCAGTCTGTAGTGCGGGTCCTGACGTCTCGGAATTGGTCGTCAACCCGTTTTTTGCATGAGAGTCCTGGGACTCATGAGGGCCTCGTTCGAGGCTGTTCCGTATGCCCAATCACACACACGGGCATTTCAGTAAGAGATCCTGTCCACTTGGGACAAATCCCCATTGTCCTTGGATCTTCAGATCCAGATGAGTCACCCACTCAGGGTGTCCCTGGCATGGTGGTTGGGGGTCCCCGACTCTTTGGTCCGGGAAGTCGTCCCTCCCCATCCAGTGGAAGGTGTTCATGACGGACGCCAGCCTGACGGGCTGGGGTGGAGTCTGGGGAGTCATGTCAGCCCCAGGGCTCGTACTCCGGACGAAGCCGTTTACCGACCAATGTTCTGGAAATACGGCAAACAGAATATGCCTCTCCACGTGGTCTCTATCGGCCGTTTACGTTCAAGCGTAGACAATTGACAGGCGGACTATCGGAGTCGCCAGACGCTGGACCAGGAGAGTGATCCTTATACCTGGACATGCCGGTTGTGGACCTGAGGGCCTCTCGACTCAATCGTAAGGTGTCAAGGTTTGTGGCCAGGTCCAGGGATCCTTGGGCGGATGCCTTGGATCCGTTGATGGGCCCCATGGGGTCGTTATCACCTGATATCTGTTATCCTCTGCAGCTGCTTCCTCGCCTGCTGCGCAGGGTTGTGGCCGAAGGGATTCCATGGATCCTCTTGCGCAGGATGGGTCTCGGCGTCTTTGGTGCGCTGATCTTGTACGTCTCATCGCGGACGTTCCTTGGTGGTTGCCAATAAGGGAGGACCTTCTGTTTCAAGGTCCTATTTTTCATCCTGTTTTACAGTCTCTGACTTAACGGCATAGCTATTGAAAGCCAGGTGCTGATTCGGTCATTTCGACCATGTTCAGGGCATGGAAGTCTTCCGCTTGAAAGATATATCACCGTACCAGGGAAGCTTACATCGCTATGTGCAATGAGCTGGACTAGCGTCTACGGACGTATTCCGTCCCCAGTATCCTGCGGTCCTTGCAGCGTGGTGTGACCCAAATGCTTGCTTTGAGTACCATTAGGGGTCAGTTTTCGGCCTCGGCCTTCTTCCTTCAGCAACCACTAGCGGGTCATTCCTTGGTAGCACCTTTGTGCAGGGGGTTCGCCATGTGCTCCCTCCTGTTGAAACCTCTCCCTCCTCTAGATTTGAATTTGGTGCTCTCGGTTCTCCAGGAACCTCACTTTGAAAATATCAGAGATATTCCCCTCTTGACCTTCTCAGGAGGTGGCCTTTTTAGTGGCCATTACTTCTGTCAGACGGGTGTCTGAGTTGGCGGCCTTGTCCTGCAAGTCGCCCTATTTGGTTTTCCATAAGGATAAGGCGGTGTTGCGTCCGTGACCTTCCTTTTGCAAAAGGTGGTCTCGGCTTTTCACCTACATGTGGACGTTGTCCTCCCATCCTTGTGTCCTCACACATCGCATTCCAGAGGGTTTGCGCTTCACACATTTTATGTGGTACGTGATATGACTCACTAGTTGTGTCTGTCTCTGCTCCGAACAGGGCCGAGTGGTGTCTGACACCTTTTCTAGATGGATCAGTCAGACTGTTATACAGGCCTATGCCATTATGGGGGTGGCCCCTCCCTTTCCGGTTACGGCGCATGCCACCAGGGCAATTGGTGCTTCCTGGACTTTCCGACATCAAGCGTCGGTTGCACAAGTGTGCAAGGCGGCGACCTGGTTGTCCGTTCATGCCTTTTCAAAATTCTATAAGGTTGATGTGGCTGCATCTTCGGATGCTTCCTTCGTGCCCAAAGTGTTGCAGGCCGCTGTTTAATGTTGCAACTCCTCCATTGAGGAGCTCTGCTGGTTTGGAGTGAAGTATTGGTTGTTCCCTTACTATTTTGCTCCCACCCTTTTCTTATACTGCTTTGGGACGTCCCACACGTAATCGGTATGACAGCTGTGTCAGTCCATGAACGATAAGAGAAAATAGGATTTTTGTACTCACCGTAAAATCCGTTTCTCTGACGTCCATGGACTGACACAGCACCCACCCTTCCTTTTAAGGTTTGTACTGCTTTGTTACGAACTGAGGTCTGCTAGCTGCAGGTGGGAGGGTAATGTCCGGAGGGACCGCCCCCCTGGGCGGGGCTGTTCAGCTCTGGTTTGTTCTAGAATGTTTTAACATCGAACATTCTGCCTAGGTCTTCTCCTGCAAGCAGGGACATATACCCACACGTAATCAGTATGACAGCTGTCAGTCCATGGACGTCAGAGAAAACGGATTTCTCTTGTCATCCATGGACTGACACAGCGTGTCTTATACACCTTTACACGTGGGTTATGTCCCTGCTTGCAGGAGAAGACCTAGGCAGAATGTGAGATGTTATACATACATTCTAAACAGCCAGAGCTGAACAGCCCTGCCCAGGGGGCGGTCCCTCCGGACATAACCCTCCCACTGCAGTCAGCAGACCTCGGTTTTTTTCTGCCTAGCAGAAGGAGAAGACGTGGCTCTCTCAGGAGCCAGTCTCCTGACATATTTTTATTCCTTTGGGAATTTTTTTCCTATTTTATTCTTTTGAGATCTTCTATCAACTGTCGGCTGGGCAACAGGTTGGGTACAAGATATCCTCGTAGTCTTCCCTGTCCGACCATCGAGCGTGCTGATCCTCGCCTTGTGTGCGTGAGACTCAGTTCACGACATGCCCCACGACTCCAGGGGTGGCCGGTGGGCTTCCAGCTCCGCGGTCCTCTCAAGATAGAACAGTCCGGCTGTATCTTTCGCGGTGGACCGGGCCGACAGCTACTCAGTACCGCACTGTGATAGTTCTGTCAGAAACACACCAGCGGGTCCCTCAGGGGACGGGTAAGTAGTCTCTCCTGGCTGCAGGTGAGTACATGCTGTGTGTTTCTTGTGTGGGAGGATTTCCCTGTCTCCCCCTGTGTTTTTTAATGTCACTCTCTGTTCACTAGTGCTGGCGCTGTACTGTGGGGGGTGCCTGGGGGCCATACTGTCCTGGGGGGGGGGCTCATGCTGCTCTGCATTCGCTGGGGCTGTTTTGTTTTTGATGTGAGGGGCCTGGGCGCCGTTCGGCGCCATGTTTTGTGTGTGTGCTGATTTTTACAGGGGCCGCCGGAGCACATTGCGGCGGCCATTTTCTTGTAGCCGCACGTTTTTTCTGGCACTAGTTTGGCCTCTAGCGCCGCTGGGAACGGCGCGAATCTCCTCACACTCTCTCCTCTCAGCTCACTCACGCTGAGCAGCGCGGCGCAGTGAGACAGAGCGGCGGAACCGAGCGGTCCTGGTCAGGTTGGTGGGTTCCCTGGGCATTCCCCTACTTCAGTCAGCACAGCCTGTGGGTGGTCTGAGAGGGACATTATGGAGTCAGTCACCAGCTTCCCCTAACATGCCAGAGGCAGCAGCCAGTGCTCCAGCACCTGCGGTCCCTATGGACCAGTTGTCGGCAGTCCTGGAATCATTTCTGACCAGGATGGAAGCTGTGTGTGAGCACAAGGGAGCAATAAAGCGCCCTCTCCCCACTTTATCTCCACAAGGGGAGTGCTCTGATTCAGATATGGGCCTAGCTATTGCTGCTCAGGACCCTAGCTCTGAATATTTGGATGGTTTTGAACAGGACATTCCTTGTGAGGAAGACTCCAGTTCTGAGTCAGTAAATGACAGGGCGCTTGTTAGTGAACTCATTGATGCTGTGAGGGACACTCTCAAGCTAAATGCTGCGACCGCAGAACCTCAGGCGGATACAGTCTCCTTTGGTTCTTTTAAGACCAAGCCTTCTAAAAAGGTTTTTCCATATGTACCTTTCTTTGACCAGCTCATTGACCAGGTCTGGGAAAAGCCGCAGAAGACTTTTATGGTCCCGCGGCGTTTGTCTATTAGATACCCCTTTGAAGACGCCCTGCTTAAAAAATGGGCTTCTCCCCCGGTGGTCGACCCTCCAGTCGCCCGTTTAAACAAGGCCACCACTCTCCCGATGGAGGGGACTCCTGCGTTTAAGGACCCCACTGACAGGAGGTCAGAAGTGGTGAGTAGAGCCATGTTCGCCTTGTTGGGATCCGCCCTACGGCCCGTAGTAGCGGCGACCCTTGTGTCTCAGACACTCACGGAATGGGCAAAATTTTTGCACCAAACTGTGCAGGAGTATAACCTTCCTCCAGACACTATTTCTCTGGCCCACCAGATGGTGCAGGGTCTGATATATGTGTGCGACGCCACGTTGGACGCGGCCCCTTTAATATCCAGGGCCTCTGTCTCGGCGGTGGTATTGCGTCGTCTCATCTGGTTGAAATGCTGGTCTGCTGACCTAGCCTCTAAGAAGCTCCTGACGGATCTACCTTTTAAGGGTGGTAGACCTTTTGGTGCTGCTCTGGATGACATCATCAAGGATGTCACGGGAGGTAAAAGCACTCTCCTTCCTCAAACTATCAAGAGTAAGGAGGCCCGACGTAAACCGGGTCCTTCCTTTCCAGCAAAAAAGGGTTTTTTTTTCGTCCGTCAGAGTCCACGGGTAAGCCATCCCAGACTGACAACAGTGCGGCTGGCGGGCACAAGCGCCCCTGGGTGCGTAAGCCGAACAAACCGGCTCCCAAGCTCGCCTCCGCGTGAAGTCTTGCCCCCGCCCGTCTCTGGGGTGGGGGGACGACTTCGCAGGTTCACGGATCGGTGGACCTCCCGGATCTCCGACCGGTGGGTGTGCGAGGTGGTCATCTCAGGATACAGAATAGAGTTCCGCTCCTGGCCCCCAGACAGATTCTTTCCCTCAAATCTCCCTCTCCTTCCTGCCCGTCGGGCAGCCCTCTTGGGGGCTGTACAGGATTTGATCGGGTCCGGAGTAATTGTGCCGGTTCCGTCCCAGGAGAGGTTTTAGGGGTTCTACTCGAATCTGTTTGTTCCAAAAAAGGACGGGGTTCGGCCAATCCTGGACCTCAAGGCCCTGAATGCCTTCGTGAAGGTGCAAAAATTCCGCATGGAATACATTCGCACGGTGGTCGCTACACTCCAAGGGGATTTTCTGGCATCCTTGGACATCAAGGACGCCTACTTGCATGTTCCGATCTGCGCAAGCCACCAGAAGTTTCTGTGCTTTGCGGTCGGCGAAGTCCACTATCAATTTGTGGCTCTTCCCTTCGGCCTAGCCTCGGCACCGAGGGTGTTCACCAAGGTGCTTGCTCCGGTCCTAGCTTTGCTGAGACAGCGAGGCATTGCTATCGTGGGCTATCTGGACGATTTCCTTCTAAGAGCAGACAGTGGCTCAGAATTGGAAGAAAGTGTGACTATCGTCAGTCAGACCCTCAGGGAGTTTGGGTGGCTCCTGAACGTTCAGAAGTCGGTTCTAGTCCCGACTCAGCGTCTGGAGTATCTAGGTCTGATTCTGGACTCCTTGGAGGCAAGAGTCTTCCTACCTCCAGACAAACTACTGACACTTCAGTCTGCAGTACGGGTGCTGACGTCCCGAAAATGGTCGTCAATCCGCTTTTGCGTGAGAGTCCTGGGACTCATGGTGGCCTCCTTCGAGGCCGTTCCTTATGCCCAAGCGCACACCAGGGCTTTACAGAAAGAGATCTTGTCCACTTGGGACAAATCCCCGTTGTCCTTGGATCTTCAGATCCAGGTGAGTCACCTGGTCAGGGCGTCCCTGACGTGGTGGTTGAGGTCCCCGGCTCTTCGGTCCGGGAAGTCGTTCCTCCCCATCCAATGGACGGTGATCACGACGGACGCCAGCCTGACGGGCTGGGGGGGAGTCTGGGGAGTCCTGTCGGCCCAGGGCCTTTGGACTCCGGACGAAGCCCTCTTACCGATCAATGTGCTGGAGATACGGGCAATCAGACTGTGCCTCTCCTCATGGTCGGAGAAACTACAGGGTCACTCCATCAGGATACAATCGGACAACGCCACAGCAGTGGCGTATGTCAACCATCAAGGGGGGACTCGGAGCTCAGCTGCGGCTTCCGAGGTCGCCCGCATCCTGAGGTGGGCCGAAAGAAGCGTGCCGGCTCTGTCGGCCGTCTACATTCCGGGCGTAGACAATTGGCAGGCGGACTATCTAAGTCGCCAGACGCTGGACCAAGGAGAGTGGTCCTTGCACCCGGAGGTCTTTCAACTCCTTTGCAGACGGTGGGGCACGCCGGATGTGGACCTGATGGCCTCTCGACTCAATCGCAAGGTGTCGAGGTTTGTGGCCAGATCCAGGGATCCCTGGGCGGATGCCTCGGATGCGTGGGTGGCCCCATGGGGTCAGTATCACCTGATATACGTTTATCCTCCGCTGCAGTTGCTCCCTCACCTGCTCCGCAGGGTAGCGACCGAGGGAATTCCGGTGATCCTCATTGCTCCGGATTGGCCTCGGCGTCACTGGTACGCCGATCTGGTACGTCTTGTCGCAGACGTTCCCTGGCGGTTACCAATACGGGGGGACCTTCTGTCTCAAGGTCCTATAATTTCATCCTGCTTTACAGTCTCTGGTTTTAACGGCATGGTTATTGAAAGCCAGGTGCTGAGAGACCGAGGTCTCTCGGATTCGGTCATTTCGACCATGTTAAGGGCACGGAGTCTTCCTCCAGAAAGATCTATCATCGTACTTGGAGAGCTTACATCGCCATGTGCGAAGAGCTGGACTGGCGCCCACGAAAGTATTCCGTTCCCAGAATCCTGCATTTTCTGCAGCGTGGCGTGACCCAAAAGCTCGCTTTGAGTACCATTAAGGGTCAGATTTCGGCCTTGGCCATCTTCTTTCAGCGACCGCTGGCGGGTCATCCCTTGGTTAGCACCTTTGTGCAGGGGGTTAGCCATGTGCTCCCCCCTGTCAAGCCTCCTCCCCCCCCCCCCCGTGGGATCTGAATTTGGTGCTCTCGGTCCTCCAGGAACCTCCCTTTGAAAATATTAGAGATATTCCCCTCTTGACTTTGTCTCAGAAGGTGGCCTTCTTGGTGGCCATTACTTCCATTAGACGAGTGTCTGAATTGGCGGCCTTGTCCTGCCTGTCGCCCTTTTTGGTCATCCATAAGGATAAGGCAGTGTTAAGTCCGCGACCTTCCTTTCTGCCAAAGGTGGTCTCGGCCTTCCACTTAAACGAGGACATTGTCCTCCCGTCCTTGTGTCCTCACCCATCGCATCCCAGAGAGTTTGCGCTTCACACTTTGGATGTGGTACGAGCCTTGCGGGTGTACCTGTCTGCTACTGCTTCTATTCGGAAGTCTGACTCACTATTTGTGGCTGTCTCTGGTCCAAAACAGGGCCAAGCGGTTTCGTCTGCCACCATTTCTAGGTGGATCGGACAAACCGTCATTCAAGCTTATGCTCTCAAGGGGCGGGCGCCTCCCTTTCCGGTTACGGCACATTCCACCAGGGCAATTGGTGCTTCCTGGGCTTTCCGACATCAAGCGTCGGTTGCACAAGTGTGCAAGGCGGCGACCTGGTCGTCTGTTCATACTTCTTCATATTTCTAAGTTTTATAAGGTTGATGTGGCTGCATCTTCGGATGCTTCCTTCGGCCGCAAGGTGTTGCAGGCCGCTGTTTGATGTTGCAACTCCTCCGTTGAGGAGCTCTGCCTTGTTTGGAGTGAAGTTTTTGGTTTTCCATTTATACTGCTCCCATCCCTCTTGACACTGCTTTGGGACATCCCACGTGTAAAGGTGTATAAGACACGCTGTGTCAGTCCATGGATGACAAGAGAAAATAGGATTTTTGTACTCACCGTAAAATCCATTTCTCTGGCATCCATGGACTGACACAGCACCCACCCTTCTTTTTAAGTTTGTACTGCTTTGTTACGAACTGAGGTCTGCTGACTGCAATGGGAGGGTTATGTCCGGAGGGACCGCCCCCCTGGGCGGGGCTGTTCAGCTCTGGCTGTTTAGAATGTATGTATAACATCTCACATTCTGCCTAGGTCTTCTCCTGCAAGCAGGGACATAACCCACGTGTAAAGGTGTATAAGACACGCTGTGTCAGTCCATGGATGCCAGAGAAATGGATTTTACGGTGAGTACAAAAATCCTATTTTTACGGTGAGTACAATAATCCTATTTTCTTCATCAGTTTAGGCCAATTTGTATTCTGTAAAAAAAAAAATCCAGAGTTTTAATTGATTGGATTGTGAAAAAGTTATAGCATCTACAAATGATGGGATATTTTTAATGGCATATTTATTTTTTACCAGTAATGGCGGTGATCAGCGACTTGTAGCGGGAATGCGTCAATGCGGCGGACAAATCGGAAACGAAGTGACACTTTTTGGGGACCAGTGACACAAATACAGTGATCAGTGCTAAAAAATATGCACTGTCACTGTACTAATGACACTGGCAGGTAAGGGGTTAACATCAGAGGTGATCAATGTGCTCCTAGGTGCTGCTTTCTAACTCTGTGGGGGGTGGTTTAACTGAGGAAGACCTTCCTGTTCCTGCTTGGCAGAAACGGCAGGATCTCTCTCTCTCTTACTAGCAGGCCACCGTTCTGCCTCTCTCGTAAATGATCAGCGGGTCCTGGCGGACATCGGGTCTGCCGGACCCGTTTATTGGCTCCTGCTGTGTCCAATCACAGCTGGTCGCAGGGAGGCCCATGTGTGACCCAGAAGAGGAAATCATGTACAGGTACCTTATTGTGTGTGTGTGTGTGTGTACGCGCGCCGAGAGAGTAATTACAAGGATCAGGATTTTTATTTTTCTCTTATATGGACGGACACAGTTCCTTAAATCTTGACAAAGTGGATTATGTTCCTGTTCATAGGAGAGGACAAAGCATAACATGTTAGTTATCTTAAAACATGTAACTTTAACAGAGTTGAACAGCCCTGCCCAGGGGGCGGTCCCTCCGTACATAACCCTCCTACCTGCAGTCAGCAACCTCAGTTTTTTCTGCCTAGCAGAGGAGGACGTGGCTCCCTTTGGGCCCAGAGTCCTGAAGAAATTTTTATTTTAATAAAAAATTTTTGTGATATCTTCTATCAACTGCCGGCTGGGGACAGGCTGGATATTATAGATCCTTGTCTTTCCAGTTCCGGCCATCGAGCATGCCAGTCCCTTGCTTTGCGCTTGGTTCTGACCATGACATACCCCATGGCTCCAGGGGTGGCCGGTGAGCACATGCTTCAGGGTCCACATATGACTGGGCTGCTTGTTGCCTCACTCACAGTGGACCGGGCCGACAGCTACTCCGTTCCATCGGTTGTGGGTCTGTCAGGGACTCGCCAGCTTGTCCTCGCAAGGACGGGTAAGTACGGTTCCTCCTGTCTTGGCAGGATGGAACAGCTGGGCATACCCGGGATTTAGGGGTTCTCCTGTCCTCCCTTTCCCTGCTCTCTGTCCCCTTTTCCTCTCCTGCCCTAGGGCCCGCTGCAACCAGTGGTGTACCTGTGGGGGGGGCTCTGAGTCCCTGTGGGGGACTATGGGGCGCCAGGGTCCACTTTCTGTGAGGGGGTCTGTCTCCTGGAAAGTCTCTGCAGGCCTTCTCGTCCACATCCCTGGCCTCGGGCAGTCTCCAAGGTGGTGAGTTCTCTGGGTTACCCCCCCCCGGTCAGAGCAGAATGGAGGGTGGACTTTTATGTGTGTTTCACTTGGTCCCTGAGGGCTGTCAGTGGGCGTTTTATGGAGTCGATATGTGACCTTTCTTCCCAATACATTGCCAGAGGCAGCAAATGGTGCCCCTGTGGTTTCCATGGATACGTTATAGATAGTCCTGGAACCTTTTGTTGCCAAGGTAGAAATGGATTGCGGGCATAAGGGGGGTAAGAAAGCGCCACCTCCCCCTGCCATCTTCTGGGAAATGTTTGTCAAGGCACTTCTGAGTGCACTTCTGATGCTGTGAGGGACACTTTACAGCTGGGAATGCAGCTGGGGCTTCCGCAGTGGAGTCTGTCTCCCTTAGGTCACACAAATCTACCCGCTTTGTGACGTTTTTTCCTTATGTTACTTTCTTTAATAGTATATACATAAGGAATGGGAATGGCCGCGGAGGTCCTTGTGGTCCCCCAGCACATGGCGGTCCGTTTTCATACGGGACCCTTCTGAATGATGGGGTCAGTGTTGTGACCTATATATGGCTGCGACTTTCCATGTAGGGCAGCATAGTGGTGTAGTTGGTTAACTCCCTCACCTGGCAGCAAGAGGGTCACTGGTTCGAACCCGGACCCCAAAACCATCTACCTGGAGTTTGCATGTTCTCCATGTGTCTGCGTGGGTTTTCTCCGGGTACTCCGGTTTCCTCCCATTCCACAGTAAAAACATATGCACTTATACATACACAGTGTGTGTATTTTACAATGGCCCCATCGCAGTTTGCTTGGGGTTGATTTCCAGAACCTCTGTATCTGTGGTGGTGCTGCGCCGCCTGATTGGCTGGAATGCTGGTCTGCTGGCTAAGCTCCCAAGTGAGCTCTGGCAGATTGCCTTTCTGAGGTTTTTTGGTTCCTCGCTGGAAGACATTAAGATGTCACTGGAGGTAAGAGCACTCTTCTCTCACAGTCCTCTGAGGGGAAGGAGCTGCGCCGTTGGCCGGGGCCCTCCAGTTCCGCGCAGTAGCGGTATTTTCATCAGTAGATCCTCCCGGGCTGACAAGGCTCTAGCTAGGGGACAGAAGCGTCCCTAGGTGTGTGCACGAATGTGCCGGCAAACATACCCTGCTACGCATGTTTTTTTTGTCCCCGCCCGACTCAAGGGTGGGGGGGATGAATTTGCCAGTTTTCAGCTCGGTGGACCACTCCGCTCTCTGACCAGTGGGTCTGCGAGCGGTGGTGTAGTGATTAACTCCCTCACCTGGCAGCAAGAGGGTCACTGGTTCAAACCCGGACCCCGACACCGCCTGCCTGGAATTTGCATGTTCTCCCTGTGTCTGCGTGGGTTTCCTCTGGATACTCCGGTTTCCTCCCACACTCCAAAGACATACGCGTCTTCGGCACCACAGTATGAACATACGCATTAACACATACACTGTGTGTATGTATTGTTTTTGGGGAATTCTGGCGTCTCTGGACACCAGGTTCGCATACTTGCCTGTCCCCATCTGCAACAGCCATCTGAGTTTTCTGCGCTTTGCGATTTGACTTGGCGTCGGCACCAAGAGTTGTTCACAAGGTGCTCGCCTCGATCTGGGCTTTGCTGAGACAGCGAGATATTGATATCGTTGGCTACTTGGACGTTCTTCTGAGAGCTTCTTCTGGCTCAGAATTAGAGGAGGACATGTCTATAGCCAGTTCGACCCTCCGGGTCTTTGCTTGGGTACTGAACATACAGAAGTCGGTACCGACTCGGTGTCTGGAGTCCCTAGACTTGATCCTGAATTCTTTGGAGGCAAAGGTCTTACTTCCTTTGGAGCAGTTGCAGACGCTCCAGTCGGCGGTGAAATTGTTGGCATCCCGCATATGGTCGTCTCTCCCCTTTTTTCTGCACGAGTTCTGGGCCTCATGGTGGCCTACTTCGAGTCAGTTCTGTCTGCCCTATTCCATACGAGTATTGCAGAAAGAGAGATCCTGTCCACTTGGAACAGATCTCCATTGTCTGTAGATTCAGGCAAGTCACCTGGTCAAGGCTTCCATGAGCGGGCGGCTGCATTTCCCGGCTCTTCAGTCCGGGAGGTCGTCCCTTCCTTTCCATAGGACTGTGATCATGTCGGACGCCAGCCTCACGGTCTGGAAGAATCTCGCCCGCCGATCGATGTACTCGAAATTTGAGTGATCAGACTGTGCCTCTCCAAGTGGTCGCAGAGACTTCAGGGGCGTCTGATCAGGTTTTCAGTTGGGCGGCCGCACCGTCTGTAGTCGCTTGCATCCTAAGTTGGGCCGAAAGGAGCGTGTCGGCTCTATTGGCTTGTTAAATCTGGGCTGGGAGACCTGGCAGGCGAACTATCTGAGTCGCCAGATGCTGAACCAAGGGGTATGGTCTTTTCACCCAGAGGTTTTTTTAATTACTTTGTTGGTATTGGGGCACACCGGTTGTGGTTTTCCTGGTTTTCTCGACTCACTCGCATGTGTCTAGATTTGTGGCCAGGTCCAGGGCTCCCTGGGCCGACGCGTTGGTGGCTCCATGGGGAATTTGCCTTTCCCCTACTGGAATTGCTTTCTCGACTGCTCCGCATAGTGGAGGCCGCGGGGACTCTGGTGATTCTAATCGCCCCAGATTGGTCCCGGTGCGCCGACCTCGGGAGACTGAAAGGGTCCGTGGTCTGGCAGATTCAATGATCCCCTTCATGTTGAGGGCCCGGGAACCTTCTTCTCAGACGATCTATCATTGCACTTGGTAGGCCTACATCTCTGTAGTGTGTGCTGAGATGGACGGGCGCCCACGGATTTAGCCGGTCTCTCGGATCCTGCTGTTCTTGCAGTCCGGAGTGGATTTGAACCTTGCCTTGAGCATTATTAAGGGGGAAGATTTCAGCCTTGGCTGTCACTCTGTTTTTTCAGGCCATTTTCTTGGAGCCGCGTGCGTTTTTCTACTGTTTGGCCTATATCGCTGCTGGAACGCTGCGGTTCTCCTCACATTCTCCTCGCTACTCATTCGCGCTGTACAGCGCAGCAGAACCGAGCGGTCCCCACTGGGTCAGTGAGTCCCCTGGGTAACCTCCCACAGCCAGCACAGCACACTATCTTTGGTAGGGGAGTGCTCCGTTTCAGATATGGGCCTAGCTGCAGCTCAGGACCCTAGCTCTGAATTTTTTTGTATATTTTTTTGACCAGGACATTCCTTCTGAGGAAGACTCCTGGGTCAGTAAATGACGGGACGCTTGGTAGTGAACTCATTGATGGTGAGGGACACTCTCATGCTGGAGGCTGCAGCTGGAGATCCTTTGGTGGAGACAGTCTCCCTTCATTTAAAGCTTTTCTTTTCCACCATTGTTTTAGTGCTGGCTCCTGCAGGGCGCAGCATGATTCTCCTCACTGTTTCCTCACACACTGCTTCTAGAGCTGCATGGTAAGGGGACTTTATTCATTTATTTGTCTTGTCCCTGTGAGCTTTCTGTGTGATATCTCTGTGGCGACACCAGAGTCTCCGCACCTGTGGTTTCCCACCATTTCCTGGGGAACGCTCTGACTCTGACAGGACCACGGTCTGCAGTGTCAGAGGTAGTTTTTTACCTGCAGCTTGCTTCGGCAGCACATATACGCAGGTTGGAACGATACAGAGATGAGCGCCCTCTGCGCCATAGTTTACCCAATTATACTTAACACACAGTGTATGTCTGTGTTATTGCTCTCTGTGTCTGCGTGGGTTTCCTCCCACATTCCAATGACAGTATAACATACACAATATGTTTATACACGTCTCTAAATACATTCACAGTATATGTATGTATTCTACTGAGTCTGCGTGGATTCCTCCGGGTGCTCCGGTTTCCTCACACGCTCCAACGTTGTGTGCGCCTTTGGCGCTATGCACAGTATGAACATGATCAATGTTTATCACACATACTATAATACCTACACGGTATGTGTCTGCGGTCTGCGTGGGTTTCCTCCGGGTACTCCGGTTTACTCTCACGCTCCATACTGTGCATAGCGTCAAAGGCGCACACAACGTTGAACATGATCAATATGTTTATCACACATACTATAATACCTACACAGTATGTGTCTGCGGTCTGCGTGGGTTTCCTCCGGGTACTCCGGTTTCCTCCCACACTCCAATGGTATGCGCGCTTTCGGTGCTATGCACAGCATAACCATGTGTAATATGTTTATTCACATACTACCATACCTCCACGGTATGTGTATGCAGTCTGCGTGGGTTTCCTCCTACGCTCCAATGACGTGCGCGCCTTCGGTGCCATACACAGTGTAAACATACTCAATATGTTTATACACGACGCTAAATACATTCACAGTATATGTATGTATTTTACTCTCTGGGTCTGCGTAGGTGTTCTCCAGTTTCCTCGTACGCTCCAACGTTGTGCGTGCTTTCGGCGCTATGCACAACGTACACATGTTAAAAATGTTTATCACACATGCAATCATACCTATACGGTATCTGTATGCAGTCTGCATGGGGTTCCTCCGGGCTCTCCGGTATTCTCCCACACTCCAATGGTGTGTGCGCTTTCAGCGCTATGCACAGCATAAACAGGTGCAATTTGTTTATTTGCATACTAACATACCTACTCGGTTTGTGTATGCGGTCTGCGTGGGTTACCTCCAGTTCTCCGGGTTCCTCACACGCCCCAATGGTGTGCACGCCTTCGTCGCCTTGCACAGTATAAAGACTTTCTGGCATCCTTGGACATCAAGGACGTTTACTTGCATGTTCCATTCTGCGCAGGTCACCAGAAGTTTCTGCGCTTTGCGATCGGCGAAGTCCACTATCCATTTGTGGCCCTTCTCTTCGGCTTAGAGTCGGCACCGCAGGTTTTCACCAAGGTGCTTGCCCCGTTTCTGGCTTTGCTGAGACAGCGAGGCATTGCTATCGTGGGCTATCTGGATGATCTTCTTCTGAGAGCAGACACTGGCTCAGAATTAGAAGAAATTGTGACCATAGTCAGTCAGACCCTCTGGGCCTTCGGGTGGCTTCTGAACACTCAGAAGTCAGTCCTGGTCCTGACACAGCGTTTGGTATCTGGGGTTGATCCTGGACTCATTGGAGGCGAAAGTCTTCCTACCCTTGGAGAAGTTGCAGACTCTTCAATCTGCGGTGCGGCTTCTGATGTCCCGAAAATGGTCATCAATCCGTTTCTGCATGAGGGTCCTAGGGCTCATGGTGGCCTCTTTCGAGGCAGTTTCGTATGCCCAATCTCACACTCGTGCCTTACAGAGGGGGATCCTGTCTGCTTGGGACAAATCCCTGTTGTCATTGGATCATCAGATCCAGGTAAGTCACCCGGTCAGGGCGTCCCTGACGTGGTGGTTGAGATCCCCGGCTCTTCGGTCCGGGAAGTCGTTCTTTCCTATCCAGTGGACGGTGATCTCGACGGATGCCAGCCTTATGGGCTGGGGTGGGGTCTGGGGAGTCCTCTCAGCTCGAGGGTGGTGGACCCCGGCCGAATCCCATTTTCTGATCAATGTCCTAGACCTCCGAGCGATCCGACTGTGCCTCTCCTCGTGGTCGGAGAGGCTACAGGACCACTCGGTCAGGGTCCAGTCGGACAACGCCACAGCGGTGCCGTATGTCAACCATCGGAGGGGAACTCTGAGCTCAGCGGCGGCATCCGAGGTCGCCCTCATCCTAAGATGGGCGGAAAGAAGTGTGCCGGCTCTGTCGGACGTTTATATTCCAGGAATAGACAACTGTCAGGCCGACTATCTGAGCCAGCGGACGTTGGACCAGGCGGAATAGTCCTTGTATCCGGAGGTGTTCCAACTCCTTTGCCGGCGGTGGGGCACGCCGGACGTGGACCTCTTGGCCTGGTGTCGAGATTTTGTGGCCAGGTCCAGGGACCCCTGGGCAGATGCCTCAGACACGGTGGTGGCCCCGTGGGATCGGTATCGCCTGTTCTATGCTTACCCTCCACTGCAGCATTCCGGTGATCCTCATTGCTTCAGATTGGCCACGGCGTCATTGGTACACCGATCTTGTGTGGCTAGTCGCGGACGTTCCTTGGCAATTGCCTCTGCGGGAGGACCTTCTGTCTCAGGGTCCCATACTTAATCCTGCTTTACAGTCCTTGGCTTTCACAGCATGGCTATTGAAACCAGGTGCTGAGGGACCGAGGTCTCTTAGATTCGGTCATCTCAACCATGTTGAGGGCCCGGAAATCTTTTTCTAGAAAGATATATCACCGTACCTGGAAAGCTTACATCGCTATGTGCGAGGAGCTAGATTGGCGTCCACAGACGTATTCCGTTCCCAAGATTCTGCTGTTCTTACAGCGTGGTGTGACCCAAAAGCTGGCTTTGAATACCATCAAGGGTCAAATTTCGGCCCTGGCTGTCTTCTTTCTATGACCACTTGCGGGCCATTCCTTGATTAGCACCTTTGTGCAGGGGATTTGCCATGTGCTCCCCCCTGTCAAACCTCCTCTCCCTCCTTGGGATCTGAATTTGGTGCTCTCTCTTGACGTTGTCTCAGAAGGTGGATTTCCTGGTAGCCATTACTTCTGTCAGACGGGTGTCTGAGTTGGCGGCATTGTCTTGCAAGCCGCCTTACTTGGTCATACATAAGGATAAGGCTGTGTTGCGTCCGTGACCTTCTTTTCTTCTGAAGGTAGTCTCGGCCTTTCACCTTATTAACGACTTTGTTCTTTCGTCTTTGTGTCCATTCGTCGCATCCCAGAGATTTTGTGCTTCACTCGCTAGACTTGGTACGTGCCTTGCAGGTGTACCTGTCCGTTACTGCTCCCATTCGGAAGTCTGACTCGCTGTTTGTGGCTGTGTCAGGCCCACAACAGGGCCAAGCAGTTTCCCCTGCCACTATTTCTAGGTGGATCAGGCAGACCATCATACAGGCCTATGCCCTTAAGGGGCGGCGCCTCCCTTTCCGGTTATGGCGCATTCCACAAGATCAATTGGTGCTTCCTGGGTTTTTCGCCATCAAGCGTTGGTTGCATAAGTGTGCAAGGCGGCAACCTGGTCGCCGTACATGCCTTTTCTACGTTTTACAAGGTTGATGTGGCTGCATCTTCTGATGCTTCTTTCGGCTGCAAGGTGTTGCAGGCCGCTGTTTCAGTTGCAACTCCTCCGTTGAGGAGCTCTGCTTGTTTTGGAGTGAAGTTTTGGTTTTTTCTTTTCTCTTTGCTCCCACCCCTCTTTTTTGACACTGCTTTTGGACATCCCACTTGTCAAATATTAAGAGGCTGTGTCAGTCCATGGACGGTAAGAGAAAATAAGATTTTTGTACTCACCGTAAAATGTTTCTCTGACGTCCATGGACTGACACAGCACCCACCCTTCCTTTTTAGGTTTGTACTGCTTTAAGAACTGAGGGCTGCAGGTGGGTGGGTTATGTCCGGAGGGACCGCCCCCTGGGCGGGGCTGTTCAGCTCTGGTCTTTAAAATGTATAACATTGCCTAGTTATCGCCTGCAAGCAGGGACATAGACCCACTTGTCAAATATTAAGAGGCTGTGTCCGTCCATGGACGTCAGAGAAACAGATTTTACGGTGAGTACAAAAATCTTATTTTTCTCTGCTGCTTTTCTGGTGAACACATTGTAGTTGTAGATCAGCTAGTTGTATATTGAGTTGTTTAGATGGAAGTACAGCTCTCCCTTCAAGAAAAAATAAACTCAAACAATGAACTTTGGTGAGAGATCCTCCCCCCTTTTATATACTGGTAACCATTGTCACTGGAAAATGAGGGAAATTCCCTTTCTCCTATGTATTGAGAAAAAAAAGTGGTATAAATGTGCATTATAGCATTCTGTTGACTTGGTGACCACTGTCATCAGAACATGGAGAGGAAAATCTTCAGCAGAGACACCAAAAAAAACAATTTGTCAGATTTAGCCCACGTTCACACTGGGGCTGCGGGAGTGAAGCCTGCGAGTTCAGCTGAACTCGCACGATTTCACTCCCGCTGGCAGTCCCGATTTCGGCCGCGATTTCAAAGACATCTGAAACCGATGTCAATGTAAATCGCGGCTGAAATTGCAAAAAGTAGTACAAAAACTACTTTTTGTAATCGGTGCAGCGCCGCAGATGCGGCGTCGCACCGATTAGGACTGTGCCATTGGCCGCAATTTGCGGCAAATTTCGCCGATTTGACATGTCAAATCGCTTGTCAAATTGCACCAGTGTGAACCAGGGCATATATTTTTTCACAGTTTATTACACTTTATTTAAAAATACATCTACTTTTCAACAGGGTAGAATGAGTAGTTAGCAGGGGTTGCAACATCCTCTCCTAGGTTGCCTACAAAATATTGTACTCCCCTCCCCCACTTTTTAAATTCCTAGCCTAAATTTTTATGATTTCTTAAAAAAAATAAAAAAAAATCCTTATCTAGTCTTAACTGACAGTTCAAATTACATTCCTTTTACTTGCATTGCTTTTTTTTAAACTATGACCGGGAAATATAGATGTAGTTTTGCGGTTGTGGGATTTTAGAACTTTAATCTTTGCACGACCAACTGTGTTAACCTTTTTATACGCTTTTCTATTATAGGTGACAGTCCTGCAGGCATGTTACCTAATCGGATGGCAGTAGCTGCTGGGCCCATAAGTGCACAACACACCCCTTTAGGGCTGCGATCAATTTCAATAGAGCAGCTGAAGGAAAGGCTTGAGACAGGCGAACCCCTTGAGAAGCGAATAACACGTACACCAATGGAAGAGCAGCAAAGGCTCATGCAGCAAGCCTTCCAACACAATCTTTTAAACATGGCACGACAGATACCTATGAAACTAAAGATTAATGGGAAGGGTAAGTAATTCATGATCTTGTGCATTGTAATACCCCAAGAACGCCTTGGCATATTGGCAGATTTTTTTAAAAATATTTGATAGGAGCTTGGACTAAAAGGTAATTTTATGGCTGATCTTCATAAATGTGTGGCTGACCTTGACACCAACGAATGTTGGTAGTATGTGGAGTTGGTTTGTGGTCAGCGTTTGTTCATCAATGCTTTTACCTGGTGTTAACTCCTCATGGAGTAAGTAATGTTATGTGCAAGTATTGAAAAGATTTTTCTCGAAGTATAGCCAAAGATTTTTACTCTTTTGTTCATGGACGGGCACGGCTTCCTCTTGACAAGTGGGTATTATCCTTCATTTAGGAGTGACTAGGCAGAAAACTTATAGAAAGTGTTAACACATCACACCTTATACAGTACCACCCAGGGGGCGGACCCTCTGGGTATAACCCCTCTCTGCATCTCGCAGATCAGTTTTTTTTATGCCTAGCATAGGAGGAGGACATGGCTCCCTTCGGGCCCATTGGTCCGGGGGTTTTTTTTCTATGTTTTTTGTTCCTGCGATCAACTGCCGACTGAGTGACATACTGGATCCCAAATCCTTGTAGTCTCCCCAGTTTCGGCCATCGCGTGTGGCGACCCTAGCTACGCGCTGGGTTTTCCACAACATGCCCGTCGCTCCATGGGTGGCCAGTGAGCTTATGCTCCAGGGCATGCATATGATCTGTCTCTATGGCTCAATCACAGCATGCCGGGCCGACAGTCACCTCCGTAACTGCGCGGAAGATGACCTGTCCGGAATGTCTTCCTGCATAATCCACGCAGGAAAGGTAAGTAGCTCCCCTGCTTCGGCAGGAAGACTTGGCTGGACATTCCTGGAGAGATCAAGTAAGTGGTTTTGCCTTTCCTTCCTCTCTCCCGGCCTTCCCTCCTCCCTGGGCTCTCAAGCTAAGGCTGGGGGTCACCTGGGGGGCTCCATCTGGAGCAGGGCTGCGCTGTAGCCTGTCATTAAATATGTCAATGTGCTGCTTACCTGTGTGTGTGTGTGTGTGTGTGTGTGTGTTCTCCCTCCATGCTGTCGGCGGCCATTTTTTTTGTGGTTCGCGCCTGTTGTGGTCCCCGGCCGCTTTGGCCTCTGTCGACTGCTCAGCGGCCATTTTCTTATGGTCCGCACTATTCTTCAGCACGGCCGCTTGGCGGCCATTTTGTGGAAATCTTCGCCTCTAGGGTGCATTCTACAGGCGCAAAAGTATACAGACACACGCTGACGGGATCAGACTGACACAGGCAGCGGTGGGAGAGCATCTCAGGCGGGAGCAGATGGCAGCAGTAGCGGTACCGTTCCAAGGGTGGTGAGTCCTCTGGGAGACCCTGCATCTCTGTAGCAGCTAGGAGGGTGGCCTATTGATACCTTGCCTGGAGTCCCTGTGTGTGTCAGGCGCGTGGGTCAGCATGATGTCAGAAGCAGACATCTTTTTCCCCTGAAACGCCTGAGTTGGCAGCTGGTTCCTCCTGATGTATCTGTGGACGCTATGTCTGCAATCCTGGAGGCTTTTTTGCCAAGGTAGAAGTGGCGCGTGGGAACAGGGGGGGGACTCCCCTTTGCCCGCCATCTTCTGGGGATAATTCTGATGCAGAACCAGGCCCGGCTGTGGCTTATGGCCACCGTGGCCGGTCGAACAGTGAGAATGACTCCAGGTCCGGGTCAACACGCGAAAAGGCTTTGGTATCTGACCTTATCACTACAGTGCGAGATACGCTGAAATTGGAAAATGCTGCAGAAGCGGCAGAGACGGCGGTCCCCTTTGGGTTCCGTAAGCCGGCCCGCACTGCTAAGGTGTTTCCTTGTGTGTCTTATCTTGATAAGCTTTTATACCAGGAGTGGGAAATCCCACTGAAGGTTTTTGCAGCCCAAAAAATTTTTGCGGTCCGGTACCCCTTTGAGGAGCGTTTCCTGAAAAAATGGTCCTCTCCCCTGGTAGTGGACCCCCCTGTATCCAGACTTAACAAAGTTACCACGATTCCAGAGGAATGGGCTCCTGTCTTCAAGGACCCTGTGGACAAGAAGGCTGAGGCACTCGCTCACTACCTATACACAGTGGTGGGCTCAGTGGTGCGTCCAGTATTGGCTGGTGCTTTGGTGTCTCAGACACTTACTGAGTGGGCAAAGATGCTACTCCAGGGGTTAAAGGAGCGGGAGGCTCCTCTGAATGAGGTAGCTTTGGCCAACCAGTTGGTATAGGGCCTTAAGTTTGTCTGCGAGTCAGACATGGATACTATCCCCTTGCTGTCCAGAGCCTCGGTTTATGCAGTGGCTTTACACTGCCTGATCTGGCTAAAGTGCTGGTCTGCGGACCAATCTTCCAAGAAAGCCCTGCTGGATCTGCCCTTTAAGGGCGACAGACTTTTTGGGGCCTCTCTGGATGACATCATTAAAGATACCACAAGAGGTAAGAGCACGTTGCTTCCGCAATCCAAAAAGGGTAAGGAGCCACGCCATAGGCAAGGGCCCTCCTTTACTACACACAAGCATTTTTCTTTTTCGTACATCACGGGACACAGAGCGACTTAGTCATTACTAATGGGTTATATAGATTACCTTCAGGTGTTGGCACTGGCCAATTCCAAACCGGAAGTACCCTCCCCTATATAAGCCCCTCCCACCCGGGAGCACCTCAGTTTTTTGCCAGTGTCTAAGGTGTTGGCCAAAGAGTAACATGTGTTTTCACTGGGCTTGCGTACAGGTTCTTTTGGGCCTTAGTAAGCTGTTCCGGATCCCACCAAAAAAGCTTCATAGCTAAACGGTCGGTACCCGGGCCTTGCAGCAGAAGAGCAAGGTTTTGTCTGTAATGCTTCTCTTAGGAGGGCTGGACCCTGGGATCCAGAGCTCTGGTCATACCCACGACCAAGATGTTGTCTGTGCAGGGTGCTATACAGGTCCAGGGGAGTGGAATCCTTGGGAACCCGGTCCCTGAAGGTTTAATTACAATGCCTGCCGTGATAGGTGAAGTTTGGACTTCTGTGGACCAAACAAAGTCCTGCGGCGGGGATCAGGTAAGTGGGGGCCCCCAGGAACTTGGTTCTATTGGGGGACCCCCAAGCCTAATTTGTCTTTCTGTCTGTTACCTAACGGTATTCCCGCTAAATATCTGTGTTTGCCTGTAACTACTGAAAATGTAAAATTTTAATAGTAGTCAAGAAAAAAAAAAAAAAAAAAGGGGACCGCGGTACCTGTGTTAAACCACTAGGGGCCGCTGTAGTCCATTTTTCTTGTCATGTGGATCTTTGGTTTTCTCAAGTCAAAAGATCCAGGCAGCTGGTAAGTTTCTCTGTGGGAATCCACTTCCTCTGCCCTGTTGCTGCGCTCATCCACCGCACAGGCCCTCCGGCAAAAAGGGCCCTGGCTCCTAGTCCCCTGTTTGATTTCGAAAAGGGCGCCAATGGCGCACGGGCGCGTGCACGCGCCTCCTATGAAAAAAAGGGGCGGGGCAGGTGGATGACGCTCGATGCGCGCCGCGGCGCTTCTGCGCATGTGCGGGCGTCCCAGCATAGTTAAAAGACACAGTACAAGTGTCAGCTGGATGCAAACAGAGCTAGCAACAAACAGTGGCACACAGAGGCGGTTGATGCAGGCATCCCCATAGAAAGGCACTTTAGTGGACACCAGCTGGTATATAGCAGCACCTGTGTTAGATTATTACCAGCAAAATTGGTGTATGACGACGGGAATACCTCAGCTTTGTGCTTAAAGATATGTCGTCCAGACGCTCCGGAAATAGATCTTCCAGGAAGCCAAAGGGGTCTCCATCGGGCTCTGAGGATATTGGGCATGCTTGTACTGCACCAATCTCCCCTGAGAATTCAGAGGTCAGTAGCCGTAGAAACCCCGCAGGAATGCCTGGTGCTGCGGCTGTCCCCAGTCCACCTGCTCCTGTATATATAACAGAGGAGGTTTTATCCTCAACTCTGGGAGGATGGGAAGAGAGATTAACAGCATTGATCGCTGCTTCCCTGTCTCAGGAAAAGCGCGTCCGATCTCCGTCTCCTCCTTCAGAGTGCCTGTTAGTGGAGGAACAGTCCCAGAGATCGACCTACCTGAAGGGGATCAGGATGAGGTTGATTCAGTTATGGAGGAATCAACAGTGGAAGAACCTTTCTCAGCATCTCAGGCTGAAAGATTATGGGTTCAGTCTCTGACTAATATGGTCCGATCAGCATTTAAAATGCCTCTGGCGGAACCACCATCCACTACGGTTTCCTCGCTGGGGTCGCTAAAAGCTCCCCAGGCTGTCTGTTCCTTCCCAATCCACCCTTTATTAGAAGGGCTTATTTACCAGGATTGGGAGCATCCTGATAAAATATTTGCTCCCCCCAAGAGATTTCCGGTGATCTATCCCATGGAGGATAAGTTCATAAAAAAATGGAGGGTCCCTACAGTGGACGCAGCCATCTCTTCTGTTAACAAATCACTGACATGTCCAGTAGATAATGTTCCAATGTCAAAGACCCAATAGATAAAAAATTGGAGTCTTTACTAAAATCTGCTTTCTCTACAGCAAGCATGGTGACACAACCTGCGGTAGCAGCGATTGGAGTCTGCCAAGCAGTGAAAGATCAGTTGAAACAAGTCTTAAGGGACTTACCAGATCAGCAGGCTCTTGCCCTAGCTGACCTGCCTAGAGCCTTGTGTTTTGCGGTGGACGCCATAAAGGATACAATCCAACAGGCCTCCCGCTTTACGCTGTCTATAGTACATATGCGTAGGCTTCTGTGGCTCAAAAACTGGTCTGCTGAAGCTCCCTGTAAAAAACTGCTGGTTAGCTTCCCATTTCATGGAGAACGCTTATTTGGAGAAGATCTGGACAAATATATCCAGAAAATTTCTGCCGGTAAAAGTTCACTCTTACCGGTTAAGAACAAGGGTAGAAGTCCTTCTTTTAAGAGGCCTACTTCTCCAGTCCCTGCACATCGGCTGTGAAACAGTTCCGACGGCCTCCGCGGTCAAATCCAGGGGGCAGAAATCAGGGACAATCACAGGGTATCAAGAAACCCTGGGTCAAGAGAGGTACAAAACCTCCCCCTAAGTCATGAAGGGTTGCCCCCACTCAGTCGGGTGAGGGGAAGACTTCAGTTGTTCACAGAGACCTGGCGGGACACCATCAGAGATGGGTGATCCCCGCAGTAAGTCTGGGATACAGGCTGGAGTTAAAAGACATTCCTCCTGCCCATTTTATAAGGTCAAACGTGCCAAGAAGAGTGGATCCCTCCTTCTGGCACTAGAGCAACTATTGCCCCAAGGGTAATCATGAAGGTTCCCTTGAAAGAAAACGGGTTCGGGTTTTTCTCGAACCTTGTCACAGTCCCCAAACCAAATGGGGACATGAGGCCCATATTGAATATAAAAGGGCTAAACAAGTTCCTACATATCAGGACTTTTTTCGGATGGAGTCGATCCGATCGGTGGCCACCGCCCTACAAGGGCAGGAATGGTTAGCCTCGATCGACATAAGGGATGCTTATTTGCATATTCCCATCTGTCCGGCCCACCAGAAATTTCTACGCCTTGCAGTAGAAGGGCGCCATTTTCAGTTCAGAGCCTTACCTTTCGGTCTGGCCACGGCACCACGAGTGTTCACAAAAATTCTGGCCCTACGATGGCCAAACTAGGAACACAAGGTGTAACGATAATGGCATATCTAGACGACTTGTTGCTGATAGACCACTCAGTGAAAAAAACTAGAAGTGGTCGTTCACAAGATAATCAAGTATCTGGAATCTCACGGTTGCATTATCAACCGAGACAAGTCAGCCCTAAAACCAGTCAAAAGCCTGGAATACTTGGGGGCTAAGACTGGATTCAAATCAGAGAAAGATTTTCTTACCTCCAGAGAAGGTGTCGTCTTTGAAAGATTTGACCCACTTAGTGGGTACAAAAAAGAAAAACCATCCATACGCCTGTGTATAAGGCTGCTGGGAAAAATGGTGGCTTCATTCGAAGCGGTACCCTACGGTCAATTCCATTCAAGGAACTTGCAGAGGGCCATACTGTCAGCCTGGAACAAAAAAGTTCAGGCTTTAGACTTACCAATGTCCCTGTCCCTTTCCGTTCGCAAGAGCCTCCATTGGTGGTTGGTGCCCCAGAATCTGGGAAGGGAAACCCTTCAGTCCGGTTTCTTGGAAGGTGGTCACTACAGTTGCCAGCCTCATAGGCTGGGGGGCAGTACTGGAGCAATGGTCTCTCCAGGGCAAGTGGTCAGAAGCAGAGAAGGCCCTGCCCACCAATCTCTTAGAGATACGAGCAGCCCGGTATGCCCTAGTAGCATGGACATCCAAACTCCAAGGGTCCCCTGTCAGAATTCAATCAGACAATGCCACAGCAGTGGCATATATCAATCTCCAGGGTGGCACCAGGAGTCGTGCAGCCCAGAGGGAAGCGAAATGCATCCTGGAATGGGCAGAAAGGTATGTCACAGCCATATCCGCGGTTTTCATCCCGGGAGTGGAAAATTGGAGAGCGGACTTTTTTAAGTCGCCAGCAATTATGCCCGGGGGAATGGTCTCTTCACCCCGAGGTTTTCCAGGCAATATGCCAGCGGTGGGGAACACCGGATGTAGATCTGCTAGCATCCAGATTCAACGCAAAGGTGGACAGATTTGTGTCTCGCACAAAGGATCCCCTAGCTTGCGGTTCGGATGCCCTAGTGTTCCCTTGGGATCAGTTCAAGCTGATATATGCATTCCCACCGCGATTAATCCGCAGAATCAGGGTAGAAAAGAAACCAGTGATTCTGGTGGCTCCAGCGTGGCCCCGAAGGGCATGGTACGCGGAGATTGTAAAAATGTCAGTGGGAAGTCCTTGGACCCTCCCACATCGTCCGGACCTGCTTTCGCAAGGACCGATATACTACCCTTCCTTACCAGCCCTAGGTTGACGGCCTGGCTATAGAAGCCCACATTCTAAAAAAGAGAGGGCTCTCTAATCCTGTGGTATCTACCATGATCAATGCCAGGAAGCCGGTATCCAGGCAGATCTATTATAGGATCTAGAAGGCGTACATCACGTGGGGTGAGGCCAGGAAATGGCATCCACGTAAGTACGTAATAGGTAGGATTCTGGACTTCCTACAGTGGGCTGTACATAGGAAGCTTGCCTTGAGTACTATCAAGGGTCAGACGGCCTTGTCAATATTTTTTTTTTTCTCAAAGGCCCTTGGCTTTGCATTCATTAATCAAAGCTTTCATACAAGGAGTGATGCGTATTAGCCCTCCGGTTAGTATTCCCATATGTCCATGGGACTTAAACCTGGTTCTGTCGGTTCTACAGAAACAACCATTTGAACCATTGCGGCACATTTTCTTGGTTCTTTTCACCAGGAAATTGATTTTCTTAGTAGCCATTTGTTCGGCTAAAAGAGTATCGGAATTAGCCGCCTTGTCCTGTAAGGAGCCATATCTGGTTATCCATAAGGACAGAGTAGTATTACGTCCTCATCCAGCCTTCTTCCTAAGGTGGTATCGAGGTTCCATTTGAACCAAGATGTGGTTCTTCCTTCCTTTTTCCCCAAACCTAGTTTGGTAGAGGAAAAGTTATTGCATTCTTTGGATGTAGTAAGAGCAGTTAAAGCTTATCTTAAAGCCACTGCTCAGATTCGTAGAACGGATACTTTGTTTGTTCTGCCGGAAGGCCCCAGAAAGGGTCAGGCAGCATCAAAAATCTACTTTAGCCAAGTGGATTCGACAGGTCATAATACAAGCCTATGGCTTGAAAAGGAGACCGCCTCCGTTAAAAGTTAGGGCGCACTCCACAAGAGCAGTTGGAACTTCATGGGCAGTGCATCACCAAGCCTCCCTGGCTCAAGTACTGTAAGGCCACAACATGGTCCTTAGTACACACGTTTACTAGATTCTACCAGGTAGACGTCAGAAGTCAGGAGGATGTCGCCTTTGGGCGCAGTGTGTTGCAGGCCGCAAAAGAGCCTCATGCCTGATGGCGCCCAGCTTATGTATCCCTCCCCTCATTTGGCATTGCTTTGGGACATCCCATTAGTAATGACTAAGTCGCTCTGTGTCCCGTGATGTACGAAAAAGAAAAAGGGATTTTTATAACAGCTTACCTGTAAAATCCTTTTCTTGGAGTACATCACGGGACACAGAGCTCCCACCCCTCTTTTTGGGACACTTATTGCTTGGCTACAAAACTGAGGTGCTCCCGGGTGGGAGGGGCTTATATAGGGGAGGGTACTTCCGGTTTGGAATTGGCCAGTGCCAACACCTGAAGGTAATCTATATAACCCATTAGTAATGACTAAGTCGCTCTGTGTCCCGTGATGTACTCCAAGAAAAGGATTTTACAGGTAAGCTGTTATAAAAATCCCTTTTTTTCTTCCGCCCAGGGCGGCAGGTAAAAGATCCCAGGCTGATAAAGCACCTGTTCAGGGACAAAAGCGCCCTTGGTTTCACAAGCCTGCGGTCTGCCTCCACCCATCTCTCGGGTGGGGGGGGACATCTAAGCGAATTTTGCGACTCGGACATCTCTGATCTCCGACCGGTGGGTTTGCGAAGTAATCTCCTCAGGCTACAAGATTAGTATCTCTCTTGCCCGCCGAACAGATTCTTTCCCTCCAGCTTCAGCCGACCCGTCGGAAGGCCCTGTATGGAGCGGTCCAGGATCTGCTGTTTCAGGGGTTTTACTCGTATCTGTTCATAGTGCCAAAGAAGGATGGGGTTCGTCCAATCCTGGATCTCAAGGCCCTCAATTGCTTTGTGAAGGTACAAAGATTCCGGATGGAGTCGGTTCGGTCTGTTGTCGCTGCTCTCCATCCAGGGGACTTTCTGGCATCCTTGGATATCAAGGACGCATTCTTGCATGTTCCCATATGCTCCAGGCATCAGAGGTTTCTGCGCTTCGCAGTCGGGGAGGACCACTATCAGTTTGTGGCCCTTCCGTTTGGCCTGGCATCGGCACCCAGGGTGTTCACCAAGGTGCTCGCCCCGATTCTGGCCCTTCTAAGACAGCGGGGCATCGCTATCATGGGCTACTTGGACGACCATCTTCTGAGGGCCGCTTCAAGCTCAGAATTAGAGGTGAGCGTGTCCTTAACCTGTCGGACTCTCCGAGACTGTGGTTGGGTGCTAATCACGCAAAAGTCAGTATTGGTGCCGACTCAATGCCTAGTATATCTGGGGTTGATTCTGGATTCCTCACAGGCAAAGGTTTTCCTTCCTGTGGAAAAGTTGCAGACCCTTCGGGCTGCGGTGCGGCAGTTGACATCCAAAAGATGGTCGTCACTCTGTTTTTTGCATGCGAGTCTTGAGCCTCATGGTAGCCTCCGTTGAGGCGGTTCCATATGCTCAATATCACACGAGTGTTGCAGAAGGAAATTCTGTCCAGATGGGACAAATGCCCATCATCCCTGGATTATCTAATCCAGGTAAGCCACCTAGTCAGGACTTCCCTGGTATGGTGGCTGACATCACCGGCACTTCTGCCTGGGAAGTCGGTCCTTCCTGTTCACTGGATGGTGATCATGACGGACGCCAGCCTTACCGGTTGGGGGGGAGTCGGTGTTCAGTCGACGCAAGGTTGCTGGACCCCGGAGGAATCCCGCCTGCTGATCAATGTCCTGGAACTCCGGGCGATCAGGCTGTGCCTCTTCAAATGGTCTCAGAGGCTGCAAGGGCGTCCAGTCAGGATCCAGTCAGACAACGCCACGGCAGTGGCATATGTCAATCATCAAGGAGGAACAAGGAGCTCAGCTGCAGCATCGGAGGCTGCTTGCATCCTGAGGTGGGCAGAAAGGAGCATACCGGCCCCGACGGCCGTGTACATTCCGGGTGTGGAGAACTGGCAGGCGGACTACCTGATTCGCCAAATGCTGGACCAAGCAGAGTGGTCCTTACACCCGGATGTGTTCCAGCTCCTCTGCCAAAGATGGGGCACGCCAGACGTAGATCTCCTGGCGTCCCGACTCAATCGAAAGGTATTGAGGTTTGTAGCCCAGTCACAGGACCCATGGGCAGACGCAACGGACACGTTGGCATTGTGGGGTCAGTATCGGCTAGTCTATGCCTTCCCTCCCATGAGGCTCCTTCCTCATCTGCTTCACAGAGTGGATTCTAATAATCCTGATCGCTCCAGATTGGCCTCAGCGTCCTTGGTACACCGATCTAATACATCTGGTAGCAAGCGGCCCCTGGCGCTTACCACTACGGGAGGACCTGCTGTCGCAGGGTCCCATACTCCATCCTGCTTTACAGTCACTGGCTTTAACGGCATGGCTATTGAGAACCAGGTTCTGAGAGACCGGGGCCTGTCAGATTCGGTGATCTCTACCATGAGAAGTGCTCAGAAGCCGTCCACTAGGAAGGTTTACCATCGCACTTGGAAGGCCTACATATCCATGTGTGAGGAAATGAAGTGGCATCCGCGTACTTATTTGGTCTCCAAAATCCTGCTGTTCCTACAGCGTGGGGTGGACCAAAGGCTTGCCTTAAGTAAGATTAAGGGGCAGATATCTGCCCTGGCTGTCTTTTTTCAGCGACCCCTAGCGGCTCACTCTCTCGTGAGTACGTTTGTGCAGGGGGTTTGACATGTGGCTCCTCCGGTCCATCCCCCACTACCTCCGTGGGACTTGAAACTGGTCCTCTTGGTGCTTCAGAAGTCACTGTTTGAGAACATTAGGGAAATTCCCTTGTTGACACCTTCTCAAAAAGTGGTCTTTTTGGTGGCTTTTGCGTCAGGCGGGTTTCTGAGCTGGCAGCCTTGTCATGCAAGGCTCCCTATCTGGTTTTCCACAAGGATAAAGTGGTGCTGCGTCTGCAGCCTTGATTTCTTCCTAAAGTCGTTTCGGCTTTTCGTCTCAATGAAGACATTGTACTTCCATCCTTGTATCCTCATCCGTCGAATACTAAGGAGTCGGCGTTAAATTCCTTGGACGTTGTCCGAGCTCTGAGAGTATACTTATCTGCTACTACTCCGTTCCGGAGGTCAGACTCACTGTTTGTTTCGGTGGCTGGTCCCGAAAAGGCCTAGCGGTCTCGTCGGCCACCATCTCTAGGTAGATCCGACAGTGATTCAGGCTTGCGCCATAAAGGGTCGGGCGCCCTTCTTTCCTGTCACGGCGCATTCGACCAGGACAATAGGTGCCTCTTGGGCTTTCCGACATCAAGCGTCTGTTTCCCAATTATGTAAGGCGGCGACTTGGTCGTGCGCTCACACTTTCACAAAATTCTACAAGGTTGATGTAGGTGCATCTTCGGATGCTTCTTTCGGCCGCAAGGTTTTGCAGGCGGCCGCTTAGAGTTGCAACTCCTCGGCGAGGAGCTCTGTTTTGTTTTGGGGTGAAGTTTACTTTAATGCTGTTCCCACCCCTCGTTTTTTTACACTGCTTTGGGACGTCCCACTTGTCAAGAGGAAGCTGTGTCCGTCCATGGACGAAAATAGTAAATAGGATTTTTGTACTCACCGTAAAATCCTTTTCTCTGAGTTCATGGATTGACACAGCACCCACCCCTCTTTTTTAAGTTTGTACTGCTTTTTGACTAACTGATCTGCGAGGTGCAGAGAGAGGGGCTATACCCAGAGGGTCCGCCCCCTGGGCGGTACTGTATAAGGTGTGATGTGTTAACACTTTATACAAGTTTTTCTGCCTAGTTACTCCTAAATGAAGGATAATACCCACTTGTCAAGAGGAAGCTGTGTCCGTCCATGAACTCAGAGAAAAGGATTTTACGGTGAGTACAAAAATCCAATTTTTTTGGGCTCTATTTCTCCTATGTATCACAGGAGTGTACTGTTTGTTCTGCACTCCTGTGACCCGTTTTCAGCCAACAACGGGCTAAAGCCTGCAGTTGGCTGACATCAGAGCCAGTCCAGGCTGTGAAAGGATCCTGACCATATGGCAATGATCCACAAGATTCCTCGACTGGCAGTTGGCTCAGGCTCTTACAGTGCTGCAGAGAGCCTGAGCCAGCTGCTTCTGCTCCCTCCACATCTCAGTGCTCCAGTGAAGGCTGGAGGGGCAGAGCAGATAGTCTGATGGTCACCATCTCTTTGCAAGCTAAAGGCCGAGAGCTGAGCGATCAGTGGTGTTTGATCGCTCTGTTCTTGGTCTTCGAGCCAGCATGGCATAGGTGCAGTATTGAACCAATGCTGAATCCACCTAGGTGAGTATAATATATAGTTCCCCATGTTTTCCAATGATAACCATTCATATGTGTGACTTCAAGTTGCAGTGACTTCAAAGTAGTTCATGCACTACTTTGGCCCGACTTTCATGCAACTTGAGGCCCATAGACTTCAATGTTAACCCTGAGAAATAGCATGAGTCGTACCTGAACTTTATACAATGCAACAGTTGTCCATTATCGCTGGTCAAAGCCAAAGTTATATCCAAGTTGCACCCATCCAAAGTCAGCGCAACTTTTGAATCCTACAAGTGTGAATTGAGCCTAAAGTGATACTAAACAGAAGTGTTTTATTGCCATAATTGCCATAAAGGCCCCTTTCACACATGGCAAATCCGTCGGACAGACTCCGCTAGCCCGGGCGAGGCGGTTTGACAGGTCCGTCTTCGCTCCCTGTGCTGAGACAGACCTGTCGGAGCCCCGCTGTTCTCTATGGGGAGATCGGATGAAAATGGACAACATGTCTGTTTTCATCCGACCCGCTGGCGAACGTATCGCCATCTGTCTGTTTTAAGCGGATCTTGTCGGATCGGAAGGCAGGCGGGTGTCAGTCGTTAACATCCGCCTGCCCATAGAAGTCCATGGGTGACCCGCTTAGATCTGTCCGAAAAAAGGACAAACGGATTCGATCGGGCCGATCGTGTGAAAGGGGTCTAATTCATTGACATAAATTTTATAGATCATGCCACTTTATTTCGTTTTTTTAATCCTCAAAGTACCTTATTCCTGCAGCACTGTTGTGAGGTCACATGACCTTTGCCTGTTCTTTGGTATCTGCAGGGAAAGATCCTTGAGAGGGGCTTCTATTACTCTGCTGATGTATGCTCTCTATAGTACAGGTGTAGGCAACCTGGGGCCCTCCAGCTGTTGCAGGACTACAATTCCCATCATGCCTCTGCGAGTAATTGTAACTGCCAGCCTTGCAATGCCTCATGAGAAATGTAGTTCCACTGCAGCTGGAGGGCCCCAGGTTGCCTACCCCTGCTATAGTAGGAGTCTGTCTGGCCAGCCCTGATTGGTGCTGTACCAGTCACATGACTAGAAAGTGTTTCAGAGGAGTCATTTAAATTAGATTATAAATATCAAATAACTGTTTTACAGCTCCCAATGAATCTTTATTGAACATAAAATGTGTATATTTTGTGTATTAATATGGTGTAGTTTTGTTCAGACGGCATCGGCATTCAAGGCTTTTTTTTTTTTTTTTACCAGTTTAGTGACCACATTAGTAATTACAGTGGATGTATTTAATATATTTTAAAGCTAAGCACTTTGTGTGTTTCTTGGTGAATGTAATCATTCGGCATACTATATTCCACCCCTATAGCATTTAGCAATAGGTGGACATGGAGAAGGAGGGGAGTGTCATATACCACTGCGTATACAACATGTATGACTATATAGTCATGTGGGCTGTACAGATTAAAAAAAATAGGAACAAATGAAGAGGTTAGAAGGAAACTCAAACTGGAGCACACTCAATACACCAGCTGGTCTACACAATCTAAGGCTGCAGTTGAGCACATAGAGAAGATGGAAGGGGACAGCTGAAGGCATGATCAAGCAGGTATCTTTCACTCTACACAAAACAAATGCTTTAGTGGCTGTGTGAATATGCGCACACTGTTATATAGCATGCAATGAGTGTTTCTCTTATCGTCCATGGACTGACACAGCTCTCATACTGTTTACGTGTGGGTATATGTCCCTGCATGAAGGAGAAGATCTAGGCAGAATGTTAGATGTTAGAAACATACATTCTAGAACAAATCCAGAGCTGAACAGCCCCGCCCATGGGGGGCGGTCCCTCCGGACATAACCCTCCTACCTGCAGCTAGCAGCCTCAGTTTTTTTTCTGCCTAGCAGAAGAAGACGTGGCTCTCTCAGGAGCCAGTCTCCTGGAAGATTTTACTTTTAACCTTTTTTCCTTTGGGAATTTTATTTTATTTTTGAGACCTTCAATCAACTGTCGGCTGGGCAACAGGTTGGGTACACTGGTATCCTCGTAGTCTTGCCTGTCCGACCATCGAGCGTGCTGATCCTCGCCTTGTGTGCGTGAGACTCAGTTCTCGACATGCCCCATGACTCCAGGGGTGGCTGGGTTGCTTTTATGCTCCCGCGGTCCTCTCAAGATTGAACAGTACCTGTCTATCTTTCGCGGTGGACCGGACCGACAGCTACGCAGTACTACTCTGTGATAGGTCTGTCTGAAACAAGCCAGTGGGTCCCTTCTGGGATGGGTAAGTAGTCTCTCCTGCTGCAGGTGAGTACATGCTGGCTGTGTTTCTTTATATGGGGTTGTTCTCCCTGTCTCCCCCCCTGTTATGCTGCTCTGCACCCTGTACTGGTGCTGTGTGGGGGTGCTTGGGGGTCACTCTGGCCTGGCTGAGGGGCGCTCATGTCTGTTTTAGTGGACCCTGCGAGAGGAGCAGTGTTCTGGTGTGTGGGTGGTTTCACTTTACTGTGTGCGCCATTAGCGCTGTGAGGTGATTTTGAAAACCGCGCTCGGCGGCCATCTTGCCGTGGATCAATGGCGCAGTAATGCATGCGGCCAGCGGCCATTTTCTTGAAGCCGTGGCACTTTTACTTTCGGTTTCGGCCTCCATCTGCGCTGCTGCGGCGCGAATCTCACAATCTCCTCACATTTCCTCGCAATCTCCTCAGGCTGCACTCGCGCTGCAGCCCGGTTGCATAAAGCGGAACTGAGCGGTCCTTACAAGGTTTGGTGAGTCCTCTGGGTATCCCCTCCTCAGCTTCAGCGTAGCCAGTGGGTGGACTGTGTTATTCACTATAATAGTGTCTAAAGGTCTCAGAGGGTGGCAGTATGGAGTCTAGTTCACCTGCTTCTCCACACTTGTCTGAGGCAACTGGCAGTGCTCCTGCGGTCCCTAGCGACTAGTTGTCGGCAGTCCTGGAATCATCCTTGTCAGGATGGAAGCGGTGTGTGAGCGCAAGGGAGCTGTAAAGCACCCCCTCCCCACACATTCTTTTGTAGGGGAGTGCTCTGTCTCGGATATGGGCCTAGCTCTGAGGATTTTCATGTTTTTGAACAGGATATCCCCTGTGAGGAAGACCCCAGTTCTGAATAACTGACAGGGTGCTTGTAAGTGAACTCCATTGATGCGGTGAGGGACACTCTCAAGCTGAATGTTGAGGCTGAGGAACCTCAGGTGGAAGCTGTCTCTTTTGGTTCCTTTAAAGCCGTTTATTAAAAAGGTTTTTCCACATGTGCCTTTTTTGATACATTCATGGACCAAGTCTGGGATAAGCCGCAGAAGACTTTGATGGTCCCGCGGCGCCTAGCCATGAGGTACCCCTTTTAAGGAGGACCTGGTTAAGTAGTGGCACGGGTAAGCCCGCCCAGACTGAGAAAAGTGCGGCTGGGGGACATAAGCGTCCCTGGGTGCGTAAGCCTACCAAGCAAGCTCCCAAGCCGCCGCATGAAGTCTTGCCCCTGCCCGACTCTGGGGTGGGGGGACGTCCTTGCAGGTTCACGGTTCGGTGGACCTCCCGGATCTCTGACCGGTAGTTGTGCGAGGTGGTCACCTCAGGATAGAGTTCCGTTCCTGCCCCCAGACAGATTCTTTCCCTCAATTCTCCCGCTCCTTCCTGCCCGTTGGTGCGGCCTTCTTACATGATTGATCAGGTCCGGAGTGATTGTGCCGGTCCCGTCACTGGAGAGGTTTCAGGGTTTCTACTCGAATCTGTTTGTAGTCCCAAAAAAGACGGGGTTCGGCCAATCCTGGGCCTCAAGGCCTGAATGCCTTGGTGATGGTGCAAAAGTTCCGCATGGAATCCATTCGCACGGTGTTCGCTACACTCCATCAATGGGTTTTTCTGGCGTTCTTGGACATCAAGGACGCCTACTTGCATGTTCCGATCTGCGCAAGTCACCAGTAGTTTCTGCGCTTGCGATCGGCGAAGTCCACTATCAATTGTGGCTCTTACCTTCGGCCTAGCCTCGGCACCAAAGGTGTTTACCAAGGTGCTTGCTCCGGTTCTAGCGTTGCTTAGACAGCGAGGCATTGCTATCGTGGGCTATCTGGACGATCTTCTAAGAGCAGACAATGGCTCAGAATTAGAAGTGTGACTATCGTCAGTCAGACCCTTAGGAACTTCGGGTGGCTCCTGAACATTCAGAAGTCGGTCCTGGTCCCGGCTCAGCATCCGGAGTGTCTCGGTCTGGTCCTGGACTCCTTGGAGATGTAGGTATTCCTAACCCTGGAGAAGTTACTGACATTTCAGTCTGCAGTGTGAGTCCTGACGTCCCGAAAATGGTTGTCAACCCGTTTTTGCATGAGAGTCCTGGGACTCATGGGGGCCTCAGTCGAGGCTGTTCCGTATGCCCAATCACACACACGGGCATTACAGTAAGAGATCCTGTCCACTTGGGACAAATCCCCGTTGTCCTTGGATCTTCAGATCCAAATGAGTCGCCCAATCAGGGCGTCCCTGGCGTGGTGGTTGGGGTCCCCGGCTCTTCGGTCTGGGAAGTCGTTCCTCCCCATCCAGTGGACGGTGATCATGACGGACGCCAGCCTGACGGGCTGGGGTGGAGTCTGGGGAGTCCTGTCAGCCCAAGGGCTTTGGACTCCGGACGAAGCCCGTTTACCGATCAATGTTCTGGAAATACGGGCAATCAGACTGTGCCTCTCCTCGTGGTCTCTGTCGGCCGGCTACATTCGAGTGTAGACAATTGGCAGGCGGACTATCGGAGTCGACAGACGCTGGACCAGGAAGAGTGGTCCTTACACCCAGAGGTTTTTCACATTCTGTGCCGGCGGTGGGGCATGCCGGATGTGGACCTGATGGCCTCTCGACTCAATCGTAAGGTGTCGGGGTTTGTGGCCAGGTCCAGGGATCCTTGGGTGGATGCCTCGGATCCGTTGGTGGCCCCATGGGGTCATTATCACCTGATATCTGTTATTCTCCACTGCAGCTGCTTCCTCGCCTGCTGCGTAGGGTTGTGGCCGAGGGGATTCCAGTGATCCTCTTTGCGCCGGATGGGCATCGGCGTCATTGGTACGCTGATCTGGTACGTCTCATCGCGGACGTTCCTTGGCGGTTGCCAATGAGGGAGGACCTTCTGTCTCCAGGTCCTATTTTTCATCCAGTTTTACAGTCTCTGGCTTTACCGGCATAGCTATTGAAAGCCAGGTGCTGAGAGTCCGAGGTCTCTCGGATTCGGTCATTTCGACCATGTTAAGGGCACGGAAGTCTTCCGCTAGAAAGAGATCACCGTACCTGGGAAGCTTGCATCGCTATGTGCGAAGAGCTGGACTAGCGTCCACGGACGTATTCCGTCCCCAGTATCCTGCGGTCCTTGCAGTGTGGCGTGACCCAAATGCTTGCTTTGAGTACCATTAGGGGTCAGATTTCGGCCTTGGCCGTCTTCTTTCAGCGACCGCTAGCGGGTTATTCCTTGGTTAGCACCTTTTGTGCAGGGGGTTCGCCATATGCTCCCTCCTGTTAAACCTCCTCTCCCTCCTCGGGATTTGAATTTGGTGCTCTCGGTTCTCCAAGAACCTCACTTTAAAAATATCAGAGATATTCCCCTCTTGACCTTGTCTCCGAAGGTGGCCTTCTTAGTGGCCATTACTTCTGTCAGACGGGTGTCTGAGTGGGCGGCCTTGTCCTGCAAGTCGCCCTATTTGGTTTTCCATAAGGATAAGGCGGTGTTGCGTCCGCGACCTTCCTTTTGCCAAAGGTGGTCTCGGCTTTTCACCTACATGTGGACATCGTGCTCCCGTCCTTTTTGTCCTCACCCATCGCATCCCAGAGGGTTTGCGCTTCACACATTGGATGTGGTACTTACTCTGACTCACTAGTTGTCTGTCTCTGGTCCGAAACAGGGCCGAGCGGTGTCGTCTGCCACCATTTCTAGGTGGATCAGACAGACTGTTATACAGGCCTATGCCATTAAGGGGAGGGCGCCTCCCTTTCCGGTTACGGCGCATTCCACCAGGGCAATCGGTGCTTCCTGGGCTTTCCGACATCAAGCATCGATTGCACATGTGTGCAAGGCGGCGACCTGGTCATCCGTTCATGCCTTTTCAAAATTCTATAAGGTTGATGTGGCTGCATCTTCGGATGCTTCCTTCGTGCCCAAAGTGTTGCAGGCTTCTGTTTTAATGTTGCAGCTCCTCCGTTGAGGAGCTCTGCTGGTTTGGAGTGAAGTTTTGGTTGTTCCTTTACTATTTGCTCCCAGCCTTTTTTTATACTGCTTTGTGACGTCCCACACGTAAACAGTATAAGAGCTGTTTCAGTCCATGGACGATGAGAGAAAATAGGATTTTTGTACTCACCGTAAAATCTGTTTCTCTGACGTCCATGGACTGACCCAGCACCCACCCTTCTTTTAAGGTTTGTACTGCTTGTTACGAACTGAGGCTGCTAGCTGCAGGTAGGAGGGTTATGTCCGGAGGGACCGCTCCCCTGTGCGGGGCTGTTCAGCTCTGGTTTTGTTCTAGAATGTATGTTTCTAACATCTAACATTCTGCCTAGATCTTGTCCTGCGAGCAGGGACATATACCCACACGTAAACAGTATGAGAGGTGTGTCAGTCCAAGGACGTCAGAGAAACGGATTTTACGGTGAGTACAAAAATCCTATTTTTTCATAGTCTGGGTTTAATGACACTTTAAGCTTGCAGCAAGTGTTGTCTGCATACCTCTTCCTGTTTAGTGTCTGAACATATTGAAGCAAGAGTATGACATCTGTGTAGCTAAGATTTTCAGGCAGGAGTTAGTGGAGGCATCTGCCATGGCAGGCAACTTTAACTATGATGCAAGTTTGTGAAAGTTATCAACAATATATAAATATGTTGTACAAGTCTGCCTTTCACATCACACCATTGATTTATGTATTAATGCCTCTTGCTTTTCCAGCAGCTCAGGATCGGCAGGACATGACTCTCAATCTGGGCTCTGGCAGTATCAACATGTCCATTGAAATTAATGGCACTATGTATACAGGTAATATGCAGCCTATTGTTGGGTGGGGGGCAGTATAAAAATTGGATTCTTTTATATGCATGTTGTATAGAGGTCGACCGATATGGGTTTTTCTCATGCCGATATTTAGAAATTGGGACAGATGGCGCTGGCTGGCGGCATGCGCTGGCGGGTGACACTGGCAGGTTTCACACTAAGCCGAGTGTAACTGTAACCAGTGCTGGGACAAGGTCATCCAGCGCCCAGGGCAAAATGCGCCCCCCCGGGTTCGGACTTGGGCCCTTTTCACACAGGCTTTCCGATCAGGTCTGTCTGTCAGTTTTTCAGACGGACCTGATCGGAACCTCCATTCACTCCTATGGAGCGGCGGATGTCAGCGGTGACATATCCGCTGACACCCGCTGATATCCGATCCTGTCAGTGAAATCCAGACGAAAAGCCTATCGATCCGTTTTCATCTGATCTCCCCATAGAGGAGAGCGGGTCTCTGACAGGTCCATCTCAGCACAGTGAGCGGCGACGGACCTGTCATTCGCCTGCTCAGCAGGGATCAGAGGAACGATCCCCCGCTAAGTAATGTTTGTGACATGCACTATAATAGTACTTAAAGTGTTGCACTGCAGCAACCTGAGAGTAATGGGTGCACACATGTGGGGTAGTGGTCAGTGGTGCCAATGTGGAAAAGTCCAAGGCCCTTTTCTAAATTTGTCCTGTACCAAACCACATGTGTGGGTTAGCAGATGAGTGGGGGTGCCTTTAACTATCAATGGCACTGCTGTGTATCTACTAAAGGACAGTGCGCTTCTGTGTTTGTCAAGAAAACCACAATTCTGTGCATGATCCTGACTGCGCGTGAACCTAGCCGTATAGCGGTTTCACACTGGTGCGCTTTGGTTTGACCACAGTGCGATTGTATGTGTGATTTACTTGCCGTTTTAGGTGTGCTCCTGATGAATTCTAGTGGACTGTGTGTTTTCTGATTGCGCATCAAAGATGCAGCATGCAAGACTGTAATTTGCTTTCGTGAAAACAGACAGTCTAATAGAATTGAATGGGAGCGCACCTAAAACTCTGGGTAAACTGAATATACAATCGCACTGTGGCCAGACCACAGCACACCAGTGTGAACCTACTATTAGCCCCCGTTCACATTGACTGGCTTTGAAATTGTACGACTTAACCTGAAATCTCACAATTCCAGAGCTGCATCTCAGTGCGACTTTGGGTTGCGACTTTGAAGACGTCTGTGTGGCTTCATGCACAGATGTCTATTGAAGTCACACTCTAAATCGCAAAAGTAGTGCATGTACTACTTTTTCAAATTGATGCGGCAACTCAGTCAGTGCAGTGTCGCATTGATTTGAACAGTGCCTTGCTGGCAATAGGATGAGACTTGTCAAATTGCATGACAAATTGCTACAATGTGAAGGGGGGGGGGGGGGGAGAGGGAGGTTAAGATATTAGAAAAGAGAATCTGTGAGGAGGTTGGGGTGGTAAACGTATGTGCTAATGTCTTCATTAGTGACAGAATGCAGGGAATGTGCTAGGCTGCATGGTGGGGACAGGACAATTATGAGAGCTAAAAGCAAACTGGGATGGAAAGGGTGTAAGATCTGTGTGTGGAATGCTGAGCTGAGACAGGACAGGAGGCAGCACAATATGTGTAGTGAAGATTTATGGAGAGGACAACAGATAAGAGAAGAAGGGAAAAATGAACTAGACAGGGGCGTGAGGAGGATCGGTGCTGACTTACTGTGTGATCATGCAGCAAAGGCAGAGAGAGAAGTGTAGACGGGGAGGAGCTGCCTGGACTGACCATAGTAAAAGTAACAAGGAAGAAGGTGAAGTGATCTGCTACACTGGGAAGGAGAGCAAGTTGAGGGCGTAATATAGCTGCTGGGTCCCGCCCACCCCAGCCGGGTGAAAATGTATAAAAGCAGTACTCCAGATAACACAAAATACAGGGCTGCATGGAGCATGTATAGTAAAACGTCTTTCTCTTTTCGTCCATGGACTGACACAGCTCCTTACTTCTTGACTTGTGGGTTATGTTCCGTCTATTAGGAGAGGACTAGGCAGACATGTTAGTTATCTAAATACATGTAACTTTAACAGAGTTGAACAGCCCCGCCCAAAGGGCGGTCCCTCTGATCATAACCCCTCACCCTGCAGCCAGCAGCTCAGTTTTTTTCTGCCTAGTAGAGAAGGACCTGGCTCCCCTTTGGGCCCAGAGTCCTATGGAAATTTTTACTTTTTCTTGTTTTATTACTTTGTTTTGATCTTGAAATCTATCAATTGCCGGCTGGGTGACAAGCTGGATAATATAGATCCTGGTAGTCTCCCCAGCCCGGCCACCGAGCGTGAGCAGACCTTATCTAAGCGCTGGGTCGGCCACGACATACCCCATGGCTCCAGGGGTGGCCGGTGAGCTATTGCTCCGGGGTCCACATATGACCGGGCTGCTTGCTGTCTCAGTCACAGTGGGCCGTGGCTGACAGCCACTCCGTACTGTCCGGCGGTGAGTCGGTCTAGAACGCACCAGCGAGTCCACGCATGGACGGGTAAGTACAGTTCCTTCTGTTTTGGTCAGTTTGGAACAGCTGAGCTTCCTGGGGGGTCTTTAGGGTGTCTCCTGTCCTCCCTTTCCCTCTTTCTGTCCCCCACTCTTTCCTCCTCCCCATTGCGGGGCCTGCTGCGTCGGCGGGGTGTACCTGTAGGGGGCCTCCGTATCCCGGTTTGGGGCTGTGGGGGTGCCCGGGTCCGATCTCTGTGGGGGGGTGTCTGTCTTTTGGGAGCCTCCGCTCGGCGTACCTGCGGCCTTCTCGTCCACCTCAGTGTGCTCGGTCGCCATTTTTGGTAGCGCCGGCGCCATTTTCCTGTGTTTTTTTTCCTACATTGAAAATTCCCATTGGCGGCCGTTTTGTCGTGGCTGCGCTGTGGCGCAGGTCTTCAATGCGGGCAAACATTTTCTTGTAGCCCGCTCCTTTTTTCCCTGAGGAGTCCGGCAGCCATTTTACAGTGGTTTTTCACTTTATGGCTTGCCCTCTAGTGCTGGAGGCTCCCTGAACAGCGCAAATAGCGTGAATCACCTCACAGAACACCTCAGTCACACGCTGTGTGTGAGGCAGAGTGGACAACGGCGCTGAGCAGTCTCTGGCTGGGTGGTGAGTCCCTGGGTAACCCCCCCCCCCCCCCCGGTCAGCGCAGCTAGGAGGATGGACATTTGTTATTACAAGTGCCTTGACTTGGTCCCTAAAAGACAAGAGGTCACCCTGGGACTTTGAATGAGGTGGGAGAGGTTTAGCCAATGTTCACAGCAAACAATGAGACAAAAATCTATTAATTTGTTTTAAAGTGTTATGTAACGAAGCAGCAACAACAATGATTGTGAGTAGGCGAGAGAAGGCGTTTACAGTCTGGTCTGCTTTTATTGCGCGGCACCACCAGCCCGCAATGCACAATGTGGACGGATGGTGGATGCCTTTTTTCCTTAACCTTTGTTTAATTTCCCGTTCCAGTATCGGAAGTTAATGCTCTATGTTTAGGATTGATTGAATTTTGACCAGGATTTTGGATCACATCTTTATGATTATCCGTTGACAAAAGGGCATGTTTGCCAATAGTCAATATGGCGATTTACCTGGCAGGAAAGCTGAGAGATCAGATCTGGGCGTTCCTATTGTATTTAAGATTATATATGGCGGTGGGTCAGCACGCCGCCCGTGCCCCTGGACTACGTCATCTGTGACGAAACGACGTAGGGAGGAGCGGCGTGCTGACGTAACCGACATACAAACGAGTCTCGGAAAGAACGGGCTGTCTTAGCCGGCCGGCTATTTACCATACGCCTTTTATACTTGCGTTAATTGTAAGTGCATTTCTTTTATTATTAAACATTGTTTTACCGGATTTACGCTATGGTGGCTTTCTTTCCTCTTGCACTGTGACTCATGGCATTTGGAGAGGATTGGCATAGAATCCAGGAGAGAAGTTAATAGCGATCTAATAACCTAGAGACCCTGGCAGGGATAAACAGCCATCTGCTTCTATTGATCTCTGAAGGGATCAACAGTTCTGGTAAGCGGCAGTAAGAACTGGTGGTGGTGGAACCTCTCTCTATCAAATATCAAACACCCAATGAACAGTGCTGTTTATTGGGTGTTTGATGTTTGAAGTCACCAATAGTTGAATAAGGAGATCCTCATCCACAGCATTTTGGTTCTTTTGCGTTTCAGGAGTTAGTATCACCTTATTTATTCATGGGACTTTGTTCTTTAAGCTATTTTCAAACTCACTATCAAGAGTTTTTTGTGGTTGTTTTTGGCAATAGAGACTGGGCTCTGGATATACTATTTCTGAAACATCAGAGATAGTGTTTTTTCAAATGTGCGCAGCTTTATTTTTCTAGTAATAATTGTGAGTTACCCGGCATAATAGCCAATGTACACAGCACAGATGAAAGTAAATGTATAAAGATTTATTACAAATGTACATCAATGAGCAACAGTAAAACTTGAAAGTTGCTGGGTCAGTGGATACACATATACAATAAGGAAATAAAATGTACATACATATAAACAGGGAAATATGTAGACATAATGCAGATCGCTTCTTCAGGTTTCCTGCCCCCATTTATTAACATACATCTATTGATTTTATCACTTAATTGCAGATACAACATTCGTGCATCCGCCCCTGAAGAAGCGAGCAGGGTCTCGCGAAACTAGTAGGGCTTCATTGATTCTTGTTTTATGCCTGTACATGCTTGATATTGATGTCTGCATTATGTCTACATATTTCCCTGTTTATATGTATGTACATTTTATTTCCTTATTGTATGTGTATTCACTGGCCCAGCAACTTTCAAATTTTACTGTTGCTCATTGATGTATAACATTTGTAATCTTTTTACATTTACTTTCATCTGTGCTGTGTACATTGGCTATTATGCCGGGTAACTCTCACAATTATTGTTGTTGCCGCTTCATTACATAACACTTTGAAACAAATTAATAGATTTGTCTCATTGTTTGCTGTGAACATTGGCTAAACCTCTCTCACCTCATTCAAAGTCCCAGGGCGACCTCTTTTGTCTTTTTTTTGTACTATTAGGGATGGAGGTGTCAGAGGGGTCACACCAGACCTTTATTTTCTTTTTCTGACTTGGTCCCTAAGGACTGTCAGTGGGTTAGAATGGAGTCTGAAGCTGGTGCTTCTTCCCCAGACATTCCAGAGGCAGCAACCGGTGCCCCTGCACCTGCGGGCAGTCCTGGAGTCATTTTTTTGCCAGACTGGAAGCGGCATGCGGGTGTAAGGGGGGGTAAAAAGCGCCCCTCCCCCCGCCATCTCCTGGGGAATGTTCTGACTCAGACTCGGGCCTGGCTGCAGCTCAGGACCCCTGTTCTGGGATGTCAGAGCCTGGGCAATGAGGAGGACTCCTCGTCCGGGTCAACGCAGGACAGAGTACTTGTGGAAGCTCTGATCAACGCAGTAAGGGACACCCTTAAGCTAGAAGATACAGCTGGGACATCCACTGAGGTGTCTGTCCCTTTTAGGTCTCACAAACCGACCCGCTCTGTTAAGGTTTTTCCTTATGTAGATTTCTTTGACAAGTTCAAAGATAAGGAATGGGAACGGCCGCAGAGGTCCTTTGTGGTCCCTCTGCATTGCGGTCTGTTACCCATTTGAAGAGAGCCTTTTGAAAAAATGGCCTTCTCCACCTGTCGTTGACACCCCCCCCCCCCCGGTCTCCAGGTTGAACAAGGTAACCACTATCCCGGTAGAGGAGACCCCTGCTTTTAAGGGCCCTACTGATAAAAGGTCCGAAGCGGGGAGTCGGACTGTGTTCACCATGCTGGGGTCAGCATTGCGGCCGATAATGGCTGTGACTTTGGTGTCTCAGACACTCACTGAATGGGCTAAACGTATTTTTTTTTTTTTTGTTTATTTCAAGGAGCAGGGCCCACACGGACCACCATGTTACATAACAACAAACAATACAGGTAATGGTTCAACAATACCGATCACCTCTTAGAAAAGAAACTAACAGTAGGCAGTAACCATGCAAAACAGGTTCATAACAGTTGTAGTGTACAAAAATTGAATAATCCTCTCCTGCCTAGTGAGGAGAGAATGTATGTATAGGGTGAATCATGTTCGGGGTGTTGGTGATATCTGCGTGCAGGGGGGGATGGCAAATAATTACCTCCCCTATTACATGTTGCATATAGTATACCTCATTGTAAAGTATAAGGAGTCTCGTGGTCCCGTGGATCCAGCCCCCAGTTATTTTCCTTTTTTAATCAAGTAGTTGTCGTCGCCCCCCCACCCCCAGTCCCCCATTTGTGGGGAGCTGCAGCGCAGGCGGGCGAGGCCAACCGGGAGTAAGGGAGAGCATAATAAAGAAATTGAAGAGAAAAGGGAGTAGACAGAGTGTGGGATGGGGGGGGAAGAAGGGGGCATGGGAAGGGAGGGGGATTGCGTCCCGTGGCCACGAAGCGCACCTAGATCTTATGTTGGGTTGGGGTCCAATGTCCATCCGTCATCACGTGTAGACCTCCAAGTTAGTATCCTATTTTTGCTGTTCACTCAGTGTCATCTGAACCTAAGAGTTTGGCCTTCGTCCGAGTATATAAATATACTCCACAATCGCCAAGTTTTGGTGTACGTCTCGTGTCTTTCCTGTGCTGTTAAAATTAGATCTTCCATTTTTCTTATTTCCTCTACCTTACGAAGCCATAGTTTAATGGTCGGGGGGGATGGCAGACTTCCAACATAGTGGGATACAGGCTTTAGCTGCGTCTAATAAATGACGAAGTACTGATTTTTTTATAGATTCTGTCTGGAATGTCGGATGCATGTAAGAGGAAGAAGGCTGGGTCGTCTATAAGTGTCCTTTCAGTGAATTTCTGCATGGTCTCGCGTATCCCTGTCCAAAATTGTCAGTCTAGGGCAGGACCAAAAAATGTGTAACAGGGACTCCTCTTCCGTCTGGCAGTGCCAACAACGGTCTGATGTCAGTGGGAATAGTTTATGTAGTAATGCAGGGGTCTTGTACCATCTGGAGAGTATTTTGTAATTGGTTTCCTGGGTTTTTGCACATATGGAAGATTTATGGGTATACTTAAGAATATGTTGTCGTTTGGTGTCATTGAAATGGATTCCCAGCTCCCTTTCCCATTTGAGCAGTCCTGGGGGTGTAAATTCCTCTGGGGGTGCGTTCAGGAGAGTGTAGGTCAAAGAAAGTGTATGTGGTATGGGACCCCTCTCGTTGCACAAGTCCTCCAATGCCGTTAGTGTCTGGTCATTATCCCTCGGGGGTGGCATGGAGTTCAGGAAGTGACTCAATTGGAGTGCCCTCATAAAATCCAAACGGAACGGGCCTGTGGGGTCCGAGTTCCGTGGCTGATTTCCACCGCCCACCTGAGCTAAAATGGGAGGCCTGGTAGATGCCGGAGTCAGATAGACAGACGCTTTCGCAACCTGTCAGTCCTGGTGTGAATGATGGGTTCCCCAAAATGGGTTGTAGGGGCGAGTCCTGAGAGGAGAGAGGCGTCTGGGTCACTATTCGGGCGCATATCCTTGATGTATTGCCTATTAATGGGTGGGATTTAACTTCTGGTGGTAGTCCCAAGTAACACCATGGGGTGCCTGGGAGGGGGATCTCACTTTGCGTTTGTTCTATGGAGGTCCGTAGTTTGGTTTCTTGGTGGCGGCACCAGTCTATGAGCCTCACCAAATGCGTGGCTTGATAGTAGGCGCGAAGGTTAGGGAGCGCTAGGCCTCCGTGTAGCTTGGAGAGTACTAGTAATTTGTTAGCTAGTCTAGGCTTTTTCTTGGCCCATACGAATTCTGTAAAAATTGTCTGCACCCATTTGAAATATGTGACTGGGATGTGTATGGGCAGGGTTTGCATAAGATATAAAAACTTCGGGAGTATCATCATCTTTAAAATGTTGCAACGTCCTAGCCAGGAGTACAGGCCCGAGGTCCATTGAGTCAGCAATGATTTGACTTGTTTTAAAAGTGGGGGGAAGTTGAGCTCGTATAATTTTGACAGTGTGCTGGGTATATAAGTTCCCAAGTATTTAAGGGCAGTTTTGGTCCATTTTAATTTAAAACTGGATTGGAGGTGTGCGAGCTGAGAGTTGGGGATCTGTACGCCCATTGCCTCTGACTTGTCAAAGTTGATTTTTAGGTTGGAGAGTGTCCCATATAGAGTAAATTCGTGGAGAAGGTTTGGTAGTGATATTGATGGGTTTGAGAGGGAGAATAGCAAATCATCTGCATAAGCAGAGACTTTGTACTGGGTTTGGCCTATTGTAATACCTGATATGTTCGGGTTTTTCCTTATGTGACATAAGAAGGGTTCAAGGGATAGGGCGAACAGGAGGGGCGAAAGTGGGCAGCCCTGGCGCGTCCTGTTCGTAATTGGGAAGGGGTCTAAGAGTACTCCATTGGCTCTCACCCTAGCTGTCGGCGTCGTGTACGCTGCCTTTATCCACTTCATCATGTTATTGCCCAATCCTACATGTTTCAATGTGGCGAGCATGAATGTCCAATTCACCCTGTCGAATGCTTTCTCAGCATCTGTGCTGAGAAAGACGCTGGGTGCACCGGAGGTGGTGGCTTTATGGATCAGGTTCAATACTTTGATGGTATTGTCTCTAGCTTCTCTGGTTGGGACAAAACCCACTTGGTCTAGGTGAATTAGACGGGGTATGTGGGTTTGCAATCTAGTGGCAATTATTTTAGTGAACAGCTTGAGGTCCGTGTTCAATAACGATATTGGGCGGTAACTCCCACAATGGGACAGGTCCTTACCCTCTTTAGGGATCACCGCTATCTGGGCCTGTAATGTGGTGTCATGTAAATTACCTTCCTTACTGAGGTCGTTAAGCATGTTTACCATTTGATTTCCTAGAGAGGGAAGTAGGTTTTTATAGTATTGGACCGTAAGTCCATCTGGTCCTGGGGCCTTATTACGTTTCGTGTTCCTTATTGCCAGTTGCAGTTCTGTCAGTTATAGGTTCGTCCAGAAGGTCACGCGTGTCCGTCGGTAAGGTGGGCATTGTTGACTTTTTAATGTAATCCGTTACCTTCCCTGCTGTAGGGGGATTCGCCGGCAGATTATACAAGGATTGATAGTACAATTTGAATTCTTGGGTTATTTGCCGGGGCAGAGGTTTTTTTTTGGCCTGTTGTGGAGTATATGTGTGGGATGTAAGAGGCTGCTGTTTGGGATCGTAGGGATTGCGCAAGCAATCTACCGCATTTGTTCCCTGATTCATATACTTTCCTGCAGGAGATCTGCATTGCCGCCTTGGCTTTAAAGTGGAGTATATCCGTTATTTGCCTACGTATTGTGTCTAATTCGTTCCCCAGCAGTCTGGTCGGTGTCTGTTTATGTCTGGTTTCAAGTTTTTGGAGTTTGTCTATCAGTGTTGCAATTTGGGCTGTTCGCTGCTTCTTTAGCCTCGCGCCATGTTTTATCCAGTACTCCCCGTATGACCGCCTTGTGAGCTTCCCAGACCAGTCCCGTGTTACAATCTACCGTTAGATTTGTCTGGAAGTAGTGTGTGATTTCTTTTGTCACATCTGATACCACCTCCGGGTCTTGCAACAGGCTCTCATTGAGTCTCCAAGGTTGTCTCTGTCTCCTATTGTGGTCAGTTAGTGCATATTGCATAGAGACCGGGGCGTGATCGGACCACGTAATTGATCCTATACCCGTGTTCCTTAGTGCCTGAAGTTGGTTGTGTGGGAGTAACAAGAGGTCAATACGGGAGTATACCTGGTGCGTGCGAGAGAAGAAGGTGTAGTCTCGTTCTCCAGGGTGTGAGAGTCGCCATGTATCTATTAACTGCATGTCATGTAAAGTCTCGTGAATTGTCTTTTTCGGGCGCTACGGGAAGAGGATGATGTACCCGTAGAGGTATCTTCTGCTGGGATCAGGGGGACATTAAAGTCTCCCCCCACTATAAGCTGGCCTTCTGTGAAACCGCGGAGTGATAATAAGGTCTTTTTGAGAAAAGCGTCCTGTTGGCTGTTTGGGGCATACAGGTTGGCAATGGTCACCTTCTCGTCTCCTATTAGCCCTTTAAGAAATAGAAATCTGCCTGCTGGGTCAGCTCTTAACTCTACAAACTTCCAAGGGACTCTGGCTGCAATCTGGATAGATACACCCCGAGATTTGGCTTCTAGATAGGTGGAATGGTATACCATCGGGTACCATCTGTTCTTCAAAATCGGATATTTATCCTCTCTGAAGTGAGTCTCCTGCAGAAGTACAATATCTGCCTTCATGCGCCTCATGTCGTTTAACAGCATTTTCCTTTTTTCTGGGACATTCAGTCCTTTGACATTTAGGGTGACTATCTGTAGTGTATCCATGTTCACGGGAGGAAGGAGGGAACAAGGGAAAGTGGGTTGGGTAGGGGGAGAGAAATCGAGACGTATGGGGGTTTAGGGATCCAAGAGGATGAGAGAGGTCGAGAAAGAAAAAAGGTGAGAGCCGGTCTTCCCAGACCAGTCACAGGAAAGTATTTGCTCTCAGCAAACACCGTCCAGCAGTGCTACCTCTAAAGGTACAGCTAGTCGCTGTAGTACTACCTTGCCAGAACTAGCTGGGAAGGCGTCTTCCTATGTGAGGGAGTGATCAGCAAGGGCGAACAGGAGAAACTCCCCGCCCTTCCCGGCCTCCGGGCCTTAAGTGTATGTAAGAGTGTGAATAATTATACATTAAACATGTGAGTGGCAGCAACATATGGGTCACATAAAAACCGTCTAAATTAAAAAGAATAAAACATTATAGCATTAACATACAGATTGTTCAGGGTCTAAGCCCGGCAACCTTACCAGAGTATCTCTGAGGGGCATTGGCTGGCTGCAGTGAAGTGTTACAAAAGTGGATGCTAGTTCCTGGTCTCTAAGCAGTGCCCCTCCTCCCCCGACCGCGTGCAGAGGCCTGAAGGATAAGAGTCCTGGACGCCCTCTTCCGTAATCCCCGTGGGTGTACACGCAAACAGGGGAGAAGGCACACCACAGCAGCGACCTGCAAGTTCACTCATTTTCTAGTATCAGCCCCCCGTTATCCTTAGTCTAGAGAAAAAATCAACAGTACCTATGGCATCCGATCGATAGTTTCTAACCGTTCCCCTTCCTTGGTTCCAATATAGCCTCCACATTAAACATCAAGTCCCGGTGTGTGGCATAGATAGAAATCCGAGATCGCCCCTCCTCCCAGCACCCCCCAGTCCCCCAGGAGAACGACTCACATAGTCCTCCACTGCATGGAGCTTGATATCCAGGGGCCATTCATTTAGGTCTCCTCTCCTTCCATAGTGGTGCTGAGGGGGGACTGGCGGGTAGAGGGACCCGGGCCCAACAGGTAAAGAGGATGGGTCTCCCTTCCCAATGCCGAGGCGTTCAGCTAAGGTGTGCATAGCAAGGAGAGGTGCAGCCGCCTCCGAGCTTGTACCTAGAAGCCAGATCTTCTTCTGGCATCTGTGCATTTCTCTGGGAGAGCAAGGGAACCATCACCCGGGAGTCTCGAGGTCTGTGTGGAGGGGAGGGGGGTCTGCCCAAATGATAGAGTTTCAGCCACATCTCTAGCGGGCAAAGCTTTGTATAGATCCCTCCTGCAATGGAAAGATCGTCTCCTCAAACTCCAGAGCAGGGGTGTAGGTCCGAGACACACAGTAAGTGGGGTTTGCGCCTGTAAGGAGAGTAGTGGATATCAGATCGTGTGTCGATGGCTTTGCTTCTCTTTGACCTATCTACAAAAAAAAGGGGGGGCATATAGGGGCCGCAGCGCGCGGCGTGCAAGTTCCAGCATCCAGCAAACATTATGGTCATGTCACATACAGCACAGTCAAGCGAAAGAGAGAAAAAAAAAAAACATTTAGGGCTCACGTGTGCTGTCATCAGGAGCGGTACGGGACCTTCCCCGGGATCTCTGAGAGTGGGCAGGTGGGTTCGATCTCCCCGATGATGCGTTTGTGCGGCCAGTTGGTTTTGGGATTTTCTGTAGCCAATTTGGGACGCGTACAGGATCCGTTTCTAGGAAGCTGAAGAACGCAGGTAGGTCAGTAGGTGCACGTAGTGTAAAAGAGGAACGGTCTGAGCGAAAAATAACCGCCAGAGGATATCCCCATCTGTAGGTGCACCCCCGTCTTCTGGCTACCTCCAGAGCTGGCTTCAGCATGGCACGTCTTTGTAACGTGGCTCTGGACAAGTCTGGTAGGATCTGTATACTGGCGCCATCAAAATCAATGTCCCCATGTTCCCACGCCTTGCGCAGCATGATCTCTTTCTGGGTGTAGCGGTGTAGCCGACAGAGGAAGTCTCGGGGCCGCGCCGGGTCTGTAGATTTGGGGCCCAGAGAGCGGTGTACCCGGTCCATCTCCAGATTGGCAGGTGGATTCTCCCAGATCCTGTGGAATATGGCTGTTACTGTCATTGCCAGGTCTTCAGTGCCAGTGGCCTCAGGTATGCCTCGCAGCCGTAGGTTGTTGCGGCGGCTGCGGTCCTCCATCTCTTCTAAGTGGAACTGCATTTCTTGTGAGTCCCTAGCATATGTTTCCTGGGTCTGTTCTAGGGATCTTACCCTGGTTTCCAGAGAGGACAGCTGTGTCTCGCCAGAGGAGTCCCGAGTCTCTATAGAGTGCAGTTCCTCTCGGACCTCCTGTATCTCTTTGCTGTGGGCTTCCTCTATGCGTATAATCAGGCCCTCTATATCTGCTCTCGTGGGTACTGCCTCAATGTCTGCCCGTGTTGGTAGTGCCCTGAGCATGTCTCGGAGGTCCTCCATCTAGCCGGAACTGTGACTGTGAAGGGCCCGCCATGGTCGGTCTGAACAAGTCCAGAGTCCCCGTGAGGTCTTCTAGGTCCGGGGGAGGTACGTAGGTGCCTGCCTGCGGTGTAGTACAAGCTGTGTCTCTGCGAGTAACACGTGGCGTATTCTCGATGGCGCCCGAGGCCGGTCTCAGGTTGTTCCCAAAAAAACTGGAAATGCTCAGTTGTGAGTTGTTTTGGCGAGTCGCCGATCTCGTTCGGTATTTTGTGGGGTTGCTCATGCCGTTTTCACACATTTAAAGTGGCTTTTTGGTCCTCAGAGGTCGGGTCAGGCCGGGAGCCCCCCCCCCCTAGAGCATGACTCTACTCGGCCATTGCTAAGCCACGCCCCCTGAGCAGGCTATATATATATATATATATATATATATATATATAAAAAAAAAAAAAGGGGGGGGGCAAAGGTTCAGTGATGGGTTATTCTGGGCCAGGAGGAATGGGGAGGCAACTAAGAGGTGAAGCAATATGGCCGCCTCTCACCTGTGTCCTTCATATGTAGATCACAGCAGGCCTTCTCCAGCGTTCATCTGACAGCCTGTGGATCGTCCTCTTAAGCTGAGGCCGCCGTCGGAGGTGTCAGGAAAGGTTGATCTGCCTTAGAGTGCTGTAATCGAGCGCTGGGGATGCTGAGTAGGCCGCAAGATTAAGGATGGGCGTCTGGGATGGCTGTTAGGCGCCGGCTCCGGATGGTCGCGGATTTAGGAAGGCCAATGGGCTAAACTTTTGCACCAGGCAGTGGAAGAGCATCAGCTCCCACAGGAAATTGTAACACTGGCTGACCAGCTGGTGCAGGGTCTTGTGTACGTTTGTGATGCAACAGTGGATTTTAATTTCCTGGGCCTCTGTATCCGTGGTGGTCTTGCGCCGCCTGATATGGCTAAAATGCTGGTCCGCACACCAAGCTTCTAAGAAAGCTGACGGATTTGCCTTTCAAAGGTGGGAGGCTCTTTGGTGCCTCACTGGACGACATTATTAAGGATGTCACTGGAAGAGCAGACTTCTACCTCAGTCCACTAAAGGTAAGGAGCCGCGCCGTAAGTCGGGTCCCTCCTTTCCTGCACAAAAGTGGTATTTCTTTATCGTACATCACGGGACACAGAGCGGCATAGTAATTACTATGTGGGTTATAGAGCTTACCTTCAGGTGATGGACACTGGCACACCCAAGACAGGAAGTCCCCTCCCTATATAACCCCTCCCATATCGGGAGTACCTCAGTTTTGTTGCCAGTGTCTAAAGGTGTTGGTCACGGTTAAGCATGTATTCAAGTTAGCTCTGCGTATGGTCTTTGAGGCCTAAAGGCAAGCTATTCCGGATCCGTCCAAAGTGCTTCAATGCCAAAATGGACGGTACCCGGGCCTTGGGGAAGAAGATGTGGACCATCTACGAGGTTTGGCCTGTAATGCCTCTCTTAGGAGGGCTGGACCCTGGGATCCAGTACTCTGGTCAGACCCAATACCAAGAGGTTTTCTGGCAGGGTGCTGTACCTTTCAGTAGGACCCCGGTCCCTGAAGATCAAATGACGTTGCCCGCCAAGGGGGCGAAGTTTGGGCTGTCTGTTCCGAACAGGGTCCTGCGGCGGGGACCGGTAAGTGAGGGTCCCTGATTAACTTGGTCCAGCAGGGACCCTTCAAGACTAATGTGTTTGCTTGTATTTTACCTACATGGTATATTTCCCACTGTACCTGATGCCTAAAATATCTTTGATAAACCTGAAATGTATTTTCTTATGGTTCTATTGGACATTACGTAGTACCCCTGTTTGGCCACAGGAGGGAGATACTTGAGAATGTCTATATAGCTGGGCATACCTTCTATAAGTGTAATGCCTAGACAGATGGAGGAGCATTCTTCTATGTACAAGCTCTGCAGTACCCATCTGTAAAAATTTTACCATACCTGCTAGGGGGACCTGGAAACAGCGTTCTTAGACATGGCGCTGTGGTCTCCCTCTATAGTGTCAGCCAGGCTCCAATGTAAAACTGCAGCTCCCAGTGGGAAGCCTATGGAGGAAAAGGTCCTCCTGCTCCTCTCCCCATTCCTTCCAGGGAGCGTTTCTGGCGCGCGCGCTTCTGCGCATGTGCGGGCGTCCTCTGCTTTAAAAAGACAGCCTCTGCGAGACATGCTGTAAGAGGACGGACACATCAGCAGAGCTCCTTGGTGACATTTATTTTTGATATTATATTGGGCACACTACAGGTGGTGATACAGGAATCCCCAAGGCACATTAGTTTAGTCACCTGACTAGCTCTTATAGCAAGCTTGTACGCTAGACTATAGCTAGTAGTGGGTGCATTTTTGGCTGTAAATCCTTAGCTTGAGCTAGGACTATGCCTTCCAAGGGCTCTGGGAGTAAAAATCCTAGGAGGCTAAAGGGTTCGCCATCGGGCTCTGAGGATCTGGGGCTTGCTCCTACTAATATATCCTCCCCTGATAAATCAGAGGTAGTTACCTGAGGGGAGCCATCAGGAATGCTAGGTGCTGCGGCTGCCCTCAGTTCACCTGCTCCGGTATATGTGACAGAGGAGGCTTTTACCTCTGCTCTGGGGGGATTAGAACAAAGATTGACGGCATTAATCGCTTCCTCCCTGCCGGGAAAAAAGCGCGCCAGATCTCCATCTCCACCGTTAGAGTATCTAACAGCAGAGCAATTGTCTCAAGATGAAATTGATTTTCCTGCAGGGGATCAGGAGGATGATGCAGCCTCGGAGGAATCTACTTTAGAGGAACCGTTTTCAGCCTCTCAGGCTGAAAGATTGTTAGTTCAGTCTTTAACAGACATGGTTCGGTCAGCTTTCAAGCTGCCCCTTTCAGAACCAGCAACTACATCGGTTTCTTCATTGGGCTCTTTGAAAGCCCCACAAGCTAATGGTTCCTTTCCAGTGCATCCATTGCTAGAAAATCTCATCTAGAAGGATTGGGAACATCCTGATAAAAACTGTTCCTTCCTCCCAAAAAGTTTTCTGTGGTATATCTTATGGAGGAAAAGTTCACCAAAAAATGGAGCCTTCCTACTGTGGACGCTGCCATCTCCTCTGTGAACAAATCCCTGACATGTCCAGTGGACAATGTACAGATGTTTAAAGATCCAACAGATAAAAAGTTGGAAACCCTATTAAAGACTGCTTTTTCTACAGCTGGGGCTGTAACTCAGCCTGCAGTGGCAGCCATTGGCATCTGTCAGGCCTTGAAAGACCAGATGAAGCTGGCTTTAAAAGACATGCCAGTTCAGCAGGCGCAGGATTTAGCAGATCTACCTAGGGCTTTATGTTTTGCGGTTGACGCCATTAAAGATTCCATTCATCAGGCCTCCCGCCTTACGCTGGTGTTGGTACACATGCGTAGACTCCTATGGCTGAAAAACTGGTCAGCCGAGACGCCCTGTAAAAAGCTCCTGGCTGGATTTCCATTCCATGGGGAGCGGTTATTTGGCGAGGACTTGGATAAATACATCCAGAAAATCTCCAGTGGGAAGAGTACCCTTTTACCTGTTAAAAGGAAATTCAGGGGTCCTGCCTTTTAAGCGGCCCACCTCGCCAGTCCCAGGAACTTCAGCCTCTAAGCAGTTCCGACGGCCTCCCCGATCCAATCCTGGAGGGAGAGCTCAGGGACAGCCACAAGGTAATAAAAAACCCTGGAACCGAAGAAATACTAAACCAGCCCCCAAGTCGGCCTTATGAAGGGTCGCCCCCACTCAGACAAGTGGGGGGAAGACTTCTGTTGTTTTCAGGGGCTTGGCGAGAGACGATCCGGGACAGATGGGCTTTTTTCCACGGTATCCCTGGGATACAAGTTGGAGTTACAGGAATTTCCTCCTCCTCGGTTTATAACATCAAACGTCTCAAAAGATCCAGTAAGGAGAAGATCTCTCCTTTCGGCGTTAGACCGACTATTATCCCAAGGGGTAATTGTGGAGGTTCCGGTAAAGGAACAGAGGTTGGGATTTTACTCAAACCTCTTTACCGTTCCAAAGCCCAACGGAGATGTAAGACCCATACTAGATCTCAAAGGTCTAAACAGATTCCTAATCGTCAAATCGTTCCGTATGGAATAAATTTGGTCAATAGCCGCCTCCCTACAAGGGGGAGAATGGTTGGCGTCCATCGATATCAGGGACGCTTATTTACATGTTCCTATATTCTCCAGTCATCAAAAGCTTCTACGCTTTGCAGTGGAACAACGCCATTATCAGTTTGTGGCGCTACCCTTCGGGTTGGCCGCGGCTCCGCGAGTGTTCACAAAGATCTTGGCCCCTCTGTTGGCCGACTTAAGAACTCGGGGAATATCTATAAGGGCCTACCTGGACGATCTATTGATGATAGATCAGTCGACTTCCAACCTAAGGGTTGCTGTACACAACACGGTACAATACCTGAAATCCCGGGGCTGGGTCCTAAATCTGGACAAGTCGGTCTTGCAGCCAGCAAGATGACTCGAATATTTAGGCTTACTCATAGACACAGACCAAAGAGGTTTTTCTGCCTCAGGCAAAAATCTCTTCCTTAAGAGAACTAATTCAAGTGATCTGTGCAAAGAGACAGACATCCATTCGTCTTTGCATGCGGTTGCTGGGAAAGATGGTGGCCTCATTCGAAGCAGTTCCGTATGCTCAATTCCATTCAAGGAAATTGCAGAACGCCATCCTATCCGCCTGGAACAAAAAGGTTCAAGCCCTAGACTTCCCAATGTCCCTGGCGTCGTCAGTACGCAGGAGTCTATGTTGGTGGTTGGTACCCCAAAATTTACAAAAGGGAAAGTCGTTCATTCCAATCTCTTGGAGGGTAGTAACTACGGATGCCAGCCTTCTAGGCTGGGGGGCAGTACTGGAGCATTGTTCACTCCAGGGAAAGTGGTCGAATATCGAGAAGACCTTGCCCATCAACCTGCTGGAAATTCGGGCGGCACGGTTGGCCCTGGAAGCATGGACTTCCAAGCTACATGGGTCTCCTGTCAGGATCCAATCAGACAATGCCACAGCTGTGGCATACATCAATCACCAAGGGGGCACCAAGAGCGGTGCTGCCCAGAAGGAGGTGAATCATATCCTGATATGGGCAGAAAAACATGTCCCATGCATATCCGCTATCTTTATTCCAGGAATAGAGAATTGGAAAGTAGACTTCCTGAGTCGGCAGCAGTTATCCCCAGGGGAATGGTCTCTTCACCCCGACATCTTTCAATGTCAGAGATGGGGGACACCAGATGTAGGTCTATTCGCATCCAGGTTCAACAAGAAATTGAACAGCTTTGTGTCCAGGACGAGAGACCCGCTCGCTTGCAGATCGGATGCGCTGGTGTTCCCATGGGATCAGTTCGCACTAATATATGCGTTCCCTCCGCTGCAGCTTCTACCTCGACTCCTCCGCAGAGTCAGGATGGAAAGGAGGCCGGTGATTCTGGTAGCCCCAGCATGGCCTCGGAGATCCTGGTACGTGGAAATTGTAAGAATGTCTGTAGGCAAGCCTTGGACCCTTCCGCTTCGGCCAGACCTGCTCACGCAGGGTCCGATATACCACCCTTCTTTACAAACTCTAAATTTAACGGTCTGGCTATTGAATCCCACATTCTAAGAGAGAGAGGTCTCTCTAACACAGTGGTGTCTACGATAATCAATGCTAGAAAGCCAGTATCTAGACATATATATTATAGAGTTTGGAAGGCGTATGTGGCATGGTGTGAAGCCAAGAAATGCCATCCTCAGAAGTACGTCATAGGCAGAATACTTGACTTCCTACAGTGGGCTGTTGTCAAAAACCTAGCCTTAAGTACTATTAAGGGACAGGTTTCGGCCTTATCGATATTTTTTCAAAGGCCACTAGCTACACATTCGCTAGTAAAAACCTTCTTGCAGGGTGTGACTCGTATCAACCCACCAGTGAGGTCTCCCATATGTCCATGGGACTTAAACTTGGTTTCTATCAGTTCTTCAAAGACAACCTTTTGAACCATTACTCCACATTCCTTTAGTGCTCACCAGGAAATTAGTGTTCTTGGTAGCTATATCCTCAGCCAGGAGGGTATCGGAATTAGCAACTTTATCTTGCAAGGAGCCATATTTGATTATCCATAAGAATAGAGTGGTTTTACGTACACATCCAGCCTTTCTTCCGAAGGTCGTGTCAAGTTTTTATTTGAACCAAGATGTGGTTCTTCCTTCCTTTTTTCCCAAACCTAGTTCGGTGGAAGAGAAATTATTACCTTCTTTGGATGTAGTAAGAGCAGTTAAAGCCTATCTTGAAGCTACTGCTATAATTCGAAAAACTGATGTTTTATTTATTCTGCCAGAAGGCCCCAGAAGGGGCCAGGCAGCGTCGAAATCTACTATTTCTAAGTGGATTAGGCAGGTTATTATTCAAGCCTATGGTCTGAGAAAGAAGGTGCCTCCATTTAAAATTACAGCACACTCTACTAGAGCGGTTGGTGCTTCTTGGGCAGTGCATCACCAGGCCTCCTTGGCTCAAATCTGTAAGGCCACAACTTGGTCTTCAGTCCACACATTCACAAAATTTTATAAGGTGGATGTAAGAGGTCATGAGGATATCGCCTTTGGGCGTAGTGTGCTGCAGGCTGCAGTATAGATCCTCATGCCTGATGGCGCCCAGCTTGTTATGGTGTCTCCCTCTCCTCATTTTGGCATTGCTTTGGGACATCCCACATAGTAATTACTATGCCACTCTGTGTCCCGTGATGTACGATAAAGAAAATTAGGATTTTTATAACCGCTTACCTGTAAAATCCTATTCTTGGAGTACATCACGGGACACAGAGCTCCCACCCCTCTTTTGGGGACACTTATTGCTTTGCTACAAAACTGAGATACTTCCGATATGGGAGGGGTTATATAGGGAGGGGACTTCCTGTCTTGGGTGTGCTAGTGTCCATCACCTGAAGGTAAGCTCTATAACCCACATAGTAATTACTATGCCGCTCTGTGTCCCGTGATGTACTCCAAGAAAAGGATTTTACAGGTAAGCTGTTATAAAAATCCTATTTTTGGTCACTCAGGGCCCGCTAGCAGACCCTCCCAAGCCGATAAGGCTTCGACTGGGGGACAGAAGCATCCCTGGGTGCGCAAGCAATCCAAGCCCGCTTTAGCATGAAGTCTTGCTGCCACCCGATTCTTAGGTGGGGGGGCGCCTTCGCGAGTTCGCAGCTTGGTGGACCTCCCTGCTTTCCGACCAGTGGGTTTGTGAAGTGATCACTTCAGGGTACAAGATCGAGTTTCTTTCTTGTCCACCAAACAGTCTTTCTCTCAAATCTGCCTCTCCTGCCAGCTCGTCGGACTGCCCTGCTGGGGGCAGTGCAAGACTTGTTGAGGTGCGGGGTGATCATACCCGTACCATCGCAGGACAGGTTTCAGGGCTTCTACTCAAATCTGTTTGTGGTCCCAAAGAAGGACGGAGTTCGTCCATTCCTAGATCTCAAGGCCCTCAATGCCTTTGTGAAGGTTGGGAAATTCAGGATGGAATCGTTTTGCTCGGTGGTAGCTGCGCTCCACCCGGGGGATTTTCTGGTGTCCTTGGACATCAAGGACGCATACTTGCATGTCCCCATCTGCGTCAGGCATCAGAGGTTCCTGCGTTTCGCGATCGGGGGAGACCGCTATCAATTTGTGGCTCTCCCCTTTGGCCTAGCATCGGCACCAAGAGTTTTCACCAAGGTGCTCGCCCCGATTCTAGTTTTGCTGAGACAGTGAGGCATTGCTGTCGTGGGCTACCTAGACGATCTTCTTCTGAGAGCTGCTTCACGCGCAGAATTAGAGGACGACGTGTCTATAGCCAATCAGACTCTCCGAGAATTTGTTTGGGTACTGAACCTCCAGAAGGTCGGTGTTAGTACTGACTCGGCGCCTGGAATACCTGGGGCTGATTCTGGACTCCTCGGAGTCGAGAGTTTTTCTTCCTCCAGAGAAGTTGCAGACGCTCCAGGCTGCGGTGAGGGTGTTAACATCCCGCAAATGGTCGTCTCTCTGTTTCTGCATGAGTCCTGGGCCTCATGGTGGCCTCATTCGAGGCAGTACCGTATGCCAAATCCCACACGAGTTTTGCTGAAGGAGATTCTGTCCAAATGGAACATTTGGCTGACATCCCCGGCACTTCAGTCCGGGAATTCGTTTCTTCCTTTCCACTGGACTGTGATCACGACGGACGCCAGCCTGACAGGTTGGGGGGGGGGGTCTGGGGGGTTCAGTCGGCCCAGGGCCGCTGGACTCCAGAAGAATCTCTCCTGCTGATCAATGTCCTCGAGCTTCGAGCAATCAGGCTATGCCTCTCCAAGTGGTCAGAGACTTCTAGGGCGTCCAGTCAGGATCCAGTCAGACAACACCATGGCGGTGGCTTAGGTCAACCATCAGGGAGGAACCAGGAGCTCGGCCGCAGTGTTGGAGGGCGCTCACATCCTAAGGTGGGCTGAAAGGAGCGTTCCGGTTCTATCGGCTGTTTACATTCCGGGCGTAGAAAACTGTCAGGCGGACTATCTAAGTCGCCAGATGCTGGACCAAGGAGAATGGTCGCTACACCCGGAGGTGTTTCAACTCCTTTGTCAGAAATGGGGCACACCAGATGTGGATCTCCTGGCCTCTCGACTCAACCGCAAGGTGTCGAGGTTTGTGGCCAGGTCCAGAGATCCCTGGGCAGACGCGTCAAGACGCGTTAGTGACTACATGGGGTCAGTATCGGCTAATTTATGCCTTCCCCCACTGAAGTTGCTTCCTCGTCTGCTCCGCAGAGCTGAGGCCGAGGGGATTCCGGTGATTCTACTCGCCCCGGCATCCCTGGTACGCCGACCTGGTGCGCCTGGTGGCGGACGCTCCCTGGCGTCTGCCAATGCGGGAGGACCTTCTGTCTCAAGGTCCCATACTTCATCCTGCTTTACAGTCGCTTGCTTTAACGGCATGGCTATTGAAAGCCAGGTACTAAGGGACCGTGGTTTGTCAGACTCGGTAATCTCCACCATGTTGAGGGCTCGGAAGTCATCTTCCCGGAAGATCTACCATCGCACTTAAAAGGCTTACATGTCTATGTGTGAAGAGATGGATTGGCGCCCACGGGCATACTCGGTTTCTCGGATCCTGCTGTTTTTACAGCGTTGAGTGGATCAGAAACTGCCCTTAAGCACTATTAAGGGACAGATTTCATCCTTAGCTGTTTTCTTCCCCCTGGCGGCTCATTCATCGGTAAGCACGTTTGTGCAGGGGGTCCAACACGTGATTTCCCCGATTAGACCACCGCTCCCTCCGTGGGACTTGAATCTGGTGCTCTCGGTACTTCAGGAATCTCCTTTTGAGGACATCGGGGAGATTCCTCTCCACACTTTCTCAGAAAGTCGCCTTCCTAGTAGCCATTACATCGGTCAGAAGGGTTTCTGAATTGGCAGCCTTGTCCTGCAAGTCACCTTACTTGGTCCTCCATAAGGATAAAGCGGTGCTAGGCCCGCAACCCTCATTCCTTCCTAAGGTAGTTTTGGCTTTTCACTAAACAAGGACATTGTACTTCCATCCTTGTGTCCTCATCAGACCGACCGTAATCCAGGCCTATGCCCTTAAGGGGCAGGCGCCTCCCTTTCCTGTCGCGGTGCATTCGACCAGGGCAATTGGTGCCTCATGGGCTTTCCGACATCAAGCGTCTGTCTCGCAGGTGTGTAAGGCGGCGACCTGGTCGTCCGTTCACTTCTTCTTAAAGTTTTACAAGGTTGATGTGAGTGCATCTTCGGATGCTTCTTTTGGCCGCAAGGTTTTACAGGCGGCTGAGTTTGCAACTCCTCCGTTGAGGAGCTCTGTTTGGGGTGAAGTTAGTTTTTTTGATTGCTGTTCCCACCCCTCGTTTTTCTGACACTGTTTGGGGATGTCCCACAAGTCAAGAATTAAGGAGCTGTGTCCGTCCATGGACGAAAAGAGAAAATAGGATTTTTGTACTCACCGTAAAATCCTTTTCTCTGTCGTCCATGGACCCTCCCCTCCTTTTTTAAGTTTGTACTGCTTTTTGACAAACTGAGCTGCTAGCTGCAGGGTGAGGGGTTATGACCGGAGGGACCGCCCCCTGGGCGGGGCTGTTCAACTCTGTTAAAGTTACATGTATTTAGATGACTAACATGTCTGCCTAGTCCTCTCCTAATAGACGGAACATAACCCACAAATCAAGAATTAAGGAGCTGTGTCCGTCCATGGACGACAGAAAAGGATTTTATGGTGACTACAAAAATCCTATTTTCTCTTCCACCCAGCCTTGCCCCCTCACTTGAATGGCAGCGCATGCAAATTAGTAGCTAGATGCTCTCTTCCCACCCCGCCAGTGCTGCCCTGTCACTAAAGGCAGTAGCGTTCAATCCTACTGATTGGAAAAATAATTTGATTTAGAAAACCGCTAAATTAGGGAATTTTTTTTTTTTAATCTGGTGCATAATAAAATGAATAACAAGTAGAGATGCCTTTTTTGTACATAAGGAGCTTTCATCCTATACAGGGTTGCTCTTCATGCAGCCATGCACATAACTCAGTCTATGCTCTACATATCATTGTATAAAATTGCCCACTGTCTCTGCACCCTTATACATGCAGCCAAAGCACAGATTGTCTGCACACCATGGATTGCCAGCTACACAGGACTCCTTCTTTAGGCATGCAGAAATTGTATCATGGAAGATGTAGAATTTCCAGTGTTCCTACAGACACAGGAAATAATGTTCACATAATGTGAGAGGGTCCCGTCCACAACCCAGTACTATTCATAAGCTTTGGGACAGTTTGTGATGACATAATTGCAGTTTTTATGAGGTGATTAAAATCCTTAGACATATTTTTCAGCATAAAAAAGGCCATTTGGGATTCTTATGACAGCATAGGACTGTACTCCTATAGGACTGTAACCTTAGCTAATACTAGAACACATTGTACTGTGCAAGAGATGGCACATAATTGCTAATTATAGGACAGCTACTATTCTGTAACAAGTTAATCATATACCTCCATTACTTTAACTAGTATACGGTTTTGTAAATGCATAATTCAACTGCATTGGGTGTTCAAGTGCATCTGCAGAGATGCATGTATGTCTCAGTTCATACCAATGCAGGTGCGATGGAGCGTGCTCTTGCGTGTTCTGTGCAGCTCATGCAACAGAAGCGCCTGATCAAAGTGCTGCACGACTGCAAAAGGGCTGTGCATTTATGTGCAACGCACCACGAATTTAGCCATATTTAAAAATGAGACCACAAAAACAAAACAAAAGCAAAAGGTTTTACTTATGACGAGATACCATATGTTATTTTAGCAATACTGTTATGCTCAGCTTGAGTTTTAGTGATTTTGTACAAAAGAAACAGTCATAACCTCCATACATGGGACATCTTGTTACACAACACAGGTGCTAGGCAACATGATATAGTTCAAATTTATGCATTTACATATGATGTGAAATTACCCAGAACCTCAGCTCTTTGAAAATGGCTGGTAGATGACTGACTGAATCCAAGGGTATATTGCTGTCATTTTGTCCGCATCACTTCCCAGCACAAACACAAGTTTGCCTAATGACAGAATGTGGGTGGAAAAATAATAATGTGATTGTTTAGAAATGCTTTTGTTTTCCTTGGTTTTTCATCAACTATTAACCGCTTGAGCTTCGGAAGGTTTTGGCCCCTTCATGACCAGGGCATTTTTACCTATTCAGCACTGCTACTTTAACTGCCAATTGCGCCGTCGTGCAATACTATATGCAAATAAAAATTTGTATAATTTTTTTTTCCCCTCAAATAGCTTTCTTTTGGTGGTATATCCAATAAAATCAAAATTCTTCATAAATTTAGGCCAAAATATATTTTGCTGCATGTCTTTGGTAAAGAATAAAATAAAAATCCCAATAAGTGTATGTTTGCGTCAGTTATAGCATCTACAAACTATGGTGTGTGTGTGTGTGTGTGTGTGTATATATAGTGTGTGTGTGTATAATGTATATATATTCGGGCTGTTACTGATTAAAATTTTCGTGTTCGATTAATCGTTTAAAAAAAAATAATCGATTAAGCAACTAATTTCGATTAATTATAACGCACATACAGATCCAACTACTTTTAGCTGATCTCCTTGTAGTCTGATTCCCAGTGCAGCTACCAACCACTGGAACAATGATTAGCAGGATAAAAAGAACACACAAAGGCAGCGCTCTATGGGAATAGCATTAAAACTTTTATAGTCTTCAAGTAGGTAACAAAATAAATATTGCACTGGAGATAAAATCGATGTAGCTACATAAACTGTAAAAATGGTGCGAGTAATACCAAACGGTAGCAAAAGCAGTCATAAAAACATGTAGCTAAGTATGATACTGGTATAAAAATGTGTACAATGATACCACTGCTGAATCCAGATGAGGAGGGGTTAACATCAGTCCGTCGGCATGTAGATGTCCCGTTAAGGGAACTATCACAACTCCCAGTGGATGGCTGTAGAATCCCAGGTTGATGGAGGGAAGTGTAACAGCCCTTGCATGTGGCAGATAGTAAGGTCCCGCCGGCATGCAGATATGAAGGCACAGCAAAGGAGCCCTTCAGATGGCCACGGCAAGCCCCGCCGGCGTCTGTGACTTCACCGGATCTCCGACGGAACTCCCTGAAGAACCGGAATTTTGATCGATCAAAAAACTTAATCGATTAATCGAGGAATTAATAGTTAATTTCCACAGCCCTAATATATGTAATATATATATATAAATGTGTGTGTGTGTGTGTGTATATGTGTATATATATGTGTGTGTGTGTGGTGCGCATCTTCACTGGCCTCACGATTCGATTACGATTATCATGTCAACGATTCGATTGCACGATGCATCAAGATTACTGCACACGGTTTTCATAAAAAAAATTCAAGCAGTCAGGAGAACTCCATTTTTTTATTTTATCTGTTCTTAAAAAAATAAAATAAAGACCACACTCCCTGCATGCAGCAAAGTCTAAACACAGCAAACAACAACTTAGAGGAGTTCCAGGCTCGCCCCCAAAAAAAAATACTAGAGAAGATGGTCAGACTGCAGACATGATGCTGGAGATGGTCAGAGACTGCAGACATGATGCTGGAGATGGTCAGAGACTGCAGACATGATGCTGGAGATGGTCAGAGACTGCAGACATGATGCTGGAGATGGTCAGAGACTGCAGACATGATGCAGGAGATGGTCAGAGACTGCAGACATGATGCAGGAGATGGTCAGAGACTGCAGACATGATGCAGGAGATGGTCAGAGACTGCAGACATGATGCAGGAGATGGTCAGAGACTGCAGACATGATGCAGGAGATGGTCAGAGACTGCAGACATGATGCAGGAGTTGGTCAGAGACTGCAGACATGATGCAGGAGTTGGTCAGAGACTGCAGACATGATGCAGGAGTTGGTCAGAGACTGCAGACATGATGCAGGAGTTGGTCAGAGACTGCAGACATGAGGCAGGAGTTGGTCAGAGACTGCAGACATGAGGCAGGAGTTTTTCAGAGACTGCAGACATGATGCAGGAGTTTTTCAGAGACTGCAGACATGATGCAGGAGTTGATCAGAGACTGCAGACATGATGCAGGAGTTGGTCAGAGACTGCAGACATGATGCAGGAGTTGGTCAGAGACTGCAGACATGATGCAGGAGTTGGTCAGAGACTGCAGACATGATGCAGGAGATGGTCAGAGACTGCAGACATGATGCGCCAAGTAGCCAGCACTGGTTTCTAATGCGCTGCTGCTGCCATGGAGACAGAGACCAGCGCTGTCAATAGTGGTGCCAGGACAGCAACCCTGGTCGTTCGCCCACTGGTCCACTGTCGGAGGATTCCCCCATCCGCCTGGAATGTGTAGATGGGGGAATTGGATCATATTTTTTTTTCCCAGTGTAATGACCAAACGGGAAAAAAAAAAGCGATCACTATATGAGCTGCATAGGTGGCTTGGTGCTAACTGGATCTTGGAAGAACAGAGCGGGGGAGGGAGACAGATAGGGGAGAGAAAGGGACAGCTCAGTGATCGATGTGTAATGAAAAATGCAGTGCTTACTCATTCAGGGACGAGGCTGGAAGTTCACACAGCTTGGAATGTGTAGCTGCTGACTGTTCTTCATATCTCCCGCGCACATCTCCCCCCTCTCTCTCCTTCACAGCTGTACGTCGGGATAGGAGAGTGGGCGGGCCGGGCAGACACGGGGAGAGAGGAGGAGGAGGGGCAGCTGTATGCAATGCTGCATTGTTCCATTGCTGGGAGGGGGAGTTAACTTTGCTGGGCTGTGTGTGAGACGAGTGTCCGAGAAGACACTCCACACAGCTGCAGCCACCGGCCCCTAAATGTACAGACTGATTCTCCTGTCCTACGGACGGGAGAAATCAGTCTGTTTTCTCAAACTGTCACAGCTATAATGGGAGGCTGGAGAAACTGCATTGCCCCCCACAGTGCAGGATCTCCAGGGACTTCGGCAACACTGATTGTTCTGCCACTCCCACAGATGTGATGACAGCTACATTGATCGGTCTCACAGCTCCGTGCGGCTCTGGCTCTGCGCCCGCCCATCGGGGAGATGAGGGGTCACTGTCCGTGTGTCCACAGGTACAAATCCTGAGGAGGGGGAGAGCCTGGGTGGGGGCAGCATGCTGAGGCTATATCATCCATTGACTGGGGAACGGCACCAGGCTCAGCCAGCCAATCCGTGAAAGACACTGCTGTGCGGGGGGGAGGGGGAGGAGCATAATCGATTAACACTGGCTACCGCATCGATGCCGAATCGAGAAGGGCAAAATCGTGATGCATCAATGCGGCGATCATTTTCAACACCCCTAATATTTGCACTTTTTTTTTTTTTTTTAATTGATCAATTCTATTGTACTGACGGCCTATGTCCTTTCTTGAGGCCCTAAAATGCCAGGACAGTACAAATTACCCCTTTTTGGAAAGTAGACAGTAAGAGGCATGGCAAGTTTTAGGAAGTTGTAATTTCTCTTTTGTCCATGGACGGACACAGCTCCTCAATTTTTGACAGTAGGGTTATATTCCGTCTATTAGAGGACTAGGCAGACATGTTGGATATTTAAAAACATGATGTAACTACAGCAAAGCTGAACAGTACCGCCCAGAGGGCGGGCCCGCTGGTTATAACCCCTCACCCTGCACTCAGCAGCTCAGTTTTTACTCTTTCAACCATGGACCGACACAGCTTCTCTATTGACAAAGTGGGTATTATCTGTTATTTATGAGTGACTAGGCAGAAAAACTTGTAAAATGTGTTGCATCACACCTTCTACAGGACCGCCCAGGAGGCGGACCCCCCCCCCCCGGGTATATCCCCTCACTCTGCATCTCGCAGATCAGATTTTTCTGTCTAGCAAGGAGTAGGACATGGCTCCCTTCGGGCCCATTGGTCCAGGGAAAGATTTTTTTTATTTTTTGCTTTTTTGGTTCCTGCGATCTTCGATCAACTGCCGACTGGGTGACAGGCTGGGTCCTCGATCCTTGTAGTCCCCCCAGTTTCGGCCATCGAGCATGTGCCAACCCTAGCTAGTTTTTCTGAAGAAATGGACCTCTCCCCCGATGGTGGACTCTTCGGTGTCCAGACTTAATAAAGCTACCACAATTCCAGTGGAAGGGGCTCCTGTTTTCAAGGACCCTGTGGATAAGAAAGCTGAAGCACTCACTTGCTTACCTGTACACAGTGGTAGGCTTAGCGGTGCGCCCGGCATTGGCTGGGGCCTTAGTGTCTCAGACACTGAGTGGGCAAAATTGCTGCTCCAGGTGTTAAAAGAGCGAGATGCTCCTCCTAATGATATAACTTTGGCCGACCAGTTGGTACAAGGCCTTAAGTTTGTCTGCGGCACACGTCCCCTGTTCTGACATGTCAGAAGATGCAGACCAGGACCATTCGGGCAGTGAGGAATACTCCGTGCCTGGGTCAGCGCAGGAAAAGGCGCTTGTTGGAGCTCTTATCACCACAGTGCGGGAGACTCTACGGCGGGGGCATCTACTGAGGTGTCAGTCCCTTTTGGGTCCCACAAGCCGGCCCGCACTGCTAAGGTTTTTCCCTAACTAACTTGCTTTGATAAGTTTATATACAAAGAATGGGAACGACCACTGCTGGCTTTTTCAGTCCCAAAGCGCTTAGCGGTCTGTTACCCCTTTGAGGAGAGTGTCTTGAAAAAATGGACATCTCCCCCGATTGTGGAAGTCGGTGTTGGTGCCAAATCAGCGCCTGGAATACTTTGGCTTGATTCTGGACTCCTCAGAGGCGAGGGTTTTTCTCCCTTTTAGAAAAGTTGCAGACTCTTCGGGCGGCGGTGAAGCTGTTGGCATCCTGCAGGTGGTCGTCGCTGCACTTTTGCATGCGAGTCCTGGGTCTCATGGTAGCCTCCTTCGAGGCGGTACCGTATGCTCAATTCCACACTCTTCTTGCAGAAGGAGATCCTGTCCAAGTGGGACAAATCTCTGTTGTCCCTGGATTGTCAAATCCGGGTGAGCCAACTAGTCAGGGCCTCCCTGGTCTGGTGGCTGAGATCTCCGGCCCTTCAGTCCGGAAAGTCGTTCCTTCCCTTTCACTGGACGGTGATCACGATGGACGCCAGCCTGACCGGTTGGGGGAGAGTTTGGGGCGTACAGTCGACAGGGTCGCTGGATGCAGGAAGAATCCCGCCTGCCGATCAATGTGCTGGAACTTCGGGCGATCAGACAGTGCCTCGCCACATGGTCACAGAGGCTGCAGGGACGTCCAGTCAGGATTCAGTCAGGCGCCATGGCGGTGTATGTCAACCATCGAGGAGGAACAAGAAGCTCGGCCGCAGCATTGAAGGTCGCTCACATCCTGCGGTGGGCGGAGCATGCGGGCTCTATCGGCCGTGTACATTTCGGGTGTAGAGAACTGGCAAGCGGACTACCTAAGTCGCCAGATGCTGGACCAAGGAGAATGGTCGCTACACCCGGATGTGTTTTGACTCTTTTGCATGAGATGGGGCATGCCAGACGTGGTTCTCCTGGCTTCTCGACTCAATCGGAAGGTATTGAGGTTTGTGGCCAGGTCCAAAGATCCCTGGGCGGACGCGACAGAAGCGTTGGTGGCTCCGTGGGGACAGTATGGGCAAATTTATGCCTTTCCCCCCCGCTAAAACTTCTTCCGTCTGCTCCGCAGAGTGGAGACCGAGGGGATTCCGGTGATTCAAATTGCCCCAGATTGGCCTTGGCGTCCCTGGTACGCCGACCTAGTACGCCTGGTGACGGATGTTCCTTGACAACTGCTGTTGCAAGAGGACCTGTCACAAGGTCCTATACTTCCTCCTGCTTTACAGTCACTGGCTTTAATGGCATGGCTGTTGAAAGTCAGGTACCAAGGGATCGGGGCCTGTCTGATTCAGTCATTTCCACCATGCTGAGGGCACAGAAGTCATCTTCTCGGAAGATCTATCATCGTACGTGGAAGGCCTACATCTCTGTGTGAGGAGATGGTGGCTTCCACGGACATATTCGATTTCCAAGATCCTGCTGTTTTAACAGCGTGGAGTGGATCAAAAACTTGCCCTAAGCACCATTAAGGGACAGATTTCAGCCTTGTCTGTTTTCTTTGAACGACCCTTAGCGGCTCATTCACTGGTGAGTATGTTTGTGCAGGGGGTTCGACATGTGGCTCCTCCGATTCGTCCACCACTGCCTCCATGGGATTTGAATCTGGTGCTCTCAGTGCTTCAGAAACCTCCTTTTGAGAACATTAGAGATTCCCCTTTTGACACTCTCTCAAAGTTGCCTTTCTGGTGGCTATTGCATCAGTCAGGAGGGTTTCTGAGTTGGCGGCCTGGTCTTGCAAGTCTCCCTACTTGATCCTCCACAAGGATCGCGTGCTGACGTCATCACATTTCTAACACAGAGTCACGGAAAGACGGGCTGTGGAAGCCGGCCGGCTACACTATATATTTTTACACGCCTAATAATCTACACAACATTGTAAGTGCGGTTCTTTTATTTTAATAAATTTGTTTTTACTGTATCACGCTATGGTGGATTTTTCTTTTTCTGCCATGACGCATATGATGAGCTGAAAAGGGATCGGAGGTCCATCTACTACACTGGTGGAGGCAGCTGATTGCGTCACTTGGAGACCCTGGCAGGGGTAGCAGCCGCAGGGATCAGTGGCTCTGGTAAGCGGCAGTCTTATTGGAGGTGGTGGACTTTTTCTTGTACTGGAATACAGCACTTTTTCTCGGGTGTTTTATCGTTTGAAGTCACAGATGCATGTTTAGAAGATATCTCTATCAACTGAATATCAATGCTAATTTTGCAGACTACTTATTTTTACATCAATTTAAATGTGAACTGATATATGGACTTTTTATATGCACTGATGCACTTTTTATGCGATTTGTTCGCATGGGAGGGTACTACTCTTGTTTTTTTTAGCCCATGCTAGTCAGTTGTACATGCAATCCTCTTCCTTGTGTGCAGCATAATATGCATCAGTGATTGGACTTACTGGTCTTATATTTATATAGATTTATTTCACGATTTTGCGCAGCTTGATTTTTTATTATAAAGCAGTGCTACGCCCGCAGCCTTCGGCTGTTTTAAGGTTGCAATTCCTCCGTTGAGGAGCTCTGGTTGTTTTGGGGTGAAGTTTGTTTTGATTGCTGTTCCCACTCCTCGTTTTTTGACACTGCTTGGGGACGTCCCTACTGTGTCAATTGAGGAGCTGTGTCCGTCCATGGACGAAAGAGAAAATAGGATTTTTGTACTCACCGTAAAATCCTTTTCTCTGAAGTCCATGGACGGACACAGCACCAACTCCTCCTTTTTATGTTTGTACTGCTTTTTGACGAACTGAGCTGCTGAGTGCAGGGTGAGGGGTTATAACCAGAGGGCCCGCCCCCTGGGCGGTACTGTTTAGCTTTTCTGTAGTTGCATGTTTATAAATATCTAACATGTCTGCCTAGTCCTCTCCTAATAGACGGAATATAACCCTACTGTCAAGAATTGAGGAGCTGTGTCCGTCCATGGACTTCAGAGAAAAGGATTTTACGGTGAGTACAAAAATCCTATTTATTTTTTTTTGTCACAACTTATTGGAAAATAAAGAAATTAAATAAATATTTTTTTAATTTATTTTTTATACATACTGTCACTAGTGCAGTACTAGTCTGACTGGTCATCCTATGACTGGTGTGGCGGTGATAAGGGACACTGGTGACACAGTTTGAATTAAAAAATAAAAATGTACTATTTTTTTTTTTTTAACTGTTTGCTGTTACAATGATGATCATTGTAACGGCAAAGTTTTCCTGGGTTACTACTTTCATGACCGCTGTATTTACTAGTGATTGGCTACAGCTAATTACATGGTACAGGGTGCTGTGATTGGCCCAGGTACCATGTGATGGCTGTGGGCCAATTGCAACAAAGGAAATACAGCTGTTATGAACGCATTCATTCATTACAGCTTTGTTGACATAGTGATCATGTGATTGCATAGCGATCACATGATCACCAGGAACCGCAATCCACTGTGTCTGGTGGACACAGCGGTTGCAAACGCTATGCACGCCCATAACCTGCAGCAGGCTGCTTGATGTAGATATGTACAGTGGATATAAAAAGTCTACACACCCTTATTAAAATGTCAGGTTTCTGTGATCTGAAAAAATGAGACAAAATACATTTCAGAACATTTTCTACTTTTTTAATGTGACCTATAAACTGTACAACTCGATTGAAAGGCAAACTGAAAAATCAAAAACAAAAATGTGGTTGCATAAGTGTGCACCACACACCATAACTGGGGATGTAGCTGTGTTCAGAATTGAGCAATCACATTCAAACTCATGTTAAATGGGAGTCAAGTACACACCTGCCATCATTTATAGTGCCTCCAAATAACATTCAGCTGTTCTGATAGGTCTTTCCTGACGTTTTCTTAGTCGCATCCTACAGCAAAAGCCATGGTCCGCAGGGAGCTTCAAAAGCATTAGAGGGATCTCATTGTTAAAATGTATCGGTCAGGCGAAGTGTACAAAAGAATTTCCAAGGCATTAGATATACCATGGAACACAGTGAAGACAGTCATCATCAAGTGGAGAAAATATGGCACAACAGTCACATTACCAAGTACTGGACGTCCCTCCAAAATTGATGAAAAGACCAGAAGAAAACTGGTCAGGGAGGCTGCCAAGAGGCATAAAGCAACATTAAAGCGGAGGTTCACCCTAAATCTAAACATTTGCTCATCCCAATTAGTATAACATTTATAACAACATTTGGCAAATAATTATCTTGTTCGTTTTTTTATTTACCTTGATTTTCGTATTAAACAGGGACACTTCCTGGTATCCCTCCCGCGGGAGTGGGCGTTCCTTTACTTTCCCCAGCGCCCCAATGCCTCCTGGGAGTGCAGTGTCATGCTTTCCCAGGAGACAATTCACCACCTCGTCATCAGCTTCATCAGCTTGACAGTCTCAGAGCGCTCGTTCTGAGCTGCAGCTGATGTTAGCATACAGGACAGGAGAGCTGCGAGATGTGTTTTCTTTTCACATTCCTCAGTGAAATCAGCGCTCCTGTCTCCTATACTCTGGCTCCTGTCCTGTATGCTAACATCAGCTGCAGCTCAGAACGAGCGCTCTGAGACTGTCAAGCTGATGACCTGTAAAATGTAAAAAGAAAAGCACATCCCGCGGCGGCTCCCCCCACACCCCCCCCCCCCTCTAACAACTTCACAGTATGTGTCCGTTGTGATGGCAACAGTGCAGTGGGAGAAAAGCATTCACGCTTCCCGGAAGTATTTGCTTGTGGGCTTCACAATGCCCACAAGCAAAATGGCAATTTCCAAAAGGATTTTTATAAGTTCTAATTTAGAACTGATTCTGACTGGGGAGACTGGGAAACATCTGATACGTGAGTAAATACATGAGAAAGTAATACTCAACCAATGCAATGTAAAAAAAAAAAAAAGATATACCGCGGAACCTCCGCTTTAAGGGAGCTGCAGGAATATCTGGCAAGTACTGGCTGTGTGGTACATGTGACAACAATCTCCCGTATTCTTCATGTCTGGGCAGAGTTAGGGCTGGGCGATTTTCCCCCCAAAAAAAAATCAGCGTTTTTTTTTTTCTTTTTTTATAAAAAACTAGATTTTCGATTTGATTTTTTTTTTTAATTATATTAAAGTGCATCAACAAACAAAATTGCAAAGGCAAACCCTTTCTCTAACTGCAAAGTCAGTGTGGAACAAAGATTGTTAAACATCCAAATTATTAATACTGTATTTGGATTTAGCTAATAAAACAAAAAATCCTGAGGTTACTCTTAGTTGAATTGAACTTGGCCTGTGCCCATGCCTCACTGTGCCCATGCCTCATTGTGCCCATTCTTCACTGTGTCCATGCTTCACTGTGTCCATGCTTCACTGTGTCCATGCTTCACTGTGCCCATGCTTCACTGTGCCCATGCTTCACTGTGCCCATGCTTCAATCACTGTGCCCTTACCTGATGCAGATTTTCATGGGATACGGATTTTAATGCTACACCGGCGGCCATTCCAGTATTCAAAAGCCGCGCCTCCTCGTCTGTGATAGGCGGAACACTAAATTTTCCAGCATTCAGTGTTCCGCCTATCACGGACATCCGCTCATCCTCATAACACAGACGAGGATGAGAGGATGTTCGTGATAGGCTGAACACTGCCTGCTGTGAAATTGAGTGTTCCGCCTATCACAGACGACGACTCGGGAGGTGCAGCTTTTGAACACTGCAATGGCTGCCGTCTGTCTGCATGACACGCTGATCAGGTAGGCAGACGGCGGCTTGCGGTTAGTTAGTGTTACATTACATCTTCTCGCTGCGGCGAGTAGATGTAATTGGGGTAACGCCGCCCAGTGCCATTCCGGATACGCCCCCTGCAGCCCTGCTATGGGAAGCTCTGAAGGGAATAAAATATCAAAAAAAATTGATTTTCTTCAAATCTGAATCGATTTGAACTCAAAACTCGATTCAAGATTAAAATCGATTTTTTTCCCAGTCCTAGGTAGAGTAGCAAGACGGAAGCCTTTTCTTACAAAGAAAAACATCCAGGTCCGGTTAAATTTTGCAAAAAACGCATCTGAAGTCTCCCAAAAGCATGTCGGAAAATGTGTTATGGTCTGATGAAACCAAGGTTGAACCTTTTGGCCATAATTAAAGTTATGTTTGGCGCAAAAACACTGCACATCACCAAAAGAACACCATACCCACAGTGAGGCATGGTGGTGGCAGTATCATGCTTTGGGGCTGTTTTTCTTCAGCTGGAACAGGGGCCTTAGTCAAGGAAGAGGGAATTTATGAACAGTTCCAAATATCGGTCAATATCGTCACGAAACCTTCAGGATTCTGCTAGAAAGCTGACCATGAAGAGGAACTTCATCTTTCATCAAGACAACGACCCAAAGCATACATCCAAATCAACAAAGGAATGGCTTCACCAGAAGAAGATTAAAGTTTTGGAATGGCCCAGCCAGAGCCCAGACCTGAATCCGATTTGATAATCTGTGGGAGCGATGCCCTCGCAATCTGACAGATTTGGAGTGTTTTTGCAAAGAAGAGTGGGCAAATATTGCTAAGTCAAGACGCGCCAGGCCCATGCTGATAGACTCATACCCAAAAAGACTGAGTACTGTAATCGAATGGAGCTTCAACAAAGTATTTTAAGGGTGTGCACACTTATGCAACCATATTTTAGTTTATTTTTACTTCCCTCCACCTAAAAGATTTCTGTTTGTTGTTCAACTGAGTTGTACAGTTTATAGGTCATATTAAAGGTGGAAAAAGTTCTGAAATGATTTATATTTGTCTCCTTTTTTTACATCACAGAAACCTGACATTTTAACGGGTGTGTAGACTTTTTATATCCACTGTAGATGATTCGGCCTGCCTGTGCCAGCCTCCCAGAGTAGAAGTACTGTGGGCAGTTAGCAAATGGTTAAGCTGTTTTGTTGTATTTGTCTTGCCTATGTTTGTACTATGAATTCGTGTTTTTGTACGTTTGGTTGCTGCTATTTCTATTACCTTTATTGTGTCTCCTAATGTACTTTGGATCCTAACTCTCCATTGACACTATAAAACGTATGCTGTGTGTGTGTGTGTGTGTGTGTTTTTTGTTTGTTTTTTTTACATCTAAAAATGCATTGTATGATGCATTTTATTTATTTTTACAAATATAACATTTCCTAAACTGGTCTCTTCTGTGTGTTTCTTTTGTAGGCATTTTATATGCTCAGAAGCCCGTTCCTTTAATTGCGGGATATACTGGGCAAAGCGGAGGGAGCAGCAGCAATACTTCGCAAGCATCCCAAAGTCCCACTTCTTCCCGGGGTACCCCAGGAGCAGAACCCTCCACCAGCTGGTCCCTCTGAACCCTTGTTCTCTATCAAGGGAAAGATTGGGAAAAGGAGGGAATGAGCATGATACTACTTACCACCTCCGCGAGAAAGCGTTACACAACCTTACCTACCTCAGCTTCAGGAAGACTTCAGCTCCATTTACCTCACCTTAATAAAAGGTTACACAACCAGTTTACCTCAATGTTTGATAGCATTACACGATATCACTGATGGGCAGGAAGAAGATCTGGGAAAGACCCAGCTGCAAACCTGCCTTTTGAGCTTCAGCTCCTACCTACTGTATGGTGTTTGTGAGCTGACCTTACTGTCCCATTCTCCTTGTAGTTCTGTGAGGTGCTAATCTCACACCTGCTTCCTCATCTGCATCATTTATGGTGGGTGGCAGGAAGGAGGCTGGAGACTTAAAATGTGCAAGTGGCACATGAAGACGTTTCTACCAAGGCCACCTCATCCCTTCTAGGATCTGTTTCCTTCCTTACAGGCTGTCACACAACCTCAAGATGTGCTTATGACAGATGTTTTATAGGACATTTAGCCAAGATGAGTTGTTTTTTTTTCACTTAGTTCTATCTTGTTATTAGAAGTAAGTTTTAAAGAATCATCCTGAATATGTTTTAATACCTGGTATCTTCTGATGTGATGTGGTATTGGTTTGACACTATAGAGTTGCAAATACCTCATGTTCAATATGTTTTTTATATTCGAGGAATTGTTCTATCTACAAAGAAACTTGGATACCTTTGCAGTTGCCATCCTAATCGTCAAATGAATGGTACTGCCCTTACATAAATAGAATATATTATGCCTCCTGCTTGTGTGTAATATAGAATGAGATTTCTTCTGCTTTCAGAAACATTTTTAATTCAGCCAAGGTAGGTGTTACCTTTTGAAGAGGCTGTGCCTTCTAAATCTTATTAGGCCTAAACACCTAACTTAAGGTGTCTGTTCACTAAAAGACTCAATTCAGATGCAGTCATCAGATACCATGTTCAGTAACATCTGTTCAGCATCAGAATGTTCTGAAACACTGTTGTCTGCAAGTGTGGACTATATTCATGAAGAAAATATAAAGGCCAACATGCTATTCTTTACAAAATGAAAATTGCTGAACAAAGGATATCATAAATATTTGACAGGTGTGACTTTTTGATATAAAGCAAAACAGTCATTTTTCACTAGAATCAAATTTGATAGGAAATCAAAAAACAGATTTTTGTTTAATTAAATTGCTTTAAATTTAATTTGGCACCTAAAGGCTCGTGAGCAGGCGTGGAACTATCTGTGGTTGAGCACAGTATAGGAAGAGCAAGGCAAATGTTTGGGAAAGTTCTATGACTCTTCTCCCCCTTTTAGCCAATTGCTGCTGTCTGTTGATATTTCTACCTCCTGTTTTGTGCTCATTTCCATCCAGAGTCAGAATATAAACCTCCTATAATCTGGCAGTCAGGCTGGTTTCAATGACTGCCAGACTACAGGGGAATTAAGGGCTCTGGTTCCAGATTAAAGGCGTTTTTTTTGTATGGTTTATATATATTTTTTTTTGGTGCGCAGGCGTTATTGAAGTATAGGAAAGTAATATTGAGGTCCAGTGACATCGATAGATGGATGCTAACATAATTTCCAATAATGAGCTTACATTTCATATAACCTTCTGCTTGCTAGATTATTGTCCCAAAACTCAGGAATCCAGTATGCAAGTTCTATTTATAGGTTTATTTAACTAATTTAGATGAAGACCATGCAAATACATGCTGGTTTATCTGATCTAAAAATATACAATTTGAGAATTTACAGTGTAGAGAAGTTAGTTTACTAAAATAAGTAATAAAAAGATGCAAAATGTTAAAACTTAAAAAAAAAATAGTTTTTCTTTGTGTAAAAGATATATTTGCTAGATTTCCAAATCTTGGGCCCTGAATAAGTGTATCGGTGGTTTAGGCTGATAGTAGTAGTAATACGTTGATAAACTACATCTCTACACAGCTTTTGTGAGAACACGGCATGGTCCAATATCGCACTGTGGGGGGGGGGGGGGGTGTGTTAGAAAGCACATTCTCACAGACGCCATCTTAATGACAATCCCTGGTGCCTGAAATAGGCACAATGCATTACTCAATCAATGTTTGTGATTGTTTTACTTGATTTGTTGTGTGTTTTGTTAACCTACTAATTGATGTTGCAAAAAAAGAAAAAAAAAAAAAAAAAGAGATTATTTGGAAATGCTTGTCAAAAGGCGCACATAAAAAAATTCTAGGTCAGTCAAGTTGAGATATTCCTCATGCTTTAATTTCACCAATGTGCTTTCATTTTGGGAAGTCTTTGTATTAAGAAAATGTGATCACACAGTCCTTTTGAGCTTTCCTGTGTTAAATTTTTTTTGGGGTAAAGGATTTATTTTTTACGGCAGTTGGCTAGTTTTACAGCCTTCTATTAAAACAAATTGCTGATTGTGTATTCCACAATTGCAAAACCTGGGTGCCATTTGAGCTATCCATATTACTGCTTGACATTCTACAGGAGCCTATGGATGGACTTTGGCCCCCAGTGCCAAGAATCACTTCTCAAACTGAAATTAAGGTAACAAGTGGGCTTCCCACACCATGCAGTCTCTACCACCTGTAGGCTGTAGAAAGGTGAAGTAAGAGGTTTTTTAGAAAATAAGACAAGGCCTCTAGATTGTATATTTTGTTTTTCTAGAAACTTGAGTTTCCCCTTTTCATTTGAATTCCTCACTTCTCTATTCTGACATAACTTGAAAATATATGTTAACTGCAGATTCATTGGTGGCTGATTTATCCCAAAGACTTTACATGAAGGCCTCCCAGTCAATGGGTCTACTGTTCATACTAACCATATTATTGTCACTGTTTGATTCCTTGTTCCAGAGATGAAAATCCATCAGTAACATGTCCACTGTAGGCATGGTATTTTCCTTTTTAGCTTGACAAAGAAATATTATTTCTTTTAAATTCCAGACATTCTCAATGATCCATGACAGGTACAAAATGTCAGTTTTCTGCTGCTAATTGTAGGAATGTAAAATAGTGACAAACACCAGCAGGTTATATTTAGTTGAGTTGAAAAATCTTATGTTTCCAGGACTCGTACATTTATTACACATGTTTTATTAACCTCAGAAATGTACATTTTTTTTTTTTTTTTTTTCTGCTTGAAAATACTTGAAGCACCAGTTACAGAATCTACTAAGAGAGATCGTCCATGTTAACTGAAGAACTTTACATTTTTAATTGGTTACTTGATTTGGAAACCACCTAGAGCAGTGTTTCCCAGGCTTTCCTTCAGGTACTGTAAAGCGGTCAGTGTATACTTAAAGTGGTTGTAAAGGCAGAAGTTTTTTATCTTGATGCATTCTATGCATTATGGTAAAATGCCTTCTGTGTGCAGCAGCCCCCCTAATACTTACCTGAGCCCCATCTCAATCCAGTGATGTTGCACGAGAGACTTTGACTGTCCGGGACTCTCCCTCCCTCATTGGCAGAGAAACTGGCTCCCGCTGCTGTCAATCAGTCAATGAGCCAATGAGGAGGAGGGGGCGGCGGTGCCTGGGCCATGGCTCCTTGTCTGGGCACACGGAGCCTCAGCTCTGGTGCCCCCATAGCAAGCTGCTTGCTGTGCGGGCACTCAACAGGAGGGAGGTGCCAAGGGCACCAAAGAGGGACCCGAGAAGAGGAGGATCCAGGCTGCTCTGTGCAAAAGCACTGCACAGAGCAGGGAAGTATAACATATTTGTTTTTATACCAAAAAAATTACTTTAGACTCACTTTACCCACTTATAGTTTCCTGGCCACTAACAGGTAAACAGAGGCAGAACTAGAAGTGACAATCCTCGTCACCTATTTCCAGGGTCACAGAGGGAGGAAAACCGTTGGTTCCTCTTTGTGTAGTGACGCCATCGCTACCAGGCTCCGTAATTGGATGCCAGAGCATGGGAAAGGCGGCAGGAGGGGGAATGATGGGGGACCCCCTTTCGCCACCCACAGAAGTGATCGAGTGGCTGTTCAGCCACTTGAATGACTTCTGCTGAACAGGGAATCGCCTGCTGTAAGTTTTTGTATCGAGATGATGCCTGCAGGTGCATTCATCATTCCGGTATAACCACTTCAACCTAAGGACATCCTACAGTATTGAAGTGGTTAAAGTGGTTGTAAATGCAGACGTGTTTTTTTTATCTTAATGCATTCTATACATTAACATAAAAACCTTCTATGTGCAGCAGCCTCCCTAATACTTACCTGAACCCCATCTCTGTCCAGTGATGTGCACGAGTGTCTCGGCTGTCCAGGACTCTCCCTCCTGATTGGCTGAGACACAGCAGCGACGCCATTGGCTCCCGCTGCTGTCAATGAAAGTCAGTTAGCCAATCGGGAAAGAGGGGGTAGGGCGAATGCAGCTCTGTGTCTGAATGGATACACACAGCTGCAGCTCGACTCTGGTGACCCTGTAGCAAGCTGCTTGCTGTGGGGGCACACAACAGGAGGGAGGGGCCAAGAGAACCAAAGAGGAGGATCCAGGCTGCTCTGAAAAATGATTTCACAGAGCAGGCAGGTATAACATGTTTGTTTTTAAAGAAAAAAACAAGACTTTGGTACCACTTTAAATGATCTCTCTGCAAAACTTTAAGTTGTGGACATAGTGAGGAAGTACAAGACCCTCTGTCGGTTCCTTTCATTGCAGTCTGTGTGCCCGTTGGCGAGATTCACCACCCTGCTTGCACTGGTGACCGCTAGGTGAGGGGAAATCCAAATTTATAGAGCTGTCCCCAGAACAAGGTGTAAAGGGAAAGCCCTCCAATGGCAAATTTCCCTCACTTTAGATTTCCTTTAAGTTCCTGTTGTGTCTCAGGGGCAAGAAGTGAAGGGAAAGTTTCCCAATGGTACTCGGACAGCAAATAAAATAATTTAACATTTTTCACCCTTCCCTACTTTTTTCAGAACTAAAAACACAAATGGTTTTTGGTCATTTTATTAGTTACTTTTTTAACTGCATTATTTTTTTATATATTTTTTAAATCCTAGAATTTTTTTTCTTTTACAAATATTTAATATATTGCAAAGGATTACTGGAGCACTGTAGGCTAGCTAAAATGACCGCACAGTCTGAATGCCTTTTTTTGAAGTGTTGTTTTTTTCTTTAATTAGAAAGTCGGCTAAGCCCTCTGACGAGATGAGTCGTCATCTCTGACTAAGAGCCCTTTCACACTGAGCCGCGTTAGCGGTAAAGTGCCGCCAGTTTTAGGGGCGCTTTACCTTCATTTTAGAAACGGTGCTGCCAAAACGCTTTGCAGGCGCCCACTCATTATAATGGGCAGGGGTGGATTATGAGCGGTGTATACACTGCTCCAAATATGCTATTTGTAGGACTTTTTTTTTAACCTCCTGACAGTGCAGCGCCCCCAGCACTCAGGCTTTCACACTGGGGCTGCAGGGAAGGCATTTTTTTGCACCTTAAAAACGCTTGCAGTGTGAAAGGGGTCTATATCTTGAGATGGAGTTCAGTAAACAAGTGCACAGCTGCAATGGCTAACCATGTAAAAAAAAAAAAAAAAAGCATTCAGCGCTCCATCTGCTGGCAGAATAGAAGGTTACATAATGGTCAAATGCAATATTTGGAAATACATTATTTAGTCCTATTCGTAATATATTATACATATGCAAAGAGCCACTAAACATTTCCGTTTCAACAGAAACATTTCTGTCTTCATGATGTAGAACCTACCAGGGGTAATTCGCAAAATCACATTATTAGGGAAAAAGATGGCAAATGTGGTACTTGATGCCAAGTCTGGGAAACCCTGACCTAGATGATTTTCATTATTAGGATTCATGAAATATTTGGCATGTTTTTCAAGAAAAAAAGACCTGAAGATCTTTTATTTGCGGTTTGTGTGAAATCAGAGTGTAACTAGTGCTTTTTTGACATACCTCATAAACCATCTTAGCTCTCAATCACAGAGATAAAACACTGAATTTATACAAGAGAACTGATGCATTGGTGCCTACCAGGAGACAATAAAAACTATTTAAATTGGCCAGAGCAAAGCAAGTCAAGTCCTGGACCAATATTTTTTCCATCAACTGGTAGGCTTAATTTGCAAAACCTTAGAGCATTACCTCAATAAAATTCTATTTTTAAAATGTTTTAAATATTTCAATCTTTTAAGTGCCAGAGTTTGAGAAGTGAGACATCACTCTGGTTTTCAAATAGGATTATTATATATATTTTTTTTGTAATATTTGTGTGGTCTTGTGTATTTTTTTTTCTGTGTATATTTTTTATTGTTGAACCAAAGAACCTCGGGGATGGGGGGGCGGGCGGGTATGTGTTTAATCACTATTTTCAGCCTTAGAAGTAAAGTCTGAATTCCAGGCACGCACTGGGTGGGTAAACGAAAGGTTGGGTGGGAAAAGACTGTTTTAGGAATAAGGGGAGATTAATTTTTGCCGCTGGTACAAAGATAACATTTGTTCAGGAAATTTGTAATGATTTTTGCAGTAAAGTCACTATTAAAAGAGAAAAAATCTTGAGTCTTTGTCGTGTTCATTTATTTGCTGTTTATTAACCAGTTGCATAAAAACTGCATACTGCCACTTATATTGTATGAGAAATGTGCTAGCAAGGTTTTGAGTGATTGGGGTCTTGTACAGTTTGTGTTGGGATGTCAAATTGGGAGCAGTGGCTTTGTCCGTGCAGCCGCTGTGTCCCAATAGATGTAAATGGAACAGTGTATATGGGACACCTGTGAACGCTATAATATGACCATGTGAATTGGGTCTTGAGGTTTAGGCTTCAGCCATCTTCCCCAGTGCTTCTTCCAGGCCCCATGAAGCATCTCTTTGGCCATTAGATGGCCACTGGTAATGTAACTCCTGCACATATGCAAATAAGTTACACTGTCTTTGACAACCTGTTCTACTCCTTGGTATGCAAAACTGGCAGGTGCATAGGGCAAAGTTTTTTTCTCTTATCGTCCATTGACTGACACAGCTCTCATACTGATTACGTGTGGGGCATATGTCCCTGCTTGCAGGAGAAGACCTAGGCAGAATGTTAGATGTTAAAACATTCTAGAACAAACCAGAGCTGAACAGCCCCGCCCAGGGGGGCGGTCCCTCCGGACATTACCCTCCCACCTGCAGCTAGCAGCCTCAGTTTTTTTCTGCCTAGCAGAAGAAGACGTGGCTCTCTCAGGAGCCAGTCTCCTGGAACATGAGGTACCCCTTGAGGAGGACCTGGTTAAGAAGTGGGCTCTCCCCCCAGTGGTCGACCCCCCCGGCCGCCCGTTGGAATAAGGCTACCACACTCCCGATGGAAGGGACTCCTGCATTTAAGGATCCCGCTGACAGGAGGTCAGAAGTGGTGAGTAGAACTATGTTTACCTTATTGGGGTCTGCCTTACGCCATATAGTGGCGGCGCCTCTTGTGTCTCAAGACACTCACAGGTTGAGCAAAGATTTTGCACCAGGCACTACAGGTGCATAATTTCCCTCCTGAGACCATTTCCCTGGCTCACCAACTTGCGCAGGGTTTAGTCTCTGGGTGCGAGGCCACCTGGATGCGGCCCCTTTAATATCTGGGGCCTCTATCTATGCTGTGGTGCTGCATCGCTTTATTTGGCTGAGATGCTGGTTCTAAATAGCTCCTGGCTGACTTGCCCTTTAAGGGCAGTAGACTATTTGGGCCGCCCTGGATGACATTGTTGTGGATGTCACAGGGGGTAAGAGCACCTTCCTTCCTCAGTCTGTTAAGGAAGAAGAGCCCCACCGTAGGCCGGGCCCTTCCTTTCCGGCAAAGGCGAAGGAGTTTTTCGTCAGTCAGAATTCACGGGTAAGCCCGCCCAGACTGAGAAAAGTGCGGCTGGGGGACATAAGCGTTCCTGGGTACGTAAGCCTACCAAGCTAGCTCCCAAGCCACCGCTGCATGAAGTCTTGTCCCGGCCCGACTTTGGGGCGGGGGGACGTTCTTGCTGGTTCACGGTTCAGTGGACCTCCCGGATCTCCGACTGGTGGGTGTGCGAGGTGGTCACCTCAGGATACAGGATAGAGTCCCGTTCCTGACCCCAGACAGATTCTTTCCCTCATTTCTCCCTCTCCTTCCTGCCAGTCGGGCGGCCCTCTTAGGGGCCGTACAGGGTCGATCAGGTCCGGAGTGATTGTACCGGTTCCGTCACGGGAGAGGTTTTTCAGGGTTTCTACTCTAATCTGTTTGTAGTCCCAAAAAGTGGACGGGGGTTCGACCAATCCTGGGCCTCAAGGCCTGAATGCCTTTGTGATGGTGCAAAAGTTCCGCATGGAATCCATTCGCGCGGTGTTCGCTACACTCCATCGGGATTTTCTGGCATCCTTGGACATAAAGGACGCCTACTTGCATGTTCCGATCTGCGCACGTCAACCGTAGTTTCTGCGCTTTGCGATCGGCGAAATCCACTATCAATTGTGGCTCTTCCCTTTGGCCTAGCCTCGGCACCAAAGGTTTTTTACCAAGGTGCTTGCTCCGGTTCTAGCCTTGCTGAGATAGCGAGGCATTGCTATCATGGGCTATCTGCACGATCTTCTTCTAAGAGCATCAGAATTAGAAGAAGTGTGACTATTGTCAATCAGACCCTTAGGGACTTCGGGTGGCTACCGAACATTCAGAAGTCGGTCCTGGTCCCGGCTCAGCATTTGGAGCATCTCGGTCTGATCCTGGACTCCATGGAGGCATAGGTATTCCTAACCCTGGAAAAGTTGCTGACTTTCAGTCTGTAATGCGGGTCCTGGCATCTCGGAAATGGTCGTCAACCCGTTTTTTTCATGAAAGTCCTGGGACTCATGAGGGCCTCGTTCGAGGCTGTTCCGTATGCCCAATCACACACACGGGCATTAGAGTAAGAGATCCTGTCCACTTGGGACAAATCCCCGTTGTCCTTGGATCTTCAGATCCAGATGAGTCGCCCACTCAGGGCGTCCCTGACGTGGTGGTTGGGGTCCCCGGTTTTTCGGTCTGGGAAGTCATCCCTCCCCATCCAGTGGACGGTGTTTATGACGGACGCCAGCCTGACGGGCTGGGGTGGAGTTTGGGGAGTCCTGTCAGCCCCAGGGCTTTGGACTCCGGACGAAGCCCGTTTACCGATCAATGTTCTGGACATACGGGCAATCAGAATATGCCTCCCACGTGGTCTCTATCGGCCGTCTACATTCAAGCGTAGACAATTGGCAGGCGGACTATCAGAGTCGCCAGACGCTGGACCAGGAAGAGTGGTCCTTACACCTGGAGGTCTTTAAAATTCTGTGCCGGCGGTGTGGCATGCCGGATGTGGACCTGAGGGCCTCTCGACTCAATCATAAGGTGTCAAGGTTTGTGGCCAGGTCCAGGGATCCTTGGGCGGATGCCACGGATCCGTTGGTGGGCCCCACGGGGTCATTATCACCTGATATCTGTTATCCTCCGCTGCAGCTTCTTCCTCGCCTGCTACGCAGGGTTGTGGCCGGAGTGGGTCTCTGCGTCATTGGTACGCTGATCTGGTACGTCTCATCGCGGACGTTCCTTGGCGGTTGCCAATAAGGGAGGACCTTCTGTTTCAAGGTCCCATTTTTCATCCTGTTTTACAGTCTGACTTAACGGCATAGCTATTAAAAGCCAGGTGCTGAGAGCCCGAGGTCTCTCTGATTCGGTCATTCCGACCATGTTCAGGGCACGGAAGTCTTCCGCTTGAAAGATATATCACCGTACCTGGGAAGCTTACATTGCTATGTGCGAATGGCTGGACTAGCGTCCACGGACGTATTCCGTCCCCAGTATCCTGCGGTCCTTGCAGCGTGGTGTGACCCAAATGCTTGCTTTGAGTACCATTAGGGGTCAGTTTTCAGCCTTGGCCGTCTTCTTTCAGCAACCGCTAGCGGGTCATTCCTTGGTAGCACCTTTGTGCAGGGGGTTCGCCATGTGCTCCCTCCTGTTGAAACCTCTCCCTCCTCGGGATTTGAGTTTGGTGCTCTCGGTTCTCCAGAAACCTCACTTTGAAAATATCAGAGATATTCCCCTCTTGACCTTGTCTCAGGAGGTTGCCTTCTTAGTGGCCATTACTTCTGTCAGACGGGTGTCTGAGTTGGCGGCCTTGTCCTGCAAGTCACCCTATTTGGTCATCCATAAGGATAAGGCGGTGTTGCGTCCGCGACCTTCCTTTTGCAAAAGGTGGTCTCGGTTTTTCACCTACATGTGGACATTGTCCTCCCGTCCTTGTGTCCTCACACATCGCATTCCAGAGGGTTTGCGCTTCACATATTTTATATGGTACGTGATATGACTCACTAGTTGTCTCTCGGGTCCGAACAGGGTCGAGCGGTGTCGTCTGCCACCTTTTCTAGATGGATCAGACAGACTGTTATACAGGCCTATGCCATTAAGGGGGTGGCCCCTCCCTTTCCGGTTCCGGCGCATGCCACCAGGGCAATTGGTGCTTCCTGGGCTTTCCGACATCAAGCATCGGTTGCACAAGTGTGCAAGGCGGCGACCTGGTCGTCCGTTCATGCCTTTTCAAAATTCCATAAGGTTGATGTGGCTGCATCTTCGGATGCTTTCTTCGGCCGCAAAGTGTTGCAGGCCGCTGTTAAATGTTGCAACTCCTCCGTTGAGGAGCTCTGCTGGTTTGGAGTGAAGTTTTAGTTGTTCCTTTACTATTTTGCTCCCACCCTTTCTTTCTCGTACATCACGGGACACAGAGCGACATAGTCATTACTAATGGGTTATATAGATACCGTCAGGTGCTGGCACTGGCAACTTCCAAAACCGGAAGTACCCTCCCCTATATAAGCCCCTCCCATCCGGGAGCACCTCAGTTTTTTGCCAGTGTCTAAGGTGTTGGCCAAGAAGAAACATGTGTTTTTCACTGAGCTTGCGTACAGGTTCTTTTGGGCCTCAGTAAGCTATTCCGGATCCGACCAAAAAAGCTTCATAGCTAAACGGTCGGTACCCGGGCCTTGCAGAGAAGAGCAAGGTTCTGCCTGTAATGCTTCTCTTAGGAGAGCTGGACCCTGGGATCCAGAGCTCTGGTCATACCCACGACCAAGATGTTTTCTGTGCAGGGTGCTATACAGGTCCAGGGGAGTGGAATCCTTGGGAACCCGGTCCCTGAAGGTTTGATTACAATGCCTGCCGTGATAGGTGAAGTTTGGGCTTTTGTGGACCAAACAAAGTCCTGCGGCGGGGAACAGGTAAGTGGGGGCCCCCAGGAACTTGGTTCTATTGGGGGACCCCCAAGCCTAATTTGTCTTTCTGTCTGTTACCTAACGGTATTCCCGCTAATATCTGTGCATGCCTGTAACTACTAAAAAAATGTAATAATTTTTAATGGTGGTCAAGAAAAAAAAAAAGAATTTTTTTTTATATATGTTTAGTATATTAAACTGCGGTACCTGTGTTTGTCCACTAGAGGCCGCTGTGGAATGTTTTTCTTGTCATATGGACTAGTTTCTTCTCAGAGAGCAAAGTCCAGGCAGCTGGTGAGTTCTCCTACAGGAAACTGTTTCCTCTGCCATGTTGCAGTGTTCGTCTATCCCCCGGCCTGCGGCAAAGGGGGCCCTGGCTCCTGTCCCTGGTTTCCATGTTTGAAAATTAGCGCCGAGGCGCACGTGGCCGCGCGCGTGCGCGGGCCTCTATATATAGAGGTGGCCGGAAAAAGGGGCGGGGCCTGGGGGATGACGCTCTGTGCGCGCCGCAGTGCTTCTGCGCATGTGCGGGCGTCCCAGCAGGTTTTTAAAAAAGCCACATTATTGCAGTAAGCTGGCTATGAAGTACAGAGACAGAGCTGGCAACATTTAAAGGCATACAGCAAGCGGTTGATACAGGCATCCCCTAGAAAGGCACATTAGTAGACACCAACTGTGATATAGCAGCAATTGTGCTAGACTATTCTCAGTAAAAGAGGTGTATTACGGCTGGAATACCTCAGCTTTAGGCTTAGGAATATGCCGTCCAGTAGCTCCGGAACTGAATCTTCCAGGAAGCGAAGGGGGTCTCATCGGGCTCTGAGGATCTTGGGCATACTCCTGCTGCACCAGTCTCCCCTGAAGTTCAGAGGTAAGTGACCGTAGAGACCCCGCAGGGGTACTTGGTACTGTGGCTGTCCTCAGTCACCTGCTCCTGTGTATGTAACAGAGGAGGTTTTTTCCTCAGCTCTGGGAGGATTAGAGAGAGATTGTCAAAATTTATCGCTGCCTCCCTGTCAGGGAAAGCACGCCCGATCTCCGTCTCCTCCTTCAGAGTGCCTGTTAGCAGAGCAACAGTCCCATACAGGGATCGACCTGCCTGAAGGGGATCAGGATAAGGTTGATTCTGTTATAGAGGAATCAACAGTGGGGGAACCCTTTCTCAGCATCTCAAGCTGAAAGATTATGGGTTCAGTCTCTGACTAACATGGTCCGATCAGCATTTAAAAATGCACCTTGCGGAACCATCAACCACTACTGTATCCTCGTTGGGGTCGCTAGAAGCCCCCAGACTGTTTGTTCTTTTCCACTTCACCCTTTACTGAAAGGGCTCATTTACCAGGATTGGGAACGTCCTGAGAAAATATTTATTCCCCCAAGAGATTTCCGGTGGTCTATCCCATGGAGGATAAGTTCATCAAAAAAAAAAAAAAAATGGAAGGTCCCTACAGTGGACGCAGCCATCTCTTGTATGTATAAATCACTGACATGTCCAGTGGATAATGTCCAAATGTTCAAGAACCCAATAGATAAAAGATTGGAGTCCTTATGAAAATCTGCTTGGTGACACAACCAGCAGTAGCAGCTATTGGGGTCTGCTAAGCAGTGAAGGATCAGTTGAAACAGGTCTTGAGGGACTTGACAGATCAGCAGGCTTTGCCCTAGCTGATCTACCTAGAGCCTTAGGCTTTGCGGTTGACGCCATAGAGGATTCAGTCCATCAGGCCTCCCGCCTTACGCTGTCTATAGTACATATGCGTAGGCTCCTATGGCTCAAAAACTGGTCTGCTGAAGCTCCCTGTAAAGAATGGCTGGTTAGCGTCCCATTTCATGGTGAACGCTTATTCAGGGAAAACCTGGACAAATATCCAGAAAATTTCCAGCGGTAAAAATACGCTCTTGCCGGTTAAAAGCAGAGTTAGAGGTCCCTCTTTAAGAGGCCTGCTTCTCCAGTCCCTGGGGCATCGGCTGTGTAACAGTTCCGACGGCCTCCTCGGTCAAATCCCGGGGGTAAAAAACAGGGACAGTAGCAGGATAATGAGAAACCCTGGGTCAGGGGAGGTACAGAACCTCCCCCAAAGTTAAATTCATGAAGCCCCCACTCAGTCGGGTGGGGGGAGGACTCCAGTTGTTCGCAAGAGACCTGGCGGGACACGATCAAGACAGATAGGTGCTCTCCGCAGTAGGTTTGGGATACAGTTTGGAGTTAAAAGACTCTCCTCCTTCCCATTTTTGAGGTCAAACGTGCCAAGGGATCCCCGGAAGAGAGAGTCCCTCCTGTTGGCACTAGAACAACTATTGCTCCAAGGAGTAATTATGGAGGTTCCCCTGGAAGAATGAGGGTTCGGGTTTTACTCAAACCTCTTTACAGTCCCGAAGCAAACGCGGACGGGAGGCCCATATTAATTCTAAAAGGGCTATACAAATTCCTGTATATCAGGACTTTCCGATGGAGTCGATCCGATCGGTGGCCACTGCCCTACAAGGGGAGGATTGGTTAGCCACGATCGACATCAAAGATGCTTATTTGCACATTCCCATCTTTCCAGTCCACCAAAAATTTCTACGCTTTGCAGTAGAAGGGCGCCATTTTCAGTTCAGAGCCTTACCCTTCGGTTTGGCCACAGCACCACGAGTGTTTACAAAAATTCTGGCCCTTTATTGGCCAATCTAAGAACACAAGGTGTAATGATAATGGCATATCTGGATGACTTGTTGCTGATAGACCACTCAGTGAAAAAACTAGACGTGGTCGTTCACAAGACGATCAAGTATCTGGAATCTCACGGTTGGATTATCAACCGAGACAAGTCAGCCCTAAAAACCAGTCAAAAGTCTGGAATACTTGGGGCTAAGGTTGGATTCAGGCCAGAGAAAAATATTCTTGCCTCGAGGAAAGGTGTTGTCTTTGAAAGATTTGATCCACTTAGTGGGTACAAAAAAGACAGCCGTCCATACGCCTGTATATGAGGCTGCTGGGAAAAATGGTGGCATCATTCGAAGCAGTACCCTACGGTCAATTCCATTCAAGGAATTTGCAAGGGGCCATACTGTCAGCCTGGAACAAAAAAGTTCAGGCCCTAGACTTACAATGTCCTTGTCCCCTTCCGTTCGCAAGAGCCTCCGTTGGTGGTTGGTTCCCCAGAATCTGGAAAAAAGGTTAATCCTTCAGTCCGATTTCTTGGAAGGTGGTCACTACAGATGCCAGCCTTATAGGCTGGGGAGCAGTACTGGAGCAATAGTCTCTACAGGGCAGATGGTCGGATGCAGAAAAGGCCCTGCCCATCAATCTCTTAGAGATACGAGCAGCCCGGTATGCCCTAGTAGCATGGACATCCAAACTCCAAGGGTCCCCTGTCAGAATGCAATCAGACAATGCCACAGCAGTGGCATATATCAATCATCAGGGGGGCACCAGGAGTCGTGCAGCCCAGAGGGAAGTAAATTACATCCTGAAATGGGCAGAAAAATATGTCCCAGCCATATCTGCGGTATTCATTCCAGGAGTGGAGAATTGGAAGGCGGACTTTCTAAGTCGCCAGCAATTAGGCCCAGAGGAAGGGTCCCTTCACCCCGAGGTTTTCTGGACAATATGTCAGCGGTGGGGAACACCGGATGTAGATCTTCTAGCATCCAGATTCAACGCAAAGGGGGACAGGTTTGTCTCTCGGACAAGGGATCCCCTAGCTTGCAGCTCGGATGCCCTAGTGTTCCCTTGGGATCAGTTCAAGCTGATATATGCATTCACACCGCCACAATGGTTACCTCGATTACTCCGCAGAATCAGGGTAGAAAAGAAACCGGTGATTCCGGTGGCTCCAGCGTGGCCCCGAAGAGCGTGGTACGCGGAGATTGTAAAATTTCAGTGGGGAGTCCTTGGACTCTCCCACGTCGTCCGGCTTTCGCAAGGACCGATATACCACCCTTCCTTACCAGCCCTAGGTTTGACGGCCTGGCTATTGAAGCCCACATTCTAAAAAAGAGAGGGCTCTCTAATGCTGTGGTATCTACCATGATCAATGCCAGGAAGCCGGTATCCAGGCAGATCTACTATAGAATCTGGAAGGCGTACATCGCGTGGTGTGAGGCCAAGAAATGGCATCCACATAAGTACGTAATAGGTAGGATTCTGGACTTCCTACAGTGGGCTGTAGATAGGAAGCTTGCCTTGAGTACTATCAAGGGTCAGATTTCGGCCTTGTCAATATTTTTTCAAAGGCCCTTGGCTTCGCATTCACTAGTCAAAGCCTTTATACAAGGAGTGATGCGTATTAGTCCTCCGGTTAATATTCCCATATGTCCATGGGATCTAAACTTGGTTCTGTCGGTTCTACAGAAACAACCATTTGAACCATTACAGCATATTTCCTTGGTGCTTCTCACCAGGAAATTGATTTTTCTAGTAGCCATTTGTTCGGCTAAAAGAGTATCGGAATTAGCAGCTATGTCCTGTAAGGAGCCATATCTGGTTATCCATAAGGACAGAGTAGTGTTACGTCCTCATCCAGCCTTTCTTCCTAAGGTGGTATCGAGTTTTCATTTGAACCAAGATGTGGTTCTTCCTTCTTTTTTCCCCAAGCCTACTTCGGTAGAGGAAAAGTTATTGCATTCTTTGGATGTAGTAAGAGCAGTTAAAGCTTATCTAAAAGCCACTGCTCAGATTCGCAGAACGGATACTTTGTTTATTCTGCCGGAAGGCCCCAGAAAGGGTCAGGCAGCGTCAAAATCTACTTTAGCCAAGTGGATTCGACAGGTCATAATACAAGCCTATAGCTTGAGAAGTAGACCGCCTCCGTTCAAAGTTAGGGCGCACTCCACGAGAGCAGTTGGAACTTCATGGGCAGTGCATCACCAGGCCTCCCTGGCTCAAGTCTGTAAGGCCGCAACATGGTCTTCAGTACACACGTTTACTAGGTTCTACCAGGTGGACGTTAGAAGTCAGGAGGATGTCGCCTTTGGGCGCAGTGTGTTGCAGGCCGCAAAAGATCCTCATGTCTGATAGCGCTCAGCTTATATATGGTGTATCCCCCCCCTCATTTGGCATTGCTTTAGGACATCCCATTAGTAATGACTATGTCGCTCTGTGTCCCGTGATGTACGAGAAAGAAAATAGGATTTTTATAACAGCTTACCTGTAAAATCCTTTTCTTGGAGTACATCACGGGACACAGAGCTCCCGCCCCTCTTTAGGGACACTTATTGCTTTGCTACAAAACTGAGGTGCTCCCGGATGGGAGGGGCTTATATAGGGGAGGGTACTTCCGGTTTTGGAAGTTGCCAGTGCCAGCACCTGACGGTATCTATATAACCCATTAGTAATGACTATGTCGCTCTGTGTCCCGTGATGTACTCCAAGAAAAGGATTTTACAGGTAAGCTGTTATAAAAATCCTATTTTTCTTATACTGCTTTGGAACGTCCCACACGTAATCAGTAAGAGCTGTGTCAGTCCATGGACGATAAGAAAATAGGATTTTTGTACTCACCGTAAAATACGTTTCTCTGACGTCCATGGACTGACACAGCACCCACCCTTCCTTTTAAGTTTTGTACTGCTTTGTTACGAACTGAGGCTGCTAGCTGCAGGTGGGAGGGTAATGTCCGGAGGGACTGCCCCCCTGGGCGGGGCTGTTCAGCTCTGGTTTGTTCTAGAATGTTTTAACATCTAACATTCTGCCTAGGTCTTCTCCTGCAAGCAGGGACATATACCCCACACGTAATCAGTATGAGAGCTGTGTCAGTCCATGGACGTCAGAGAAACGGATTTTACGGTGAGTACAAAAATCCTATTTTTGTTTTGTTTTGCAAAAAGACTTTGCTTGTTTTCAATTTCAAAAACTCCACTAGTGGCATTTTTTGTTGCAGGACTGCTTTAACGAGCCAGATCATACGATCGTAAGTGCCGGTGCAAAGGCATGCCTACTCCCTCATACTTTCTACAAGTTAAAAGTGTTTTGTCAAATATATTTGTTTGACTCAAACACATTGCCAAGATTTTAGCAACATTTGAGGGCAGGTTATTACATGTTTCTGAGCCAAGACCTACAAAGGCACTTCCTCAAAGACTGTGCTAAACAGGAGTATCTACTATAGTCACATTATCAGTTTTGGTATTGCAACAAGAGCACTATACCTTCAGCATAGCTATAGATGTACAAGCCAACTTGACAGGTGAGTATCTTACTAAAAATAATGGGTTCCCTCCAGTAAATGTAAGGACCTTACTGGAAATGCCTAAAACTTCAAGCTCTGCTTGGATTACTTGAACCGGGTAATGAGAAATTACACAGTGTTGCTACCATGGTTGCAAGGAAGCAAAATGTGTCCTTTCTTATGGTACAGTACAGGATACGGGCTTCTTTAAATCATTATGACTGAGTTTTATGTAGCTACCTTCTGGTTATTTGGACATGGATGAGAGGCTGCAGTGAAATCCCCCTATATAACCCCTCCTATTCCCAGCCATCCTTAGTATGATAATGTCCTTGGCAAGGGGAAGGGAGGGAGACAGCGCAAGTCTCCCTCCCTCTGTTTTACAGATTGAGTCCCACCTCCATTTAGACAGCAAGCACCCTTAGGTCGTCGGTTCCTTTTTGTCTAGCTAAAGGACTACCTGCTTAAAAAAACCTCCCTCCACCCCCCCCCCCCCCCAATTTTGGTCTGTATTGTCTGTGTTCATTTTATGGATTATTTAACTGCATCATTGACATTTCTCAGTGGTTGAGTGCTGATAGCCTAGTGCCATTCTTGCATGGCATTGGGGAATAATAATGCTAATGTCCTTAGGTGATTTTTTTCTCATTGGGATAAATGCACCCCCTTCTATGGAAGGTTTCTCTCTCTGGGTGGTTTCTTCATCACTCGGCTGCTCCATAGCCACTGCGGATGTTTATGCAACTTTCAGAATCGGCAGATCCTTGGGGTACTATACCCAGATCCTGCCTGTTTGAAAGATGTGGGGCCAACTTGTTGTGTTGATTTCCATTAAATCAAGCTGTAGACGCTTCCTTTGGCACACATGCAGCATGTAGAATTGGGTACAATGTGCTCTACAGGTCCAGAACCATGGCCTGCCTAGTGTGGTGCCCTATCTAGAAAGAGCCATGGGGAGGGTTATGCCCACTTGGATAGTTTTATACATTCTTTCAGGTTGCCTATTCCACTTTCCAAGAGTGGCACTAAGGGGTTCTTGAGTATGCTGAAACACCACCAAAGGTTCTTCCAGCTCCTCCATCATTGCACCTGCCTGGACCACATGCATTACTTTGCAAGATTGCGTCGATCCATCCACGCCCCCCCCCCCCCCCCCAGGTTCTGTTACTCTTCTAGTTTCCACTGCATAGGCTCTCTCTGGGTCCAGGGCTGCCACACAGTGGGTTGATCTTCCCTCAGCTGGGTTGCAGTTATGGGAGCAAAGAAACAAAGTACCTTGCAGCGTTTCCAACGAGATAGGGAGAGAAACCTGGCTGCTGGTCACCTAACTGCACCATAAAGAGTGAGAGACTCAATTCACTGATCACCAATTGTATAAAGAGAACTGACCAAGAGTAAAGAAGGTCAAACAGATTACCAATATACAGGGGGACTGACCGCTTTTATTATACTTGGGCCCGCTGACTGCCAATATACAGTGAAACTGTCTGCTAGTATACCTGGGCACATTGACTGCCAGTATACAGGGGCACACTGACCACCATTGTGCTGATGTAATGGGGCACACTTGAGTATTGACCACCAGTGTAAGATGGCACACAAAGCTAATGTACATATTCCTGACCCCCCGCACTCTCTATGCTATGTTGCATAATGGAGGCACCCTGACTGCTAACCTGCTGGGGGTTTATGGAATTGTGCAATGTTGGGGTTTCTTATTGTGCAATGCTGGGGGTTTAAGTGGTTGTAAACTGTTACACCACTTGTACCTACAGGTAAGCCTATAATAAGGCTTACCTGCAGATACTGTAAATATCTCCTAAACTTGCAGTTTAGGAGATATTCAGTATATGCGCTGCTGCCAAAGTCATTGGCGCATGTGCACTGAAGAAACAGTCCGCTCGTGCTGTTTCTTCAGTACCTTTGCCGGAGTGACGTCATTGCGGCTCCGGCCAATCCCAGCACTGGGGGCTGCGAACCCAGAAGAAACTCATTATGCCTTTTGTCTTGCAGGGTTTTTTTTTCCGGAGATTTACTACCTCTTTAACCACTTGACCACTGGGCACTTAAACCCCCTTAATAACCAGACCAATTTTCAGCTTTCGGTGCTCACATTTTGAATGACAGCTACTCAGTCATACAACACTGTACCCATATGAATTTTTTGTCCTTTTTTTCACACAAATAGAGCTTTCTTTTGGTGGTATTTAATCACTGTTGGGTTTTTTATTTTTTGCGCTATAAGAGAAAAAAGACTGAAAATTCTGTAAAAAAATGATTTTTTTTTCGTTTGTTATAAAATTTTGCAAATTACTATTTTTTCTTTAGAAATTTTGGCCAAAATGTATACTGCTACATATCTTTGGTAAAAATAAGTACAAATTGGTGGATATTATTTGGTCTTTGTGAAAGTTAGAGTCCACAAGCTATGGTGCCAATATCTGAAAATTGATCACACCTGAAGTACTGACGGCCGATCTAATTTCTTGAGACCCTAACATGCCAGAAAAGTACAAATACCCCCCAAATGACCCCTTTTTGGAAAGAAGACATTCCAAGGTATTCAGAAAGAGGCATTGTGAGTTTTTTGAAATTTGTAATTTTTTCCCACAATTCTTTGCAAAATCAAGATTTTTTTTTTTCTCTTTTTTTTTCTTTCACAAAATTGTCATATTAGCAGGTTATTTCTCACACAGCATATGCATTCCACAAATTACACCCCAAAACACATTCTGCTATTCCTCCCGAGTATTGCGATACCACATGTGTGAGACTTTTACACAGCGTGGCCACATACAGAGGCCCAACATGCAGGGGAGCACCTTCAGGCGTTCTGGAGCACCCAGGCCAATTCTGACATTTCTCTCCTACATGTAAAAATCATCATTTGTTTGCTAGAAAATTACATAGAACCCCAAAACATTATATATATATTTTTTTAGCAAAGACCTTGGAGAATATAATGGTGGTTGTTGCAACTTTTTATCTCGCACGATATTTGCGCAGCAATTTTTTTAACGCGTTTTTTACGGAAAAAAAGTTTTGTGCTTAAAAAAAAAAACAGTAAAGTTAGCCCAATGTTTTTGTATAATGTGAAAGATGAAGTAAATAGATACCTAACATGTCACCCTTAAAAATTGCACACGCTCGTGGAATGGCGCCAAACTTCGCTACTTAAAAATCCCCATAGGCGACGCTTTAAATATTTTTACTGGTTACATGATTTTAGTTACAGAGGAGGTCTAGGGCCAAAATGATTGCTCTCGCTCTAACGTTCGCAGAGATACCTCACATGTGTGGTTTGAAAACCGTTTTCATATGTGGGCGGGACTTACGTATGCGTTCGCTTCTGTATGCGAGCTCACGGGAACAGGGTCGCTTTAAAAAAAAATATTTTTTTATTGTTCATTTTACTTTATTTATTTTAGTTTGACATGTTTTTCCGCCTCCCAAAAATTTTTTTGATCACTTTTATACCTATTACAAGGAACGTAAACATCCCTTGTAATAGGAATATGGCATGACAGGTCCTCTTTACAGTGAGATATGGGGTCAATAAGACCCCACATCTCACCTCTAGGCTGGGAAGCCTGAAAAAAAAAAACAATCCTGGCTTTGATCGTAGCGGTGAGTCGGTAGAAGCACCGGCGGGGGGGGGGGGGGGGACATCCCCTCTCGCCTCCCGTAAGAATGATCAAGTGACGGAACAGCCGCTATGATTGTTCTTATGGTGTAGGGAATCGCCGGCTGAAAAAGCTGATATCTGAATGATGCCTGTAGCTGCTCCCATCATTCAGATATCCCCGCACAAAGTCAACGACGTCATATGACGGGACGCGGGCGGGAAGTGGTTATTGCGGAGTATTGCCGGGCATTGCGGAGTATGGCAGGGCATTGCGGAGTATGGCAGGGCATTGCGGAGTATGGCAGGGCATTGCGGAGTATGGCAGGGCATTGCGGAGTATGGCAGGGCATTGCGGAGTATGGCAGGGCATTGCGGAGTATGGCAGGGTATTGCGCAGGGTATTGCAGAGTATTGCGCAGGGTATTGCACCAGGGATGGCTGAGCAGGGATGGATGGCTGGATCTGTGACTGCAATTGTCACAGATCCAGCCCACAGAGCTGCTGCCTTGATCTGCTCCCTCCCCCTCTCCTCTCACACTGTACCGATCGGTACAGAGAGGGGAGAGAGGAACCGGCGTCATCACATGACGCCGGTCTGTTTACAAGTGATCGCTCCGTCATTTGACGGAGCGATCACGTGGTAAACGGCCACTATCAGCGGCGATTTACCGCGATTCGTGATGCGCCGGGTCCTCTGGACCCGGCGGTCACGGAGTTTCCCGTGTGCGCGCCCAAGGGGGCGCGCGGGAGCGCGATTCTGGGAGGACGTTATAGAACGTCCTCCCAGAGTTAAGCAACCACCTTGTCAACGTTATTTGTCGGCAGGTGGTTGCCAAGTGGTTAATGTAGAACTAAAGGCAATTTTTTTTTTTTTTTTTTTGCCGTTTGTGTCCCATTTAGGGGATAAATCTTCACTTCCTGTTTCATAACTGAAGTAGGAAGAAATCCCTTGTCACCAGGGTTTTTCTTTTTTTTTTTTGATAATGGTAAACGGAACAAATAGGAAGGGAGAATCTCCTTAAAAAGCAACTGTAGTGTGCTCACATAATTTGTAATAAAAACATCTTTATGCCATTCTGAAGCTTCCCTTCAACCGCTTTGCATATTATATATATTGTACTTGCCAAATATGCTGCAGAAATCTCCCTCCACGGATTCTAGCTGCAACCATTTTAACTGGGCAGCTGAAGCTGCTGCCTGGTCACTTCCTGGTTTTACAGACACACAAAGGTACATCTCCAGCTCTCATTGGACCTCTTATGACTCACCCCCCCCCCCCTCCTGGCACAGTCTCACGAGAGCTGTGCATGATGTCATAAGCTTTTTACCAAACAGGAAGTGGGCTGTATAGGGTATTTACTGGCAGAATTTTTTTTTTTTTTACTATCCAACGTTAAAACGAGAGCAGAAGATTTACTAGATGGAAAGTTGAGAAAAATGTAAGTGCCACCTAAGGGCCTTTTCACGTGAGCTTCAGCTTGTATGAGCAGTGTGAACATAAAGCTTTTACAAAGCTTTTGCAGAGCTTTCAGCAAGCATTGTTGAAGCTTTTAACCACATAAGGATTTGCCATCTTAACCACTTAACGACCGCTCACTGTATATATACACGTCGGCACAATGGCACCGACAGGCACCATCACGTAGAGTATACGTGATCGCCTTTGTACAGTTGGGGGGTCCAATCGGACCCCCCTTCTGTACAGTGAGCGGTCGGAATTAGTCTGGGAGCGATCCGAGATGGGGGGCGACCGTTCGATTCCGGCCACCCCCCCGCGATCGCTCCCGGCGAATGAGAATGCTCCCTCTGCCTGTGTAATGTAAACACAGGCAGAGGAAGCAGGAGGAAGTGATGTCATCTCTTGGGCGGCGCTCGCATATACCGAGCGCCGTACAAGAGAAGACATCAAGGTTAGTGCACAAACACTACACTAACACCAGCACACATAGGCACATAAATCGCCCCCCCAGATCAGCCCCCAGTCACAGTGTCACTGATTGCAGTGACCATTTATTTACTGATCACTGCAATCAGTGACATTTGTGACTGTAAAAGTGTCACTACATTTAGTTTTAGGTCCAGTGTAGCCCCCTAACCCCCCAATAAAGGTTTAACCCCTTAATCGCCCCCCAGATAACCCTTTCACCCCCTAGCACCGCCGTCGCTAAGCGATCATTTTTCTGATCGCTGTCTTAGCGTCGGTGATGCAGATCGGTAGCCAGTAATTTTTTTTAGGTTCGCCGCAGGTTTTTATAGCGTCAGGTACCCCCATAAATTATCTAATAAAGGTTTAACCCCCTTGATCGCCCCCCCAGGTAACCCTTTCACCCCCTATCACCACTGTCGCTAAGCGATCATTTTTCTGATCGCTGTCTTAGCGCCGGTGATGCAGATCGGTAGCCAGTATTTTTTTTTTTTTAGGTTCGCCGCAGGTTTTTATAGCGTCATGTACCCCCATAAATTATCTAATAAAGGTTTTACCCCCTTGATCGCCCCCCAGGTAACCCTTTCACCCCCTATCACCACTGTCGCTAAGCGATCATTTTTCTGATCGCTGTCTTAGCGTCGGTGATGCAGATCGGTAGCCAGTAATTTATTTTAGGTTCGCCGCAGGTTTTTATAGAGTCAGGTACCCCCATATATTATCTAATAAAGGTTTTAACCCCCTAATTGCCCCTAGTTAACCCTTTCACCAGTGATCATCATATAAGTGTTACGGGTGACGCTGGTTAGTTAGTTTGCTTTTTATAGTGTCAGGGCACCCGCCGTATATATAACCCAATAAAGGTTTAACCCCCCTGATCGCCCGGCGGGTGATATCAATTAGGTTTTAGCGTGAGAGAGGGTCTGCGTCACACCCCAGGCAGCGTCAGGTTAGTGCCAGTAACGCTAACACCCACGCGTGAAGCATACACCCTCCTTAGTAGTATAGTATCTGAACAGATCAATATCTGATCTGATCAGATCTATACTAGCGTCCCCAGCAGTTTAGGGTTCCCAAAAACGCAGTGTTAGCGGGATCAGCCCAGATACCTGCTGGCACCTGCGTTTTGCCCCTCCGTCCAGCCCAGGCCACCCAAGTGCAGTATCGATCGATCACTGTCACTTGCAAAACACAACACACATAACTGCAGCGTTCGCAGAGACAGGCCTGATCCCTGCGACTCCAGTGCTGTAGGAGGTGATTTCACCACCACAGTTAAAAAAAAAAAAAGCAAATATGCCGAAGCATGGGGGCAGCAGGGGCGGAGGAGTGATTTTGCACCTAATGCCACGTACATACAGTCGAAATTCCGACGGAGGCTTGCCCATGGAAAAGTCCGACCATGTGTGTGCGGCATAACTTTTTTGCGGGAGGATGCCCCCATGCTTCGGCATATATAAATGGTGCATGTATGCCCATCATTAGAAGTGGGTGGATGAAGGGCGGTGTTCTAATGGTGGGCATACCCACCGATCAATCTTTTTTTTTCGTTCAGCCAACTGGCTGCATGAAAAAAAAAGATTACAATACATGTCCAACAAGGACCAGCAACGTACTGGTATGTTGCTGGACTTTGAATGGTTATACCAGATTGATGCCTGCGGGTTTAGGTATCATCTTGGTATCATTCTTTTTAGCCAGCGGCCGGCTTTCATGTAAAAGCAATCCTAGTGGCTAATTAGCCTCTGGACTGCTTTTACAAGCAGTGGGAGGGAATGTCCCCCCCCCCCCCGGATATAAAAAGCGCCATTGGGAAAGCATTTTATCACACCGATCTTGGTGTGGTCAGATGCTTTGAGGTCAGAGGAAAGATCTAGGGTCTAGACCCCAGTTTTTTCAAAAAAAGAGTACCTGTCACTACCTATTGCTATCATAGGGGATATTTACATTCCCTGAGATAACAATAAAAATGATAAAAATAAAATATGGAAGGAACAATTTAAAAATAAAATAAAAAAGCAAAATTAATTAAAAAAAAGCACCCCTGTCCTGCCCTGCTCTTGCCCAATGGCGAACGCAAGCGTCGGTCTGGCGTCATATGTAAACAGCAATTGCACCATGCATGTGAGGTATCACCGCGAAGGTCAGATCGAGAGCAGTAATTTTAGCAGTAGACCTCTGTAAATCTACTGGGCTTTAAAGGCTTTTAAAAATGTATGTAGTTTGTCGCCAATGCGCGTTTGTGCGAAATTTTAAAGCATGTCGTGTTTGGTATCTATGTACTCGGCCTAAGATCATCTTTTTTATTTCATCAAACATTTGGGCAATATAGTGTGTTTTAGTGCATTAAAATTAAAAAAAGTGTATTTTTTTCCCAAAAAAATGCGTTTGAAAAATCGCTGCGCAAATACTGTGTAGGAAAAAAAATGCAACACCCACCATTTTATTCTGTAGGGCCTTTGCTTTAAAAATATATATAATGTTTGGGGGTTCAACATAATTTTCTTGCAAAAAAAAATATGTTTTCATGTAAACAAAAAGTGTCAAAAAGGGCTTTGTCTTCAAGTGGTTAGAAGAGTGGCTGTAAGCTTCCTAATGTTGTGTATAAAATGCCAGAACAGTTCAAAACCCCCCCCAAATGACCCCATTTTGGAAAGTAGACACCCCAAGCTATATACTGAGAGGCATGTCGAGTCCATGGAATATTTTATATGTTGACACAAGTTGCGGAAAAAAGACAATTTTTTTTTTTTTTTTTTGCACAAAGTTGTCACTAAATGATATATTGCTCAAACATGCCATGGGCATATGTGGAATTACACCCCAAAATACATACTGTTGCTTCTCCTGAGTACGGGGATACCACATGTGTGAGACTTTTTGGGAGCCTAGCCGCGTACGGGACCCCAAAAACCAAGCACCGCCTTCAGGCTTTCTAAGGGTGTAAATTTTAGATTTCACTCCTCACTGCCTATCACAGTTTTGGAGGTCATGGAATGCCCAGATGGCACAAACCCCCCCCCAAATGACCCCATTTTGGAAAGTAGACACCCCAAGCTATTTGATGAGAGGTATTGAGTATTTTGCAGGTCTCGCTTTTTGTCACAAAGTTTTGAAAATTGAAAAAACAATTAAAAAAAATTTCTTTCTTCATTTTCAAAAACAAATGAGAGCTGTAAAATACTCACCATGCCTCTCAGCAAACAGCTTGGGGTGTCTACTTTCCAAAATGGGGTCATTTGGGGGGGTTTTGTGCTATTTTGGCATTTTATGGCCTTTGAAACTGTGATAGGTAGTGAGGAGTCAAGTCAAAAATTTGTGCCTAGAAATCCTGAAGGCGGTGCTTGGTTTTCGGGGTCCCGTACGCGGCTAGGCTCCTAAAAAGTCCCACACATGTGGTATTCCCGTACTCAGGAGAAGCAGCAAAATGTATTTTGGGGTGTAATTCCACATATAACCATGGCATGTGTGAGCAATACATCATTTAGTGCCAACTTTTTGTATTTTTTTTTTTTTTTTTGTCATTATTCAATCACTTGGGACAAAAAAAAAATATTCAATGGGCTCAACATGCCTCTCGGCAATTTCCTTGGGGTGTCTACTTTCCAAAATGGGGTCATTTGGGGGGGTTTTGTACTGCCCTGCCATATTAAAAGCTGTGTAAATTCCAGAAAATGTACCCTAGTTTGTAGACGCTATAACTTTTGCGCAAACCAATAAATATACGCTTATTGACATTTTTTTTACTAAAGACATGTGGCTGAATACATTTTGGCCTAAATGTATGACTACAATTGAGTTTATTCGATTTTTCTTATAACAAAAAGTAGAAAATATCATTTTTTTTTTTCAACATTTTCGGTCTTTTTCCGTTTATATCGCAAAAAATAAAAATCGCAGAGGCAATCAAATACCATTAAAAGAAAGCTCTATTTGTGGGAAGAAAAGGACGCAAATTTCGTTTGGGTACAACATTGCATGTCCGCACAATTTACAGTTAAAGCAGCGCAGTGCAAAATTCTGAATTCACCTCTGGTCCTTTAGCTACCAAATGGTCCGGGGCTTAAGTGGTTAATGACCAGGCCATTTTTTGTGATACTCCACTGCAACAATTTAACTGACAATTGCGCGGTTGTGTGACGCTGTACCCAAACAAAATTTACGTTTTTTTCCCCCACAAATGGAGATTTCTTTTGGTGGTATTTGATCACCTCTGCGTTTTTTGTTTATCGCGGAAAAAAAATGAAATTTTGAAGAAAAAAAAACTTCTCTTTTCGTCCATGGACGGACACGGCTCCTTAATGTGGACGTAAACTGACTCTCATCCTTTATAAACTACTGCCATAGTGCTGATCTATAAGGATATACAGGCCTCCTGTATGTATCCTTACCTGTCAAATGTCTCCCCTCTGTCTGTTAGAACTGAAAAACTGCAGATTCTGAGGGTGGATCTGTTGTCTGGAGCTCGGTCTGTGGAGTCGTGATGTCAGACTCCCCGCCCACCTCTACACTCCCCTTGTCAACATGCATTTTCTCCTGAGTATTCCTTCTGCTATGTTCACTAACATCCAGTCAAAATCCAGAAAAGTAACCACATGACTTCACAAAAGGAGTGTGGGTGGGAATTAAAAAATGCCTGTCTAAAGCTAGTGCACGAGATATGTAAATAACCTGTCACTCAAAGCAAGTGGGCGGAACGGGCAAAGGTGTTTCTCTGTCCGTTTTATCTCACTGAACAATTAAAGAGGATTGCTCAGAGCTGGATTAACTCTGTGTGGCAAGACCTGGCACAAATTATAGGAAATCTTATACTCTACATTGTGACAGCAAAAAAAAAAAAAATGTTGGGTTTACATCCACATTAAATCTTGACATGTGGGTTATGTTCCTGTTCATAGGAGAGGACTAGACAGAACATGTTAGTTATCTTAAAACACGTAACTTTAACAGAGTTGAACAGCCCCGCCCAGGGGGCGGTCCCTCCGGTCATAACCCCTCACCCTCCAGCATGCAGCTCAGCTCAGTTTTTTTTCTGCCTAGCAGAGAAGGACATGGCTCCCTTTTTGGGCCCAGAGTCCTGAAGAAATTTTTAATTTTTATTTTGTTTTTCGATTCTTTTATTAACTGCCGGCTGGGCGACAGGCTGGATATTATAGATCCTTGTAGTCTTCCTAGTCCGGCCATCGAGCGTGCCAGTCCTTGGCTATGCGCTGGTTCTGCCATAACTTACCCCATGGCTCCAGGGGTGGCCGGTGAGCATATGCTCCGGGGTCCACATATGACTGAGCTATTTTCTCACTCGCAGTGGACCGACCGACCGACAGCTACTCTGTACCATCGGTTGTGGTTCTGTCAGGGACGCGCCAGCAAGTCCTCGCAAGGACGGATAAGTATGGTTCCTCCTGCCTCGACAGGATGGAACAGTTGGGCATTCCCAGGATTAGGGTGTTCTCCTGTCCTCCCTTTCCCTGCTATGTCGCCCTTTCCTCTCATGACCTAGGGCCTGCTGCGACCGTGGTGTACCTGTGGGGGGCTTCGGGTCCCTGTGGGGGACCGTGGGGCGCTGGGTCCGCTTCTGTGAGGAGGGTCTGTCTCCTGGAAAAAGTCCCTGCACGGCCTTCTCATCCACATCGCGGTGCTCAGGCGCCATTTTTTTTTTAAACGCCGACGCCATTTTTTGTGTGCCTGCCTTTCTCTATTGAAAGTTCCATTGGCAGCCATATTGTCGCGGCCGCGCTGTGACGCAGGTCGGTATTGCGGGGGGCCATTTTCTTGTGGTCCGCGCCCTTTTATATGAGGCGTCTGGTGGCCATTTTGGAGTGGGTTTGGTCTCTAGCACTGCCTTTCTGAATGGCGCACAGCTTGTTCTCAGTTTTTTTCCTCAAACACGCGGTGTATACAAGGAAGGCGGCCAGCAGTGCTGAGCGGTCTCCCTCTGGGTGGCAAGTCCCCTGGGTAACCCCCAAGGAGGGTGGACTTAAGTGTCTTTTCACTTAGTCACTGAGGGCTGTCAGTGGGTGATAATGGCGTCGGTATTTCTTCCCCTGAATTGCCAGAGGCAGCAAAGGTGCCCCTGCAGTTCCCATGGATACGCTGTCGGCGGTCCTGGAATAATTTGTTGCCAGGGTAGAGTGGTGTGCGGGCGTAAGGGGGGTAAAAAGGCACCCCCTCCCCCCACCATCTTCTGGGGGATTGCTCTGACTCAGATTCGAGCATGGCTGTGGCTCAGGACCCCAGTTCTCGTATGTCAGAGGATGCGGACCAGGTCCTCCCTGGTGGGGAGAACCCCTCGTCTGGGTCAGTGCTGGACAGAGCACGTATGAGTGCACTTATTGATCACACTAATCTAACCGCTCTGTGAAAGTTTTTCCTTATGTTACTTTGACAAGTCATAGCTAAGGAATGGGCACGACCGCAGAGGTCCTTTGTGGTCCCTCAGCGCATGACTGTCCGTTATCCTTTTGAGGAGAGGCTTTTGAAAAATGGGCCTCTCCTCCGGTCGTGGCCCCCCCGGTCTCTAGGCTACATAAGGTAACCTCTCCCCCTGTAGAGGGGACCCCTGCCTTTAAAGGCCCTAATGATATGTCTGGAACGGTGACCCGCTTCATGTTCGCCATGCTGGGGTCAGAGTTGCAGCCTATATTAGCTGCGGCTTTGGTGCCTCAGACACTCGCTGAATGGGCAAAGATTTTGCAACTGACAGCTGAGGTGCATCAGCTTCCTCAAGAGTGCGTAAGGCTGACTGACAAATGGTCCAGGGCCTTGTGTATGTCTGTGATGCCACTCTGGATGAGGCCCTCTGGCTTTCCAGAGCCTCTGTATCTGCGGTGGTACTGCGCCGCCTGTGACATGCTGGTCCGCTGACCAAGCGTCCAAAAAAGCTCTAGCAGATTTGCCCTTCAAAGGTGGGAGGCTTTTTGGTACCTCGCTGGACGGCATTATTGAAGATGTCACTGGAGATAAGAGCATACTTCTCCCACTGTCTTCTATGGCAGTGGTCCCCAACCTTTTTGGCACCGGGGACCGCTTGCGTGGAAGAAAATTGTGCCAAGGACCGGGGGGGGGGGGTCTCGATTTTTTGCGGGCAATGGCTGATGTTAGCGCTTCAATCGTCATGGCACCATGCTTAATATGGTGTCAGGGTGATTGAAGTGCATTATTTCTATTATTACATTGTAGTAATAAATGAAATAGTTCAACTCATCATAATGTAGAATCAGTGGGAGCCCCGAGCGTGTCACGTGCCACTGTCGCCTGCTACCAGATGTGGATAGTCACTTGCCACGCTGCCTGTCACCAGATGCGGAATGTCACTTGCCACATCACCTGCCACAAGATGTGTAATGTCACTTGCCACATCACCTGCCACGCTTACTGCCACAAGATGTGTAATGTCACTTGCCACATCACCTGCCACGCTTACTGCCACAAAATGTGTATTGTCACTTGCCACATCACCTGCCACGCTTACTGCCACAAAATGTGTATTGTCACTTGCCACATCACCTGCCAAGCTTACTGCCACAAGATGTGTATTGTCACTTGCCACATCACCTGCCACAAGATGTGTAATGTCACTTGCCACATCACCTGCCACGCTTACTGCCACAAGATGTGTAATGTCACTTGCCACATCACCTGCCACGCTTACTGCCACAAAATGTGTATTGTCACTTGCCACATCACCTGCCACGCTTACTGCCACAAAATGTGTATTGTCACTTGCCACATCACCTGCCACGCTTACTGCCACAAAATGTGTATTGTCACTTGCCACATCACCTGCCACGCTTACTGCCACAAGATGTGTATTGTCACTTGCCACATCACCTGCCACGCTTACTGCCACAAGATGTGTAATGTCACTTGCCACATCACCTGCCACGCTTACTGCCACAAAATGTGTATTGTCACTTGCCACATCACCTGCCACGCTTACTGCCACAAGATGTGTAATGTCACTTGCCACATCACCTGCCACGCTTACTGCCACAAGATGTGGATTGTCACTTGCCACATCACCTGCCACGCTTACTGCCACAAGATGTGGATTGTCACTTGCCACATTACCTGCCACAAGATGTGAATTGTCACTTGCCACGTTGCATGTCACCAGATGCAGAGTGAGTGGAGCGCCCCTTGTGGTATATCAGGCAGACAGCTGAGGGGGTGAACTACAAGTTCCAGCACACCTCACCTGTACTCCCACACACAGCTTACCTGTCACTGATGACGTCACATCTCTGTGGGATCGCCCCTCTGGATATAGCAGGGTGTCTCCTTTCTCATGCTGCAGCCGGTCTCCTTCGGCTGTCACTTTCTGGCTCCACCTCTCTGCCATGCCTGATTAGCTGTCCGGGGGGGGCAGGCAATCTGCGCCGCTGAACAAGTTCTTACAGCGAGGAGCCGCAGGAGAGCGGTGATGCGTGGCGGGCAGTGTGAGATGATGTCATCTCTCTGCTCCCCGCCCCATCTCAGACACTGAGACAGAGCACTGACTTTGAGGGCGGAAAAGCTGTGATGCAGGGGGCGGAGAGAGATATCATCTCTGCTTGCCTGCCCGCTCGCTTCTTCCACCCACCCAGCGCTCTCATGCCGGCAGCTCAGCACAGCGTGTCTCTTGACGGCCGCCCGCACCCGCGGCCCGGCTGCAGAAGAGCCACGGCCCGGTAGTGGGCCGGGGACCGGGGGTTGATGACCCCTGCTCTATGGGGAAGGAGCGGGCCCTCCTATTCCGCGCAGAAGTGGTATTTTTGTCAGATCCTTCCTGACTAACAGGCTCCTGTTGGGGGACAGGGGTGTCCCTGGGTGCGTAAGCCGAACAAGACGGCTAATGAGCTTGTTACCACATGAGGTTTTGCCCCCGCCCGACTCAGGGTGGGGGGGGTCGGCTTTGCGAGTTTGTAGCTCGGTCCTCCCTGCTCTCCGACCAGTGGGTCTGTGAGGTGGTCGCTTCGGGGTACAAGATAGAGTTCTTTCTTGTCCGCCATACAGATTCTTTCCCTCGAATCTTCCTCTCCTTCCGGCTCGTAGGTCTGCTTTGATAGGAGCAGTACAGGACTTGCACAGGTGCGGTGTAATTTACCTGTGCCCCTGGAGGAAGGGTTTAAGGGATTCTATTCAAATCTGTTTATAGTCCCAAAGAAGGAGGGTGTCCGTCCAATCTTGGACCTCATGGCCCTCAATGCCTTTGTGAGGGTGCAAAATCATCCGGGGGATTTTCTGGCGTCCCTGGACATCAAGAACGCCTACTTGCATGTCCCCATTTGCGACAGGCATCAGAGTTTTTCTGCGCTTTGCGATCAGCGAGGACCACTTTCAATTTGTGGCTCTTCCCTTTGGCCTAGCGTCAGCACCAAGAGTTTTCACCAGTGTGCTCGCCCCTATTCTAGCTTTGCTGAGACAGCGAGGCATTGCCGTCGTAGGTTACTTAGACGATCGTCTTCTGAGAGCTACTTTCAGCCCAGAATTAGAGGAGGATGTGTCTATAGCCAGTCAGACTCTTCAAGGATTTGGATGGATACTGAACCTCCGGAAGTCGGTGTTCCAATTCAGCGCCTAGAATACCTGGGGCAGATTCTGGACTCATTGGAGGCGAGAGTCTTCTCCCTCCAGAGAAGTTGCAGACACTCCAGGCTGCAGTGAGGTTGTTAACCTCCTGCAATTGGTCATCTCTCCGTTTCTGCATGAGAGTCCTGGGCCTCGAGGCAGTACCGTATACTCAATCCCATACTTGGGTGCTGCAGAAGGTGATTCTATCCCAATAGAACAAATCCCCATTGTGTCTGGATCATCAGATCAGGTAAGTCGCCTAGTCAGGGCCTCTCTGACTTGGTGACTGACATTCCCGACACTTCAGTCCGGGAAGTCTTTCCACTGGACTGTGATCACGGCGGACGCCAGCCTGATCGGTTGGGGGGGGGTGTCTGGGGGTTTGGTCGGCCCAGGGCCGCTGGACTCAGAATCTCTCCTACCGATCAATGTCCGCGAACTTCGAGCGCTTAGACTGTGCCTCTCCAAGTGGTCGCAGAGGCTTCACGAGCGTCCAGTCAGGATCCAGTCGGACAACGCCACGGAGGTGGCTTATGTCAACCATCAGGGTGGAACAAGTTCGGCCGCAGCGTCGGAGGTCGCTCACGTCCTGAGATGGGCCGAAAGGAGCGTACTGGTCACCAGTCATCTCTATGACCGTCGGAGGCCCAGGCGCGATGTGATGACGTCACGCCCGGGTTCCCAAAGGTAAACAAAGCCGCGATTGCGGCTGAAAGCATGAAACACGGTGATTTCTTTTTCCCGATCTCATGCTTTCCAGCCTGGAGGAGAGATGTGGGGTCTTATTGACCCCGCATCTCTCCATAAAGAGGACCTGTCACACACACCATTCCTATTGCAAATGGAATAAAAGTGATCCAAAATAAAAAAGTAAAATAAAAAAAAAATTAAAACGCCCCTGTCCCCAATAGCTCGTGCTCGGAAGCGAACGCACACGCAAGTCCCACCCACATATGTAAACGCCGTTCAAACTCGTATATGAGGTATCGCCGCGTGCGTTGGAGCGCGTGCAACAATTCTAGCACTAGACCTCCTCTAACTCTAACCTGGTAACCTGTAAAAATTTTCAAAGCGTCGCCTATGGAGATTTTTAAGTACCGAAGTTTGCCACCATTCCATGAGTGTGCACAATTTTAAAGCGTGACATGTTGGGTATCTATTTACTCGGCGTAACATAAGCTTTCATATTTTCCCAAAAAATTGGGCTTACTTTACTGTTTTGTTATTTTTTAATTCATGAAACCATTTTTTTTTTTCCAAAAAGGCATTTGAAAAATTATTGCGCAAATACTGTACAAGATAAAAAGTTGCAACGACCGGCATTTTATTCCCTAGGGTGTCTGCTAAAAAACATATATGTTTGGGGGTTCTTAGTAGTTTTATAGCAAAAGAATGATGATTTGTACATGTAGGAAAGAAGTGCCAGAATAGGCCCGGTATGGAAGTGGTATAAAAAGCCCTGTATTGAAAGGGTTAAAGTGAGTCTGCACACCCTTTGGCTCTGTGTTCAACATTTACAAACTGGAGCAGAAGGGTACTTAACCCTTTCCATACAGGGTTTTTTATACCACTTCCATACCGGGCCTATTCTGGCACTTCTCTCCTACATGTACAAATCATCATTCTTTTGCTAGAAAATTACTCAGAACCCCCAAACATTATATATATTTTTTTTAGCAGACACCCTAGGGAATAAAATGACGGTCGTTGCAACTTTTTATCTTGCACGGTATTTGCGCAATAATTTTTCAAACGCCTTTTTTTGGGGAAAAAATGGTTTCATGAATTAAAAAATAACAAAACAGTAAAGTTAGCCCAATTTTTTTGTAAAATATGAAAGCTTATGTTACGCCGAGTAAAAAGATACCTAACATGTCACGCTTTAAAATTGCGCACACATGGAATGGTGCCAAATGTCGGTACTTAAAAATCTCCATAGGCGACGCTTTGAAATTTTTTACAGGTTACCAGGTTAGAGTTACAGAGGAGGTCTAGTGCTAGAACTGTTGCATGTGCTCTAACGCACGCGGCGATACCTCACATATGTGGTTTGAACAGTGTTTACATATGCGGGCGGGACTTGCGTGTGCGTTCGCTTCTAAGCGCGAGCTATTGGGGACGGGCGTTTTAAAAAAAAATGTTTTTTTTTTTTTTTTACACTTTTTTTTTTTTTTATCACTTTTATTCCTACTACAAGGAATGTAAACATCCCTTGTAATAGGAATGTGTGTGACAGGTCCTCTTTATGGAGAGATGCGGGGTCAATAAGACCCCACATCTCTCCTCCAGGCTGGAAAGCATGAGATCGTGAAAAAATTTTCACCGATCTCATACTTACAGCCGCAACGGCGGCTTTGTTTACATCTGAGGACCCGGGCGTGACGTCATCACATCGCGCCCGGGCCTCCGACGGTCATAGAGAGGACTGGTGACCATCTGGTCACCAGTCATCTCTATGCTCGTCACGTGACCCACCACCGGCGCCGGACGATTCTCTCCGGGTCCCCAATGGCACGAGAGAGCCCGGAGAAGCACCGGATGGCGGCGGGAGGGGTGGGGTTCCCTTCTACCGCCTATAAGAAAGATCAAGCGGTGGAACCGCCGCTATGATCATTTTTATGGTGCGCAGGATCGCCGGCTGAAAACAAGGATATCTGAATGATGCCTCTAGCTGCAGGTATCATTCAGATATCCCGCCTCAAACCCAGGACGTCATACGACGTCCACCCGGAGGGAGAGAGGGTTCCTGCCGGCGTCATTTTACAATGACCCGGTATGGAAGTGGTTAAACACTTCAACAAAGCTTGCTAAAAGCTCTGCAAATGTTTTGTAAAAGCTTGCTGTTCACACTGCTCTTATGCAAGTTTAAAGCGGAGTTCCACCCATAAAAATTCATTACTGTGCAGGAAATCTAATAAAAAACATTTGCAGAATTTTTTATTTTTTTTAACTTACCTTTTCATGCCTATGCTATGTGGTCCCTTCAAATCTTCCCCTTCCTCACGGCAGCTCCTTACGTCACTTCCCTTGGCGCCTCCGCTCGCTACTGCTCCTGGGAGATGTGTCGTCATTTCCCAGGAGTCAGTGGGCAGCGCCGAGGGCTTCGTTGCCATCACAACAGGGCGGGCACTTCCGACGACACCGCCTGTTGTGATGACAACGTGAGAAGTTTACGGTGCTTCGATTCGGTCATACTGGCATGCGCGAGAACGGGCGGTGCATGCTGGTCGCTCAGCTGCACCGTATCCCGGAACTATATGCTTGTGGGCTTCACATACCCACAAGCAATATGACAACGGCCAGGAAGGAATTTTATGAGGTTATTTTTTTATAGTAAACCAGACATCGGGGGACGACTTTGTCAAAAGATGTGAGTGTTAAATCTCAATGTTATAACCTTATAAAATTTAAAAAAATAAATAAAATATTGCATGTTGTTGGAACTCTGCTTTAAGCTCATGTGAAACAGGACTAACGTGCACAAGCAGCAATAAAAAGCAGACGATTGCTCTAAATATTGTGCCATACTGGAGGATAATAACTGTCATACCGGGGTAATTTTTTTGCCGTGCTGGGGGTTATTGCTGACCCTGACACGTGTTGGGGTTAACATTGGTAGCCCTGGGGCTTGGCTGGGGTTAACATTGCTGGCCTCAATTGGCTTACTTTACCTCCACAGTCTTCAGTCCACCCCCAAGACCTATTGGCACTACAAACTATAGACTGAAAAAATGCCCACTTTTTGACCACACCCATGAGTATGTGGTAGGGGCCTGCTGTGTGTCCCACATTACTACCCCTCCTTATCTCGGTACCAGAACGACACCCACCAAAAATTGTCTGGAGTCACCCCTGCTAATACTTATAATACTTAAAAGCATTGGACGTTTTTAGTGATTTGGAGGTAGAATTTATTTGCAGCCAGTGTGTACAGAAAATTGTGGTTATTCAAGGATTTATAGGAAGGATCTCAAAGGAGTATATACTAGGCGGATATTTAAAGAGTTTTGTAGGCAATCAGCAGACAGAATTTATTTTCAGCCCGTTTAGATTGAGTAATTCCGCTTATAGCTCTATGCGAAGGCCAGAAATATATACTAGGTTGAAATTCGTAGGTTGATTTGGAGATGGAATTTATCTGCAACTACTTTGAAGAAGTAGTTTCTGATGTAACCCGCAGTGTGGAGCCTCCTTTTACACGTGTCCAGAGCTGAGGTGTTTTTTTTTTTTTTTTTTTTTTGCTCGGTGGTTTACCTTGGTGAGTTTTTAAATGTTGCATAAAGGAAATCTGTAGTGTTGTTTTTTTTTTTGGTTTTTAACACTGAGCGTTTCCATTTTTATATCCTTTTATGTGGTCCTATATACTTGGAGCCGCTCCCAGGGAGAAGAGGAACAGCAGAGCATCCAGTTACCTAAGTTGATCCCAGCTTTAAAGGGAACACACATTTATAGACCTTTGACACTGAAGGTTTGTTATTTAGTGTCAGTGGCTGTGTTCTACTTAGTGGTGACAGATTGCTCATTCACACTTGGAAAGCATAGGTAGAATTAAATTTGGGAGATTCATTTTTATAATTGTTCTGTGGAATTTTGGCATTTTAATGTCTGTGGAAAGACTGATATATCGTTGGACTGCACAGTGTGTTTCACACAATCTTCTTTTTTTTTTTTTTTTTTCACTGTTGGTATACATATGTAATGGTTGTTTAACCACAAAGGGGTTAATATGGATTCTACTACTGTTCCCAATTGTAAAGGTTAGATAACATTGCATGCATGCTGAAAGCAAGACTCAACACGTCCGTGTAGAACCGTTACTTCCGTATCTAATGATTTATTACAGGCAGTACTAAACTTTTTACACATACAGTAGCATGATACGTCACTATTATGTTAATGTAAGACTGCAAACCACATCTGATTGGCTGAAATACAAGAGTACAAAAATGTGATGATCAAGCTTGGTTGTCCCTCTGATCTGTCTTCATTTCCGCATTCCAAAGATGTGTGGGAGAAGGGGGCATCCGCCATTTTCTGTCTTCTCCAGTCTTTGCGGTGGGAGGGGGTGTATTAGAAACTGATTTGAGTAAGGAAGAATTACAGCAGTGGTGTACATGAAAAGCAATATAGACTTTATAGTATAGTAAAGATGCATAGAGAATAGACATTTTCTAGTTTAACATTATGCTCATCACATTCCTTCACAGACCCCCCTAAAATTACTATTTTCTATCTGTCCCTCAAACTAAAGGACCTGACCACCACCTGGACCATTCCCCAGGACCTTTTTTCAGGCTAAGTATAGAGAAGGGCAGTAACTAGTTCACTACCCCCCTCGATGAAGCCGGGAAGGACAGTCAGGCGGTTCCCTAGCCTATCCCTATAGGACTGTGAAATTATGGACGGGGAGTGACTGTAAATGAGTGAAGGGTTTATCCTCTTCCTTCATAAGGGGATCCTCTTCTTCTTGGTGGAGAAATGTAGGTGTACTGTTATCTACAGCCTTGCTCGTTAACTTCTTTACAAAGGGCAGAATACAGCACACAACCAGGGCTAAAAGAACTAGGATTATTAATACTGTAACCCCTATCTGGGCGAGCATCTTTTTCCACCCACCCATCCAGCTGAAATATTGATCCCACGGGTCTGTAATACCTGAGTTCTTCAACTCCATTGACAGATATTCTAATTTCTTTATAGCTAGAGTAACCTTACCATTTGGGCCAGCATTGTCAGGAATGTAGGTGCAACAGGTTCCCCTTTTCTTTATCATCTTACAGACCCCTACTTTCTAAGCTAACACCATGTCTAAAGCCATCCGGTTCTCAAATGTCATATAGGAAGTGGGGGCTAACTGGTCAGCAATTCCCTGGAGGGCATCTCTGGTGTAATTTACAAATCTCTGTTGGTTGTAGTATATGTAATTAATTCAATCTACATCCTTGTTGACAGTTATTATGGGGATCAAAGACTCAAAACCAGCTTTTACCTGGTCCCTGGCTTTGAATTGATCAGGGACTTCCCTTGGGACCCCTATGGCATCTATGTACACATGAGGGTCAAAGCTTCCGGAGGGAGCTGCTCACTTCCTCCTGTGACTGGGTGTGTCACGGTATAAGTTACATTGTCAGGGAACTGGAGGACAGGAGACTATGTTACAGTAATCAAAGATAAAGGTGGCCACGTGTGTTTTGAAGAGTTATACTAGAATGTGGTGAATAACTTGTCATTTTGTGTGTTGGCTACCTGCTGAGCCCCCACTAACCCCAACAGGAAAAAGATATACAACACCATAATTGTGGTGTTGGCAGGGTTTTTTCTTCAGGAGATGGAGTTTTCTTGCAGTGGGAGGTGTATCCAGGTGCTTTTCCCTTCTAGCTTTACTGATGTAGCTGTGGTCAGCAAAACTTGAAATGGACCATCATATCTTGGCTCAAGGGAGTGCTTCCTCACAAACTTCTTTACTAGCACCCAATCTCCGGGCAGTAGTTGGTGTGTTCCTGTATCTACTTTAGGATCTGGAATGGAAGAAAACACTCGAGAATGGATATTAGTTAATGCTCTAGACAAACGTGTGACATAGCTAGTTAACACATCAGATTGTAACTGCAACTACTGTGGGAACTAACAGCCAGGTCTGGGGGCTGAACCAAACAAAATTTCATAAGGGGACAGAGGATGTTTCCCCCAAGTCCCATTCATCCTTTCTACCTTCCCGCTGCTTTGAGGGTGGTATGGGGTGTGTAGACCTAACTGAACTCCCAGTGCTGCCCAAATCTCTTTTGTAAGGGTTGCTGTGAAGGCTGGGCCCTGATTGCTCTCTATCACCTCTGGAACCCCAAATCTACATACTAGCTCACTAAGTAGTTTCTTAGCCGTGGACTTGGCTGTCATGTTGTAACAGCGTAGGCTTCTGGCCAACCGGAGAACATGTCCACCACCACTAGGGCATATTCATATCGGCCACTTTTTGGCATCTGTATATGATCAATCTGTATCCTCTAGAACGGATAGAGGGGTTTCGCCAAATGCTTCTCCGGTGTCTTCTCTGTTCTCCCCGGGTTGCATTTTGCACATACTGCACATGAGGTGCAGTAATTTCTGGTTAGGGGGGTTATCCCTGGGGCCCAGTAATACTTGCTGATCAGTGAATTCATTAAGTCTTTAGAGAGATGTGCAGGTCCATGTGCCCATTGGACGACTGCTGGATACATATATTTTGATAAACAGGTTTTCCATCTTATCAGATATAGATCTCCATCGTATTCTGCTCCTTTATCGATCCATTCCAAATGTTCTTCTGTGTGAGCTGCATTTTGCATAGAGGCTAGGTATAGCCTGTCAGATGGCACATGGACTGCCACAGGCATCTGTGCTAAAGATTCACTCTCCTCTTCGGCCACTTCAGCCGTTTTCCATTGGTCTTTCGCTGCTTGTTTGGCAGCTATATCCGCCAGGTGGTTCCCTCTGGCTTCTTGAGAATTCAGTTTGCCATGTGCTTTAACCTTCAAGACAGCCACTTTGTCGGGTAGGAGTAGTGCATCCATTAACTTCTTGATGGCTGGGCCGTGTTTCACCGGCGTTCCGGCCGCTGTCAGAAATCCTCTAGCCCTCCAGATGACACCAAAGTCATGAGCCACTCCCAGGGCGTACCTTGAGTCTGTGTAAATGTTGGCTCTTTTACCTTCTGCTATCTTACACACTGTAGTGAGGGCTTGGAGCTCCGCTGCCTGAGCAGATACAGTTGGTGGGTAATGCTCCTGCTTGAAGAATTTCAAATTCAGAGGTCACAGCATAACCTGTGTGGTACTTGCCTCCTTCTTCATCTGCATATCTGGAGCCATCCATAAAAAGTGTGTATTCAGGGTTTTCCAAAGGAGTTTCAGTCACTGTAGGTAAGTGTGTGGTTTCCATGCGCATCATTTCAAGGCAGTCATGTGGAGCAGTACAGGGGTCTTTTTCTTCACCATCTCCTTCTTGTCCCCCCTTGAAAAACGGCAGAAGTGTGGCCGGGTTGAAAGTGAGACACCTTTTGGAGGGTCACATTGTCTGGAAGGAGGAGGGAGATATGTAACCGAAGATGTCTGGCGGTGGACAAGTGGCGGAGTTGTACCTGATTCAGGATGGCAGCAATGTCATGCGGTGCCAGAAGAAGCAGGGGGTGTGCTAGAAAGAGGTCAGAAGTTTTGTCCAGCAGTGCTTGGGCTGCAATGACCGCTCTTAAACAGGAAGGGTCACCCCTAGCCACGGGGTCTAAACGGCATGAATAGTACCCAATGGGTCTAGTTCGGCCTCCATGTGATTGAGCCAAGACCCCTGTGGCGTGGCCATTTCTTTCCAACACAAACGGTTTAAAAGGTATTGCATAATCTGGGAGGCCCAAAGCAGGAGCTGTGGATATTGCTTGCTTCAGCAGAAAGAAATTGTCCAGGGCCTCGCTTGACAGGGTAAATGGCACAGACTTGAGAGCATCATAGAGTGGTTGCATGAGGATCGATGCATCAGGGATCCACGCGTGCAGTAAGCCAGGTCCACTACAGTGAAGTACTCAGCCGTTGGAGGTGTATACCTGATAATAAGGTATGTGGATTTGGCACATTTGGGGTGTCCAACACTGTGGCTTCGTTAACTTCTCGGAGGTCTTGTACCATTCTGTAATTTTCTGGTTCTCCACTTGGGGTCCGTTTCTTTACTGGGAACAAGGGTGTATTGCATTCCGAATACAGGGTATCAGAGCTCCATTAGACACAAGGGTCTCGACCTGTCTTGAGATAGCTGCGGATTGAGCAGGCTTCAAGGCGTATTGTGGTTCCCGGGGCAATGATGCTCCCTCTTTGAGCTTGACTAAAACTTGTGGCACTTTCAGGTGACCGATGTCTTCCGGTCCTGTGGACCATAGGCATGCAGGAATTCTGTCAAGTACTCCCTGTGGTATTGAACTTGGAGTTATCGCTTCATGAAGTATCATCATGAGAGGCAGAGAACACAAAGCAGATGAGTCTTCTAAGGATAGGGGAGTATGTAGCTTCACTCCTCCTTCAGGCATGAAAATGATTGAGGCCTGTAGTCTGGACAGCACATCAGCTCCCAGCAAATTCATGGGACAGGTAGAGGACACTGCCATAAGGGGTGACACAGGTTTGCCCATTTCCTAGCGAGAGTTGGGGCGTGGTGGTGGGCGAGTATAGGTGGGGTCTCTTCATCATGGGCTACCATGAGGGGCGTTGGTTTTCTATATCTCTGGCCACCAACAGTAGATTGGACATCTACATAGAGCGGTATTCGGGGCGAGCCACCATCAGACCTTTTCTGGTATCCTCTGAGCCCTGAGGCAAAAGCAGTTGATAACGTGTGTGTGTGCCATTTCATAGTGAAAGAAGCCCAGATCCTCAAAGGCCTGTGTGAGTCTGGCATGATACTTCTCCACAGACTCCCCTTTATCTTGGGTAATATCTTGGATTGTGGTAGTCTGATCGGCCAGTTTCTCCTTTGCCCATTCGTGGAGTTGGGCGCAGAACTCCACACCCGAGGAATAGGAAGTGGCACTTGTCAAGCAGGCATCATTGAAGGCCGCCTGCATGACCGGCCAAAAGACATGTCCTGCTTCAATTTGGCATAAGCTGATCAAATCTCTCCAAGCAGCTGAGTAAGTTTCTTGTAACTGCACCATCCGGCGGTAGAAGGGCATTGGTTGTTTCTCTGGGTCAGGCAGACTTGTCTCTAAGTCCGCTGCTTGTGATGGGGTAAAAGCGACATACATCACCGGTGCCCCTTCTGGCAACTGAGATTGTTGTTGGGGTGGGGGCTGACGAGGGGTACTGTTCTTTATGGTTGCCAGCATACGTTCGAGAGTCTCTCTGAACTGTGAGTCTAGAGCTGGATTGGGGGTTAAATCAGCGGGGGGCCTTGCTGCTTAACAAAAGATCAAGTCTTTTGGACAGCAGCACTCCGATAAAAACCTTTATTATGTAAAAATTTTCAAAATCCAAATGACACACAGCAAGTCACAAAATCCTGGTCAAAGCTGACGCGTTTCACACTTTCTTAGTGTTTAATCATAGCTGCCTAGTGCACAAATGATTCCCAAGATATACCCCAAAGAAAAAGTCATGTGATCCAACCACAGTGTAGGTAGTTAAGTGTTTGAGTGCTGATTAAATGTTAATTGCATGTTGACTAACCAGTAACCAAGGAATGAATGTTTTCAAAATTGTGTAGTTTCAGACCACTAACTGCTGTGAAAAATATGCATAATATCCTTTGAGGGGTATGCAGCAAATTAAATATGTGGGAGGTTTGTGAAAAAATCTTGTGATTTGATATGAAAAATATGAAAAAATGAAGAATAAGTGAATCAATGTGAATATATGATACAAAATAGATAAACAACCATAAACTTTATACAATGTATGTGCAGTATATTGGCATCAATGGATAAGCCAAGGCAAATGCATCTGTAGCGCACGAATAATAAAAAGAAAAAAAGAATTATTGTTGGTTACTTGTTTGTTTATCAAAAGTATCATAATATAGTGTAAAATTAAATGAAAAACTGGTAGGAGACCTTCCTTTGTATTGCCGATCTAAAGTGACTATATATTTGTCTTGTGTTTATTGGATAGTAGAAAATGAAAAAGAAAAATAACTCAAACGTAGGAATATACATGCATGTGGTGAATAAACAAGTATATCATAATACAGGTATACACGTATATCTCCATTACAATATATGTGTGGCCGCACCGTATCCAATGAGTATTGAAATCTCATGTGAAAGAAAAGGATTGTATGCAATCTGTAAACTGGATACAATCGAATTCAATTGGTGGTATATGGGGATATCTGATTGTATGAATTGAATTTGTGGTAATTGTAATGAACTTAAATTGATATAACCACTTGAAGACTATCATTTGCAATGTGCCGGATTGTGCAGACACATCACATGAAATCTCCATGAAATGTTATCAGATAACCTAGTGCATGAACACATATAGGCACAGTTTCCTATATAATCCGCTTTGACCAGGATTTTGTGACTTGCTGTGTCATTTGGATTTTGAACATTTTTACATAATGAAGGCTTTTATTGGAGTGCTGCTGTCCAGAAGACTTGATCTTTTGTTTTGCTTGATATTTGCATTGCCTGCACACTTGGCTGTTAGGAGGAGATCATCACTTGGAGAATATCCACACCTGAGCGGTTTTTGTTGTTCTCAGGCCTTGCTGCTTGCTGGTGGTCTTCCTATTCGGACGCTTCGTCATCATTAATATATCAGGCCTGTGAAGGTGGCACTTCCGTATTGGGGAAGACAGGAGAGAGGTAGGAGCCATACTGGTTTAAAACAGGGAGAACTGGGTAGGGGCCTTGGTTGGGCCTTCCGGGTGTACCAAGATGGCCACTTGCAGGAAGTGTACTGGGCTGGACGGGAAGTGAGGATGTGGGTGCACTAAGATGGCTGCCAGGAGGAAGTGCACAGGGCTGGGCAGGAAATGAGGGCATGGGTGCACTAAGATGGCTGCCAGGAGGAAGTGCACAGAGCTGGGCAGGAAATGAGGGCATGGGTGCACTAAGATGGCTGCTGGGAGGAAGTGCACAGTGGGTTGTTCTTGAGTCGGGAAGGGCAGGGATGTCCCTCCCCTCCATTGATGCAAATCCCGTAAGGGGGGGGTTTCGGACACGCACATTATCAGTTCTGTAGTACACATATACAATACAATCGCCATCTTTCTTCGCTTCTTTTTACAATGTTCTAGCAGTACGTAATCAACATTCTGACACCTGCAATAAGCTTTTATCACATAGAATTACTTTCTTAGTGATTTCATATCTAGTCAAGGGTTAACATTTATTAAACACCGTTTTTCACACAGGAATCTGTCCATGAGATATCCTAACCCATCCTCCCCCTCCCCTCGAGGGTAGGGGCTCGTATCGTTGCGTGGGGATACTAACAAGCTTTTTTCTTTTCTTTTTCCTATCCCCGCTTTCACTGGGTAATGAACGTTTAATCTAAAAACTAACACATCAGGGGTGAAGGGGAACAGCGGCTTGTGGCCCAATTGTTCAGGTAGCCACCGCCTTTTAATTTCACCAGTCCCCAACCCTGTTGATTTATGCCAAACAGTAATCCACAAACACACTGAGAACAGGACATCACACCACACCTGCAGCCCCTGGCACCGCCAAACTTTAGCAGCTGAACTACGCCCTCAGGGGGTTCTGCAGGGGCCGACAGCTCACCTGAACCAGAACACGGTACACCGTAACCCCTGAGTGACCTTATTGCAAAGCTACACCGTCCTTTAGAGGGGCAGACAGCTCACCTCTGGACACGTCCCGTCTTCTCAGGGGCAAACAGCTCACCTGGGTCAGGGTACTCAATTGCAACAACCTTTCAGTCTGCCAAGGAGTTGCAATGCTTAGGACGACAGACACTGAACAAACACCAAACAAATACAGTCAGTAGAGATCCACTAGCAGGTTCGTTAAAACAGCCCCAGGCGAGATATAAAAAATTACCTGCCTCTTAGTTTGCCTCTAGAAGCCAACAAAGCCAGCTGCCAACCCAGACAGAACGAATTTGTACAGTGGTAAGTATATAAGTACCTACCGTACCCCAGGGGTGCGCAAGTCCCTGTATTCGGTCAGTCCCGATTGGCCACTCAGCCTTTAGGTTGTGGACTTCCTTCGGTCAAAAACCTAGAGCCCCACGTTGGGCGCCATTTGTAATGGTCGTTTAACCACAAAGGGGTAATATGGATTCTGCTACTGTTCCGAATTGTAAAGGTTAGATAACATTGCATGCATGCTGAAAGCAAGACTCAATACATCCGTGTAGAACCGTTGCTTCCGTATCCAATGATTTATTACAGGCAGTACTAAACTTTTTACACATAGCATGATACGTCACTATTATGTTAATGTAAGACTGCAAACCACATCTGATTGGCTGAAATACAAGAAAAGTACAACAATGTGATGATCAAGCTTGGTTGTCCCTCTGATCTGTCTTAATTTCCGCATTCCAAAGATGTGTGGGAGAAGGGGGCATCCGCCATTTTCTGTCTTCTCCAGTCTTTTCGGTGGGAGGGGGTGTATTAGAAACTGATTTGAGTAAGGAAGAATTACAGCAGTGGTGTACATGAAAAAGCAATATAGACTTTATAGTAAAGATGCATAGAGAATAGACATTTTCTAGTTTAACATTATGCTCATCACATTCCTTCACACATATATTTGCAAATCAAAGGAGGGAGGTTTGTGGCTTTGAGGCACATGAGTGGAAAACACATCGGATCAAAAATGTAGGTTTATTAAAGCTATACATGACATATGCATTTACATGCACAAATGATTGGTTAATTGATCATCATAACCAATGGCCCAATGTTGGGTAATAATAACATGGTATCAATTATGAAGAAAATTGTACAAATATCTTGGGCTGGTTGACTCCATATAGAAATATAAGTTAACATTAAAATTGAGTGAATCACATCATATGCAGTAAACATAAGGATAGCCTGTTGGCTTGATGTGTTTCAGAGACTATATTGCCTCATCAGGAGTGAATGCATGTAATATGTAAAGACATTGTACATATGTATGAGGGCCAGTATAATCTATTTCTAGCTCCCCTAATGAGAAAACAAAAGGGAAGGAACAAATTAAAGTGCGGAGGAAGGAAGTTGTCCAACCCCCCTACTAACTCTTCACTCTATCACACACCTTGGACTCTATATGTATCTAAACACCATGGTAATTACCCTGTCAATTCACTCATATTCACTTTTCTTTGCTCTGGCACTTATGGTCATGAGCCCACACCCCTATTTATGTTTTTGACTTCTACATCCCAGCTCATTTTCTGTCTTTTTAGACACATCCATGGTCACTCCCCAGCATCACCAGCAGTGTCAGCGTGGACGTTGCCATCCCTTTTGGGAGTTTAATGGTGGCGTCCATCTTTCCCAGGGGTCTTCGCCCCCTCAACTACCGGGAGAGATGCATGATGGTCACCACCAGTTCAGTGCCACTTGCACATATTGTGTACCAACATGTTAGTAGGGGGTTGGACAACTTCCTTCCTCCGCACTTTAATTTGTTCCTCCCCTTTTTGTTTTCTCATTGGGGAGCTATAAATAGATTATACTGGCCCTCATACAGATGTACAATGTCTTTACAGATTACATACATTCGCTCCTAATGAGGTGATATAGTCGCCAACAGGCTATCCTAGATGCATTATGTTTACTACATATGATGTGATTTCACTCAATTTTAATGTTAACATATATTTCTATATGGAGCCAACCGGCCCAAGATGTTTGTACAATTTTCTTCATGATTGATACCTCTACATGTTATTACCCAACATTGGGCCATTGGTTATGATGATCATTTAACCAATTATTTGTGCATGTATATGCGTTATGTCATGTATACCTTTTAATAAACCTACATTTTGGATCCGATGTGTTTTCCACTCGTGCCAAACCCCCCCCCCTTTTATTTGCAATTGATAGGGATGGAGACGCATACTTCTCAGGTGTCTCATTTAAAGTACCAAACTTTCCCCTTTTATAATTATACATATATTTGTTTGCACTGATTACAGCATTGAGTAGCGTGCCACTATTTTTAAATTGTGTTTTACGTAAGCTGATCGCTGTGTGTGTGCTGCAGTTTCCTCCTTTTTTTTTTTTTCCTCAATTTTTGATTTTTCTTCACTAATATTGATTTTGTTGGTAAGTTTGAGAATATTTATTTTTAATTTGGATATATTAGAACATTTATGGACTAGGAGGGTCAGAAATGTAGTGTCTAAGGTTGATACTTCCTAAGCAATAGGTGGCTTGGAGAGAGTACTTATTTGTAGCCATTATAGATAATAATAAAACCTATATTTTCCTTTTAGGCCGGGTTCACATATACGCGTATTGGATGTGGATTTCCACTAATCCAATTCGCATGACAGGAGAGTGTGACCGGCTCTCAATGGAGCCGGTTCACACAGTTCCAGGGCGGCCCTGGTCTGGATTGCAGAAGGGTTCTGTGCGTCTTTGGGTCTGGTTTAGGTGCAAATTCAGGCAAAAATTCGGACCTGAACTGGAAACCATGGCCGGAGCTATGTGAACCTGGCATTAACACTCTGCAGGTATATAGACTGGGGATTGTTTGAATATATTTTAATGGAATGAAATAAAAGTGAAATTTTAGGTCCTAGTGTGTGAGATGCACGGTGGGTTAAGTGAAATTATTGCATATTTCCTCCAAAACTAACATGTAACAGATTTCAGTATATTTTTCAGGCCCTTTTTGTTGAGAAATAAAAATCTGCATGTGCTTTCCATGTTTGGGGTGCTAGTAACAAAATCATGTGACATTGCGCGCATTGAAAAAAAATAAATGCTATAGTGTGAATGCAGCCCTCATAAATATAAATGATGCCTTTTTTCACAGACCATTAATGTAGGGGACAATAATTATTTTAAAAATAGTGCTTGCCTAATTCTTGTACATTGGTAGTAAAATAAAAAAAAAATATATATATATATATATATATATATATATATTAGTGCTGACAATTTATGTAGTACTTTACATACTGTACAAACACATCTGATGTGTATACTAGGTACAATTTAGATAGGAGCAAATTAAACGACACCATGGTGATGCCCTAATGTTTGTATAACCCCACGCTGGCAAGGAAGCACAGGTTCTTTGGAGGATGCAAGCATTGATCCTGCTACTGCTCACGCTCAGCCACGGAGATGTTGCTCGGAAGTTCGGTTCCCCTCCTGCTTCCCCTGCCGCCGGGCCATTCAGAAAGTGCAGCGCTCTATTTGTGGGGGGGGGGGGGGGGGGGGGCAAGTAATTGATTAACCATGTTATTTGTAATATGCAGCATGAAGGGTGTAAATGTACTGCCCCTGGTCACTGATGCATTGGTTACCAATGGCATTTAATTAACCCCCTTTGTGCTGCATTGATGGCACAAGTCTCAGGTTCCTCACAGGTCGCAGAGCCAGCAGCATTTTCTTGTCCTCTCCCATCCCTCCTCCTGGCCTCTGAATGATGTCACGCCGGGACTAGGAAACTTCCTTTGGGTGGACATCACTCCACCTGCCAGGGAAGTGAGTGTATTAGTCCTAGACTTTTGCCGGGTGCAGGAACGCACTCTGCACACTGGCACAGCTTAGTTGCAGCTCTAAAACGAAAGTACAATGTAGCGGTGGTAAGCTAGCTGTATACCATGTCAGGCTACTGGGCCTATAGTAAGGTAGAAGTAGGGATGCACCGATACCAAGTACTCGTGAAAGGCTCCCGATACTGAAACAGATACTTTGCGATGCAATTCCTGTCTGAGTCTAATGTGATTTCCCCCACCACTCCTGTGTGTATGTAAAGGGAAGTGCCATCTAGTGGGTAGTTTATTAAAAATGATAACTCACATTAAAGAGGAAGTAAACCCTCCCAAACAAACCGAAAGAACAATAAACCCTGCAAGGCAAAGGCATAATCAGCCAGTATGGATCGCATACTGGCTGATTATTTATTACTTCCCTTAGATCGAGGCCCCCGCAGCGGTCCACGTCTCCCTGTTCAGCCGCCAACATGTTGTCCCGGAGTTACTTGCAGGTCTCGTGGCTCCGGCGCTGTGATTGGCCGGAGCCGCGATTACATCACTCCTGCACATGCGTGCGGGACCGGCTCAGTACAACTGAAGCGCCGGCACATAGTGCCATTGTTTGTTGGCTTAAGTGTGCATGTGCCGCATGATGTCGGCACATGCAAATACAGGGATATCTCTTAAACTGTGCAGGTTTGGGAGATATCCTTGTTACTTACAGGTAAGCCTTAATATAGGCTTACCTGTAACAAAGTTGTAAAGTACATACAGTATCTCACAAAAGTGAGTATACCCCATTTTTTTGTAAATAATTTATTATATCTTTTCATGTGACAACACTGAAGAAATTACACTTTGCTACAATGTAAAGTAGTTAATGTATAACAGTGTAAATTTGCTGTGCCCTCAAAATAACTCAACACACAGCCATTAATGTCTAAACCGCTGGCAAAAAAAGTGAGTACACCCCTAAGTAAAAATGTCAGGACTGGTGTCAATATTTTGTGTGGCTACCATTATTTTCCAGCACTGCCTTAACCCTCTTGGGCATGGAGTTCACCAGAGCTTCACAGGTTGCCACTAGAGTCCTCTTCCACTCCATGATGACATCACAGAACTGTTGGATGTTAGAGACCTTGAACTCCTCCATCTTCCGTTTGAGGATGCCCCACAGCTGCTCAATAGGATTTAGATCTGAAAACATGCTTGGCCAGTCCATCACCTTTATCCTCAGCTTCTTTAGCAAGGCAGTGGTCATCTTGGAGGTGTGTTTGGGGTCGTTATCATGTTGGAAAACTGCCCTGCGGCCCAGTCTCCAAAGGGAGGGGATCATGCTCTGCTGTAGTACTGTCGCAGTACATTTTGGCATTCACGGTTTCCTCAATGAACTGTAGCTCCTCAGTGCCGGCAGCACTCCTGCTGCCCCAGGCCATGACACTTCCACCACCATGCTTGACTGTAGGTAAGACACACTTGTCTTTGTACTCCTCACCTGGTTGCCGTCACACACGCTTGACACCATTTTTACCAAATACGTTTTTATTTTGGTCTCGTCAGACCACAGGGCATGGTTCCAGTAATCTATGTCCTTAGTTTGCTTGTATTCAGCAAACTGTTTGCAGGCTTTCTTGTGCATCATCTTTAGATGAGGCTTCCTTCTGGGACGACAGCCATGCAGACCAATTTGATTCAGTGTGCGGTGTATTGTCTGGGCACTGACAGGCTGACCCCCCACACCTTCAACCTCTCCTGCAATGTTGTCAGCACTAATATGTCTATTTCCCAAAGACAACTTCTGGAAATGACGCTGAGCTTGTGCACTCAACTTCTTTGCTTGACCATGGCGAGGCCTGTTCTGAGTGGAACCTGTCCTGTTAAACTGCTGTATGGTCTTGGCCACCATGCTGCAGCTCAGTTTCAGGGTCTTGGCAATCTTCTTATAGCCTAGACCATCTTAATGTAGAGCAACAATTCTTTTTTCACATCCTCAGAGTTCTTTGCTATGAGGTGCCATGTTGAACTTCCAGTGACCAGTATGAGAGAGTGAGAGCGATAACATCAAATTGAACACACCTGTTCCCCATTCAAACCTGAGACCTTGTAACACTGAGTCACATGACACTGGGGAGGGAAAATGGCTAATTGGGCCCAATTTGGACATTTTCACTTAGGGGTGTACTCACTTTTGTTGCCAGCGGTTTAGACAATGGCTGTGTGTTGAGTTATTTTTGGGGGATAGCATATTTACACTGTTATACAAGCTGTACACTCACTACTTTACATTGTAGCAAAGTGCCATTTCTTCAGTGTTGTCACATGAAAATATATAATAAAATATTTACAAAAATGTGAGAGGTGTACTCACTTTTGTGAGATACTGTATCTGATTAATGCAAAATCTGCATAGTGTCCTGGTCCCACCGACGATAGAAAATCACGGCTGCTGGAGGAGATGTATAGGCAGTCCACCCCCAAGCTGAAATCCCTTCCACCCTATACGCACAAGGGTCCCAGATGTTCTCCTCCAGCCCTGTGAGCACCTCCAGCGGCCATCATTTTCTATCATCGGCGAGACCGGGACACTATGCAGATTCTGCATTTAATTAGATATGTACTTAATGTGAGTTATAACATTTTTAATAAACTGCTACTAGATGGCGCTTCCCTTTTCTATACACACACAGGAGCGGTGGGGGAAATTGCATGCGATTCAGACAGGAATCGCACCGCATGCCTGTTCAAATTGCATGTGATTCTTTGCAGTGCGATTTTGCACCCATTCATTTTGTATTGACGAAAAACGCACCACAAAGTATCAGTACTCAACATCGGTGAGTATTTGACTGAAAGTATTGGTACTCGTACTCACTGATAAAAAAAACTGTATTGGTGCAACCCTAGGTAGAGGTCTGGAGCTGCAGCTCCAATAGTTCCTATGATCTGGCCCTGCCACTATGTGATGGCATTGGACAGCTGACAGTCAGCAGAGGATATCGGGGAATAGATTTTCCCCAAGCTCCTCCTACTTGCCATCCTGATGTCATTTGTTGTTGTCCTAGGTTCTCACAACGGGTGGAAAACTTTGGGAGCTACCCTGTGAGGATGCAGAAATGATTGGGTGTCCCAGGCAACTTTTTACAGAAAAGTACTAAGGTAACTGAAAAAACCCGAAACAAGCTTGTTTAACCTCTTCAAACTTTGGACTTACTAGACACTTCAAAAGAGCTTAAAAGGTTAAAGTGAAAGTTATGCAATGCTTTTCTCCTAAAAGTAAATGTTCTTCTGCACTACATACACAGACAATGTGTTGCACTGTTTCTCCAAAAGAAGCAACAAAAGTAACAGTCAATGAAAAATCCTGAATAGATATATAAACACACACATACAAATAGTGCAATCCAACAAAATAATAAATGTGAAATAACAGCTGTATTTTCAGTGTCCCAATAAATACTTAGGGTCCTTTCACACGGGGCGGATCCGTGCAGATCCGCCCCGTGAAGCTCCGCTTGCTCAGCGGACCGTAGAGTCCGTTGTCATCCGATCCGCTCCGCCGACGGAAGGAAAAATAGGGTTTTCCTCCGTCACACTTTGGCGGAGCGGAGCGGATGTCAGCGGACATGTCTCCGCTGACATCCGTGCCTCCATAGGGGTGCATGGAGGATCCGTTTCAGGTCCGCCTAAAAAACTGACAGGCGGACCTGAACGGACCTCCGTGTGAAAGGGGCCTTAGGCTCCATGTACACTGAAGCTGATAAACTGCAGTTTATTGGCATTTTGGCGTTTTTTTTTTTTTAAAAAAGCCCATTAACTGCACTCTATGTTAGCCTATGTGTTCATGTACACATAGTGTTTTTTAGCGTTAATGATCAGTGGAGTTAATGGGCTTTTTTCTGAATGCAAGAAATTTGCGTTCAAAGTGCCGTTTTTATGCAGGAAAAAATGCAAGAAAACGCAAAACGCTGAAAAACGCTAAAAACCGCTGGTCGCCAGCATTTTTTAGCGTTTTTTGATCCATTGAAAAAAAAAAAAAGCTAAAAAACGCTACACTGAAAAACGCTAATAAACGCTAGTAAAAAACGCTGAAAAAAGCTATATTTTAAAGCAGCTTTTTCTGCCAGGAATCTGGCGTTCAAAACTACAGTTTTTGAGCTTCTGTGTACATGGAGCCATAGGTGCTCCATCAGTGCCAAAAACCTCAGTGCTCCAGCACCTACACACACACACGGCTGCTTACCAGAAGTTTAGACCCCCACAGCATAAAGCACCATACACACTTGTCGGGAGACATCGGCCGGTTAAAATAAAAATAAAAAACACTGTCATTTGGCCCGTGTTTATGTCGGTCTGGGTTGGACAAAAAAATAACTTGTAGTGTGTACCAGGCTTAAGATGTCTAACAGCGCATTGCAGGTCCCTGATGGATGGATCTCTCCCTCACCACTTTACCCACATGGTAGTTTCCAGCAAAGTTCAGCATCACACAGGAATTGTAAGAGGAACTCCACAGTGTAGTAAATCATGGCAAGATTTTATTTAAATAAGGGAAAGTACTCGCAAACATGGATTTAGACAAATCGCAATAGCACTGCTTATCCGAGCAGGTGTGATGTCACTGCTAAGCTCTGATGGCCAGAAAAAGTCTTCTATGTCTCTCTCTGATTTGGTTTTACTATAGTGAACAAGATTCCCTCTAAAGCTGGCCATACACTAGGCCAGTGTTTCTCAACTCCAGTCCTCAAGGCGCCCTAACAGGTCATGTTTTAAGGCTTTCCATTATTTTGCACAGGTGATTTGATCGGTTTGCCTGCCTTAGTAATTACCACAGCCGTATTGTCTGAGGGAAATCCTGAAAACATGACCTGTTGGGGCGCCTTGAGGACTGGAGTTGAGAAACACTGCACTAGGTATTGCTCATTGTACAAATTTGGCAATGCTGAAGCTGACGGAACTCCCGTGCATGCACAGGAGTAATTTTATCTTGGCCCGGCCAATGACAGCTGCCCGTGATTGAGACCCGGAAGCCATGGGGAGCTCCAGGAAGTCGCATCGCTGGGCTGAAGATAAGTATAGTTCCACTTTAATCAACTTCACGCAACCTCTTGAACTTTGAAGATGAATTGCTTCACAGTGCCTGCAGCTGTAGAGTTTGTTTTAAAAGCTGAGGTTGAGGGTTTTCTTTTGTGCATTGGTGTGTATCCAATTACCTCCAAGTGGCTGCTTCTGATAAATATTCCTGAAGTTTCTCCTCCACAGCTGCTGGATGCTGCCCTGAGCAGCTATCTTCTGGTACTGTAAAGGTTAACAGAAGCTGCTACTCACAAAAGTTGTGCCACCCACTCTTTTTCCTCTATTCATTGTCTTCCTACTATCGCAGGATGCATCACGTTCATTCAATGTACAGAAGTTGATGTATTGTTTGATGTAGTAACACAAATTTTATAAATGATACGCTAAATTGTGATAAATATTAAAATATCGATGTTGAGAAACTATATGATTAGGAAATTAATGAAAAACTGGAAAAATAGTCTCTAGAAAATATAGTGAAAAATAAGTCTCTAGAAATTGTAGTGAAAGTCTAAATAAAGTGCAGAGATGAAATGAGTGGCACTCTTGCAGGTGCAAAAATAAGGAGATGACCCTCAAAGATTAACACCAACAAAACACTCGTGATCCACCACCACATAGATTTTCTGCTTACCAGAGGGCAAGCTAAAAACAGCCTGTATGATGATCAATCTGTAGATTTCATCCAAACTCCAATGACCAGAGGTAAACTGAAGCCCAGACTGGATAACTCGGCGTACGTTTCGGGAGGTTGACGCGCTGACGTCATCGCCACTGGACGGGCGCCCGCATGCTGGCCGGCTCTGTTTACATTACAGATGCTTTTTAACTTCTTTTTAACTGTAAGTGAAACATTTTATTCCAATAAACCTTCGTGTTTTACTGTAATACACTATGGAGTATTTTTATATTCTGGGTTACGAGCGGTGACTACCCTGCATGTTTGGTGTATCGAGTTATCCAGTCTGGGCTTCATTCTACCTCTGGTCATTGGCGTTTGGATGAAATCTACAGATTGATCATCATACAGGCTGTTTTTACCTTGCCCTCTGGTAAGCAGAAAATCTATGTGGTGGTGGATCACAAGTGTTTTGTTGGTGTTAATCTTTGAGGGTCATCTCCTTATTTTTGCACCTGCAAGAGTGCCACTCATTTCATCTCTGCGCTTTATTTGGACTTTCACTACAATTTCTAGAGACTATTTTTCCAGTTTTTCATTAATTTCCTAATCATATGGTTTTTCATCATCAATATTTTATTATTTATCACGATTTAGCGCAGCTTTGTATTACTTTATTTTATTTAATAAAATAGCTGTCCAAAATACCAAGCCAATGACTCTAATTTAAAGTACCCTTGAAAGATGAAGGAAAACCTGCAAACATGGCCTGTTGGGAGTACTTGAGGACAGGGTTATGAACCACTGCTCTAACTAAATGGAATGGAGAGGAGGGGCATTGATGTCACAATCTCTACCTTATCCAATCAGAGAATGCCTTGTATTCACTGAAAAGGTATTCTGTGAATGGCAGCACAGGACCGGAATGGTCCCAGCTATTACTGTAGCAGCACCAACTACCACGGAGATTGTCGACTTCCCCAGTGGCCCCTCAGGTATGATATACGAATACTACATTGTGCTAAGCTGGACCAATGTAAGTATGCAGTACAGATCATACCTGGAGTTCAGATTTAAAGATAAAGTGAGTTGACTCTCTAAATTTTGCAAAGATTTCATACTCTCCTAATTACATTATTAGTCACTGAGTGATTTCAGAATGTTGCAGAACGACAATTACACAGTAGTAATCTTTTTTTCTCCAAAAGCTCAGAAGTAGTCTTTTTTTTTTTTTTTTTCTTATTTCTATATATTCATTCTCATTTTATTTTCATTTCATTGCACCACCCGTCTAAGAAATGGCCACTCATTATGTATATTGTCATTTTATTCTACAATGGGAGAAGTGACCTGGTGTTTTATATCAAATCGTTGGATTTGTGTGGTCAGTATTTTGTGCTTTTAAAATGATCTGGTATTTTGCATTTGCAAGGTTACATTTTTGATGTAAGAATCTCACTGTAAATATTTTCCAATACTAATAACTCAAATGTTTGATGATAACCTTTTGTGAGGTAACTACCATTCTTTTCCACAACTGTACATGCCTTTCCTTGTAGGTGAAGTACAGCAAACAGGCTATTTAATGTTGACATAGGCTGCTGTGACAGATCCTGGCCACTCCTCCCTCCATCCTTATCAGACCGGTTCCAATGCTCTGTCCCTACATACTTTTCCATCATCATCTTACTACATAAACAGTCATAATTGTCTGCAGTACCTTTCTTGTCTTTTCCTCTAGGCTTCTGTGTTTAATGATGGACCCCACCATCCAGGGACCTTCTGCACATCCTCTGTGGGCAGGTAAGACTTTTGAATGTAGAAGACAAATAGTCAGTAATATATTGTACATGTACATATTATTTTATGTGTGTAGTAATATATATATATAGTGCAATTTATAATATGTGTAAAAGAGTTTGTTAAATACAATTAGATACAGAAACTTGCAACATTACATAAATAGCGCCTTCCAGTCTGTGTTTAAGAAAAAGTGCAAGGTAAAAAATGGGAATATTTCTGACAGGTAATTAAGGGTGGGGGCAGTTCCATTTAACTCGTTCACCATTTAGCTCTGTTAATTACACATTTACTAGTTGTATACATAAGATGACAGGGTAAAGATCCAACCAATGCTATGTGACATAAGCATGCATTTTGACAGTAGCTGAAGGTGCACATTTATTCACTGTACTTATACCTTAACGTTCATGTAAATGCCAAATTAACTTTTCTTGTTTGCTCCCTTTTTGGCTGATAAATCTAGAATTTAAAGTGTTGTGTATAACTGATGAATAAATGGAACAAAAAACAAAATACCTGTTGATCCTGCCAGAAATCAGCGGAGCTATTAACTTCCTGTGCTTTCTGCCTCTGCTGATTGGTAATAGTTAGCATTGTTCCCAGCTCTTTTTGTGGGATACTAAATACCTCCTCCCTCTGTTATGGAGACGAGAATAGGGATAGGTAATCTGATTCTTGTGAAGTGCCCTGGCCCTGATACACATGGAGTGTACCTACCTTTCGTGTTTGGGTAGACTTTAAATTACCTTCTATGTGTTTGCATTTACTTGTTGTTTAATTGTTTACTTGTGCTTCCATTTATTATTCTCTTTAGCTTCTTTATTTAAAGTGTTGCTAAACCCACAACAGTAAAATCAGTCTGTATATGCAGTAAATCATGCTTGTTCTACTCACTGTGGAACCTAAGGGGTTAATCCTATGCATTGTGTAAAAAGGCTGTTTGATTCTGTCTTCTCTGATCCCCCCCCCCCTCCTTCCACTGACTCCTAATAATTTAATGATAACAGTCTATAGAGTCAGGCTGCACATGCTCAGTTTGGTGTGTATTGGGTGCATGTGATCAGCACAGGGCCAATCCGTACTGTCCAGACAGGGAGTCGGGGGTCTTGCAGTCTCATTGGTTATTCAGAAAACTCCCCCTACAAGCTTTAACCAGTGCTTGGCTGTACACTGGTAGAAGTCACAAGACTGATCTAACTGCTGATGAGAAAGGGTATTTAGCAGTTTATATTTACTAAAATAATTGCATTTCCATATTTTGTGTACTGTGGAAGACCAGATATTGTGAATGCAGGGTCCTGGGTTTAGAAACAATTTAAATATTTTGGAGCACTTGAACATTCCACAGTGTTGGCACTTTGTTATACATATTAGTATACCAAAGTCTTTCATGGATGTAAAAATATCAAGTTTCTGTGCCATAGAGAATATACAGCCTTTTACTGTAGGTACACAATTATTTTTAAAGGATAAGTTCACCTTCTTTTTTTTTTCCTCTAAATTCCAGCTCCCCTATGCACCAATATACCATTTATGTACTTTCTTTGCAAAAATATCAAAGCTTTCCATAAAATCTACAGACACATACCTTACTGTCCTCCATCCATGTTTCCAAACGTATCTATTGCTTCGGTCTTACTTTAGGTCATGACACAGGAAGAGGTTGACCAGCTGACCTCATTAGCACACACCCTGCCTCATCTACCCTCCCACTCCCAGCTGCACGTTTTTTAAATGAAATGCAATCTGTGATCACCCTTCTCACTAAATACACAATATACAATCAGATTGCATAGTGTATGGCCATCTTTATACAAGTACATAGAAGGGAGTGGACAGAAACAGCTGTCAGGCCCCGTTCACATCTCTGCATATCTGGAACTCGCATTCCCACATGCATTTTTTTTTGTTTTAGTGACGGGGGGGGGGGGGGGGGGGAGGAGGTGTTTTGGAGCATTTTCACTCATCACACATAGGACAGCCTATTCACCTGAATGAGCTGCCCTACACACAGCTTTTGCCCCAAATTCCATTCTATTATGTTCTTTTATTTTCTATCCTTTTTTGTTCTGTTTTACTCTATTATATTCTATTATTTACTGTTATTTTCTTTTTTATTACATTTTTTCTATTCTATTCCTTTATTTTCAATTCTATTTTATTCTCTTTGGAAATTGGAAAACTATTCGAATTTGAAAACTTTTCCAATTTGAAAACTATTAGAATTCGATAACTATTCGAAATTGATTCTAAAACTTTTCTAATCAATCCGAATTCGAAAATTGAATACGAATAAACAAAACTAATTCCGAAAACAAATTAACTGGATTACATAAATTAATTTAGTTAAATTTGTTTAATGAAACGAAACTAAACTAAAAAAATTTTTTCGTCCTGCACATGTCTACCAGATGGACCATTTCAGCAAAAAAATGTAGTGTCTATGTCCTGTTAGACCCGGTTCACACAGGGGCGACTCCGGAGGAGACTTCAGGTCTCCCTGAGTTGCCCCAAGTCGCGCTATTTTTAAAACAAATTGAAGTGAATGGAGATGTTTTAATGTACACGACTGCAGTCGCTCCGACTTCAAAAAAGGTTCCTGTACTACTTCAATCAGACTTCTAGGCGACCTGTAGGCAACTTGTACCCATTGATTTCAATGGAAGTCGCTTAGAAGTCTGATCACTGTTCATTTTGAAGGCAACTTTACAGGAAGCAGAAAGGAATTTACCCAGAAGCCACAAGGAATTTACTTCAAGTCGTGTTGTTAATGACCACAAGTCGCGCTGAAGTCTCCTCCAAGTCTGCTGAAGTCTCCTCCAAGTCTCGCTGTGATTCATGCTCAAGTCGTGTCTGAAGTTGCTGCTGGAAGTCGTGTTGCCCCTGTGTGAACCGACTCTTAAAGCTACATTTATTGAACATATCCTTCCCTGTCACACAAGTGTAGCAATGCTTCCAATCAAACATTGTTTGCAGCTCAGCCCTCTCACTCTGCCCATAAGTAAACCTGTGAAGATGTGGAAGCTGCCAATCTTTTTGCTATCTCTGTCTTGAGTAATTTGATTATTCTGAGTTACTGACCTAGAAGAAATAGTATGCAGATTTCAAACTTTTCTCGTACCTTCCTGATCTGCATAACTATCCTTGTTAAGTGACTGAGAAGTTATTGAAGCAAGAGGGTTGGCTTATTTTTAGAGCGAGCATTTGAAAAAAAAATATGGAGGATGCAGTTGCTGTATTCTACTGAAAATACCAGATGCCTCTCTAGCTCTGGCTTTAATTCTTTCTGACATCACTGGCTGATTTTATTGACTAATTAATGTAATAGCAGGCCACTTGTGGTGTCTAACCTTAAACTTAAAAATGAATGGTAGATCTCTAATTACTGCTTTTTTTTTTTTTTTTTTTTAAACATACAAAATCCATGTAGATGTGCCTGATGCTGATTGAAAGTGAGCCCACGATTCCAATGCTACAAAACACTGAATCACGGGGATATCTCTGCAAATATAAAATCCTCTGACCTGGGTCATGGCAATGCATCTATGCATGCAAAGCTCGACAGACAATATTTGTCTTTATCTGATCACGTCTGAATATTATAAGTATTAAGCATGTGCACCAACCAATACCACACCCTAAGATGCAGCCAAGAGATACTCTATGCCACAATCTTTCAACCAGTTAATCATGAACCTCAGGGGGCATCTCCAAACATTTGCTAACACATGTTGTCTAGCACCCAAACTATTATCCACCCTCCTTCTTTTTTTTTCCGCAACTCTAGGCCAACTTTTTTGTTTTGGTTTGGCTCTAGATACAGTAGCATTAGAACCAAATATATTTGATTTTAATTACGTGGTCTGTCATTCCTAAGTGGAGGCTCTTTAGCCCAGGGCCCCACTTTTGATATTGCAGCCTTTACCTGAGTTTTTAATAAGGTATCAAACCCTTTGTCTTTCTCACCTGTTCATAAGTGGTGGTGGGGATGTAGAAGGTTTCCACTTCATGGCAATAATTTTCCTAGCATTAAAGGGGTTGTAAAGGTTCACTTCCTGTTCCTCCTCAGTAAGCTTGCCCCCATCATCCGAGCCGTTCTGGCTGGGGGTTAGTCAGCGTGCTCGCCCCCTCCCTTGGGACTACGTCCCTGCGGGGAGACGCTGTGAAAGCTGAGGAGGAACAGGAAGTGAGAAATTCAGACAAAGAAAAAAACATTTTGAAGGGAAATCGAAAGAAAAAGGTAAGTGAACCAACAATGCACTAGCTTAAAGGAACCTATTTAGAAAATAAAAAACAAACCTTTACAACCCCTTTGAATAAAAATTTAAATTTTATGAATGACATAAGACATTGACATAAGACGTTGTTCACAAAACCCAACTATGTTCTTATAATTAAGGGTTCAACCATAAAGAGTTATTAAGGGATTTACCGTAGTTATATCGTCCCTAGAAAACAAAATTATTGCTTGATTAAAGACTTTTGGGTGGGGGGGAAGATGTTTACTTTCATTTGTTTTAGCAAAGACCCCAGAAGAAGCTGCTAGATGTTAATGGGCTCTCCTAGTTTCCCTACTATTGAGCCTGTAGCTGCAGCTAGGAACTCACCGACCCATCAACGCAATGGACAGGCTTCTGATCCTTCAATCCTTCTCTTACAATTTAGGAGGGTTAGGAATACATGTTACCAAAAACAGAAGGAAAAATTACTTCTGCTCGGTAGGCTTCCCAATTAACAGTTTATGCCAAGATAGACTATTATCTTTTAGTATCTTTACGCCTCTGCCACAGGCTTACGCCATAGACAAGCAGCTACTATTAAGTATCTTTGATCCCCACCACAAAATAGGTTAGGTCTCTTCAAATCTCTCTCGCAGGCCAGGTTAGGACACGCTAGGCCCAGGTGGGCAGCTAGAAGAACAAACACTCTTATTGGCTATGGCTTTCTCCTCCAGGCAAGAGTCCTAGGAGGCAAAGGCTGGATTTCTCACCCTTCTTATGCAGCAGACTGGGAAAGAAGGACTGGACCCTAAATCAATGGATTCTCCCATATACGGTAAATAGCCTGGATAGAGGCATCCCCACTGCCAGCTATTGTATTCAGCAACCACTGCTCTAGCAGATTCTGAATTGCATCTGATTGTATAAATTCACTGTTTGGCTTAAAATTTCTTACTGATGAAAGGGGGGAGTTTTGGGACTTTAAATGAGGCACACTGAATGTACCTCCATATTTAAGAAAATTTATTACTGGCACCATCAATAAAAGTTGATCAAATAATTAAATTGTGTTGGGATGAGGAGTGCGACAAAGCTACTCACAGCAAAAATTCAGCCTCAGAACACCCAATGGGTTTTTTATTTTTTATTTTTTTATTTTTAATAAAGGACTTTCCCAACTGTCTGTGTGTTTTTATTTTTTTTATTTTTTACACTTTTTTAAATGGTAGGGGTACAATGTACCCCTTACCAATTCACATAGGGGGGATCTGGGGGTCCCCTTTGTTAAAGGGGTCTTCCAGATTCCGATAAGCCCCCCGCCCGCAGACCCCCACAACCACCGGGCAAGGGTTGTGGGGATGAGGCCCTTGTCCCCATCAACATGGGGACATGGTGCTTTGAGGGGTGACAGACCCCCAAAGCATCCTCCCCATGTTGAGGACATGTGGCCTGGTACGGTTCAGGAGGGGGGGGCTCTCTCGTCCCCCCCTCTTTTCCTGCAGCCTGCCATGTTGCGTGCTTAAAATCCATACCAGACCTGAAGGGCCTGGTAATGGAATTTGGGGGGACCCCCACGCATTTCTTTTTTTTAAATCAATGACTTTTCTCTGTATTGCCAGGAGCCGACAATTCATCATAGCCGCTAGTGCTTTTAAATGACTTTTTTTCCTTCAGAAATTACACTTTGTGCAGGGACAGTTCTAAGCACGGGAAACAAGCGCTTCTTTACAGGCATACTATACACAACCCCCCCCCCAAGGTACGAAATTTAAAGGAATATTTTACTTTTATTGTTTCACTTTAAGCATTATTAAAATCACTGCTCCCGAAAAAAACTTACGTTTTTAAAACTTTTTTTTGCATTGTGAACATGTCCACTGGGTCAGGACCCGGGTCCCCAAACACTTTTTATGACAATAACTTGCAAATAAGCCTTTAAAATTAGCACTTTAGATTTCTCCCATAGACTTTTACAGGGTGTTCCGCGGCTTTTCGAATTTGCCGCGAACACCCCAAATTGTTCGCTGTTCGGCGAACGTGCGAACAGGCAATGTTTGAGTCGAACATGAGTTTGACTCTAACTCGAAGCTCATACCTACTCAGAAGCATTGAACTGAATTTTTCTCGGCTCGTCTGAGTGTTTTACGTCACCGCGTTTTGGACGGTCGGAATTTTGTCTGATGGTGTGTATGCAAGACTGATGGAAGTGAGCTTCATCGGAATTCCGACCGTAAATTCCATCGGAAATCCGATCTTGTGTACAGGGCATTAGAGTTTGCAAAAGACTTGAGACTGGGGCGGAGGTTCACCTTCCAGCAGGACAACGACCCTAAACATACAACCAGAGCTACAATGGAATGGTTTAAATCAAAGCATATTCATTTGTTAGAATAGCCCAGTCAAAGTCCAGACCTAAATCCAATTGAGAATCTGTGGCAAGACTTGGAAATTGCTGTTTACTGACGCTCTCCATCCAATCTGACAGAGCTTGAGCTATTTTGCAAAGAATAATGGGCAAAAATTTCACTCTCTAAATGTACAAAGCTGGTAGAGACATCCCCAAAAAGACTTGCAGCTGTAATTGCAGCGAAAGGTGGTTCTACAAAGTATTGACTGAGGGGGCTGAAAACAAATGCACGCCACACTTTTCACATAGTTATTTGTAAAAAAAAATTAAAACTCTTCATTTTCTTTCCACTTCATAGTTATGTGCCACTTTGTGTTGGACTATCACATAAAATCGCTAAAATACATTTATGTTTTTGGTTGTAACTTGACAAAATGTGGAAAATGTCAAGGGGTATGAATATTTTTTAGGGCTATGTAAACCCTTCAAATGTATACTGCCTTGCCTCCTAGACACTTATGATTTTCTAATGCAGGTAAATGAAAATAACATTACTCTTTCGTTCATGGACCGACACAGCTTCCTATTGACAAGTGGGTATTATGCGTTATTTAGGAGTGACTAGGCAGAAAAAAATTGTAAAAAGTGTTGCATCACACCTTCTACAGTACCGCCCAGGGGGCGGACCCTCTGGGTATATGCCAATTTCTATTCATCTCACAGATCAGTTTTTTTCTGTCTAGCAAGGAGATGGACATGGCTCCCTTCGGGCCCATTGGTCCGGGGGGATTTTTTTCTACATTTTGTTTTTTTGTTTCCTGCGATCTTCGATCAACTGCCGACTATGTGACAGGCTGGATCCTCGATCCTTGTAGTCCCCCCAGTTTCGGCCATCGAGCGTGTGCCGACCTTAGCTATGCGCTGGGTTTTCCACGACATGCCCGTCGCTCTACGGGTGGCCGGTGAGCCTACGCTCCAGGGCTTGCATCGGACCGCTCAGCTTCGACTGACCTTAAGGCCAAGTCGCAATAGCCTGTCCGGTGAGCTCGTGCTCCAGGGCAGTCATAAGATCGTTCCCTAGGGTTCAATCGCAGCATGCCTGGCCAACAGTCACCTCCGTGCGCGGAAGATGAGCTGTCCGGAATGTCTTCCAGCATGATCCACGCAGGTAAGGTAAGTAGCTCCCCTGCTTTGGCAGGGTGACTTGGCTGGACATTCCTGGAGAGATCAAGTAAGTGGTTGTGGCCCCTTTCTTTCCTCTCTCCCTGCCTTCCCTCCTCCCTGGGCTCTGAGCTAAGGTTGCTGGGTGCTGGGGGTCACCTGGGGGGCTCCATCTGGAACGGGGCTGCGCTGTAGCTGTCGTTTAAAAAATGTCATTTTGCTTACATGTGTGTGCCTTTCTCCCTCCAAGCTGTCGGCGGCCATTTTGGGGTGGTCCATGCCTGTTGGCCTCTAGTGACTGTCTGGCGGCCATTTTCTTGTGGTTCGCGCCAATATGTATAGATCATTTTCTTGTGGTTTGCGCCCGCTTTGGCCTCTATCAACTGCTCGCGGCCATGTTTCTTAGGATTCACGCCTGTAGGTATATACCGCCTCTCGGCGGCCATCTTTTTGTGGCCCGCGGCCGCTTTTGCCTCTGACGGCTCGGCGGCCATTTTCTTAGAGCCCACATTGTTTCAATACAGCCGCTTGGTGGCCATTTTGCGGTAGTCTCCGGCCTCTAGGGTGCATTTCACTGGCGCAAATTCACACAGGGAACGCTGATAAGAATCAGACTGACACAGGCAGCGGTGGGATAGCATCACAGGTGGAGCACACGGCAGCAATAGCAGTACCGTTCCAAGGGTGGTGAGTCCTCTGGGAGACCCTGCATCTCTGTATCAGCTAGGAGGGTGGCCTATTGATGCCTTGCCTGGAGTCCCTGTGGGTGTCAGTGCGTGGGTCAGCATGGCGTCTGAAGCAGACGTTTTTTTCCCCTGAAACACCTGACTTGGTAGCTGGTGCTACTGATGTATCTGTGGACACTGTCGGCAATCCTAGAGGCTTTTGTTGCCAGGGTGGAAGCGGCACACAGGAACACGGGGGTAGTAAACGCCCCCGTCCCCTGCAATCTTCCGGGGATAATTCTGATGCAGAACTAGGCCCAGCTATGGCCCTGGATTCTGATGCATCGGAGACTGCAGATCGGACAGTGAGAATGACTCTAAGTCCAGGTCAGTACGCAAAAAGGCTTTGGATTCTGACCTTTATTACTGCAGTGCGGGATATGCTAAAATTGGAGAATGCTGCAGAAGCAGCAGAGACTTGAGTTCCGTAGACCTGCCCGTACTGCTAAGGTGTTTCCTTGTGTGTCTTATTTTGATAAGCTCTTATAAAAGGAGTGGGAAAACCCACTAAGGGTTTTTACATCCCCAAATAATTTTTAAGTACGGTACCCCTTTGAGGAGAGTTTCCTGATAAAATGGACCTCTCCCCCGATAGTGGACCCTCCGGTGTCCAGACTTAATAAAGCTACCACAATTCCAGTGGAAGGGGCTCCTGTTTTCAAGGACCCTGTGGATAAAAAGGCTGAAGCACTCGCTCGCTACCTATACACAGTGGTAAGCTCAGCGGTGCGCCCGGCATTGGCTGGGGCCTTAGTGTCTCAGACACTTACTGAATGGGCAAAATTGCTACTCCAGGGGTTAAAGGAGCGAGATGCTCCTCCTAATGAGATGGCTTTGGCCAACCAGTTGGTACAGGGCCTTAAGTTTGTCTGCGAGTCAGACATGGATACTATTCCCTTGCTGTCTAAAGTTTTGGTTTATGCGGTAGCAATACGCCGCCTGATCTGGCTAAAGGGCTGGTCTGCGGACCAGGCTTCCAAAAAGGCCCTGTTGGATCTGCCCTTTAAAGGCGACAGGCTTTTTGGGGCCTCCCTGGATGACATCATCAAGGATGCCACAGGAGGTAAGAGCACTTTGCTTCCTCAAACCAAGAAGGGTAAGGGGCCACGCCCCTTTTTTAGGGGGGGGTAGATTGTGTCAGTGTGTTTTTTATTAAAATTTTTATTATTTTTTACAAATTTTTTTTATTGCAAATTTTTTTATTTTTTTTTAGCCCTGTTGGGGCTTTGGTGAGATATCTCCCCTTTGAGACAGAGAAAGGGACTAAGGACACAGATTCCCCAGTCCCTTTCTCTGCAGCCTCAGCTAAAATGAATGGACAGAAGCTGCTCTCCATTCATAAACTGGAGCATCGTAAACACAAGTTACGATGTTTCAGTTATGTGAATGTACAGAGTCAGTGATCACGGACCCTGTTCATTCGGAAAACGTAGGAGCCGGGTTTAGCGGCTCCTACCTCCGCTCTCCATCCTGACAGATCGAGAACAGAGGGAGTGGAGGAGGACATTGAGGAGGACACGGAGCACGGATGGGGAGATCAGCAGGAGGGGGACACGGAGCACGGACAGCGGCACAGAGGGGGACAAGGACCTGGAGGGGGAGAGCAGCACGGAGGGGGACACACAGCACGGAGGGGGACAAGGACCCGGAGGGGGAGAGCAGCACGGAGGGGGGACACAGAGCACGGACAAGGACCCGGAGGGGGAGAGCAGCACGGAGGGGGGACACGGAGCACGGACAAGGACCCGGAGGGGGGAGCAGCACGGAGGGGCGACACGGAGCACGGACAGCAGCACGGAGGGGGACAAGGACCCGGAGGGGGAGAGCAGTACGGAGGGGGGACACGGAGCACGGACAGCAACACGGAGGGGGACAAGGACCCGGAGGGGGAGAGCAGCACGGAGGGGGGACATGGAGCACGGACACCAGCACGGAGGGGGACAAGGACCCGGAGGGGGAGAGCAGCACGGAGGGGGGACACGAAACACAGATAGCAGCACGGAGGGGGGACAAGGACCCGGAGGGGGAGAGTAGCACGGAGGGGGGACAAGGACCCGGAGGGGGAGAGCAGCACGGAGGGGGGACACGGAGCACGGACAGCAGCACGGAGGGGGACAAGGACCCGGAGAGGGAGAGCAGCACGGAGGAGGATACAGGGACAGTCAGCGGTGATCGGTGCGGCTTTGGGGGGAGTTACAAGCTCCGATCACCGCTGTATAACTTTCACTAAAGCAGATGAAAAGGGGGCAGGTATCGGGTGAAGCATTGGAGCATTTCCCCCGAGTACAAGTACTCGGGGAAATGCTTGGTATCGGTACCAATACCGATTCTAGTATCGGTATCGGGACAACCCTACCGGGAAGTCATTCCTTCCTGTTCATTGGATAGTGATCACGACGGACGCCAGCCTCACAGGTTGGGGGGGGGTGTCTGGGGTGTTCAGTCAACCCAAGGTCGCCGGACCCCAGAGGAATCCCGCCTGCCGATCAATGTCCTGGGACTCCGGGCAATCGGGCTGTGCCTCTTCAAATGGTCTCAGAGGCTGCAAGGGCGTCCAGTCAGGATCCAGTCAGACAACGCCACAGCAGTGGCATATGTCAATCATCAAGGAGGAACAAGAAGTTCAGCTGCAGCATCAGAGGTCGCTTGCATCCTGAGGTGGGCAGAAAGGAGAGTACCGGCACTGTCGGCCATGTACATTCCGGGTATGGAGAACTGGCAGGCGGACTACCTGAGTCACCAAATGCTGGACCAGGGAGAATGGTCCTTACACCTGGAGGTGTTCCAAATCCTCTGCAAAAGATGGGGCACGCCAGACGTAGATCTTCTGGCGTCCCGACTCAATTGGAAGGTATTGAGGTTTGTGGCCCGGTCAAAGGACCCATGGGCAGACGCAACGGATGCGTTGGTAGCGTCGTGGGGTCAGTATCGGCTAGTCTATGCCTTCCCTCCCATGAGGCTCATTCCTCATCTGCTTCGCAGAACGGAGGCAGAGGGAATTCCAATGATCCTGATCGCTCCAGATTGGCCTCAGCATCCTTGGCACGCCGATCTAGTACATCTGGTAGCAGACGTCCCCTGGTGCCTATCACTACGGAAGGACCTGCTATCGCAAGGTCCCATACTCCATCCTGCTTTACAGTCACTGGCTTTAACGACATGGCTATTGAGAACCAGGTACTGAGAGACCGGGGCCTGTCAGATTCAGTAATCTCTACTATGAGAAGTGCTCAGAAGCTGTCCTCTAGGAGGGTTTATCATCGCACTTGGAAGGCCTATATCTCCATGTGTGAGGAAATGAAATGGCATCAGCGTACTTATTTGGTCTCCCGTATCATGCTGTTTCTACAGTGTGGGGTGGACCAAAGGCTTGCCCTAAGTACGATTAAGGGACAGATATCTGCCCTGGCTGTCTTTTTTCAGCTACCCCAGGTGGCTCACTCTCTCGTGAGTACATTTGTGCAGGGGGTTCGGCATGTGGCTCCTCCGGTCCATCCACCGGGACTTGAACCTGGTCCTCTCTGTGCTTCAGAAGTCACCGTTTGAGAATATTAGGGAGATTCCCTTGTTGACACTTTCTCAGAAAGTGGTCTTTTTGGTGGCTGTTACGTCAGTTAGACAAGTATCTGATCTGGCAGCCTTGTCATCCAAGGCTCCCTATTTGATCTTCCACAAGGATAAGGTGGTGCTGCGGCCGCAGCCTTCCTTTCTTCCAAAAGTCGTTTCGGCTTTTCGTCTCAATGAAGAGATTGTACTTCCATCCTTGTGTCCTCATCCATCGAATCCTAAGGAGTCCGTTGCATTCCTTGGACGTCGTCCGAGCTTTGAGAGTATACCTATCTGCTACTGCTTTGTTCCGGAAGTCAGACTCACTGTTTGTTTCGGTGGCTGGTCCGAAGAAGGGCCTAGCAGTCTCCTCGGCCACCATCTCGAGGTGGATCCGACAGATAGTAATCCAGGCTTACGCCTTAAAGGGTCAAGCGCCCCCCTTTCCTGTCATGGCGCATTCGACCAGGGCAATAGATGCCTCTTTCGGCCGCAAAGTTTTGCAGGCGGCTGTTTAGAGTTGCAACTCCTCCGTTGGAGGAGCGCTGTTTTGTTTTGGGGTGAAGTTTACTTTTATGCTGTTACCACCCCTCGTTTTTTTTTACACTGCTTTGGGACGTCCCACTTGTCAATAGGAAGCTGTGTCAGTCCATGAACGAAAGAGTAAATAGGATTTTTTACTCACCGTAAAATCTTTTTCTCTGAGTTCATGGACTGACACAGCACCCACCCCTCCTTTTTTGTTAAGTTTGTACTGCTTTTTGACGAACTGATCTGCGAGATGCAGAGAGAGGGGATATACCCAGAGGGTCCGCCCCCTGGGCGGTACTGTAGAAGGTGTGATGCAAAACTTTTTACAAGTTTTTTATGCCTAGTCACTCCTAAATAACGGATAATACCCACTTGTCAATAGGAAGCTGTGTCAGTCCATGAACTCAGAGAAAAGGATTTTACGGTGAGTAAAAAATCCTATTTTTACATCATTGTATGTATTTTTTTTTAAACTGTGACAGAATGAGTATGTATCTAAAAGATGTTGTACTCTTACGTTTCCTTGAGTGCAGACTGTTATTTGCTAAAAACACACAATGCTAGAACACATTAATTTATGAAGGGCAGGTCTTTGGATTCCTTTGTGCAATAGTCTGCTTCAGAACCCAATCATAGATATTAGCCCCTATATTTTCCTCTGTTCCACAGCTAATCTTCTAAATTTGTAATCACTATTCCTTCTTTTATCTTAGAGCCTTCGCCTTATTACTTCCCCCCCCCCCTCCCCTTCCCTTTCCTTTAATCACTCTATTATCTTGTGTGTGCAGCTGCATAGTCTGGCCATCTCACTAGTAGTTTTTTCCCAGAATTCATCACGCCTGCAGAAAATCCGCTTTATCAGCTATTGTTGGTCATTTTTTTTTGGTGCAACATCTGAACATAATGGTATTTGTTATTTTCTCTGAATATAACAAGAAGTTGCAGTGATACTGAGTGAAAAGTATGTGTCATGATGAATGTCTGAGGATTGTGGACCCTCCCTGCAGCTAGCACGCTTAATGGTGTTGTGCTTGGGAAGCACACCCGTGCAGGCAACAGCTGACCAGGTTGAGGGAAGAACTAAGGTGTACAATACAGGTAGGCAGGTGTACTAGCAGAAGTCACTTGCAGTACTGGTGTGCTGGACTCACAGGGAGACAGGAGTTCAGGGGTGTCTGGGAGGACACCCCTGATGTAATGAAAGGAATCCTAGGACAATAGGAGGTGATAAAAAAAAAAAAAAAGAACAGCAACTTCACACCTCCACAAGGACGCAACCCCAAACTGGATACCTATATTGACAGCTTCAGGCTGCGAGTAACATCCCTGATATCCACCCAGCAAAAGAAAATATTATACAACCTTTCACCACTGGAGCGAAGAGCTGTACACGATCTGCGCAAGAATCAGGCCATAACCATCAAACCAGCAGATAAAGGGGGAGCAGTCGTTGTGATGGATACAGACAAATATATACAAGAGGGTCAGAGGCAGCTGGCAAATACTACTTACTACAAAAAACTGGATTATGATCCGACCCAGGATTTTACTAAGCAATTAAAAGGTCTGATTGCGACAATACCAAGCCACCTGCATTCAGAACTCATCAATGCGATTCCAGATAATCCAGCTATTGGAGACTTCTACATGCTGCCCAAAATTCACAAGCCAGGAAATCCAGGCAGACCCATTATAACAGGTATGAATACACTTACCGAACATATCTCAGGCCTTGTAGAAAAAATGTTAAAACCGTTAGTCATGAACACTACTAGTTTCCTGCAAGACACCACTGATTTTCTGAACAAGCTTAACAATATACAACAATTACCACCAAATACACTTCTAGTCACTATGGATGTAGAATCTCTGTACAATAACATCCCTCACAAGGATGGGTTGGCAGTATGTCACAGATTCTTATCATCCACACCAAACCACAAATACACTGCTGAGGATGTTACACAGCTCATCAAATTTATTCTTACACACAACTACTTCACTTTCAACAATGACATCTATCTCCAATGTATGGGTACTGCTATGGGAAGCAAAATGGCACCCCAATATGCAAACTTATTTATGGCTGACCTGGAGGACAAATTCCTGAACAGCATACAACAAAAGCCATACAGATATTATCGCTATATTGATGATATCTTCATGATATGGACTGAAGGTGAAGAAAATCTAAACCAATTCTTCTCATTGATCAACACTTTTCACCCATCTATCAAACTAAAAATGGACTATTCAAACACACATGTCAACTTCCTAGACACTACAGTATACATCAGGGATGACAAGCTTCACACTTCCATATACAGAAAACCGACTGACCGATGCAGCTATCTTCATAGTTCCAGTTTTCATCCCCAACACACTAAACGAGCCATCATACACAGCCAGGCCATCAGATACCACCGAATTTGTTCAGACCCAGAAGTCAGAGATAAACATCTCAGAACACTGGCAGGCTCTTTCCAGAAGAAAGGATATAAAGACAAAACCATCAACAACAGCATAAACACAGCCTTGAAAACCCGAAGAGAAAATCTCCTCCAATACAAAGAGAAAAAAACAAATAACCGAGTACCTCTAGTCACCACATACAACCCAACACTAGAAGGGATCAAAAAGATAATCAAAGATTTACAGCCCATTATAACAGAGGATGAAACTCTGAAAGAAATATTCCAACAACCCCCATTATTGGCTTTCAGACAACCACCCAACCTCAGACACAAACTAATCAGCAGGAAACTTCACTCTGATTATGAAGTCACAAATAATGGAAGCAAACCCTGCAATAAAAAACGCTGCAAACTGTGCAACCAGATCAATCCATCCAAAAGTGTCACACACACAAATGGGACCCTCACTATCATGGGATCTTACAACTGTACCTCCAGTAATGTTGTGTACCTCATCCAATGCAACAGGTGTGGCAAAGGATCTTATGTTGGTGAAACAGGACAGAAGTTGCAAGTGAGGATGAATTTTCACAGACATACCATCAAGGAACATAAAGAAGACAGTTTCTGCACACCTGTGGGACATCACTTCTCACAACCGGACCACACTATAGAAGACCTCAATGTTTTAGTTCTTAAATGGAATTTCAGAACTATCCAGGAAAGGAAAACATTTGAACTAAGAATGATAATTCTTTTTGACACAAAAACGAATGGCCTAAATTTAGATATTGGTTTCCTTACCCATTATACTAAGGTTTTATGACCCCCTCTGTGACTAGCATCTCCCCCCTCAAGTCTATAGCTCTCCCTCTGTCTTATCTCACTAACTCTGTCTTATCTCACTAACTCTGCTGCTATCTTTATTACCATTGATTTGTATGTGTGTTTTTTTTTCCTTTCCCTCTGAGATTTTTTTTCTTGTTTTGTTTTAACATTCTGCTAAAAAAATTGTGAATCAGTACTGCTTGGACCTTGAAGAAGGGGACATACCCCGAAAGCTTGTCCTGAAAAATTGTATGTTAGTGCAAATAAAAAAAGTATCACGGACAGTACTTAATTTTCTCTGGGAGGACTAGGATATTGGAGCTCACTGGAACACAATGATGAAAAGACGTACAATGAACATGTAGGTGCACAGGGAACGCAGGTGATGTGGTAACCTGGAAATGATTGGAGTGCATGAGGAGTCTTGGCTAGACAAGATACCTGCAAGCATCGGTGGGGGAACTCAGTCCCCCTGCACATACAGCGAAGGTGACAGTGGAGGGGTGGAGTCTAAAGAGCCACCTTATCACCAAAGTTACTAAAGGGGGAGTTTGGATTTGCTGCAGACAATTCCGAGCTACCTGTTGCTCAGGCAATGCCATAGGACAGTGGTGGTGAACCCTGGCACCACAGATGTTTTGGAACTACATTTCCCATGATGCTCAACTACACTGCAGAGTGCATGAGCATCATGGGAAATGTAGTTCCAAAACATCTGGGGTGCCAAGGTTCGCCATCACTGCCCTAGGAAATCAGCCCTGCTTAAATATAAAGGGGGTGACCTGGCTGGGATTGGGCATGTAGCTGACTGAATCAATGATAGGTGAATTAAGCTGGCCCTAGATGGTTCGAATCTCAGCTGGTTTCACAATTACTGGCCAAAATTTGAACCATCTATGGGCAGGCTGATTATACCCAAGTCGATCCATCGATTGACTTGAGTACAACCAGCATGGCAGATTTTTACATGCAATAGGAGAAAAAATTGTATTTACTTTTTTTTTTAGATTTTAACTACTTGCCGACCGCCTCCTGTACTTGTACGTCGGCAGAATGGCACGGACAGGCACAATCACGTACCTGTACGTTGCCCTTTAAATGCCTGACGTGTGATTGCGCGCGCGCCGCTGGCGGCTCGCTCGCGACCCTGCCGCCTTCCCCGTGAGTTGGACCACGGGTCCCGCGGACTCGATCGCCGCGGGTATTCTCGTGATCGTCTCTCGGAGGTATAGAGCAGGGAGATGCTTGTGTAAACAAGCATCGCATCTCCCCGCTCAGCCTAGTGACAATGACACGCAGGGCCGATCCTAGGCGGGTGCCCGGGGTGCAGTTCACCCAGGCGCCACAGAGGTGGGGGCGCTCAAGCGCCAGAGTGCTCCCCTCCCTCCTCCTCTCCTTGTTGGTGTCCAGGCCAGGCCGCTCTCTCCGCCAGTCACCGCCGTGGCGCCGCCGCTGTATTTCCTGCCCTAGTCCACCCCTCCACCCTCCTGTCAGAGGAGATCGAGCGGCTGTCTCTGTTCGGAGAGAGACCCGCGCTTTGACTTCGTTGGGGGGCGGGGTGGTCCGTGCAGTGCCCGTCATTTGATCTTCTCCTCCTCTTTCATGATCTTCACCCGGGCGACGCGGCTGCACACTATCCTCTCCTCTCCAGCTGACGCCCGGGTGGGGTTTGTCCCGAGGGGGTTCTGTATTAATGGAGGGGGGTCTGTTCTAATGGAGGGGGGTGGTTTGTTGTGGGTCTGTATTTATGGAGGGGGGTCTGTACTAATGGAGGGGAGGTCTGTTCTAATGGAGGGGGGTCTGTACTAATGGAGGGAGGTGGTTTGTGGTGGGTCTGTTCTAATGGAGGGGGGGTCTGTTCTAATGGAGGGGGGATCTGTACTAATGTAGGGGGGTGGTTTGTGGTGGGTCTGTTCTAATGGAGGGGGGTCTGTACATATGGAGGGGGGGTCTGTTCTAATGGAGGGGGGTCTGTACTAATGGAGGGGGGTGGTATGTGGTGGGTCTGTTCTAATGGAGGGGGGGTCTGTTCTCATGGAGGGGGGTCTGTTCTAATGGAGGGGGGTCTGTTCTAATGGAGGGGGGGTCTGTACTAATGGAGGGGGTGGTTTGTGGTGGGTCTGTACTAATGGAGGGGGGGCCTGTACTAATGAGGGGGGTGGTTTGAGGCGGGGTCTGTTCTAATGGAGGGGGGTCTGTTCTAATGGAGGGGGGTGGTTTGTGGTGGGTCTGTACTAATGAAGGGGGGTCTGTACTAATGGAGGGGGGTGGTTTGTGGTGGGTCTGTACTAATGAAGGGGGGTCTGTTCCAATGGAGGGGAGTGGTTTATGGGGGGTCTGTACTAATGGAGAGGGGTGGTGGTTTGTGGGTGGTCTGTACTAATGGAGAGGGGTGGTGGTTTGTGGGTGGTCTGTACTAATGGAGGGGGATGGTTTGTGGGGGGGTCTGTACTAATGTAGGGGAGTGGTTTGTCGGGGAGTCTGTACAAATGGAGGGGGTGGTTTGTCCGGGGGGTTTGTACTAATGGAAGGGGGGGGTCGCGACTAATGGAGGGGGGTGGTTTGTCCTGAGGGGGTCTGTACTAATGGGTGGGTGGTTTGTGTGGGGTCTCTACTAATGGGGGGTGGTTTGTCCTGAGGGGGGGTCTGTACTAATGGAGGGGGTGGTTTGTCCTGGGGGGGTCTGTACTAATGGGTGGGTGGTTTGTCCGGGGGGTCTGTACTAAAGGAGGGGGGTGGTTTGTCCTGGGGGGTCTCTACTAATGGAGGGGGGTGGTTTGTCCTGAGGGGGGTCTGTACTAATGGGTGGGTGGTTTGTCCGGGGGGTCTGTACTAATGGAGGGGGGTTGGTTTGTCCTGAGGGGGTCTGTACTAATTGAGGGGGGTGGTTTGTCCTGAGGGGGGTCTGTACTAATGGGTGGGTGGTTTGTCCGGGGGGTCTGTACTAATGGAGGGGGGGGTGATTTGTCTGGGGGGTCTGTACTAATGGAGGGGGGTGGTTTGTCCTGAGGGGGGTCTGTACTAATTGAGGGGGGTCTGTACTAATGGAGGAGGGTGGTTTGTCCTGGGGTCTGTACTAATGGAGGGTGGTGTTTGTCCTGGGGTGTCTGTACTAATGGAGGGGGGTCTGTACTGAGGGAGGAGTTTATACTTAGTGGGGAGTCTGCACTGATGGAGGGGGGTCTATCCTTAGTGGAGGGGGGTCTGTACTGAGGGGCGACAATAGTTGGTGGAGGGGGGTGACACCAACCCTAGTGACGCCACTGCAGCCGCGGGCTCTTCTTTCTCCCCCCTCCCTCTCCCCCTCCCTCTCCCCCCTCCTTCTCCTCCCTCTTTCTACTCGCGCTGCTGTACTGGTGAGCAGCGCTTGCCAGCACAGCATATCGGCCAGGGAAGAAATAGAATAAAAAAATGAGCAGAGAAGAGGATTGTGGGACATAGAGTCCCGAGGACTGGCAGCCCCATTGTAACATGGAAACTGCAGCCCACACAGCATGCCCAGCTGAAAGAGAGCCAGGAGCCCGGAAAAGCTTTCAGGGAAGTGCACCCAGGACTCCAGAGGGAGAGGACAGTGATGAGAGTACACCATCAGAGAGAGAACCCCGCTGCCCTGCGCCCCCAGAGGGAAAGCAACACAGCCTGGTGCCATCCCTGGCGGAGAAAGGAATGGAGTCATTGCCAGAATACAGATCTGGACTCTACCCAGCGGAGTCACCACGGGCAATTCAGAGTGAGCAGACTCCTGAATCCTGATCAGAGGAACCGTTGTTGCTGTATCGCTGGGTCAGGTGAGAGGGTCGATCAGCCATTATCTCCAGTAGTATGTCTGCAGTCTCTGACCATCTCCTGTATTATAACTGCAGTCTGTGACCATCTCCTGTGCTATGTATGCAGTTTGTGACCATCTCCTGTGCTATGTCTGCAGTCTCTGACCATCTCCTGTATTATGTCTGCAGTCTCTTACCATCTCCTGTGCTATGTCTGCAGTCTCTGACCATCTCCTGTAATATGTCTGCACTCTCTGACTGTCTCTTGTAACATGTCTGCAGTCTCTGACCATCTCCTGTATCATGTCTGCAGTCTCTGACCATCCCCTGTACTATGTCTGGGGGCTCTTTCTAACACACTTTCTAACAGAGTGCATCAGAGAGACATCCCTCCAGGTCTCATTAGTGTACGCTCTTCCTGTATTTTCTTTATTGATCCCAAGGAAACTAAGACTACTTAGGGGAGCATCTTTGTGTTTGAGTCGTTGCCATAGAAACATGTGTAAAAGGGAGGAGTTTGTAAGATGACCACGCCCATGTGGGGGCACCAGAAATATTTCTGCACCCAGGCGTCTGTGACTCTAGGATCGGCCCTGATGACACAGATCTCCGCTCCGGAGCGAAGATCAGTGTCATGTGACGCACAGCCCATCCCCCCTACAGTAAGAAACACTCAATAGGGAACACTTAACCCCTACAGCACCACCTAGTGGTTAACCCCTTTACTGCCAGTGTCATTTTCACAGTAATCAGTGCATTTTTATAGCACTGATCGCTGTAAAATTTACAATGGTCCCAAAAATGTTTCAAAAGTGTCCGATGTGTCCGCCATAATGTCGTAGTCATGAAAAAAATCACTGATCGCCGCCATTACTAGTAAAAAAATTTTTTTTATAAAAATGCCATAAAACTATACCCTATTTTGTAAACACTATAACTTTTGCGCAAACCATTTAATAAACGCTTATTGCGTTTTTTTTTTTTACCAAAAATATGTAGAAGAATACGTAGCGGCCTAAATTGAGGAATTTTTTTTTTTTTATATATATATATATATATATTTTTGGGGGATATTTATTATAGCAAAAAATATTGAATTTTTTCAAAATTGTCGCTCTATTTTTGTTTATCGCGCAAAAAATAAAAACCGCAGAGGTGATCAAATACCACCAAAAGAAAGCTCTGATTGTGGGAAAAAAAAGGACGTCAATTTTGTTTGGGAGCCACGTCGCACGATTGTCAGTTAAAGTGACGCAGTGCCGAATCGCAAAAAGTGGCCTGGTCTTTAACCACTTGCCGCCCGCCCTATAGCAGATTGACGGCGGCAAAGTGGTTTCAATATCCTGACTGGACGTCATATGACGTCCAGCAGTATATTGAGCCGCTGCGCGCCCCCGGAGGTGCGCATCGCGGCGATCGTTGTTGCGGGATGTCAGTCTGACACCCCGCAACACCGATCTAGGTAAAGAGTCTCAGACGGAGACTCTTTACCACGTGATCAGCCGTGTCCAATCACGATGTAAACAGGAAAAGCCGGTCATCGGCTTTTCCTCACTCTGTCAGATGCGAGTAGAGGAGAGCCGATCGGCTGCTCCTCTGACGGGGGGGGGGTTTGTGCTGATCCATTATCAGCGCAGCCCCCCGAGGATGGCCACACTGGACCACCAGGGATGCCACCAGCTTATGCCCAGCCCAACAGGATGCCCAGCTTAAGGTATGCCACCCTAGACCACCAGGGATGAAAATTAGAAATAGCTAATGGATGCCAATCAGTGCCCACAATGGATGCCAATCAATGCCCACAATGGGCACCACTGATTGGCAGGCATTATTGTTTGCCACTGATTGGCATCCATTAGTACAACACATTGCAGTACAGTGCCACCTATCAGTGCCCATCCGTGCCACCTATCAGTGCCCATCCGTGCCACCTATCAGTGCCCATCCGTGTCGCCTATCTGTGCCCATCCGTGCCGCCTATCTGTGCCCATCCGTGCTGCCTATCTGTGCCCATCCGTGCTGCCTATCTGTGCCCATCTGTGCCGCCTATCTGTGCCCATCCATGCCGCCTACCGGTGCCCATCTGTGCCGCCCATCGGTGCCTATCCGTGTTGCCTATCGGTGCCCATCCGTGCCGCCTATCGGTGCCCATCAGTGTTGCCTTATCAGTGCCCGTCAGTGCAGCCCCATTAGTGCCCATCAGTGAAGGAGAAAACTTAATTACAGATTTGTATCTGAAACAAAAAAAAAGTTTTTTTTCCTAAATTTTCGGTCTTTTTAAAAAAAAAAATTAGCAGAAAATAAAAATCGCAGAGGTGATAAAATACCACCAAAAGAAAGCTCTATTTGTGGGAACAAAATGATAAAAATTTAGTTTGGGTACAGTGTAGCATGACCGCGCAATTGTCATTCAAATTGCAACAGTGCAGAAAGCTGAAAATTGGTCTGGGCAGGAAGGTGTATAAGTGCCCAGTATGGAAGTGGTTAACCAGCCAAAATGGTCCAGGGCTGAAGTTGTTAAACCTTTTCTGCATTTCTTCAGTTACTTCCTAGCCAAATAATGTCATACTGTACATCCCATGAGTCTCTTTTTTTTTTTTTTACAAGAAATATCCTAGGAGTCTTTAGGAAGGGTTTTCTCAACTATGCACACTTTCCTGCCTGCATGCCTGAGCTAAGAGCAGATGGTTTCAGGGAAAAAATGTTGCATGAATTATATGCCATTATTCAAGATGGCCACGGCTAGAGATGTTTTTCAAAGTGATTTCTCAACAAAATAAAGTATGGAGATTTGAATGGATAGGTGAGTTTGCTGTGAATATTAAAAGTGAATTAAATATAATTTTTGATTTGTGGTGCTCAGATGCAGTGTAGTTCTGCTTTAAAGTGGTTCTAAAGGCTCAAGGTTTTTTTACCTTCATGCATTCTACGCATGAAGCTAAAAAAAACCTTCTCTGTGTAGCAGCCCCCCTAATACTTACTTGAGCCCCATCATGATCCAGCAATGTACACACAGCAATGTACACAAGAGCTTCAGCTCTCTGGGGACTCTCCCTCCTCATTGGCTGAGACAGCAGCAGGAGCCAATGGGGAGAGAGAGGGGGCGAGGCTGAGCCGCGGCTCCATATGTGAATGGACCCATAGCTCCAGAACGAGCCTGCTTGGGTTGCCCCCATTGCAAGCTGCTTTCTCTGGGGGCACTCAGCAGGTGGGAGGGGCTAAGAGCCCCAGCATGGGACTCGAGAAGAGGAGGATCAGGGCTGCTCTGTGCAAATCCACTGTACAGAGCAGGTAAGTATGACATGTTTGTTATTTAAAAAAAAAAAAGTGAGCCTTTGATATTGCATGAATTGTTTAGCCATCTCTATGAATGCATGTGATAGTGTGTAAGATGTGTTTGGTTTGAAAGCAGTAACAGCTTTAGTAGTAGTCCCAACACTGCGCATTCCCATCTGAGGGAAAAATTACTATGCGCTGGAGGAGGACTGACAAAGTTTGAGGAGGCTTATATGGAAGATAAGGTATGTCTATAAATGTATGCTGTATTAACCACTTGCCGACCAGCCGCCGCAGTTTTACTGTGGCAACATGGCTCGGCTGGGCGAAACAACGTTATGTTACGTTGCTTCGCCCTGTAGCCACTAGTGGGGCGCGCCCCGCCGGAGACACAAAAACTGCAGAGGTGATCAAATACCACCAAAAGAATGCTCCATTTGTGGGGGAAAAAAGAACGCAAATTTTGTTTGGTACAGCATCGCATGACCGCGCAATTGTCAGTTAAAGCGACGCAGTGCCAAATTGTAAAAAGTGCTCTGGTCAGGAAGAGGGTAAAATCTTCCGGGGCTGAAGTGGTTAAAGAACCTTTATCTTAAGGCCTGAGTAAAATAATAAAAGTCCACAAAGTAAATAATCTCCGGAATCCCTCAGGTGCAAAATACTCACACCCATGAAATGATTAAAGGCTCATGATCCATGTTTGTAGCCAAAGGAAAAGGATCTCTGTCAAGAAATCCAAGCTGCCTAATTTAACATTCTCATGTGCACAAGAAACAACTTTTTACATTTATTTTTTTATTACATGAGATCCAGACCACTTCAGGAATGCATTTAAGTGGTACAAAGCACCTATATCTATTAGGGCTATTGTCCATTTTGGACAGGAGGTAGAGGATGTGCATATAACATGCTTTGAACTGGCATACTTTAAGGAGTATTGGATGAACATCTTTTTTTAATTTATTCTGTAAAAACTGTACACGCGCAGTTGTGTTAAAATGTGGTTTGTAGTTTCCTTTCCAAAGAGGTTGGCTACCAGAACCCCCTACCCTGAGCTAACGAATTCCCACAAACCCAATAAGCTGATACAGGCCCGTCGCAACAGGACAGGCAAACCAAACAATTGCTTGGGGCCCCGAGCTGGCCTGGGGCCCCAGTCCGGCCGGGTACCGTGCGGTACAGGAAATTCAGTTTCCTGTTCCCAGCCGGACTGACAGGAAGTGCACACACTGAGTTTCCCGCAGTCCCGCGAGAGTGTATATTTTCCCGCACAGCAGGAAGAGGAGGAAGAGGAGCCAGTGGAGGCAGCACGGGAGGAGGAGTTAAGACGATATCGGCCTCCCAAATTTGATCTCCACAAAACAAATTGCCGTAAAAGCTGTCCCGCGGCAGCACCCCCCCCGCTCAACAACTGTGATGACCTGTAAAAAAAAAAAAAAAAAACGCTGTCCTGGGATATCGTTAGATATACTGTATCTGTGTCCACTGTGCGTGCGTGCGGGGGGAGGGGGGCCTCCATGTCCATTTGCTTGGGGCCCCCAAATTCCTTCAAAAGGCCCTGAGCTGATATGGTACGTGGGTGTACATATAGATTACGTGTTTTAACGCTGATAGTGATCTTTCTACTGTTCAGTGAATGGGAACAATTTGGTAATTTTTAAATAAATTGCCGACCGTACTTTTTTTTTTTTTTTTTTAACTCCAGGACAGAACCAAACAGGAGTTGGCAAAAAACAAAAACAAATGAAAAAAAACCCCAATTTTTTCAGAATTTTGTCTCCCCAGGCCATGCTTGTGTCCAGCGTTCCAAGTGTGAGCCAGAAAGGATGAATATATGGACCTGGACCAACAATTGGGAATCCTGACATGGGTTATGAAGAGCTAATTATAGCTTATTACTTCACAAAGCTCTCCAGCATTATAGCAAATAACACTTAAACACATGTTAAACAGGTTATTTTTACTGTTAAGCTTTTAAGTAGCAGTGACCTGATATACAAATGTTGTAATATATCCATGCACGCAGTACAGATATTTACTAATACTATGCAACATTGTGGAACTGATAACACGGACCTTCGTTCCTTGCGATCAGTAATATCTTTCTTTGTGGGCAGAGTGAAAATATTTAACTGGATTTAAAGCTGAAAGACCAATTTCTCCCCAAAAATACAGATGCAGAGATATGTTAAAACAAGAAATACAGTATCTCACAAAAGTGAGTACACCCCTCGCACCTTTTAATGTGACAACACTGAAGAAATTACACTTTGCTGCAATGTAAAGTAGTGAGTGTACAGCTTGAATAACAGTGTAAATTGTCTGTCCCCTCAAAATAACTCAACACACAGCCATTAATGTCAAAACCGCTGGCAACAAAAGTGAGCACACCCCTAAATGAAAATGTCCAAATTGGGCAGAAAGTGTCAATATTTTGTGTGACCACCATTATTTTCCAGCACTGCCTTAACCCTCTTGGGCATGGAGTGCACCAGAGCTTCACAGGTTGCCACTGGAGTCCTCTTCCACTCCTCCATGATGACATCACGAAGCTGGTGGATGTTGGAGACCTTGCGCTCCTCCACCTTCCGTTTGAGGATGGCCCACAGATGCTCAATAGGGTTTAGGTCTGGAAACATGCTTGGCCAGTCCATCACCTTTACCCTCAGCTTCTTTAGCAATGCAGTGGTAGTCTTGGAGGTGTGTTTGGGGTCATTATCATGTTGGAATTCTGCCCTGCGGCCCAGTCTCAGAAGGGAGGGGATCATGCTCTGCTTCAGGATGTCACAGTACATGTTGGCATTCATGGTTCCTTCAATGAACTGTAGCTCCCCAGTGCCGCCAGAACTCATGCAGCCCCAGACCATGACACTCCCATCACCATGCTTTACTGTAGGCAAGACACACTTGTCTTTGTACTCCTCACCTGGTTGCCGCCACACACACACTTGACACCATCTGAACCTAAAAAGTTTATCTTGGTCTCCTCGGACCACAAGACATGGTTCCAGCAATCCATGTCCTTAGTCTGTTTGTCTTCAGCAAACTGTTTGCGGGCTTTCTTGTGCATCATCTTTAGAAGAGGCTTCCTCCTGGGACGACAGCCATGCAGACCAATTTGATGCAGTGTGTGGCATATGGTCTGAGCACTGACAGGCTGACCCCCCCCCCTACCCCTTCAACCTCTGCAGCAATGCAGGCAGCACTCATGTCTATTTTCCAAAGACAACCTCTGGATATGATGCTGAGCACGTGCACTCAACTTCTTTGGTTGGAGTGGAACTTGTCCTGTTAAACTGCTGTATGGCGTGGCCACCATGCTGCAGCTCAATTTCAGGGTCTTGGCAATCTTCTTATAGTCTAGGCCATCTTTATGTAGAACAACAATTCTTTTTTTCAGATCCTCAGAGTTCTTTGCAATGAGGTGCCATGTTGAACTTCCAGTGACTAATATGACAGAGTGAGAGCGATAACACCAAATTTAACACACCTGCTCCCCATTCACACCTGAAGACCTTGTAACACTAATGAGTCATATGACACCGGGAGGGAAAATGGCTAATTGGGCCCAATTTGGACATTTTTACTTGGGGGTGTACTCACTTTTGTTACCAGCGGTTTAGACATTAATGGCTGTGTGTGGATTTATTTTGAGGGGATAACACATTTACACGGTTATACAAGCTGTACACTGAAAATATATAATAAAATATTTACAAAAATGTGAGGGGTGTACTCACTTTTGTGAGATACTGTATATGTGATTGCTATTAACTTATCAGAGAATACTACTTTACTACTAATTTATAAAAATGAAAGTAATGATTTGCAGAATTTCAGTGAATTCAGTGATTTCTGTCAATCCAAAGACTCATTCACCATTTAATAGAAGAGTTATAGTGTGCAGTGCCATCTGGCTGCTGACGGGTTAAAAGGAGCTTAGATTTGCTTGACTGCTTCGAAAAAAAAACAAATTCATTTTGACAATGCGATGCGGGGACAAGAAGAGCAAGGGCTGTTTAGTGGGGATGGTTTTTCTCTACTAACTACTTTGAACATCTGCATCGGACCAAGATCTAAGCATACTTTAGATTGATCACCATTCAAATAATACAACTTGCTCTGTGATGGGTGAGAAAGCGTTTAGTAGACTGGCAAAAGGAGGGCACCTGAACGCCACCCCCCCCCTTCTCCCATGCAGCTGGTACAGCAGGCTACATTATGCAGACTGTGGAAATAGGAGGAACTTTAGACTTTGGCATAAAGGCTCTTTTACCATTGACATTATCTGTTTTTGACAAGGTGACCTCTCTTCATCGGATATGGTAAAATTTGTATTTGCATAAATTAAAGTGTTATTCCAAACACCATAACCAGTCACAAGTCTTCCACCAAAGAAGAGAATGAAGGTCAAAACCTTTGAGAGAGGTTATTTTATCCATTCAGAAAGCCACAGTATGAAGAATGTGTTGGATTTCTCTGAGAATTGTATCAGTTACAGCTACTGAGCAGTAGCCGATGATGGACAGTGAGTGCAGGATGGCGGAGGAGACAGATGAGCAAACATCCCCATGGGCTGTGTGTCACTCAGTTGTCTTCTTCTGTTCCAAGGGTATGATAGAAGGTGTGGTGGTCTTTCTTTTCATCTGGCTGCTGATCCAAGTTCTCCTCAATAAACATCAAGAAGGTGCAGATCTCCTTACTATACACCTGTCTTTTCCCGCATGCACATTGTCACCAAGTGTTATTACTCATTTTTCTAATTTGCTTCTTTTTGTTTGCTTTTTTGACCGCTTGTATTCAAATTTTCTCTTCTGCACTTATTTTTTTATTATTTCTCCATTTCTATTGTTTTTTTCTTCAGATACTCAAATTTAGAGTCTCTGTCTTGTTTTGTTGTTTTAAAAAAATACACATACATAGGAAATGTGGAATATTTTGCCTTATTTGATAATCTAAAAGTATGTTTTATTGTGGAATAGAATGTCTATATTTTGGCTAAGATATGTGTTCTGTATCTGACTTGGTATTGTACCATATCCTTGTATCATTTTTTCTTGTAGTTATTTTGCTATGCAGGTGCCATTAGCCATAGTAATACATTGTTAAATTTGCATACTTTGAGAACTATAACATTACATAAATTAGTAGTGCAATAATAAATTATGCAATGCTGATATACGAATTCTCACTGTAGTTGTAATTCTATTTATCATCTCTATGCACACATGGCCTATGCTGGCTTTTCATAAATTTTACCTATTTAGAGTATTCTTCACTTCTATTAAAGTGTACCTTCTATTTAATACCTTATTGCTCTCATGATTTGCATACATAACCAATTCTACTTATAGCCCCTTTGGTGCACACTGTCCTTTGAAAATACAGGTCTAAAATCTGGTTTGACATTTCTACCACAATAAATTCTTGGTATAGGCTAAAGTGCAGACTGCACTGTTGAAAGTGCTTACAGCCAGACTGCACTGTTGAAAGTGCTTATCATTTACTATTAAACAGTTTAAATGGAATATCTGCGGCAGGGGCAAGACAAGAGGGGGGATGTAGGCCTAATGCCTTGTACACACGGTCGGATTTTCAGTCGGGATAAACTCTGACGGATTTTTCAGATGGAATTCCATTCAAGCTGTCTTGCATACACGGAATTTCCGATAGAACTTTTTTCCGTCTGAGAAAAAGAGAACATGTTCTCTTTCTAACTCCGTCGGAGTTTCCAACTGAAAAAGTCCGATGGGGCATACACACGGTCAGAATATCCAATGAAAAAATTCCGTCTGACTTTTTTCATCGGAAATTCCGGCCGTGTCTACGCGGCATAAGAGAAGGAGATGAGGAAGTTTAGCTATCAACAGCCTAATAACATAAGCAGGGGACAGATACCGGGGTAATTTCCAACCTATAACTGTCTCTGTTTAATGAAGGGAGAAGGAACAATGTTCAATCACCTAAAAAGCTTGCCTAATGAGTGTTTGTGGACATTAATGTTATCTTCAGCTTGCTTTGTGCTTTAATATGCAGTGAGACGTGTAGCAGTAGATGACTCTTGTACCTGACACACCCGAACAGTCTCAGTCCTTTAAATACCTTGCAGTTATTTAATCATCTTTATTATTTTTTGTAACCAATATGAATATGTTTGAGGTAAATCAATCTTTCCCTTGCGCAGTCTATATAGGAGCAATTACCACTGAATTGTTCCCTGTTTTTACTCCATATAAATCATGAGTTTTATCAGTTTAGAGATAATGGTTTGTGACTAAAGGGTCTTATCTATGCTTTTAAAATATAAAATATATATGTATAAAAATAATCCCTGGGTAATCAAATATTTGTAGTTGGAGGTTTAGAATATATAAGGAATCATAATCTTTTCATTTGAACAGTTGTATCATAAGTTGCACCCATGATCTTTAATTGTTATTGCTTTTTATTTCCTATATTTGCTTTTGATTCAACCCTCTTATCAGTAAACCATTAGAGATTAGGCTGTTATTTTTTCCATGAACAGGCTCCGATTCGTTGTAAATCATACAGGTAACACATTCTTCCCAGCACACTTATCTTGGGCAAGGAAAAACTGAAAACTGCAGACATATAGGGACTAGTATAGCTATTACCTATACTCTAGTCTAGGCCTTGTAGTCATCAGTAATGTACGGCACATTGAACACCCAATACTGATGGTCCAGAGAAACTGCAGGGGAGTCAGTGGTCCAATATTCATGGCATGTTGGCACGGCAAGGGCATACCCAGGGGTACTGCAGATGTGAGATTCATCATTCATTTGGAGGATAGTTCTGTAAACCAGGCAAGGTGAATATTAGTATTGTATTAGCAGAGATTACTATAAATACCAAAATGTAATGTCAGTTGTGAAAGTGGAGCATGAAAACTTATGTTAACCCTTACAACAAATCTCTCTCATTTGCTCCCTTCTGGTCTGATAAATGTCCCAGTGTAGCAAAGTGCCCATTTACTCATTGCAGCCACATGTTTTGTCAGTGGATGATGGAGGAGGGGCAAAGACACAACAGCAAGCCAGAGGTATAGAGGTGTACTATCTGGCATGACCAAGATTTTACTTTGATAACAGATGGCAGTACAGAAGCAAGATATTACTAAGAAACAAAGGCGAAGACCTCCTTGGCAACTTTATTCTAACTAAACTGCCATGCCTGAAATTCAGCTTTAGGAATGCCTCTTTTTCCCATGACACAATGCAGTATCTTTTAGTGGGTCTCTGGTGGGGGGCCTGTGTGGTGATGTGGAGTTGCAGGGTGTGCAGTGCTAAAATGGGAAAAAGTTGCAATTTGAGTACTGAATACTCCTTGAGTTAAGAATCTTGTGGAGTCCCTCTTTACCCACCTTGTGTATTTGTTGGTGAAGGGTCCTTTTAATTCCTTGTCACATAATCCAGTGGGCTCCGGCACTCCCAACGAATATAAGCTACCCTGACTCCCATACTTGTCAGCCCGGAGAGACTGTGCCTGATAAAAAAGAGGTGACTGGGCATGAGAACTGTCAACAGGTGTCTCATCCTCCTCCTCCTTTATCTAGTGAGCAGGCAGCCGGTCTAGGGCACAATAGCATGTAGCTTCAGAAAGAAGACCCAGTTACAGCAGAGGGCACTGCTTCATCTGTCTCCAGGGTGCTGAGCTTCCAGTGGGGTGGTCCTGAACTTACAGCTATTTACCAATCAATAATTAATCCTCAAGTTGTCCTTTGCGGTTTGTTTGATAATTTGGCTGATACTTCTACATTACAATGTTATTTGCATAAGAATGCTGCCTTACATTAGCTGGTCTATTGATATATCTACTCTAAATAGTAGTGTAGGAGCTTTGCAAATTTCTTCTGCTTCCCCCCTGTACACACAAACTGCACACTGTAAGAAGTGTGAAGAGAATAGGAATGGAACATAGAAAAGAAAATCGGAGACAGAAAAAAGTCTTCTCCTACTCTACTCCTCTTTCAAGGGCAGCCATCAGAAAATTTGGGACCCCTTACACAGCTTTAGGCCTGGACCCCCCCCCCCCCCTCGGGCCTGACCGCCAACATTCCCTGGGGCTCGCCCACTGGCCGTCCCACCAAATCCATCCACTGGCTATCCCACCAAGTCCTTCAGTGCACCCACTTTTATTTTTGAAACTTAATGTATAAAAATAAAGTGTATTTCAAGTCATTAGTGCTTGCATCCCCATATCTTCAGGAAAGAGTTTGCCCAATCCAGCAAAGAGACATCCCCATATATTCAGCTAAGAAACAGCCCAATCCAGCAGAGAAGTCTCCGCATATGCAGCAAAGAGATAGCCCAATCCAGCAAAGAGACATCCCAATCCAGCAAAGATGGCCCAGGCCAGCAAAGAGACAGCCCAATCCAGCATAGAGACATCCCTATATATTCAGCAAAGAGACATCCCCATATATTCAGCAAGGGGATGGGTCAATCCAGCAAAGAGATAGTCCAATCCAACAAAGAGACATCCTCATATATTTAGCAAAGAGACAGCCCAATCCAGTAAAAAGACATCCCCATATATTCAGCAAAGAGACATCCCCATATATTCAGCAAAGACGGCTGAATTCAGGAAAGAGCCATCCCCATATATTCAGAAAAGAAACATCCCAATCCAGCAAAGAACAGTCCAATCCAGCAAAGAGACATCCCCATATAGCAATTGTTAAAAGATGGCACATTCAACGCTCACAGCCAGGTCCTTCTAGTGGGCACCTCCACACCTTTCAGATGGAAGACCTCCTCCCTTCACACACAGCCATCCCAGTCAGAGGAATCCCCTAGAAGGAAGGGGGTGGGCGGAGGCAGAGAGGAGACTCTGGGCGCCGCAATATGTAGGCTGTAGCAATATTTTTTTAAACTTTTGTCAGTCAAGCGGACTATTTCCTCACTTTCGGGGTCCTGTGCCTGGCAAGTACATTACCATCCCAACCTGCCCGGCCGATTGATATAGAAGAGGCCGGGACTGTAATGTACTTGTCTGGCACAGAAGATTACTACACCAGCACTCGAAAGTGAAGAAATAGTCCGCTTGGCTGGGGAAAGTTTTTTTTTTTTAAATTGCTACAGCCTGCAGATCACATTGCCAGAGTCTCCTCTCTGCCTCTGCCCACCCCCCCTTCCTTTCCTGTTGAATTGGCAAGGCTGGACCTGGAAAGTAGCTCCGCATAACAGCCAAAGCAGCCTGGGGGGGCTCCAGCCATTGCTGGGGCCTGGGCGTCCGGACACCTCAGGACGCCCGGGCCCCTTACATGTGCAAGGGCTGTCCCCCCCCGATGGTGACCCTGCCTCGTTCTAACAATGCCCCAGATATCAGCACAAACCTGACAGGTTGTGCTAAAAGGTACTACATGAAACTTTCAAAATGGCCTCCTAAAACAATTTAAAGTGGAAGTGATGTACAATAAGTGACCTGCTTTGGGGTGTGGTTAGTTGTGTGTGATCTGGCAATTTTTGTGATTCCTGTGTTTTTTGTTATATTTTCGCTCTATTTTAAAAAATAAATAAATTTTGCTTATATACACGACCATCTTTTTTATGAGAATATCATGCATTCTTACACTATAATATCAGCTGATGCTTGGCTTGGCCTAGCTGAAAATGATTTTCGATTGAACGACCCAGCAGAAGAATAAAAGGGTACTGTGGCAGTACTGGGTGCATACAATTGTGCCCCAGAGACTTACCAAAGGGGATTTTCATACCCTGTACCATGAGTTTCACAGTTGTCCCCAGAAGTTTTATTATTATGCCCGCATGAGAGTGCTAACTTTTGATGCTTTGCTGGTGATCCTGAGACCCCAGTTGATATGATCCATAACCAATACGAGGCATCTGGTTTCTCCAGAGGATTGTGTTCTGGTAACACTGAGGTAAGTTCTTCTTAATTTATCACCTATTTTTCTAGCTGGCCTGGTCCTAGGCTACACCCATTAAATTTGACAGATTAAAGAAAGGTATAAGAGGATCTATTGTGTTCAATTACTGTCTAAGCTGCTATTGGAGAGTTATCCTTTCACTCCAGAGCAAGAAGTGTTAAGCCCTGTACACACGATCGGATTTCCTATGGTTTTTAAACCAATGGATTTTTCCATCGGAAAACCGATGAAGCTGACTTCCATCAGTCTTGCCTACACACCATCAGTCAAAAAACCGACCGTTCCAAACGCAGTGACGTAAAACACTCCGATGAGCCGAGAAAAATTAAGTTCAATGCTTCTGAGCATGCGTCGACTTGATTCTGAGCATGCGTGGGTTTTTTAACCGATGGACTTGCCCATAGACGATCGGAATTTGCTATCGGTTTTTTATCCATCGGAAAAATTTAAAACATGTTCTATTTTTTGACACCGATGGAAAAAAAAACGATGGGGCCCATACACGATCGGTTTGTCCGATGAAAAAAATCCATCGGACTGTTTTCATTGGTAAAACCAATTGTGTGTACGCGGCTTTACAATCTCTCTCCAACAGGCCCACAGATTTTTTTTTTTTTTTTAGTAAAGTAGAAAAGGAATGGAAAGTCAGAAAATGTTATAATATAATATTGCATTTCCTTTTTTTTTTTTTCCAAAAATACGTGATTCTATTTGAAGCCTGCTGAAGGGTATTGTAATGCCAGGGCCAACAGAGGAACTATAGATGGAAATCAGCAAATAGTCTGAAAAGAACAGCAACTTTTGCCACTGAATTGGAGTGCTGGTTGGCAAACACATTCGCATTCAAATGGCCTGAAATAGTGGCTCCAAATTTTGTCCACTGTGCTGATGGCAATTGTGGATAGCAATTATAGTTTTAACGTCGCTGGCTCCCAGGTTTTCAGAAATTCTCCTATTGAAAAGAGGATAATAGAAGGAAGGTTTAAAATTGCAAGTGGAAGGCATTTATTTAAAAATGGTATTACCTTTCTTATGTGATAGTGGTTGATGAGGCATTTGTTCTGTCAACATCCATAGTGAAGCATTTTCTCAAAACAAGGCCTAAATATGAAAAGGAAGATTTTCCATTATTGTTTGACATGGGCTCAGCGTTTGTAGGACTTTTGAGGTTAGATGTGCTATTCAAATGGATCCAAACAATATCCACACTTTTGTCAAGAGTGCTTCCCAGATAGCAAGGATAACTTGCCACATATTTGTGGCAGTGTTGAATTGTAAGTCTTGTTAAATTGCTGCACATTTTCACTGGCAAGTTGTACACTTGAAGCACAAGCTCTAGTTGACACTTTCCCAATTTGTAGCAAATTTGTGTGGTCTCTAGAAAGAGCAAAGTTGCAGTAGTGAGTCTACAGCAAAAACTCTGCAAATCACAGTGACCCCATGTGGTGGGATGACTATTGCACAACATAACTGAACCAGAAGTTGCAGCAGACTTGCAGAATGTTTGCAAAGAAAGTAGATCTGGAGTCTTGCCATGCAGACTTGGTGCAATTTTGCAACAAACTTGTAAAGCCTGGCAAGTCTAGTGTAGCGGGTGTCTCACTCTATAACTCACGACCCCACCAAGCAGGCCGGAACAATGTACACAGGCTTTCCAGCTTGAGTTAGGGAGAGCAGCCAGCAGCTGCAAGGGGGATTTTCACCCCCCTTCTCCCTTTTCACTAACTGAGTCTGTTGTATCATTAGCTGACACACACACAGAGCTGTGCATTCAGTAGCCTCTCTTGTGCCCCTATTGGCAGGAAGAAATAAGCCAATTAAAGTTACAGTTACAGCAGCCAATCAGAGAGACTGTACTAAGCTGCAGGGAGCAGCTGCAATGGATTTTGGGACATGCAAAGCGACTCTATAGCCTGGTATTCAAGAAGGAACTACAAAAAGCCCAGGATACACTGCTGACAGGAAAGAAAAAGACTCCTTTTTGTGTCCTGAGAAAAATTTCAGTCAGCGATGAGGGAGTAAAGAGACCAGACCTGAGGGAGAGTTTCTGTCTCTCAGATGACCTCTCTACCTGATTCCGGCCTCCGCCACCAGTGGGGGGGCATCCACCCTGAGAGAGGGGGATCCCAGGTGCATATTGAGGTGCACCTGCACCGGTAGTGAATCGTTCCAGTGGAAGGTGATCAGTCGGGTTGCCAAGAGAGCCTGTCTGTTCCAGGGTATTCGTTTGGGCCTTGATCACAGTATTTGGTGAGAGGGCATTTTTGCCCATCTGCAGGGAACATAGACACTGCACTACAGAAGGAGTTATTTGAACACTGTATACAGAAATCGTTGCTGGTAGTCATTTTGCTGACACTTGTAGTACCACAGGGATAAAGGATAAGGCTACCCATTTCCGGGAAAATGTATACAGACACAATTGTTCTCTCACCTTGTTGAACAAAACCTTACCCTGTTTCACTTGATAATCCTGGCCAGTTGTGTTGTTTGGCCCTGCTACCCAGGAGTTAATGTGCACCAAATAAAGTGGCTAGCTGAAGACACCAAAGTGTCAGGATCACTTAGTGCTCCTGCTACTTGTTCCAGCATCAGTGTGTTGACTGTTGCATTCCCCCTGTCTGTGTGCACCTGGAAGGTGATTGATCTGGTCAGTCACCTGAATATAAGCAAACCAAACACTCTATCCCTTGCTTGTGATAGAGACAGTATACCTGCATTGTTCCTGATCAAGCCTCCCGTTTGTCTGCCCTGCTTTGTTAATCTGGATTTCCCTGTGTATAACCTGGATCGGATATTGGACTATTCCCTGAACTCTGCCTGCCTTTTACCTGATCTGTTATTGGATCGGATATTGGACTATTCCCTGAACTCAGCCTGCCCTTTAACTGGACTGTCATAGAACCATGCTATCTGTCTGCTAAACTGCAAGTAGTCTGTTTGCTCTGTTCACGTCTGCCTTGCCATGGTGGCTAGGCACTTTAATATTGTGTATAAGTCCTGGGGGCAACCAAGTACCGGTAGGCCTGCTTGTCTTAAGGGAAAGGGGCCTGCTATAGGTAAAGCACACAGTAGCTAGCTATAGTGTCTGACCACCTGCGTTGGGGTAGACGTGACATTCGTGACACAAAGCTTATCTTTTCTTCAAAAGGACTGAAGCTGTTAGGGCCATACGGATCCGCACACACATATTCAGGGCTCTGCATATGCATTGTGTGTGTGTGGGACAGTTTATATATAAAGTATATATATATATTATATATAAGCCATTACTTTCTGAATTGAATAGGTGTGTAAAGTTGGGCCTGTTGTGTCAGGGGACAGTAGAGAGAGGCCTGACACAAAGGGAGTCATTCTTCTGCTCTCCTCCTGCCTGGACTCATAGAGCCAATCTGAGTTAAGGTAACCAATCTAATTTGAAGTGCCATATTGTGCTTTATTTACCATTAAAGTGTTGCCTCTGCTCTTGGGGACATTCTCAGGTTTGGAATCCCCTGAAAGCAGCATGAATATAGGATTGAGAGGTATATTGCTCTTAAATCTCATTTATTGATCTCTAGTTGATTACTTGATTATATATTGTTACTGTCTGTTATCCTTCTACAGAAATATTGCAGTAAAGACAATTTCTGTGTTTTATAATAACGTGTGTGTTTTTCATTGGTCATTGCACTTACACTATTGCCAGGTGTGCCAGAGGGGGCTGAGGCTATTATTAGGGTTGAGAGGCAGAGTAACGGACTGAACACACTTAAGCAGCCCCTTCCAGGGTATTGCTACACTAGCAACTGCTTGGCAAGTCATTTTCAAACTTGCAGCACAATTGATTGCTATCTGGCTTGTGATCTCCAGAATTTTTTGCACCAGAGGGATACAATTTTGAGGACTCCATGGTGTGGGGAATGTTTCCTGGCCCTCTGTAGGAAGCACAGAGAAGGCTTGGAATGTTAGGAAGAAGTTTTCCAATTATGTCATGTCACTTAAAAGATAGTTTAGCATCCAGGGCATTATTTAACAGTTTAAATTACCCAGTTTGTTTTCTTTTTTTCTACTACCATCCCTTGTATTCAATCTGGCAAGCTTTACTTAATAAAACAATGGTTTTTGCAGCAAAAAGTATTTTTTCAATTGTATGAATATGCTTTGTAGTTTTTGCAACTAATGGAATTGTAATGTTGCATTTTACCTTGTAAAATAGATTTTCACTATGTGATGTTACTGAATTTTGACTCACTTTGAATACTCAATAGGGTTTGAGAGAAAGTGTAAAAAGTACAAGGTTTTGTATAATGACCACAGCTACATCTTTTTCTACAACATTTATATAGCAAAGTGATGGAGATACAGAAATAAGAGATGAGCGGATGATGTGTTAAGTAGTAGTGTTTTAGGATGAAAATGCTGCTCTTTTAAAGATACAAGAGTGTGAGTGAGTGTTGTCATCACAAGGCAAGAAGTATTTTCATAGATACAGAATGGTGAGGGAGTGTTGTCATTGTAGGGCAAGAAGTGTGTTGCTGCATTGCAGTACCTTATGAGTTATGGTAGAATGGTTTTGAGGGTGAGGCGGACAGAGTGGCAGGACTGAGATAACTTCCCTGCAATAAATCGCCTCCACCGGGCCAATGAGACTTGATGCTTGTCATTGGAATATGGTGGAAAAGCTAAGGCAGTTTTTGTTGGAGATACAACAAACATTCAGCTTAGCCTATTGACTGCAGTTCAGAAAAAGGACACAAGATGTCGCTAATGCTCAGTGATATGCTATGCTATGTATTTTTCTATGATGTGTTGTATATCCTGTACATAGTGCTGTAATTGTTGGTTTCTTTTTCCTGTCTGTGTTCTTCTTACCATGTGAGGTGACATCTTTGCTAGTGTGGTTATGTTCAAATAAAGAAGCCAGTTCCTGTTACTCCACAACGTCTGATCTGAATTGACTCCGCTGCACCTATCAATCGTACTTTGCAACAGGTTATGGGCCCAGTGTCCGGATAAAGTCTTATGACCAGGTGCGGCCCAGGCAGAACAAAGCCTCGAATGGAAGACAGTGTGGCTGATGCAGAGATCGACATAAGGAAGCTTTCCAGTGACATCTCCTATAGACAAGTAAGACTGTTTATATATAAAGGAGTGATAAACTGGCCAGAAACTCAGAGCTTAAACTCTGTGGCCAAGCTGAACAATGACAATTATCAGCTATGGAAGTTCAAAGTGGAAATGCTATTATTCAAAGATGACTTGTGGGAGGTAACCACTACAGAGAGGCCACAGGATAATAATCAGGACTGGGACAAGAAAAACAAACAGGCACAGGCTTAAGCTTACTAGTGGAGGATGATCAGCTCATTCATATATGCAATGAGGACACAGCAAAAGGCATGTGGGACATACTGAAAAGACTGCATGAAAGATCCAGTTTAAACAGCAAGCTGTTTCTGCTGCGGAAACTTTATAAAATGAGACTTGGCAGAGAACAGGACATGCAGGAGCATATAAACACAATGCTGGAAGTGATTGCGCAACTCAGATCAATCGGGGAGAATATAACAAACAGTCACATTGCAGCCATGTTGTTATGCAGTTTGCCCGATACATATACTGCACTAATCAATGCACTGAAGACACGACCTGAGACAGATCTGACATTTGTAAAAACCAGGCTCATAGATGAGTGTCAGAGAAGAAAGGAATTAGTGCATGACTCCACAGAAACCGACACCAGTACCGCTCTTAAAGCTACAGACGTAAGGTTACACAGGAAAGAGACCAGATTGTGTTTCAGATGCCACAAACAGGGACACATAAAGAAAGACTGTACTATATGGAAAGCAGAGCAAATGAGACAGCGGCCCTCTTATGCTAAACAAAAGTTTAAACTACAATCAATGATCCATGGGAAGGTAAATGGAATGCCACATTTAAAGCGACAGGCAACAATAAATGCCAAGGCTGGTGCATCGATTCAGGGGCAACCAGTCACATGACGAGTGATAGAAGTTTCTTCACAGAACTTTATCTGAACAACAAAGAAACTATTTATCTTGCAGATGGAAGCAAAATACATGCAGAAGGATATGGGCATGGAACCCTTGTATGCCCGGATGATGCAGGACACAATTTAGCCATTCCAGTGAAAGATGTGCTTTATGTTCCTAATCTAGAAGGAGGACTCTTATCTGTGAAGCGTCTAACAGCCAGAGGACTCACTGTAAAATTCCAAGGTGACAAGTGTTCTATTCGGCAAACGGACAATAGCAAGTGCCAAGCTGGATGATCATCTATATCACCTCGACACAGTGAAGGAAAAGGTGAGACTATGTACACACAAACACAATGACTGAATACATATATGGCACAGACGACAAGGTCACAGACACCCAGAATGCATACGGGAACTACAAAGGAGGAAGCTGACAAGGGATCTGAGAGTATCCCCTTGTCCAGTTACTGTTAAGTGTGAATGTTGCATTAAATCCAAAGCTACAAGAGCAACACTTCCCAAAGTCAGTCAGAAGAGACCTTCAAGACCACTTGACTTAGTTCACAGTGACGTGTGTGGTCCCCTAAACGCACCCACACCTGGAGGCAACAGGTACATAGTGACTTTCATAGACGACTATTCAAGATACACAGTCACCTACCTAATGCAACACAAGAGTGAAGTTTTTGACAAATTAAAAGACTATATAATAAAGACAAGTAACAAGTTTCAGAGGAAGCCTCTCATACTTTGGAGCGATAATGGAGGTGAATTCACAGGAGGTAAGATACAAGAGTACTTAAAACAGAATGGAACAGTTTTTAATGTGGTGGAGGATAGGTTTATTTGGAGTTGCACTGTATGTGGCCATGGAGAAATGTAAGTGTATGCAGAGTGATGCAGGTATGGTGACAGTGAGAATGATGTTGAGTGGTAATTGTATGTATGTTGATGATGAGGCAGTGAAGGTGGTAAGGTAGCACTGGACCACCTGCATGAAGTCAAATTTAAGAAAATACTTTCTCTTGTGGAATTTGTCTCATTTTATATGCCAGTTAGCATAGAAATCCAGAGATTTTGTCCCCTCTACCTTGCTCTTCTCTATGAAACAATACAAAAAAGATGTTTTAAGAATGAGCACGGTAGAGGACAAGCGAATAAATGACAGTACATCTTATGTGTATGAGAGACGCAGCTCTCATAGTTGCACTGTCCAAAGAACAACCCTAGCTGTACATTGTAGCTCAAATTAAACAATTTTTTTTTTTTTACAGAACAGAGCAGTGACTTGAACCAGGAATAAGCATAATTAGGGGCAATTTTGTAATCACTTATCTCAAGATGACAGATAGGACATTGACTGAAGTCTCACTTGTTAGAACCCAGCACTCTAGGTTGCATGGCTGGATGTGGCTGTCCATAATAAGTCTTTGCGTTTAATTGTTTTCCAGTGTGCATGGACTGTAATACATTTTACTTGTAATGTAAGTGTAGTTTTATTGTGTTTTTTTAAATAAATTAGTTGTATGGTTTTATCATATGTACAGTAGTTGTTATTTATATCTTCCTATCTCTGAGTGTGGGCTAACAAAAAAGGGAAGAGTCCTGATCAGATCCATGTTTTACAAAAATGCTTGCGTGTCCAACCCAGCTATTATAAGTTTGTTTAGGTTAGGACAAAAAGGTGAGTCTGTATCCAAACGAGTGGGAAAGCACGTTTTGATTGGTCACAGTGATTTTAGAAGTACTGTATGTTTTTCATAGGATTTGTTGCACATGACTGAGAGGATCTCCTGGTTTTGACACACTAACTTTCATGAATATTATGTTAAGAACTCTAAAAAATATTATGAGATTATATATAGTGGTATATTTCTAGCAAATTCTGTGACTTTTCAGTGTTTGTTCACATGAAATTAGAATTTATGCTCTGATAGCGCTGCATTTTATATTTTGTTTTATGTTGGAGGCAACATGTTTGTACACACCACAAGTCACAATTTTTTTTCCAGAGTTACACTTTACTGAATTTTATAAATAGAGGTTTACAAAGGCATTATCACATATGCAGCTTCCATGTTTACAGACTGAATAACGCCAAACATTGTAAATGATCAGTTAAGCCGCAGTAAATTAATCAATGATAGGATTAAGGTATTTTCTGCAAAGAAGAGCCACAGCATTTTGCAAAGTCTGTCCCCATCAAAAAAATGTTTGCCTCTCAAGCCCTTGGAAACCTCCTTTTTGTTTTCAAATTTTCATGCAGAGATCGCAGGGAAATAGAAATTGTAAAAAATGAGTAAGAGGAGGGGAAAGGGGAGAGGGTTACATATCGGGGTGTGAGTATGATAAATGCAAGTATGGAGGGGGTGAGAAGAACTTAAGGGGGGGTTTCCCCGTGAATAGAAGGCATGAAGAGGAGTGGGGAGGGGGATGAATGAAATTAGGGACGAGGCCAAGTGGGGGAGAGCATGGGAAAAACGTCTCTCACCAGGGATCAAATTAGTGTAGGATGTCAATGTCAAAACTTTGGATGAATTTAGGCATACTGTATGCAGTGTTCAGCAGATGTATCAGTACCTCTTAATAGAGAGATGGTTTATATGGAATTAAAGGCCCAGAAGGTCATTGTTCAATTGGACATCCATAATTTTGTGGCAGATTTGTTGAAATGATTGCCGGTGGGGCTGAATTAGGGGGCCTTCCCAAAATATGTGCAGGAGTGTTCCTTGGTGGTATTCACAGTGCCAACAATGCGGGGAGTTTTGAGAGTAGATTTTATGTAAGCAGTTTGCAGCTGGACTCTTGTATGTTATTGGATATTGATAATTCTGCAAACTGTAGGATTATGTTAACTTGGTTTTGAATGAATGTACAACCAATGCCTTTTTCCCAGGCTTGTATGTATATATATATATATATATATATATATATATAATATCGAGGATTGGCTGGGCCTTTTTGTTTTGTAGAATTGTTTTGGGGAGAAAAAGGGTACGTCTCAGTGGATTTGGTTCCAGGCACAACTTTTCAAATGGCGTGGCTGTAGCTGGGCTCAATGTGTATTGAGCTTGTCTTGATAATGAATGTAAATTGTGAAGTGTGTGAGTTGAGTTGGAGTACTTTCTAAGTTATCCATGGAAGAGCCAAATGTGGCTTTGAGTTCTGTGTGAGTCATGCATTGATCTTGAGTGTGAAAGTGCAACACCCTGGATATGCCCATTTAAGATATGGACAGGAAAGGGACGTCTGAATGCACTGGTGTGTAGGCTGATGTTCCCAAAATTGGGGTGAGAGGTAAGAGCTAGGAAGAGATATTGTGTGAGAAGTGTTTTTGGGATATTGTCCAGGTTGGGTTTATTTGCAGGTGTTTTTTTGAGGTGGCTGGGTAAGTCTGCATGTAGACATGCAAGTCCTCATAGGGGAGGGTGGTTAAATTCTGTTCTATGGTGAACCATTGTTTATAAGATGATGGAATACACCACTCTAACAGCTGTGCTAGGTGGGGTGCTTCCTAATATCTAATGAGGTATGGGCATCACATGCCTTCCTTAAATTTGGCATGGTATAGTATGGAAAAGGTCATTCTGGACCATTTTTGGTTCCATAGTTTGCAGATGAATCCTGGCGATAAGAGCATTGATGGGGTCTGGAAGCCAGTGGTATGTCAGTCTGGGGAGTATGATCATTTTGAGTATGCTAGTGTGGCTAAACCAAGTGAAAGTACCTTCTGACCACGACACTAGGTAACATTTGATAGTCAGTAATAGGGGTTTAAAGTTTAGTGTATAAATGTTTAGGTCTTTGGGTATATTGGTACCCAAAGGATGACCATTTAAAGGGAAAATTGACTTGAAGCTTTTGGATACTTGGTTTCGGAAGGCTGATGCCTGAGGATTCTTAGTTATTCTATACAGCTATTCTTGTAATTGGATATAGATATCTTAGTTTCCATACATAGTAATATAAATGTATACAGTTAAAATTTTAAAAAAGTTAGAAATATAAACATCAATACAAATTGACACAAAAACAAGTGTAAGCTTGATGTTAAAGAAGATATATATAAAAAAAGAAAATGGGAAGAAATATAGTGGTGATGTACAAAAGAGAATCAATAATCATTTTAACTCACTTTGTTTAGGCTTCTCTTTAAAAAAAAAGGCTTTCCCATTCTCCAGTAAATACACACCTGAAAACTTCCTCAAAGGTTTCTTTTTCTGTATGTGTAGCGGGTATTTGAATTTAGGGGAAGCATCTGGGTGGTAGTGTAACCCAGATGCATTGATTGCTAGGGAATCTGAGACTCTTTTATGGTTCTTGGAGGACTCTGGTGGTGTGAGGTTCCCTGCGGCCTACAGGTGGCGTTGTTGCCGGGGGCCGGAGGTGAACTCACACCGCAAGACTGTGCCTTTTTGTCTTCCCCTGGAGCTGGTACAGCGGGGCGGGGAACCCGCTGTGACGCAAAGGGAGAGGGGATAAAAGGGGCGGACGCCTTTACCACGTGGGTTGGTGTGGAGGTTCAGTGTCGGGAGGACGCGGCCGCACCCAGGCACCTTCAGCTTGGGTGCTGGCGTTCCGGTGTTCTGGGCCCAGGTGCCTTTGACCTGGCCGGAGCGGAGATGGAGTCCATCTCAGGCACCTTTAGCCTGGGGTGAGGTACTATGGCGGATGCCTGGGGCTCAGTACCTTCAACTGAGTTCCGCGAGGGTGGAGGAATCCGAGGGGGCCCTAACTCCTTGGGTGCCCGTGTCTGAGTTTGTGAGGTCTGGTGAGTAGAACTTCTGGAAAGTCCGGCGCAGCATCGCTGGTGACAGAGAGGCCTCCGGTATCTCCCTTGGACGGATATCCTTCCCCTGACAGGGGCTGTGCTAGCGAAGGTAATTCACGTTCTACCTCACATCGTCAGTGGCAGTGACTATTCGCCACTGGTGATACCACAGTGGTTAGCAAAAGAAGGGAAAGGATTGTGCCTTGACCTATTCCCATTACTACTAAGTTGTTGCAAAAGAATCCAACTTAACCGTGCTGTATGTTTATTCGCTGAGAAGAATAAAACTGTGTTGGACCTATTCACTGTGTGGAACTCTGGTTACTAGGAGCAAAGGAGTCAAGGACGGAGGACAGGACTTGACTCTAGGACACCTACACAAAGCCCGATCTTTCTGGCCTTCACCTCTTCACTATGGAGGACATGGGCCGTGGTGTATCTCATCCCTCCCCCCAGCACTAACACCCCTAGACGAAGAAAGACAAGCCGAGAATGAGAAGGGGAGAAAGGGGTGAGGCCGCTACATATGTATCACTGTAGCTGTGGAAAGAGGGGGTCATACAGCTCAGGATGCTGCTCCACTGCATGATTAAGCGTACCTGCATTTATTACAATACTGGTGTGCTGCCACAATGCAGACAGATAATAGCTGCCCTGACTCCTCTATTATTGTCTCTTTCCTTTCCCAGTGATTTCTGTGACACTTGTTTTTTCTGAAGTCTGTCTTTAACACCCTGCAAACACATGCCAAATGCATCCAAAACACACCATAAACATTATGGGTGAGTTTACGGCATGCTTTTATTGACATAAATGGAGGCATTTGTCAAGCATTGTGAGCTGCCAACACTTGCCAAATGTTGACAACCAGATCAAAACCAAAGTGACATGAAAGTGATTCAAATTTTACATGTGTACTCCACAGTCTGTTGTTGGTGTAAAATTCAGACACTGGCTTTACAAAGCATTTAGGGAGCATCAATAACGCCAAGCAAATGGCTGTTCTTTTCACCTGTTTAAATGAGGCCCTTGTATTTGTGAACATACAATGTTATGGACACCGTCTAATACAGTTATAACTATGCAGGCCTCATTACTGTTTTTCTTAGTTTCTTATGCCGCGTACACACGACCGTTTTTCATGACGAGAAAAATGCAATTTTTTAATTTGGTCATTAAAAACGATTGTGTGTGGGCTCCAGAGCATTTTTCACGACATGAAAAATGGGCATTAAAAATTTGGAACATGCTCTAATTTTTCTCGTCATTTTTCACATCATTTTTCTCGTCGTGAAAAACGGCTGTGTGTAGGCTTTAACGACGTGAAAAAAACATGCATTCTCAGAAGCAAGTGATGACACGGGAGCGCTCGTTCTGGTAAAACTAGCGTTCGTAATGGAGATAGCACATTCGTCACGCTGTAACGGACTGAAGAGCACGAAGCTGAAAAGCGTGAATCGTCTCTCACCAAGCTTTACTAACACAAGGATCAGCAAAAGCAGCCCAAAGGGTGGCGCCATCCGAATGGAACTTCCCCTTTATAGTGCCGTTGTAGGTCTCGTACGTCACCGCGCTTTGTTCTAGCATTTTTTTTTCATGATTGTGTGTAGGCAAGGCAGGCTTGAGAAGAATCACTTAGAGAAAAACTTTTTTTCAATGACATTAAAAACGGTCGTGTGTACGCGGCATTACCTTTAAAGCGGAGGTTCCGCTGCATTTTTTATTTTTTTTTCCGCTTGCATGCAAAGTATTTTTAGATCACCAATTTGTACTCACGTGTTTGGTGACTTTAAACCTCCCCTGTCTTTTTTCTGGCAAAAGATGCACTTTTAAAATCAGCCGTCTGAATTTTCCATTTTGCTTGTGGGCATTTTGAAGCCCACAAGCACTGACTTCCTGGTGGTGGACGGTGTAATGCAGAAAAAGTTCCCCGGCGGATAAGGTTCCCCCCCCCCCTGTACTGCGCATGCGCGGCACGAACCTCAACGGAGTTTCCGAAAGTAGCCGAACATGTAGAGCTGCGAGTTAGCTCTACACGGCGCCTGCGCAATGACTAGGAGTCATGTAGAGCTGACTGCGCAGGCGCTGTGTAGAGCCGACTCGCAGCTCTTCATGTTCGGCTACTTTCGGAAACTCCGTTGAGGTTCGTGCCGCGCATGCGCAGTACAGGGGGGGGGAACCTTATCCGCCGGGGAACTTTTTCTGCAGGACATGTCACATCTGGGCGAACTCCCAGATTGCATTGCGGGTGAATAGAAACGCCTACTCCCGCGGGAGTGAGTACCCGGAAGACGAAATTGGAAATGACATTAGTACGGTATGTACTATATAAAAAAAAAAAAAAAGTGGCTAATGTACATGTTCGTTCTTTAAGGAGTGTGCTTGTATATGGATGTTATTTTGCCTGAACCTCCGCTTTAAGGTTAAAAGTTTATCTTTTTCCTGATAGTGGGGGATTGGATTACAGAATACTGTGCAGACACACAGTGTGCCATTATTCCATAGTCTGTAGGCTCTGCTTGAACAGGGGGCTTGTTCAAGAGGCAGACTGTGACTGGGAGGGGGTGTGTGCCAGAAGAAGGCTATAATTGGTCGTCTGAGCAAACTACCCGATACAGGCATGCTGTGTGTTTGTGCAGTGTCCTGCACTTCTGAATGGCCAACCAAACGATGAAAACTGACCATGCTAACACAGATCAGATTCTGTGCTTTGTCTGGTGAGTTTAGAACATGGAAGAAAGTTGACTGGCAGGACCAATAAGGTACTTCAGATGGAAGTACATGAAACTGATAACTATGATTTATAAAATACACATACACACATAGAAAAAAATATTTAGGGTAACATACACTTTAACTAGCCAAAAGGGTATCTAATTAACCCATTGACGACGACAGTATGCAGATATGCAGCCTCACTGGACTGGGATTTTTTCAGTGGGGGCGCATATCTGTGTATCTGTCTTTGTGCTGGGAACGCACGCAGCACAGAGACTGGGGTTTCACTGGGAGACCTGGGTCCCGTATTAATGCTCGGGACACAGAAATCCCAGTTCCGGGTCACCTGATCGCTGCGATAGCCTCTGATTGGCTATCACAGAGATCAATCACTGTGAAGCCCGCCCCTGTGTTTCTCTCTCTGAATGGAAGGGAAAGATACATTGCGGTTGATTTACTAAAGGCAAATCCACTGTGCACTGCAAGTGCACTTGGAAGTGCAGTCTCTTTAGATCAGAGGGGAAGATCTGAAATAAGGGGAAGCTCTGCTGATTTTATCATCCAATCACGTGCAAGCTAAAATTACGTTTTTTTATTTTCTTGCATGTCCCCCTCAGATCTACAGCGACTGCACTTCCAAGTGCACTTGTAGTACAAAGTGGATTTGCCTTTAGTAAATAACCCCCCTTGTATCTTTCTCGATCCTTGCAGAGAGGGAAAAAAAAGTGTTTAAAAAAAATAACACAATAATAAAAATTTAAGAAAAAATACCTAGATATTTGATCTAGGTCAGTCCCAGGGTTAGTGTTTGGGTCAAAGGTCATGGTCAGTTTTTAAATTAGTGTCAGTGTATTTTCGGTAGGATAGAAAAAAAGCAAAATGCGCACTATTGTTTTGGGGCTGTACTACGGGTATAAACAAAAAATAACATTCGCATATCACTGCGATCCTTGGATTTTTTAACCACTTAAGCCCCGGACCAATACGGGCCATTATGACCAGGCCCCTTTTTGCGATTCGGCACTGCGTCGCTTTGACTGACAATTGCGCGGTCGTGCGACGTGGCTCCCAAACAAAATTGGCGTCCTTTTTTCCCCACAAATAGAGATTTGTTTTGGTGGTATTTGATCACCTCTGCGGTTTTTATTTTTTCCGCTATAAACAAAAATAGAGCGAAAATTTTGAAAAAAATGACATATTTTTTACTTTTTGCTATAATAAATATCCCCAAAAAATATATTAAATTTTTTTTTTTTCCTCAGTTTAGGCCGATACGTATTCTTCTACATATTTTTGGTAAAAAAAATCGCAATCTGCGTTTATTGATTGGTTGGGTCTAGTTTCAAGGCATTTTTTTTTTTTTTTTTTTTTTTACTAGTAATGGCGGCGATCAGCGATTTTTTTCATGACTGCGACATTATGGCGGACACATCGGACACTTTTGACACATTTTTGGGACCATTGTCATTTTCACAGCGATCAGTGCAATAAAAATGCACTGTTTACTATGAAAATGACACTGGTAGTGAAGGGGTTAACCACTAGGGGCTCTGGAGGGGTTAAGTGTGCCTAGGGGCGTGTTTATTACTGTGTGGGGGCATGGCTACGACTGACATGTCACCGATCTCCGCTCTGATTACACAGAGCGGAGATCGCTGACATTGTCAGTAGAGGAGCGGGGAGATGTTGTGTTTACACTGAAATCTGCCCGCTCCGAGCCTCCGTGAGATGATCGCGGGGATCCCAGCGGCGATCGAGTCCGCGGGACCCGCGGTCCCATTCACGGGTAAGGCAGGGGGGTTACGAGCGCGCATGCGCGCGACCCTGCGACCCCAACGTCGGCAGTTAAAGGGCCACGTACAGGTACGTGATTGTGCCTGTACGAGCCATTCTGTCGACGTATATATACAGTGAGGGGTCCTTAAGTGGTTAAAAAAAGCAGAGATTTCCCCACAGGGCTTTTTGGAAGCAGCAAAAGAGAGTCAAAGATTTTGTAAAAAAATCACTGATTTTATTATCAAAGAAAAATTGGGTCTGAATTGTATACAAAAGTTAAAAAATAAGCTCTGGTATATACAAGCGAGACAGTTATTGACTGAAAAATGTATGCGATCGTTGGAAGCAGGAGAATTTATTTTGGGTTGTTATTTGGGGATAGGTTATGGTAGTAACAAGATCGCAGCTACATTTAAAAAAAATATGTTTTTTCACTGTTTTGGGCCAGTTTTCCTTTGATAGTTAAAAAAAAAAAAAAATCAGGCGATATCCATTACCATTTACCACCAAATGAAAGCCCAATTTGTCCTAAAAAAAAGAGGTATAATTCCACTGGATGCACAAAGTAGTTGTGATGATATGTACGGTTTTACTAAAACATGTAAAAGTTGCAAAATTGTGCTTAGGCATTAGGATTAGTTTTACTTACTGTTTTACTTAGGCGTGAAGGTGTTAAAGATTCAGCTGTATGCCAAAGAGCCTGGTAAACCTTGTAAAGTAAAGTACCATGAAAAAAAGATTTGAAAGAGATTGTCTCTTTCTTGTAGCTTTTTGCTCAGTACTTGCAGTATATGACTTTAGCCTGTGAGAAAGAGAGAGTCCCTAATATTGTTAGATTTGGAGGAGAATAAAATGTGCAATAACACCAGTAAGAAGTATAATTTCCCTTTCACATATGGTATGCCTTTGTGCCACCTTTCTTTTCTTTTGTATTTCATATTTGCTGAAGTCTGTCATATTAGTGCCATATTTTAATGCTTTTAGCACAAATAGCACTACTTTGTGGTCTTTCCCCAAATTCGCATCTGGTTTCTGGTTGGGAACTTGACTAGTTCTTTTCATTACATTTGTCAGCTGCTTCACATCTGAGCTTTGCATATTTCAAAGCCTATTAATAGAACTCTACAGGAGATACTTGAATTCCATTTTTTAGCAAAGAATAATGGTGAATTAATTTTATTAGAATGTAACAATATCTGGTTTTCATGCAAAAAAGCGAAGCATCCCAGTCTCGTGCCTCCTTCAAATGACAGACAGGCCCATCTCCAAGTATAAAGCCTCCTTACTGATATACATCTTCTCAATGCGGTGAGAGCATGCATCCTATTGCAATGGAAGAAAGTCAGCAATCCAACTAAACAATTTTGGTGAAAATCGATAAATTACATTTATCAAAAGTAGGGATGAGCTTCGTGTTCGAGTCGAACCCATGTTCGACTCGAACATCGGCTGTTTGCCGGTTTGCGAACATTATGGGCCGTTTGCGCCAAATTCGAGTGGCGCGTCACGGCCTATAATTCACTACGGCATCGCAGTGCATTGCTGGCTGATGATTGGCCAAGCATGCACTATGACCCACATGCTTTAGCCAATCACAGCGCGGTAAGAACGGAGAGCCGTAATTGGCCAAAGCCGGGGTGGCTTTGACCAACCATGGCTCAAAGGAGTAGGAATAGGAGTAGGTACAAACCCCACACTGTATAAGGCCACCGGCTTGGAGGCCTTGTGTAGTTTGTTGGCGTTGGTTAAAGTAAAGAGACAGAGAGAGAGAGAGAGACAGTGTCATTTATATGGAGTTAGATAGAGCAGGCAGGCGAGTCAGTTAGCTGCAGTTACAGTGTGTAGAGGATATATATGCATCCTAGGTGTTGTGCATATATATTTATACACTGTATTCAGTTTAGCTAGATCCGTTCCTGTTATTCTCTATACTGTGACAGGCAGGCAGGTGAATGTGCTAGCTGCAGTCAGTGTACTGTGTGCTTTGCATAGTGTTCACCTACAGCTTACCTGACTACAGTTAGTGGTGTTCTCATAATAAAACCACAGGCAGGGAGCTGCATTAATTTCATGTAGTGTACTTCTGTCCTTTGCACAGCGTTCACTTAAAGGAACCTGAATACAATTTGTGGTGTTCTCATAATAAAACCACAGGCAGAGAGCTGCAAATATTTTCAGTTAGTGTACTGTGTCCTCTGCACAGTGTTCACCTAAAATTAACTGAAGACAATTGCTTCTTTTCTCATACTAATACCACAGCAGGCAGTTTATTATGATAGCTGCATTATCAGTATATATATATATATATATATATATATATATACTGTGTATACACACACACATTCCACCTTTGTGCAGCTACATCTCACTGCAGGCCATTAGTATGTCTGAAAGGCAAACAAGGAGAGGCAGACCGTCACGAGGCAATAAAAGAGGGCAAGCAGGCTCTGTGTCTAGAGGCAACAGTGCTGGTCGTGGACACGGTGCATCCTCATCAGCACGTGGCCGTGGGACATGCTTGCCCTTCTTTTCGGCAGCTGGCCATGTTGAGCCGCAACATGCCCAAGACTTGGTAGAGTGGATGACCAAGCCGTCCTCATCCTCCTCATCCTCTCTCACCCAGGCTCAGGGTACTTTGTCTGGCAAAGCAGCTGCCAAAGCGGCCTCTTCCCTCGGCTCAATGGCATCAGTCACTCCTTCCCTAGCCCCACCATGTCCTCCTGAGGAGTCCCCCGAACTGTTTGACCACAGTGTTGGGTACATGCTCCAGGAGGATGCCCAGCTTTTTGAAGGCTCCGATGATGTAACCCAGCTAGAGGAAGGCAGTAACATGAGCACAGAGAGAGGGGGTGCCCAACAAGGACAGCTATCTGGCAGTCATGTTCCCCCAGCTGCAGCATACTGCCAGATTTTCTCCAGTGATGAGGAGGGAGGGGATGATGAGGTCACTGACTCCACGTGCGTGCCTGATAGGAGAGAGGAGGAGGAGGAGGCGGCACATCTCCAACGAGGCAGGATGCTCTCCAGGGGCCAGCTTAAGGGAAGCACACCGACTGCATCACACCGCAGAGCTCCGTATGTGCAGGGCGCTGCTGTCTCTGCGCGTTATTCCAAAAGTTCTTTGGTGTGGGCCTTTTTTCAGACGTGTGAAGCAGATCGCACCGTTGCCATTTGCAACATATGTCTAAAGCGTATCTCGCGTGGCCAAAACATAAGCCGCTTGGGCACCACGTGCTTGTCCAGACATATGTCGACCTGCCATGCAGTTCATTGGCAAGCCTACCTAAAAGACCCACACCAAAGAACAAAGCAGACCTCTCCTTGCTCCTCATCAGTTGGGATCTCCAACCCCACTATACCTTCAGTCCTCTCTGAAACCTGCACTGAGAGGAATGAAGGTGTAGAATTAGGTGTGTCACAGCCAAGTACTTGCGGGCAATCTATCATCGGTACACAGACGACCGATTGTACCAGGCAAATTTCCCTGCCCCAGCTGCTGCACCGTCGAAAGTTTGTTCCCAGCCATCCACATACCCAGCAGTAGAATGCTAGCTTGGCTAAATTGCTAGCACTTCAACTGCTGCCTTTTCAGTTGGTAGACTCTGCCCCCCCCCGATTCCGGCTCTCTACCGGCATGTGGAAGGCATTGTCTTGGCCTCGCTGGACAGGGCAGTCAGCGGTAAGATGCATATTACCGCTGACTCATGGTCCAGCAGGCATGGACAGGGATGTTACCTATCTTTCACAGCGCATTGGGTGACTCTGCTGGCAGCTGAGAAGGATGCAGGACAAGGTGCAGTAGTGTTGGAGGTTGTCCTGCCACCACGCCTCCAAAATGTTACTACTGGTGATTCTCACACACCTCTCTCCTCCACCCCCTCCTCTTCTTCTTCCTCCATGGCCTCTACCTGTGCTTTGTCCTTGGAACCAGCGGTGCTCCGTAGGCGTTGAAGGGGCTACGCAGGCAAAAAGATGCCATGCGGTGCTTGAACTGGTGTGCTTGTGGGACAGGAGCCACACTGGGGCAGAGATTCTGTCAGCTCTGCAGGGGCAGGCTCAGAGGTGGTTGAAGCCACACCAGCTTAAGCCAGGAAAGGTGGTTTGCGACAATGGCACCAACCTCCTCTCCGCCCTCCAACAGGGACAACTGACCCATGTGCCCTGTTTGGCTCACGTCCTTTACTTGGTGGTGCAGCGGTTCTTGGGCAGGTACCCAGGCTTACAGGAGGTCCTGAAGCAGGCCAGGAAACTCTGTGGGCATTTCCGCCGGTCATATAATGCCAATGCTCGGCTGGCTGACCTGCAAAAGGATTACAACCTGCCCAAGAACCGCCTAATCTGTGACATGCCCACCAGATGGAACTTAACGTTGGCCAAGCTGCAGCGGCTGCACACGCAGCAGAGGGCCATCAATGAGTATCTGTTGCAATATGGCACCAGGATAGGGTCAGGGGAGCTTGGATTTTTTTCCCCACGCCAGTGGGCCATGATCAGGGATGCATGTACTGTCAAGACACCATTTGAAGAGGCCACAAGGATGGTGAGCAGTGACAGTGCATGCATCAGTGACACTGACCCTCTTGTCCACATGTTGGAGCACACGCTGCGTGGAATAATGGACAGGGCACTTGAGGAAGAACAGAGGCAGGAAGAGGAGGACTTCCTTACCTCTCAAGGCCCCCTTATCCAGACAGTGTTCCTGCTGGCCCGGCTATCACACAGGAAGAGGACGAGGAGAAGGAGGATTGTGTCAGCATGGAGGTGGAGACTAGCGCTCAGCTTCAGCAGCAGTCTTCAAGGCATCAATTACAGTCCCAAGACACCCGTGGACTTGTACGTGGCTGGGAGGAGGTGGCTGCGGATCATGTCGTCCTCAGTGACCCAGAGGACTCCACACCGAATGCCTCAGCAAACCTACGCTGCATGGCCTCCCTGATCCAGCAAAGCCTGCGGAAGGATCCTCGTATTCGTGCGATCAAGGAGAGGGATCATTACTGGCTGGCAACCCTCCTTGATCCACGTTACAAGGGTAAGGTTGCGGACCTTATCTTGCCGTCGCAGAGGGAGCAGAGGATGAAGCATCTTCGGGAGGCCTTGCAGAAAGGTCTGTGCAACGCGTTCCCAGAGACTGGGAGGTTACAAATTCCTGGTCCTGGACAACATGTTGCTGAGGCTTCGGTCAGTCAAAGAAGGAGCGGCGGAGAAGGTGGCCGTCTGACCGATGCATTCAGATTTTTTTTTAGTACGCAGCCCCAAGGTATGATCAGTTCCAGCAACCATCGCCAGCGTCTGGTTTACATGATGCAGGAATACCTAGGGGCAAGATCAGACTTAGACACCTTTCCCACCCAAAATCCTCTGGGTTACTGGGTCTTGAGGACGGATCACTGGCCAGAGCTTGCACAGTATGCAATTGAGCTACTGGCCTGTCCTGCATCCAGCGTTCTTTCGGAACACACATTCAGTGCTGCTGGAGGCTTTGTAACCGATCACAGTGTGCGCCTGTCCACCGACTCGGTCGATCGACTGACCTTCATAAAAATGAATCAGTCTTGGATCACCACCAGCTACCAAGCACCTGATGCGGATGTAACCGAATAATTTTTTTTGAAATGTCAGATCCCTTCAAGACTGCCTATGCTGATGCTGAGTGACTATCCTGTTATGCTGAGTGACTATCCTCTTCCTCCTCAATGATCATGCTGATAGCTTTGTAGCGGGTATTTAAATTGGGGGGGGAGCATCTGGGTTGTTTAACCCAGATGTACTAATTGTTAGGGAATCTGAGAATCCCTTTTTGTGGTTCTTGGAGGACTCTCGTGGTGCAAGGTTCCCTGTGGCCTGCTGGTGGCGTTGTCGCCCTGGGCTGGAGTTGAACCTGCACCGCAAGACTGTTCCTTTTTGTCCTGTCCTGGTGCTGGTATGGCGGGGCGGGGAACCTGCTGTGACGCAGGGGGAGAGGAGATAAAAGGGGCGGATGCCCTGACCTTGGGTTCAGAGTTGAAGGACGCGGCCGCACCCAGGCACCTTCAGCCTGGGTGCTGGCGTTCCGGAGTTCCGGGCCCAGGTGCCCTTGACCTGGCCGGAGCGAGAGATGGAGTCCATCCCAGGCACCTTAAGCCTGGTGTGAGGTACTACTGCCGGAGCCTGGGGCCCAGTAACTTCGACTGGGTTCCGCGAGGGTGGAGGAGTCCGAGGGGCCCTAAGGTGTTGGGACCCGTATCTGAGGCGAGGAGGCCGGGGAGTGTAACCCTTCTGGATAGTCCGGTACAGCATTAATCCCTGACAGGGGCTGCAACGTAGCGAAGGTAACTCCAGTTCCTGTTCACTAGAGTCGCTGGAAGAGACTCTGAAGCCAAAAATTCCATTTAACAGCCACTGTGCTTAGCAACCGTTGGTGAAACCTCAACGGTTTAGTTTTCTTTGAGGATTGTGCCTTGACCTACTCTCCACCAATACTGAACTGTTCTATGGGTCTCAAACTGTCTGCTCGCAAAGGACTATTTGTTTGCCGTTATGGAATAAATAAGTGTTGGACCTTTTCAGTGTGTGGTACTCCAATTACTGGGAGCAAAGGGGGTTATCAGCAGAACAGACTTGGCTCTAAGCGTATACACAGGCCCGAATACAACGAAATACTGGCCTTCACCTCTACATGCTGTAATCGAGAGGACATGGGCCGTGGCGCACCTCGCTCTCCCCTCCAAGGAACCCCTAGACCAGAGCCAGAGTAACCGATGAAGAAGAGGGTGAGTATGAGGCCGCTAAAGCTTGTAAGAACATTTTTGGTTCTGGGCACCGCCACCAGTGGCTAAGGCCCAATTTTTCAGCCCCTGTTTAACAGGGGTGCGTATTTACAATTTTTGATGCAATGCTTTGCAGCAGGGCTCATTCCTGCGCTCCTAATAGAGTATCTGTGAGGGGTTGCAGTGTTGTGGCACCAGTGCCTAAGGCCCAATTTTTATGCCCCATCCCTGCGCCCACCAAGAGTAACTGTGAGGGCTTACAGTGTTGTGGCAACACCACTACCACCACCAAAGACCCAATTTTTCTGCCCCTGTTCAACAGGGGCATGTAATTACAATTCTTGATCTAATATTTCACAGCTGGGCCCATTCCTGCGCCCAGCAAGAGTAACTGTGAGGACTTAGTGTTGTGGCACCAGCACCACCACCAAAGACCCAATTTTTCCTACCACTGTTCAACAATGGCATGTAATTACAATTCTTGATATAATAGTTCACAGCAGGGCGTTCCAGCGCCCACCAAGAGTAACTGTGAGGGCTTACAGTGTTGTGGCAACACCAACACCTAAGGGCCAAATTTCTGCAGAGTATATACGGCAGGCCCTTACTTTCAAACATCCAACTTACAAACGACTCCTACTTGCAAACGGAAGGAGACAACAGGAAGTGAGAGGAAATCTACCCCTAGGAAGGCAAATTTTCTCCTGTAAGAGTTAATATGGGAAAAAGGTGTCTCCTCTCCACTGATGCTTTATCACCAATCCTTGTTTCAATAAAAAAACAAAATTTAAAAAAAACATTAGTCATTGGGACGGAAAGTGAGGTGAAATGTTCTGAACAGGTGCACAGACAGCAAAACAAATGTTACAGGAGTGATAACCCTTCCCTATGTTTTCCAAATAAGCTTAAAAATAGATTTTTAGGTTGGAGCTACACTTAAAAAATGTACCTGTTCCAAATTACAAACAGATTCTACTTAAGAACAAACCTACAGTCCCTGTCTTGTTTGCACTGCCTGTATACTGCTGTTCAGAGTGTATAGGGCCTTTTTTTAATTTGGGTGCGGGTTCCCCTTAATATCCATACAAGACCCAAAGGGGCTGGTAGTGGGCTGGGGGGTACCCATGCCATTTTTCTCAATGATTTTCATCCATATTGCCGGGACCGGACATTACATTAAAGCCGCAAGCAGTTTTAAATGACTTTTTTTCCTTTAGAAATTTCATTTTGTGCAGGGACAGTTCTAAACACGGGAAACACGCGCCACTTCACAGGCATACTTTAGACACCCGTCAGGTACGATATTTAAAGGAATATTTCACTTTTTTTTTTCACTTTAAGCTTTCTTAAAATCACTGCTCCCGAAATAATGTCCGTTTTTAAAACTATATTTTGCATTGATACGTGTCCCCTGGGGCAGGACCCGGGTCCCCAAACCCTTTTTAGGACAATAACTTGCATATTAGCCTTGATAATTAGCACTTTTGATTTTGAACGTTTGAGTCCATTGTATTTAATAGGGTTCTAAAGTTCGCGCAAACTTTCGGTCCGTTCGCAGGTTCTGGTGCGAACCGAACCGGGGGGGTGTTAAGTCTCCCTTTTGATTATGGATGAGCCTAACGGTCATGTTTAAAAACACTAAAGAAGAATTCAGGTCCACCTGGATGCCATGGTCAGATTTCAAGTCTACAGAGATATATTTACAGGACTTTTTAACTGCCATCTAATCTCAACATGATAAACTGTTAGGTACCTTTTTGTTGTACTGTGCTTTTGAATGCCGTGTACTGCAAATTAGGGCTTTTAGGAGACAGGATCTCTCTGGAACCCTGTGGAGAAGAGCATACCTCCATCCCCTCTCCCCACCCTCCATCACCTCTCTTCCTCTTCTCTTCTTTGTACCTTCTCCCTCTTATCCCAAAACTCTGCCCCCTCCCATGTCACTCACCCCTCATTAGGGCATAGGTTGCCGCCTTGACCAGTCCTCACTACACTGTGACCTAGGTATAGGACCCACCACATAATATTCTCAACATAGAATCAGATAGGCAAGGAGCACTTGGTACCCAGTATGAAAAGCTGCCTCATATGAAATGCCCTTTACTTCCCATATTCACACACTCAACATCAATGTTTTCAAATGACTATTCAGCTGCACATAGTTTTTGGATACATGTTTTACAATTCTCTCATTTGGATGAATGCACTGTACTGTATATCTCTTATGTGAAGCCCTGAGTTGCTTTGTTTTTATTGTATTTCTACAGTATTCATGTCTTATAAATAACGTTTAAAAAAAGAAATGCATGATACTGACCTCTACTAAAATTATATAATTTTAAGGTGTTTGTTATTTAGACAAGTTTACATTACTTCTCATGGGCCTTGGCCTACCAGGATAGCAGGAAATTTCCCAATAGGCTGGCATACCGCCTGTCCTGGGGCTGTTTTGAGATGCGACTGCAGCGGCACCGGTAAAAAATATGGCTGCAGGCCGACATGTCAACTGCGCATGTGCCGTTCCAAAGCTAGCTGGCCTCGGGAAAGCCTGTACACGCTCGGCTATTTTCGGTCACGGCAGCGCCATTTTTTAATGTAAGGCACTCGTCTCGGCGGTGGCTCGCACCTCTCCACATTACGGCCGGGTAGGACTAAGACTGGACCCCTCCGCAGACTCTGTCCACCTCCTGTTACTCTCCTGTACCATGTCCGCACAGCCTATAACCACCTCCTATACCATGTCCGCACAGCCTATGACCACCTCCTATACCATGTCCGCACAGCCTCTCACATCTCCTGTACCATGTCTGCACAGCCTATGACCAACTCCTGTACCATGTCTGCACAGCCTATGACCAACTCCTATACCATGTCCGCACAGCCTATGGCATCTCCTGTACCATGTCCACACAGTCTATGACCACCTCCTGTACCATGTCCGCACAGCCTATGACATCTACTGTACCATGTCCACACAGTCTATGACCACCTCCTGTACATGTCCGCACAGTCTATGACCACCTCCTATACCATATCTGCTCAGCCTATGACCACCACCTGTACCATGTCCGCACAGCCTATGACCACCTCCTGTACCATGTCCGCACAGCCTATGACATCTCCTGTACCATGTCTGAACAGCCTATGACCTCTCCTGTACTATGTCTGCACGGGCCAAATTCGGCCCTCCAGGCCATTTCATGTGGCCCTCGCACCTCTCCTGCAGCGGCAGGAGAGCTCCAGCCCTCCTCTGGTCCTCCTCCAGACCCCTAATTTCTGCTTTCAAGCAATGCATTCAGCTTCTTCCCAGCAGCAGCATAAGGAAAGGGGGTGCAGTGTGATGTAAGGGAGAGTGGGGGACTCAACTTCTGATGGTGGGGTGGCTCTTGACATCTAATGTAAGGGGATGGGATATGCTGGACATCTCATTTTACAGATACAACCGGCCCTTTTGAGAACAATCATAATGCTGATGCGGCCTACGATGAAATTTAAGTTTGACACCCCTGGCCTATACCATGTCTGCACAACCTATGACCACCTCCTGTACCATGTCCGCACAGCCTATGACCACCTCCTGTACCATGTCCGCACAGCCTATGACCACCTCCTATACCATGTCTACACAGCCTATGACCACCTCCTATACCATGTCCGCACAGCCTATGACCAGGGCCGATCCGATACGGGGTGCAGAGGGTGCAGTGCACCGAGGCGCCAGAGGGGAGGGGGCGCCAAAGTTTCAGGAGCATCGTTGGTCCCGAGTGTGTTGCCAACTAGTCTGGCGCCGGTGTTTTGTCCTAGACGAGTCACGAGCGCATGTCAGCGAGGGCGCCGTGACCTCCTCGTTCATTGCCCCCTACCTCCGCCGCCCACTGACCCGCCCGCCGGCAACAGTGTCCACACCCCCCGCCCAGCGCCCGCTGTATCCATACTAAGGAGGGAAGAGGTAAGTTAGGTCCGCCCCACCTCCTCCCCATGTCCCCCCTGTGCCCGCCCACAACCCCTTGTGCGGCCAATCTGTGCCTGGAAAGGGGTGTGGGCGGGAGATTTCAAAGCAGCAAGATGCAGCAAGATGCCAGTGACACCACGCTGCGCTGGACACCGTCTCCTCCAGCCAGAGGCGCCCGCGGCTGTCAACACAGAGAGAGAGAGAGAGAGAGAGAGAGCCGCACCTGGGGATGATTACCGCTGCACTGCTCTCCTATCACCGAGATCTGTCAGTGTCCACTGACATGGAGGTGGCTCAGGATTCAGGAAGAGGAAGACATACTCCGCTGCTCCGCATGTTTCCCCCGCCCGCAGCCTTAGCCTTCACACATGGATGAGCAGGGAGTCGGGGACCGAGAGCACTACTACAGGACATGAGTGAGTAACTTCAGCAGAACAACTGGAGCTTCCTTTTACTTCAGATTCTGCACTGTACACTATGCAGCCTGGGACATTGATCCATCTTTCACTCCTCCTCTTCCCCCTCCTCCTCTTCCTCTCCCTCCTCTTCCTCTCCCCCCTCCTCTTCCTCTCCCCCCCTCCTCTTCCTCTCCTTCCTCTCCCCCCCTCCTCTTCCTCCCCCTCCTCCTCTTCTTCCCCCCTCCTCCTCTTCCCCCCCTCCTCCTCCTCCTCCCCCATCCCCCTCCTCCTCTCCCCCCCCATCTCCTCCTCTCCCCCCCTCCTCTCCCCCCCCATCTCCTCCTCTCCCCCTCCTCCTCCTCTCTCCCCTCCTCCTCCTCTCTCCCCCCTCCTCCTCCTCTCCCCCCTCCTCCTCTCCTCCCCCTCCTCCTCTCCTCCTCTCCCCCCTCCTCCTCTCCTCCCCCCTCCTCCTCTCCTCTCCCCCCCTCCTCCTCTCCTCTCCCCCCTCCTCCTCCTCCTCTCCCCACCTCCTCCTCCTCCTCTCCCCCCTCCTCCTCCTCCTCCCTCTCCCCCTCCTCCTCTCCCCCCTCCTCCCTCTCCCCCTCCTCCTCCTCTCCCCCCTCCTCCTCTCCCCCTCCTCCTCCTCTCCCCCCCTCCTCCTCTCCCCCCCTCCTCCTCTCCCCCCTCCTCTCTCCCCCCCCTCCTCCTCCTCCCCCCCTCCTCCTCCTCTCCCCCCTCCCCCCCTCCTCCTCTCTCCCCCTCCTCCTCTCTCCCCCCTCCTCCTCCTCTCTCCCCCCTCCTCCTCTCTCCCCTCCCCTCCTCTCTCCCCCCCCTCCTCCTCTCTCCCCCCCTCCTCCTCTCTCCCCTCCCCTCCTCTCTCCCCCCCTCCTCCTCCTCTCTCCCCCTCCTCCTCTCTCCCCTCTCCTCCTCTCTCCCCTCCCCTCCTCTCTCCCCCCCTCCTCCTCTCTCCTCCTCTCCCCCCTCCTCCTCCTCTCTCCCTCCTCCTCTTCCTCTCTCTTCTCTCCCTCTCTTCTCTTCTCTCCCTCTCTTCTCTTCTCTCCCTCTCTTCTCTTCCTCTCCCTCTCTTCTCCCTCTCCCTCTCTTCTCCCTCTCCCTCTCTTCTCCCTCTCCCTCTCTTCTCTTCCTCTCCCTCTCTTCTCTTCCTCCCCCTCTCTTCTCTTCTCTTCCTCTCCTTCTCTTCCTCTCCCTCTCTTCTCTCCCTCTCTTCTCTCCCTCTCCCTCTCTTCCTCTCCCTCTCCCTCTCTTCCTCTCCCTCTCCCTCTCTTCCTCTCCCTCTCTTCCTCTCCCTCTCTTCTCTTCCTCTCCCTCTCCCTCTCTTCCTCTCCCTCTCCCTCTCTTCCTCTCCCTCTCTTCTCTTCCTCTCCCTCTCTTCCTCTCCCTCTCTTCTCTTCCTCTCCCTCTCTTCTCTTCCTCTTCCTCTCTTCCCCTCCCTCTCTTCTCTTCCTCTCCCTCTCTTCTCTTCCTCTCCCTCTCTTCCTCTCCCTCTCCCTCTCTTCCTCTCCCTCTCCCTCTCTTCCTCTCCCTCTCTTCCTCTTCCTCTCCCTCTCTTCTCCCTCTCCCTCTCTTCTCTTCCTCTCCCTCTCTTCTCTTCCTCTTCCTCTCTTCCTCTTCCTCTCCCTCTCTTCCTCTTCCTCTCTTCCTCTTCCTCTCCCTCTCTTCCTCTTCCTCTCCCTCTCTTCCTCTTCCTCTTTCACTCCCTCTCTTCTCTTCCTCTCCCTCTCTTCTCTTCCTCTCCCTCTCTTCTCTTCCTCTCCCTCTCTTCTCTTCCTCTTCCTCTCTTCTCTTCCTCTTCTCTCCCTCTCTTCTCTTCTCTTCTCTCCCTCTCTTCTCTTCTCTCCCTCTCCCTCTCTTCTCTTCTCTCCCTCTCTTCTCTCCCTCTCTTCTCTTCTCTTCTCCCCCTCTCCCTCTCCTCTTCTCCTCGTCCTCCTCTCTCCCCCTCCTCCTCCAATGGGCACAGTGACACTGATTAATGGGCACAGTGGCTGCATTTTTATGGGCACACTGACGCTTTCGGAGGGGCACAGTGATGCTGATTAATAGGCACAGTGGCTGCTTCATGATGGGCACAGTGAGGCTTCTTTATGATGGGCACAGTGATGCTAATTAATGGGCACAGTGAGGCTGCGTTTTGATGGGCACAGTGAGGCTGCGTTTTGATGGGCACAGTGAGGCTGCGTTTTGATGGGCACTGATGAGTCTGCATTTGGTGGGCAATGGTAGGCTGCTTTTTGTGGGCACTGGTAGGCTGCCTTTTGTGGGCACTAGTAGGCTGCATTTGATGGGCACTGGTGAGGCTGCATTGATCTCTTTTACCATGTCTGCAGTCTCTGACAATCTCCTGTAGTATGTCTGCAGTCTCTGACAATCTCCTGTAGTATGTCTGCAGTCTCTGACAATCTCCTGTAGTATGTCTGCAGTCTCTGACAATCTCCTGTAGTATGTCTGCAGTCTCTGACAATCTCCTGTAGTATGTCTGGGGGCTCTTTCTAAACAAACTCTCTAACAGAGGCCCTCTCTGTGTCCATTAGAGAGACCCCTGCAGGTCCAATTAGAGTACTCTGCTTCTCTTCCTGTATTTTGTTTATTGTTAAGAGATCGTGGGAGGATCCCAGGGTAACAATGACTCCTTAGGGGAGCATCTCTGTGTTTGAGTCCTTGCCATAGAAACATTTGTAAAGGGGGAGGAGTTAGTAAGGTGACCACGCCCTTATAGGGGCGCCAGAAATATTTCTGCACCCAGGCGCATGTGACCCTAGGATCGGCCCTGCCTATGACCACCTCCTATACCATGTCTGCACAGCCTATGACCACCTCCTATACCATGTCCGCACAGCCTCTCTGATGTTATGCTGTTGGGCTGGTATAATAATGCTATAGGACTGGTATGAAATTGTTTCCAGGGTTGTTTTTTTTTTCCAATCCAGCCCTGACTTTGGCTCACGCAATAGTTGTTTTCTGAATTCTTTGAAGTTCATGCTTGACATGCAATGGCACCTGTTGTCCCTGACTTTGCCTTATTTGGCTAAATTTTCCACATTTTCATTTTATGAAATATTTCATTGAGCATTTTCAAATTAATTTATTATGTGATGACCAAGTTATTATTTTTTCAGTACAAAGACTTAGTTACACAAAAATGTCCAGCAATTTCAATAGTCCAACTCTCACTAACTCCAGGGAATACTGTAGTTCTTTAGTGCTGGGTTCACACTGATGCAAATTGGATGCGGGTTTCTCCGCATCCAAGTCGCATGACAGGAAATTGTGACCGGCTCTCTAAAGTGCATGCTGTGGTCATCATCCACAGACAACCTCAGATGCAGAAAACTACTACTAGCATTTTCCTCATCTGTCTATTTAGAATTCTGAATTCTTTTATGTTGAGATTTGATGGTAGCAGTCCTTAGTAAGCAAGCAACTAGTGAAAGTTAGTAATTAAAAATCCAAAGAACCAATGCTAATGTAGACATAAAAAGGCAAAAGACAGTAGACAAAAATAAAAGTCAAAATCAGAAATGCTGTTCTTGTATCAAGTTGGCTTTTTATAAAAAAACTAATTTATTTTTTTGCTTAGTCCATTTGCAGGTACTCCTGGGAGCTGGATTGGCCCTGCTGTGCTTCTGTCCTCTGTTGGGCTGTGCCATCTGTTGGCACAAGAGACGAAGGCAGCAATCTACAAGCAATCATGAGAATGACTCTGTACTGCAGGACAGTAAAAGTCTTGAGCTGTCTAATAACTCAGAAAGGTCTATTTCAGTGTCAGTATACAATCAATACAAGACTCTGGATGGGAACATGACACCCAGAGGTGATGATGCACAAGCAGTTCAACATGAGCAAAATTCTATATCTGACAGATCTATTCAAGTTAGAGCTTCTCTGCCCAGTCTTTACCAGCTACCAAGAAAGACCAAGCATGTTTTGAAGCGTAGGAGCACTGTTTTTGGGGATGGTACTTTAGAGGGTGATCGTGCCAGTTTGGTGAAGATGCCATTCTCTAGTACTGAACCTGATGGATTCACAGGGGGTAAGCAGAAGCTTCAGCCACTTGTGCACTTTACCTTATATTACTCACTGAGTGAAGAAGCTCTTACTCTAACTGTAACTGGCTTCTCCAATCTTCAAAAAAGATTGCATCGCAAGAAAGACTCATTTGTCAGAGCCTATCTCCTTCCTGGATTTCTGGAGCCACAATATGGGCCAACAGAAGATTCAGATAGAGGACAAAGGTTTGCTTTCTTCAGATACAGTCCAGAGAATCTGAAAGAACGGACCCTGAGGCTAGCAGTATATTCACGGGATCGGAACACTCAGAGGGAAGGTTTCATTGGTGAAATACTTTTCCCCTGTTCCCAGGTCGATTGCAACTGTCAAGCAGCATCTGATTTTACAATGGATCTGTCCATTACCAAGGCAAAGCTTAAAAAGGTCAGTCTATCATGTATAGCATTTATTAAATAACACGCCACTGAATACCTGGGTGAACTACAAATACATCAGTGTGGCTACTAAACACTACAGGTATATGCACACCACAAGACCAATAAGTTTACCATTTGTAACAGTAGTAGAATTTGGCTATGGCAATCTTTACATTCCTTAGCTTTATTTTGTCTTGATAAGACTCCCCTACATACAGTATATATATGCATAAGCCCAAGCATTGAACCATTTTACACACTGTAAAACACAGCTAAACCTACCTGATTGTAGGTCAAAATGTGTCACCTTATTACAGTCTGATCTGAGCACTGTAGGCTGGCCAAAATCCAATCACATTGTTGTGTCTCCTGTTACAACTGGGCCAAGTTACCCAATTTGGCCTAGTACCCTGAACTCTATGCACTGCATAATCCTGACCCTTGAACACTGTGTGTTACTTAATCCTGCCATCTGAACTCTCTGCTTTACTTACTCCTCACCTCTGCACGCTAGGCTTTACACTCTTTTGACCAATAGCCGCATAGATTCAGATTTAATTTAACGTTCACTTTTAAACCCTGCCCACTGTTACAGCAATTTGTCAAGTCCCACAATTTGCAGCAGTGCACTATTAATTCTGGACCCAGTTTAATTCTGGACAATTTAATTCTGGACCCAGTTTAATTCTGGACAATTTAATTCTGGACCCAGTTTCACAACTGGGATTATAGTCTTGTAAGTGTGGCTACAAACAAGTGTGTGGTTTGTGGGCATGGTTAGTAGGGCCAGTCCTTGGAATACATTTTAAACATCTGACTGGTAACCCTTATTTATGCTCAGTCTACGCGTATAACAAATTTAGTTGCAGGCTATGAAGGTAGAGCAGAACACAAATATAAACCTAGTAATGCTAAAACTTTTGTGACATTATAATATTTCAACCCCCCTTTCTACAGCTGATTAACAAGTAAATGTTTTCAGGGTATCTTTTGGCCTCAATTTCAAATGTGGTTGTAATAGTAAGCATGCTGGTTTAGTAGAACATTTGTCATGGTTAGTGCTAGACTATAAATCAGAAATCTCACATATTTATCACACATATTTGGTTACTTTCCCAAATTTTAAGTGCTGCATAGCAAAATTATGAATAGTAACACTAGTAACAACATTTTGAATAGTAAGAGTAGCAATGTAGGAAGTGGGGTAGGTTAAGAATAACGGATAACAGTAAGAAATTAGTTTCAGTTGAGCTGCATATATGGAAATACAGTATCTCACAAAATTAAGTAACCCCCTCAAATTTTTGTAAATATTTTATCTTTTCATGTGACAACACTGAAGAAATTACACTTTGCTACAATGTAAAGTAGTCAGTGTACAGCTTGTATAACAGTGTAAATTTGCTGTCCCCTCAAAATAACTCAACTCACGGCCATTAATGTCCAAACCGCTGGCAACAAAAGTGAGTACACCCCTAAGTGAAAATGTCCAAATTGGGCCCAATTAGCCATTTTCCCTCCCCGGTGTCAAGTGACTCGTTAGTGTTACCAGGTTTCAGGTTTGAATGGAGAGCAGGCGTGTTAAATTTGGTGTTATTGAACATGGCACCTCATGGCAAAGAACTCTCTGAGGATTTGAAAAAAAGAATTGTTGCTCTACTTAAAGATGGCCTAGGCTATAAGAAGATTGCCAAGACCCTAAGAAGATTGCCAAGACCCTGAAACTGAGCTGCAGCACGGTGGCGAAGACCAGACAGCGGTTTAACAGGACAGGTTCCACTGAGAAAAGGACTCGCCATGGTCGACCAAAGAAGTTGAGTGCACGTGCTCAGTGTCACATCCAGAGAGATTGTCTTTGGGAAATAGAAGTATGAGTGCTGCCAGCATTGCTGCAGAGGTTGAAGGGGTTGGGGGTCAGCCTGTCAGTGCTCAGACCATACACCGCACACTGCATCAAATTCGTCTGCATGGCTGTCGTCCCAGAAGGAAGCTTCTTCTAAAGATGATGAACTATAAACCCTGAAAACAGTTTGCTAAAGGCAAGCAAACTAAGGACATGGATTACTGGAAGCATGCCCTGTGGTCTGATGAGACCAAGATAAACTTATTTGGTTTCGATTGTGTCAAGCGTGTGTGGCGGCAACCAGGTGAGGAGTACAAAGACAAGTGTGTCTTGCCTACCGTCAAGCATGGTGGTGTGAGTGTCATGGTCTGGGGCTGCACAAGTGCTGCGGGCACTGGGGAGCTACAGTTCATTGAGGGAACCATGAATGCCAACATGTACTGTGACATACTGAAGCATAGCATGATCCCCTCCCTTCGGAGACTGGGCCGCAGGACAGTATTCCAATATGATAATGACCCCAAACACACCTCCAAGGCGACCAGTGCCTTGCTAAAAAAGATGAGGTTAAAGGTGAACATCTGTGGGGCATCCTCAAACGGTAGGTGGAGGAGTGCAAGTTCTCTGACATCCACCACCAGCTCCGTGATGTCATCATGGAGGAGTGGAAGAGGACTCCAGTGGCAACCTGTGAAGCTCTGGTTAACTCCATGCCCAAGAGGGTTAATGCCGCGTACACACGATCGATTTTTTCGACGGTGAAAACACCGTCGAGAAAATCAATGTTAAAAACGAGGAACAGCTTGTTCCCCCCACACACGGCCGTTTTAAATGACATTTTTTTTTTGGTCGAAAAAAACGACCGTGTGTGGGCTCCGCGGCAGTGTTTCCCTATGGGAAAACTGCCGCGGAAAAAAAATGACGGGAATCACGACGAGAAAAATTAGAGCATGTTCTAATTTTTCTCGTCGTGATTAATGCCGTTTTTCCCGTCGAGAAAAACGACAGAAAGCCCACAGACGATCGTTTTTCTCGTCCAAAGGGAAAAATTTCATTTTTTTCGACGGGAAAAACGGTCGTGTGTACGCAGCATAAGGCAGTGCTGGAAGAAAATGGTGGCCACACAAAATATTGACACTTTGGGCCCAGTTTGGACATTTTCATTTAGGGGTGTACTCACTTTTGTTGCCAGCGGTTTGGACATTAATGGCTGTGTTGAGTTATTTTGAGGGGACAGCAAATTTACATAAGTTATACAAGCTGTACACTCACTACTTTACACTGTAGCAAAGTATAATTTCTTCAGTGTTGTCACATGAAAAGATATAATAAAATATTTACAAAAATGAGAGGGGTGTACTTACTTTTGTGATATACTGTATATAGGGGAACAATGGAAATAAGGGAATACAGCAGAGGAATGTGGTGATGCTGGGTGGACAACTATGAGCTGAAGACCTAAACAATAAGCATAAGCTGGAAGGTAGTAATGGAGGGTGGAGTAAGGGGCAGATAAATTATGAGTTACAACTTCTTTGGCTGCTTGCTTGTTTTTAATCAGTGATTTCAAAGTGCTAAAGACAGAGGATCAACATAGCCATAATAGCATTGTTAGAGGCAGGCAATTGCAGTCTCCATGTTTTTTCTCATGAGAGGTTTCCTTTAACCACTTCCCAGGTGCCATTTTAAAATGGTGTTGGGGCAGTTTCTGTTTGTCGCAGAGCTGGTCATATTAGCTTTGGGCAGTCCTGGTAGGCTTTAGTGCTTTAGTGCTGGAAGCCCTAGCCATCAGTGACATCTGCAGTCCAGTGATAAACCTAGGAGTTGAATTGATCAGCTCCTGGGCTTTGGATCCTGCTAAAGAACACTCCATAGAAGTACTCCATATCAGGAACTATATACTGTACACAATGCTTTTAAATTGTTATGGTGATTTATTGACTGATTACAGCCAGCAATAGATCACTATGAGATTATATATATCTATATATATATATATATATATATAAATATATATAATTGTTTTTTTTTTTTTTTTTGCTGCAAAGGCAGAGCAGAACTAGACTCTCCCTGGAAACATTTAAATAGAAAAATTTAAATGAAAAAAAAAAAAAAAAAAAAAAGTTGATTTCTCTTTGTTTGGAAATGTTTTATCATTTCCAGAGGGAGTACTTACTTTTTATAATAAATAATAAAAATGATTAAATAATGTAATTTAAAAACAAATCCTTCCCGCACAAATCCCCAAGCTTCAAAAATACATGGGATGTGCTACATGATATCTGTATTTACTGTGTGAGTACCAAATACTCAAATTAGTGAATACAATGTAATTTGGAGTTTTAGCAACCCTGTCTTGATTATCCAGTTTATGCAAACAGATAATTTTTTCCTGCATTCATTGAAAAGTAAAAAAAAAAAAATCTGTCCTAATTAAAATAAAATTTCTTACTTTAAAGGAGTTGTGGTTTTTCACCTTAATGCATTCTATTCATTACGGTGAAAAACCTTCTGTGCTGCAGCAGCCCCCCAGAGCTCCCCCTTTTCTTACCTGAACCCGATCGTTCCAGCAACGGGGACGAGCACAGCAGCTTCAGCCGCTGTCTCGGGTTCTCATTAGATAGATTGATAGCAGCAGGAGCCATTGGCTCCCGCTGATGTCAATCAAATCCAGTGACAATGGACCCGCCCGCTTAAGTGCCCCCAAGAAAGCGGCTTTCTGTAGGGGCACTCGATGAGGAGGAGGGGCGAGGAGCGCCGCCGGGGAACTCCAAAAAAGGAGGAACAGGGCTATGTGCAAAACCCTTGCATAGGGCTGGAAAGTATGACATGTTTGTTATTTTAAAAAAAAAAAAAAAAACCTTTACAATAACTTTAAATTTTACAATTCTGCTATTTTTCATGAAAATCACAATTACCGTATGTGATATCCTTTCAATCAAAAGGCTTTTAGGGTTACATTTAAGGCCTATTCCTGGGGATGCGCAAATTAGGTAAATGTTTGTTAAAAGAATGGAGATGAAAATCCCTTTTTTTTTCAATCTTTAACAATTTCTTCCTAAGTAGCGTCTAGCAAATAAAAAATAAGTTAGAGTAGGCTACAAACATTTTAAAGGTATACTTGAGACATCTTAGAATGAAAAAATAAGTTCTGGGATTAAGGGGGTTACAGTATATGGTTTATGGTTCTGGTAACCAAAAGGTTAAATAATACTTATGCAGACATAGCTAGGTTGGGCTAGATGCCTGCCAAATACTTTATTTGTAAATCTGTGTGTCTATGCAACATCTCTTCTGTTTGCTTTCAGGTACTCAGTTGCAGAAGTTTATTTCCAATGTGAGAGAATTTTATCCTGTAGACCAGGACTATCCTACACTATTGCCGGGTACACACGATCGGAAATTCCGACAAGAAAAGTCCGATGTGAGCTTTTTGTCGGAAATTCCGACCGTGTGTAAGCTCCATCAGACTTTTTCTGTCTGAATTTCCACCAACAAAAGATTGAGAGCAGGTTCTCTATTTTTCTGACGGAAAAAGTTTCTATCGTCTGTATGCAATTTCGACGCGCAAAAAAAACATGCATGCTCAGAATCAAGCAGAAGAGCCGAACTATTGAACTTCATTGATCTCGGCTCGTCGTACGTCTTGTACGTCACTGTGTTCTTGACGGTTGGAATTTCCGACAAGATTTGTGTGACCGTGTGTATGCAACACAAGTTTGAGCCAACATTCCGTCAGAAAAAATCCACGGTTTTCTTGTCAGAATTTCTGATCATGTGTACGCGGCATAAGGGGACATCCATCATTCACACTGGAGTGTTTATTGTACCTCTATTAGTAAATCACAGAAACATTACATAATGTACAGATTAGTCAATTGCTTGGGATAGGCAGAGCTTTGGTATCTCTATATTTGTGTGCCATCTGTAGAAATAATGTGCTTATGTTATCATCCTTCATACCTCAAATACACAATTAGATAATAAAGAAAACACACAACAACAATTTTGTTGGAAAACTTAGACCCCTTTAACACTGGAGGCGTTTTTTAGGCGCTTTAGCACTAAAAATAGCACCTGTAAAGCGCCTGAAAAAAGCCTCATCTGCATTCCCAGTGTGAAAGCCTGAGTGCTTTCACACTGGGGCGCTGCGCTGGCAGGGCATCAAAAAAAGTCCTGCAAGCAGCTTTTTTGCAGTGCTCCTAAAGCGTCATTGCCCATTGAAATCAATGGGCAGCGCCACCAAAGCGGCCTTTTAACCCTTTATTCGGCCGCTAGCGGGGGTTAAAAGTGCCCCGCTATAAAAAGAAGAAATCTCTGCGCTAGCTGGGATAAGACTAATAAAACTAATAAAAGAAAGGGAAGGGAAGCAAACCAGGATGGGGCACTGCAGCAGTCACCAGGGAGTCTGATCCAAACAGACAATGGTGAGTAAAGTGATGGTGACCGCGCTGTGATTACACTAGTGCAGGATTGGTGAAAAGGAAAATCTGGAATGGACTAATAGTTAAGTTATGTGAATCAAACAGATGCAATAACCGTGGTGACATCAAACATATAGCATAAATGATGAGGTGCATGTGGTGAGTGAACCACACCTAGGTGCAAAATAGTGATGCAAAAAAATATAGCCAATAGTGAAAACACTAAACAGTGATGTATACCAAAATGAATCGTGTGTCATTCAGAGTATGTGTATAGCCAAACAATAAATCTCTCCGATGGCACAAAAAACAATAAACAGTGAAATATCCAAACATATTGCTATACATGGTATGAAAGAGAGTCCAATGTGTAACAAGTCCTGTCACCCATTCGAGTGCTTAAAGGGGTTGTAAAGGTTCGTTTTTTATTTTCTAAATAGGTTCCTTTAAGCTAGTGCATTGTTGGTTCACTTACCTTTTCCTTAGATTTCCCTTCTAAATATTTGTTTTCTTTGTTTTCTTTGTCTGAATTTCTCACTTCCTGTTCCTCCTCAGTGAGCTGTTCAGTAAGCTGTTCTGGGTGACTCCACACCACTCGGATGATGATGTGAAGTTTAGTGAGGAGAAACAGGAAGTAAGAAATTCAGACAAAGAAAAAAATACATTTAGAAGGTAAATCAAAGGAAAAGGTAAGTGAACCAACAATGCACTAGCTTAAAGGAACCTATTTAGAGAATAAAAAACAAACCTTTACAATCCCTTTAAAGGAAAATTCGGTGCAAATCTACCCAGCGCTCACAAGCAGCTTACCTCCCCGCTGGGAAGGGACAGCATGAATTGGAAATCCTAATATGATGAAGCAGCAACCTTGCATGGAAGTACAATCTCACTCGCATAGATGCATGGGAATACACAAATGGAAAGATATTAATAGCGTGACTCTGTGGGTCCAGCAAGACAGGTGACCAAAGTATATTCTCACACTCACCTTTAATTTGGTGAGCGTGGGCATCAATCCTACGAACACCACGCTCGTATATGTTGCAGGCTGTAATAGCATCGATCAAACGGTCCTCAAGCTTGCAGCAAGCACAGAGTGCCAGTAGAACATGTGCAAAAAATAAAAGTGCACATAGTATAGGTCTGTAACCACTGGGACGTTTATTAAAACAGTATAAAAACACTCACATCTCATAAGGGAACAAGGATGACGATCTCATACGAGCGCCGAACTCGTCTCCTCTCCTGCAGCTGTCGGTGTATCTGTGCTGATCCTAACACGTATCGTCATGTCACATGACTTCTTCAGAAGATAGCACTTTTTTCTCTTCTCTTTGCTCTGACCTCTCTCTGATTGGACCATTTTATCTAAATTTAATAGAGGGACATAGGCCTTGAAGTGTAACAAAAGGCAAAACTTTTTTTTAGGTTTAGATAAAGTAGAGAGAAATTAGAATACTTTTCATGTTTTTATTGCTGCCTGCTCACCCACTCTATTTGTCCTGTTTACCATCACCAAGAGTGAAAGTGTAAAATTTTGGGTTGCTACCAGAACAGTAATCATCCAATGGAGACACTAGTCTTGGTGACTGCGGTGACAACCAGAGGGATTCCCTCACTTTGTAGGGATTTCATCTCACTTCCTGTTTTGGCTATGGGACAGGAAGTGAAGGAAAATCCCCTCAATGGGACACAGATGGCAAAAAAAAACCTGACAATGGTTGTAACCCTCCATTACTCTATCCATAAAATGCCTTTAGTTCTGCTTTTAGAGCCCTTTCACACTTTCAGCGCCCCGGCATCAGTGGTAAAACGTCGCTTTTTTTTTATCTGCGCTTTACCGTCAGTTTTGTGGCGCTTTTCGGGCGCTAGCAGGGCACTTTTGTGAAAAAAGTGATGGTGACTGCGCTGTGATTACACTAGTGCAGGATTGGTGAAAAGGAAAATCTGGAATGGACTAATAAAATAACTGTAAATTTATTAAGACTTGTAATACCACTCAAAACAACTTTTAACCATTAAAGCCGGCCATTGATGGTTTAAATCTCGGCTGGTTCAGCAGGGACTGGCCAAGATTTAAACCATCTATGGGCAGGCTGAATGTACTGAAGTTCCCACTGACTGTGTTGATGTGGAAATCAAGCAATTTTTTTTTCTGCAACCCGTAGACTCAAGAAAAGTAATTTTGCACTGACCAAATTACAAGCTATCACTAGTGGTTGGAAATAAAGCAAAAAAAGGGGGAGAGTGGACAGGGGAGCAGGTCTGAAAATCCTATGGTACCTGGAGTCAAGACATTCCTGAGGTTATTTCAGCGGGTAGTCCTGAGGTAACTACTGAAACTATCCAGTGACAGGATTATATTTAAAGGTGATTGCATACATTATTTGGCCAACTGTTTCCTGCCGTACGCTGTTCAAACAATCCATCGTTCAGCTTATTGATGTTCTACTCAACAGCCACATTTCTCAGCCAAATCTTCCCAGTCACACCGGGCAGCTTGTCACCTGAATCAGAAACCAGAAAAAACAGCAAAGCAGCCCCAGAGGAACAAGTTAATTTAAGTCACAATAACCATTTATTAATATATAAATTGGAATGATAGTGGTGACTATCTAAAAGACTCACTTTTTTTAGTGTAGCCCTCTTTTTGGGGGGTTATGAGAAATGGCCCTCCCCAAACAGGATATTGCAGTAAAACTGTAGGTAAATAAAAGAACCAGAGCCTTTGCTAAGTGGGAGAGTGGGTTTGATAAAGTTGGCTGTGCCTCCAGCCAGGACAGGGCCTCTGTGAACAGGGGGATTTGCTTCCTTTGAAATTATTCAGTAATCGAATCAGAGTAATTGAAAGCGGAAAAACTATCGCGACCAACATATAGAGGCACACCAGTATAGAAATAATACAAGCTTTATATAAGAAAAGAATAACAACAGTACATACATTCAATGTATAAACAGATATTATCAGCAAAGGGCCAGGTAGGAATACTGGTGGAAATGTGTACATATACCAGGTATATATAGTTATTTATAGAGAGAACTCCAGGTGAATGTTGCAGTAAAGTCCTATTGCAGGGGGGCCCTGACAAAGACGCAGCATCTGTCTTTGTATTGGAGACCTGAAGACAAGATTTGCTGTGATGAGGTGACCCTCCAGCTGTTACCCAACCAGTCTGGAATGCAGTCCTAGTTATCTAGCACTGTGCATGTGAGATAGTAATAGGACAGTGTTAAACTCTGTTTGTCACGAGAATTCAGCAATACACTCAAGAAGCAATGGGCAGCTGCCTAATAGAACATAGAAATACTTGCATAATTGTGTTTTCTGATCTTGTATTAGTATATGGGAGAGGACATGTGGTTGAGACCTTCTCTCTCTCTTTCTCCCTTTCCTCCTTCCAGGATCTTTTCCCAATAACCCCAGGGCAGCAAATCCCTACACTGGTCTTTTCTTTTACAACCCTAACATGGGATTGTCCTCCCTAATACCACCCAACAAACCACAAATACATACCCAAATAATAAAGAAAACAAAACATTAAAAAGGAGCAAATAAAAACATTCAGACAAAAAATGAATGATTAACTCACTGATCAGCCAGTTTGGACACATTTTTAACTAGAGCAGCATTCTTTCCAAGCTTACTGGACTCAGTGCTCTTGAAAAAAAGGTCCCTTCCAGATATCGGTGTCTATAAAGCGGGTTATTATCAGGACCCCCTGCAGAGCCTGGACTGGCTCTGTGATTTCTGCCGACAGCGAGCTTTAGCCTACTGTTGGCTGAATCTGGGTCACAGGAGTGCAAAACTAAGTGTACTCCTGTGATCCATAGCAGAAGTACAGTATGGCCAAAAGAGCTTTGGCCGTACCTCACCTTTTAAATAAGAAAAAAGTATGCTTGCCTGAGTATTCCTTAATAGTATAGTATTCCGCTATACTAGAGAGGTGCGGTGCTGGAGATGAGGCAGCACTGGATCGGTGACAGGAGCCAGGTAAGTGTTTAGGGATGTGGGTGGGTAGGACAGGTAGCAGGGAGGTTTTTTTTTTTTTACCCCAATGCACAGAATGCATTAACCACTTGCTTACTGGGCACTTAAAGGATGCTAAAGGTTGTATTTTTTTTTTTTTTTAAATGGCAAACATGTCATACTTACCTGCTCTGCGCAAGAGTTTTGCACAGAGTGGCCCAGATCCTCCTCTTCTGGGGTCCTCCAGTGGCGCTCCTGGCTCCTCCTCGCATAGAGTGCCCCCACGAAGAGTCGCATTTCATGGGGGACACGTGCGGGCGCACTCCCAAGTCATGCTGCGTCCATTGACACAGACAGGAGGAACTTAGCCCCGCCCCTGTGTCACTGGATTTGCATGACAGCAGCGGGAGCCAATGGCTACTGCTGCTATCAATCTATCCAATGAGGACCCGAGACAGCGGTTGAAGCTGCTATGCTCATTCTCGTCGCTGGAAAGATCGGATTCAGGTAAGTAAAAGGGAGGCTCTGGGGGGCTGCTGCAGCACGGAAGGTTTTTCACCTTAATGCATAGAATGCATTAAAGCGGAGCTCCGCCGGAAAAAAAAATATTAAAAGCCAGCAGCTACAGCTACAGCAGCTGCTGGCTTTTCATATTTGGACACTTACCTGTCCTGGAGTCCAGCGACGTCCGCAGCAGAGGACGAGCGATCGCTCGTCGCTCTGCTGCTCCCTCTGCCATCCTCGCTGAGGGAACCAGGAAGTGAAGCCCTGCGGCTTCATGCCCGGTTCCCTACGGCGCATGCGCGAGTCGCGCTGCGCCGTTCTGATTGGTGCTCCTGTGTTCTGGGAGCCGAGTGTCTCCCAGAACACTACGGGAAGTCTGCGGGAAGTGACGTCACTCCCGCAGATTCCCGGAGAGAGGACTCCCGGATGTGGGTGAAAATACCTGTCTTAGACAGGTATCTTCACCCCCTCCCCCCTGAAAGGTGTCAATTGTGACACCGGAGGGGGGGAGGGTTCCGATGAGAGGAACTTATAATTTAGGGTGGAGCTCCACTTTAAGGTGAGAAACACTGAGAATTTACAACCACTTTAAACTCCCTTCCTGCCCAGGCCAATTTTCAGCTTTCAACGCTGTCACTCTTTGAATGACAATTGCGTGGTCATGCTACACTGTACCCATATGAAATTTTTATATATTTTTTCACACAAATAGAGATATATTTTGGTGGTATTTAATCACTACTGGGGTTTTTATTTTTTGCTAAACAAACAAAACAGTTTTCATAGTTTGTAATAAAATTTTGCAAACAGGTAATTTTTCTTCTTCATTAAATGGCACTGATGAGGCGGCACTGATGGGAACTGATAGGCGGCACTAATAGGCACTGGTAGATGACACTGATAGGTGGCACTGATGATGAGGCACTGATTGGCAGCACTGGTGGGCACTGCTTAGCAGTACTTACGGGCACTGGTAGGTGGCATTGGTGGGCACTGATGAGGCGGCAGTGGCTCTCTGTGTGTGGAACCGATGTCCCATTTACACAAGCCGGTAATCAGTTGTTTTTTTTCTCCTCACTCTGTTAGCATGAGGAAAAATAAAGCCGATTACAAGCTTCTGTTTACATCATGTGATCAGCTGTCATTGGCAGACAGCTGATCACGTGGTTACGGGCCAGGATTGGCCTCCTAGTCTGATCTGTGATCAGCTGAGTTTCACGAACTCGCTGATCACAGAGCGCAGGGGGCATGCAAGCATAGGAGGACATACATGGACGCTCTCCTGGCAATTTAGGCCCACGCTGTAGCTGTCTTTCGGCTATAGCACAGACGCGAAGAGGTTACAGTAAAAAAACCTTTAGACCCCTTTCACACTGAGGCAGTTTTCAGGAATTTTAGCGCCTATAAAGTGCCTGAAAACTGCCTCCCATGCCGCCCGAATGTGTGAAAGCCTGAGTGCTCTCACACTGGGGCAGTGCGCTTGTGGGACGTTAGAAAAAGTCCTGCAAGCAGCATCTTTGGGGCGGTTTGGGAGCGCTGTATACAGCGCTCCCAAAACTCCCCTGCCCATTGCAGTGAATGGGCAGCGCTTTCGAATCGCCTGAAAAAAAACGTTTCGGAAGTGCTGAAACACAGGCGTTTTTAACCCCTTCTTCGCCCGCTAGCGTGGGGCTAAAAGCACTCCGCTAGCGGCTGATGAGCGCTGCTTAAACAGCGGTAAAGCATTGCTAAAACGAGCAGTGCTTAACCGTTAACGCTCGCGCGGCCCCAGTGTGAAAAGGGTTTAAGACTTTAGAACTACGTGGAAGTAGTACTCAAGCATTTTCTATAAGCTCTAGATAGGCCGGCTGAGCAGAAGCAAATTCATATTAGCTTTACAAAAGTGCAGAATGACTTACAATCAGCTTCATTAACTAGCAAAGTAAAAAGAGAGCGATGGAGCTAGGGTGGTTACAAACACAACGTAGTGTTAATGATACAGTTAAACATCAGAGGATAAGGACTATATATATATGAGTATATTATACACAAGGCATAATGTAGTTAAGAAGTCCTGATATATGATAAGTCCATATAAAATTATGAAGGTGAACACATCAGCACTGTTGGCAGCTCCCTTGAGAGTAAAGCAGACTCTGGGAAACAGGATAAAAGACAAAAAGGTACACCTACTAAGTGCAGTATGTTAAAAATGACAGTTTATTAACCACTTCCCGCCCCGTCAATAGCAGATTGACGTCCGGGAAGTGGTTCTGTTATCCACACTGGACGTCATATGACGTCCTGCGGGATAACAGCCGCCGTGCGCCCGGGGGGGCGCGCATCACGGCGATCGGTGGAGCGGTGGGTCATTCTGACCCACCGCTACACTGATCTCGGTAAAAAGCATCTGGCGGAGGCTTTTTACCACGTGATCAGCCATGTCCAATCACGGCTGATCACAATGTAAACAGGAAGAGCCATTGATCGGCTCTTCCTCACTCGCGTCTGACAGACGCGAGTAGAGGAGAGACGATCGGCGGCTCTCCTGACAGGGGGGGTTCGCGCTGATTGTTTATCAGCGCAGCCCCCCCTCGGATACCCACACTGGACCACCAGGGAAGCCCCCCAGGACCACAGGGAAGCCCCAAGCATGTGGATGGCCCCCATGGCCATCCACATGTAGTAAAATCAAAAAAAATCAAAAAAAATGCCAATCAGTGCCCACAAATGGGCACTGACTGGCACTATGATGGCACCACCTCAATGTGTGGTGGCTGGCATTGCTGGGCATCAGTGTCCATCAGTGCCACCTACTAGTGTCCATCAGCGCCACCTATCAGTGCCCATCCGTGCCCATCTGTGCCCATAAGTGCCCACCTATCAGTGCCCATCCGTGCCACCTATCAGTGCCGCCTATAAGTGCCCATCAGTGCCGCCTATAAGTGCCAATCAGTGCCGCCTATTAGTGCCAATCAGTGCCGCCTATGAGTGCCAATCAGTGCCGCCTATGAGTGCCAATCAGTGCCGCATACCAGTGCCACATATCAGTGCCCATCAGTGCCGCCTATCAGTGCCCATCATCAGTGCCCATCAGTGCCACCTCATTGGTGCCACCTCATCGGTGCCCATCAGTGTCGCCTTATCAGTGCCCGTCAGTGCCGCCTTATCAGTGCCCGTCATTGAAGTAGAAAAGGTACTTATTTACAAAAAAAATTTACAGAAACAAAGAAAAACTTCGTTTTTTTCAAAATTTTCGCTCTTTTTTTATTTGTTGTGCAAAAAATAAAAATCGCAGAGGCGATCAAATACCACCGAAAGAAAGCTCTATTTGTGGGAACAAAATGATAAAAAATTTGTTTGGGTACAGTGTAGCATGACCGCGCAATTGTCATTCAAATTGCGACAGCGCTGAAAGCTCAAAATTGGCTTGGGCAGGAAGCTGTATAAGTGCATGGTATTGAAGTGGTTAATATAATCAGCCAAATGGCTACTCACATGACAGTAGTGAGAAAAGAGCATAAATATCCATGTATGGGCTGTGCGGTCACTGTGGGGTCCAGAGATTGTAGTGAAGTAGTATAGTGGTTAGATAATTAATATTTAGGTATTAGTATGATGATGTAAGTTATGTTCCGCAGCAACCCGATCCTTCCAGCGAAAGACACTTTATTTGACTTCCAACACAGAACAAAGTCCAATACTTGCAACAGATGACAAAAATCCAACAGAGTAAATATATCAACGAATACCAGCCTTCAGAGTCCCATCTTTCCTAGACCTGTGCCTTCCTAATCATGGAGAGAGACAAGACTCAACGCCAGATTATATTCCCTGTACATTGAATGGCTGAGCAATTTGATTGGTCGTTTCCATTAGGCCTTTGATCTGCTTCTGTTTTTCAGAGTGACAGACAATGACCCCTAGCCGGTCATAGAGCGCATCCATACACCCAATGGTCCGGCCTAGGCTCTAAGGGATAGAAGTGGTCTAACGCGCTACCTTACACTTGCAGTCATAAACTGCCCTAATTTGCATTCTTGCTTAACATTAACATAGCCCAGAGTCACTATCTGTCCCCCTTTGATATGTGGAGTAAATATTGTTTGGCCACTTCCCTCTTCGATCAACAAGTCCCCTTTGATATGTGTAATTAGATTAACAGTTATTAATGTGGCCTGCACAATCTTAGCACCTTTTTGATGTGTAAAATGGACTTGTCCTAGAATGCCTACATATAACACCATATATAAAATAATACACATATGTATTAATATTACAACAGAGATCTGTACCGAGTGCTGTCCTAGTGTGCTGCAGCGATCCAGACTGGGCAGACAGGTGTAGAGATGGTTGATGATTAAAAGAGGCAAATCTAAGTATGCATCCGGCTCTCACCACTGTCAATCTGCAATCATGACCAGGAAGACTACCCTGCACTGGAGCCATTTGAAAGCAAGGCCCACAGCATGGAAGGGATGACGTTGATGGTGGTGCGGAGGATGGTCTATGTTTACAATCCTACTAGCAAAGCCTCTGGCTTGCTAAGCAAAAAAAAAAAAAAAGTTATTCTCAATGGTTTATATTTAAAGGTCTAAAGAATGCAATTTAAAACCAGATCGGTCCCTATAGGCAACACTGCCTACCCTTTGCCCCAGTGTTCAACCCCACAAGGGTTGCAGATGACTGGTTTCCCCACTCCTGCACAGCCAGGCAACACGCATTTTCTACACTTTCTCCAGACACAAGGAACAGTTTTTGAGCGTGTTTTTTTTTCTTGTTTTATTAAGGGTAATAACTTGGACAGGGAATAGGAATTATGGGATGCCCAGTTTGACCTAAACAATAACCAGGGACAACTTCCTCCATATATATATATATATATATATATATATATATACATATATATATACACAATTTTGACATATCTTCCTTTCTGGACACTGACAGTCTTTTAACCACTTGCCGACCGCTCACGGTATATATACGTCGGCAGAATGGCTCGTACAGGCACAATCACGTACCTGAACGTGGCCCTTTAACGCTCGCGACCCCCCTGCCTTCCCCGTGAGTCGGACCGCAGGTCCCGCGGACTCGATCGCCGCGGGGATCCCCGCGATCGTCTCACGGAGGCTCGGAGCGGGGGGATGTGTGTGTAAACACAACATCTCCCCGCTCCTCTACTGACAATGTCAGCGATCTCCGCTCTGTGACGTGTCAGTCGTAGCCATGCCCCCCTCAGTTAGTAACACGCCCCTAGGCACACTTAACCCCTTCAGCGCCCCTAGTGGTTAACCCCTTCACTGCCAGTGTCATTTTCACAGTAACCAGTGCATTTTTATTGCACTGATCGCTGTGGAAATTACAATGGTCCCAAAAATGTGTCAAAAGTGTCCGCCATAATGTCGCAGTCACGAAAAAAAATCGCTGATCGCCGCCATTACTAGTAAAAAAAATAAAAATTAATAAAAATGCCTTAAATCTCTGGTTTTTTTTGAAATCTCAGTTTTTTAGAAAGTATCACTTTGTGTAGTAAGCAACATCCAGGGGTCCACTCTTCTGTGGACACTGATCCCAGTTCTACTGCCTGTATAGCTACCAGCCCACCTGGCTTCTTCTTCACCACCCCTCGCAGCTGCACCGAAGATCTCCCAGGTCAAAGGACAGGAAAGGTTACCCACAACGCTGTCCTCCAGAAATGCTTGCTACATGTGGCAGTGTCTCCCCTTGTGAATCCCTTGGTGTGCTGATGTGCTCACACTGTTCCTTGCTCCCGCTGCTTCTTAAGTAAGATTCCTTTCAAACTGCACTGCTGTCAGGATCCTTCCAAGCCAGCCCGAGCTCTAGCCCGAGGTAAAGCCCCCCCCAGACCAGGGCTGCCCTCTAAGGCCACCGACAGTCTCCTCAGCGCTCCATATTCCACCCGACTCCCCTGCTGGCATGACTCATCCATATTTAGGGGCTGGATCAGCCACCCTGCCAGGCCCACTGCCTAGGGATTGGCCAAGCTCCCCTTGTATGCAGATCATGCAAGCCTCTGCCCTCTAGCTGCTAGAAATTTCTCCAAACTTCCAGAACCAGGGGCAGGCACCAGAGGCCTGCCTCTGTGAGTCATCTAGCCTGACCTGCAGTAAACCCATGACCTTTTGGAAGTAAGGTTTAGCCCAGGTTCACATTGAGGGCGAGTTTGAAATCGTTCAGCTGAACACGCACGATCTCAACCTGGCAAAGCAGTCCGAACTTCGGGGGCAATTTGACAGACATCTGTCTATTCAAATCACCCCCAAAGTGGCCAAAAGTAGTACAGGAACTACTTTTGGGAATCGGTGCAGCGCCGCAAAGTCGACGTCGCACCGATTCAGACTCTGCCGTTACCAGCAATAGCCGGCGATTTGACATGTCAATTTGCATGTCAAAACGCCCCGATGTGAACGTGGGCAGTAAGTAGAACTCCAGACAAACGTATCAAAATCTATCAGGTATTCCAGTTATGTATGGATTTAAACAATTATAATTGGTCTATCTTTTTATTAAAATGAGGCATTACACAGAGTTGTCTGTTAGGCAGGCTGCGATAGAGAGAAGGGGTATTGGACAACCTTTACAAATCAAGTGATGCTTATTTACTTTCCAGTAAGCTTGCTAAAGATAATGACGGGTCCTGAGTATGCAAGTTGTAAATAGTGGTGTCACCCATTTTTATATGGTTAGCAGAGCTGTATGAATCAGAAGAGCGACAGGATTATAAAATTTTTGCAAAGTAAAACAGTGACACATGACTTGTAAACATTATGTATACTGCTACTGACATCATGTTATCCTGCCACCTTCAGGATGCATTTTCTATTTATGCAATCTAATAAATACAAAAGAGCACAGTAGAAAACATCATTTCAATAGGGCACAGTTAAAGCTCATGCATGTTGCCACCAAGCTGCTTCTTTAGGCCCATAGCTCTAATGCATTTCATAGGTTGTAATCTAAAAGCAACTTTCTAGAAATATAAGCTTTGCAGGTACAGGGGCACATTTTTGTACTTTGTGTACTTTGCACTATGGATTCTTCAGTGTAGGAGCCCCTCAGTGCCTGTGTGCATAAGCCTTTGGCTATACAACCACAAGCATAAAGGAAGATTTACTTTTGAACAATGTTTATTCAATTCTTCACATTTCTTATTTTCTTTGTACATTTATTTGCCCATCGTTTTCACTGTTTATGATGTTCCATTATATTATAGTAATGTATATGTAAGGTGTGATGGAGGATCAAGCTTTTCCCACTCTACAAATAGCTGTAACTGTGTTGGAGACATTTTCCATCATTAGACAATGAAGCCTCGTACACACGGCCGGCTTTCTTGGCAAGAAAGCTGCTGGGAGAAGAACTTTTTGCCGAGAAAACCGGCCGTGTGTATGGTTTCTCGGCGAGAAAACTGCCGGGAATCCCGACGAGAAAAATAGAGAACCTGCTCTCTATTTTCTCGTCGGGATTCTCGGCAGAGTGTTTCCTGCCGAGAAAACCAAGTGTGTATGCTTACCTGTCCCAGGTAAGCCCACGCATGCTCGATGAGACTTCGACGCATGCCCGGTAGCTTACAAGGGATAGTGTAGGGTGTAGCAAGATGGCGGCAACGGCATCGGATGTGACGAGAGCGGTTCTTTTGAATGGCCGTGTGTACACTCGGCGAGCAAGGGAAGCTTGCCAGGAATCCCGTCAGGAAAACCAAGGTTTTTTTCCTGACAGGATTCCCGGCCGTGTGTACGAGGCCTGACATTGACAACATTGTGAGGACAGGAAGTCTCGAAATTTCCAACACAGCTATGGATAGTGTGAGGTTGGGGACCATTAGCTCTCATAGTAGATGCGTTTTTCCAGTGATTTAAGCCAGTCAGGAACTCTATTTAAGGGCATGGTAGCCCACTTTTATTTAGAAACACAAAAAGTTCACAAATACATCAGTAGCCCCCACAGTGGGTTCCACCATTACTGTATCTTGCATACTCAACAGTTTAACCTTCTGGCTTTCATTCTAGCGATCCGGCTGTCTCAGGCCTTTAGCCTAGGCCTAAAGTCTGCTCCTCAGAACAAACAGAGTTTCCTAGAGATAAGCTCACTCCTCGCTTACTCCTGGTCAGCACCTTCTTGCTTACTTCAGCAATGACGTCTGCCTCCTGCAGACATGCATACTCTGGCTGCACCCATGCAGCATAGATAGCCTCCGACTCCCCAGAGGGATGGGAGTCCACCTGACTCCCAGGCACACAGACTTCCTGTCTGTTGGGTGGGGCCCTGATCCATAGTCATGTCAGAACTAAATAGCCGAACACACAGCTGTTCAATCAGCATGTCTTTCTCTACCAAATCTGGTGTAAACCAACACACTTTAAGGACGCACATGGTCCCACCATCACAATAGAAATAAAAGCCTGATAAAGAGTCTGTTCTTTTTTTTAAAATAAATTCTGTGTTTATTCGGTTATACAAAAAAAGCAAAACCACTTTTATACAAAAAATTCATTCAGAAAAGATCAAAAAGTTTTCAAAGAACTACATCCAGATTACTTGATCCAGATATTTGAAAGTATAACTGAAGGCATTTTTTTACGTTTTGGATAGAGTTGAGAGGGATTAGAACCTGTCATGTTTTTTATTGCTGTTTTTTGTCCATGTTAGGAAGATTTACAGGCTCTATCTGTCTTGTTTACCACAAGTGAAAATAAAAAATCCCCAAATTTGAGATGTTACCGAAACGGGAAGGCAGGAGAAATCTTCCCATGGGAACACTAGTTCTGGTGACCCTGGTGACAATATCCTCTCTATTCTTTTTGTGACGATGGTACGAGAAGTGAAGGGAAATCTCCCCGACGGGACACAGATGGCAAAAAAATCTGACAGGAGTTATAACCATTTCTCTATACAAAATTAAAAAGTTTTGCCTTTATTCTTAATGACTAACAGAATCCTTTATGAAATGTATAGTTAAACAACAGATGTTAAACTAAGTCAAAACTAAAAAAATTAAAAAAAGTATGGCTGACGTTAGTTTTGAATCCCTTCCCACCCTTCCCCGGCATCCCTTTTGCATTATTAGAGGCCAAGAGCCTCTGACAGCTCCTTTACAGTGCTGGGAGTGCAGGGTGGGCACGCTCTCAGCATGGAAACCTCTGCTGCCCATAGAAGCATATGTGTGGTGTGTGGCTGTTAAAACCCACCCTCTTTGCCACCGCACATATACATTACATGGTCAGCAAATAATTAAGGGAGGTGTAATGGGGATGTAAATATATACTCATGTAATTTAAAATATGTGTCCCTAAGTGAAATGCTTGCAGTACAGCCTTAAAGTGGTTCTAAAGGCAGAAGTTTTTTTTTATCTTGATGAATTCTATGCTTGTACCAACCACAATTCTGCTTATCATGCTTTGAGTAGAAGACCAAATTGTTCTTCATTATTTATTTTGAATTCTACATGATTAGTGTCAGGACTGGCTGGAAAGGAATCCATCTGCAGGAATGTTATTAGGAAATTAATAATACTGCTGTTTAAGTGCTTTAAGAGCATACTAAATAAAGGTATTGACCAGTGCATTCCAACAGGAAATAAGTTTAAAAGGGCTAAAATAAATCCTGTGTGGCTAAACTCTAATGTAAAAATGCATATAAAAGCAAAAGAAAAGGGCTTTAAAAAATACAAGGCTGAGGGGTCATTGTCAGCATTCCAACAATACAAAGAATGCAATAAGAAGTGCAAGAGCACAATCAGGGCAGCTAAAATAGACCACGAAAGGCACATAGTGGAGCAGAGTAAAAAAAACACCAAGAAATTCTTTAAATATTGTGACAGCAGGAAGGTAAAGTCACCTGGTTGCATCCAGGGGGGTAGATATATTTCTCCCAGATTCAGGCTTTATGCCGACTTATACAACTAGGGAGTTGATGAAGCCCAGCTGAGGCTAGTGGGCTCATGAATGACTCATACCTCTAGGGAGAGTGCTGGGCGTCGTGAGGCAGGGAGTTGATGAGACCAGCTGAAGCCTGTCAGTTCGTTTAAGGCCTCTATAAAAACTCCCAGATTCATTAGATGTTAGCTCATGCCTGGAACCAGACCTGTGTGGACTGTCTAGGGAGAGTGAACCCCTGTGCGGTGAGGCAAAGCCTGTGTGGCTATTTGTTTGGACTTTTACTAAACCAGGGACTTAGGGACTAGGACAGCACCAGGCTGATCCCAGTTGTTAGTTTAGGAAACCTGCATGTTTAGTCAGAGGTCAAACTGACCAGGATTTATTTTGTTTGTTTCTTTTTGGCTTTGCTGTGTTTTTGTCACTGTACATAGAGAAATAAACCGCACCTTTTGATTTTGAAAACCACAACCTCCGTCTGCTGGCCCTGTTTTTGTGTGGGGAGCCCAACCAGGGGGTCACACACACCCGCTACCGAGTTAACCCCCTCACAGTTGGTGGAGAACCAGTGGCAGTTTTTTTTAAGCCAGCATGGAGGAGATACTGAAACAGCTGGCTCTAGCAAATGCCAATCAACAGCAGACAAATGCAGGTTTGCAAAGGAGCCTTGCAGCCCAGCAGCAAGCTCATCAACAAGCCCAGCAGCAATCTGAGGCCCGCTTCATAGACCTGTTACAGAAGCAAGAGCAGAGACTACAACAAATGGAAGCAGTAATGCAGCAACGTCCGCAGACCAGTGAGGAAAGCCGTCCCACTAATACCGCGTCCTTTGGGGTGAGTCGTTTATTGACAAAAATGACTGGAGAGGATGATCCAGAGGTATTTTTGACCACATTTGAAAGGACTGCTGAAAGAGAAAAGTGGCCTGAGGAGCAGTGGGCTGGACTGGTGGCTCCTCTGTTAACTGGTGAATCGCAGAAGGCTTACTATGACCTAGAGCCTGACCAAGCAAAAGACTATGTGATGCTAAAAGCTGAAATATTGGCAAGGCTGGGTGTCACCCTGGCTGTCCGGGCTCAGCGTGTGCATAACTGGACTTTCCAGCTTGGAAAACCCCCCAGGTCTCAAATGTATGATCTCATTCACCTGAGCAGGAAGTGGCTACAGCCAGAGACTTTGTCCGCACCGGAGATTGTGGAACGTGTTGTGATGGATCGTTTCTTGAGAGCTCTTCCTACCGCCATTCAAAAGTGGGTAAGCCACGGAGACCCAGAAACGGCCGGTAAACTTGTGGATCGTGTAGAGAGATACTTGGCTACAGAGAACCTGACGGCCTCTTCCAGAGACTCTCGGACTTTCCACCCTAAGACCAGACCATCCCCAGGGGCGGATAAGAGGATTCCAAGGGGTGAGGGTGGAGAGAGTGAGAGGGTGGGAGCTCTACCCCAAGTTTGGCGAGAACAGCCTGGGAAATCAGCGGCTCAAGAGGCCGCAAGAAGGATCGTTTGCTACCGCTGCCGGCAAGCGGGACATATTGCAGCCAATTGCCCGGTTGTGGAGGAACCCATGCAGTGTGACTTTCTGACGGGCAGACGTCAGTCGCTGTGTGCGACAGTCGCATGCACTGCCATTCGAGGAACTGAGAAACATTTATGCAAAATGTGTGTTAATGGTAGAAATGTTGTGGTATTGTTGGATTCAGGTAGCCTTGTGACCCTGATAAAGGCTGAGTTAGTTAAAACAGAGGTCTCTGGGAATAGCAAGGTAGCTGTTATTTGTGTGCATGGGGACACCCGAGAGTATCCAGTGACTACAGTGTGTTTCGAGACCCCCAAAGGTACCCTCTCTCATCCAGTGGGCTTAGTATCTCAGTTACCGCATGACGCCATTGTGGGAAGGGATTTTCCGAAGTTCTGGGAACTGTGGGATGATCCTGAGCCCCCCACTGGTGCCCCTATGTACCAGGAATGTGATAGCCAGAACTCCTCTGAGAGTGGTGAGGACTCTCCAGAATTTCCCTTGTCAGTATTGGCAGGGGAGACTCAAGAAACTGGAGAGGAGCCCACCTCCTCAGACGAAAACCTACCGTCTGTGGAGTTTTCTGATCTGGAGGTTCACAGGGAAAATTTTGCCACAGAACAGTTAAAAGACCCCGCCCTAATAAAGGCACGGGAAAACGTAGTGGAAATAGATGGCGAGTTAGTGAACCCAGATAATACCTGCACTTACCCATACTTCAGCGTAGAGAAGGACCTACTGTATCGGGTGGCTAAAAGGGCAGAAGAAACCGTTGAGCAGCTGGTGGTGCCCAAACCTTACAGGAAGTTGGTGTTGGAGTTGGCCCATGGGCACATTCTTGGAGGTCATCTGGGGACAGAGAAAACCCGAGAGAGGGTATTACAGAGATTCTATTGGCCTGGGGTGATGAAGGACATAGAAAATTATTGTTCCTCCTGCCCTGTGTGTCAGAGGTCGGCCCCGATGCCACATTTCCGTAGCCCGCTGGTCCCTCTACCCATCATTGAGGTCCCGTTTGAGAGAATCGCAATGGATTTGGTAGGTCCTATAATCAAGTCCGCTAGGGGGCACCAGTACATATTGGTTATAATGGACTATGCCACCCGTTATCCAGAAGCGATCCCTCTCAGAAATACCTCGGCCAAAACCATAGCCAAAGAGCTATCTCTTGTTTTTAGCCGGGTGGGTATTTGTAAAGAACTGCTTACGGACCAAGGTACACCCTTTATGTCCCGGGTTATGAAAGAGCTGTGTAAATTGTTCAAAGTGACGCAATTGCGTACATCTGTGTATCACCCCCAAACCGATGGGCTGGTTGAAAGATTCAACAAAACCCTAAAACAAATGTTGAAGAAAGTGGTGGATAGAGATGGAAAGGATTGGGACTGTCTACTTCCTTATTTGATGTTTGCTATTAGGGAGGTGCCCCAATCCTCTACGGGATTCTCCCCCTTTGAGTTACTGTATGGGAGACACCCAAGAGGGCTGTTGGATATTGCCAAGGAAACTTGGGAAAGTGAGAGTTCTCCCCACAGGAGTGTGATTGAGCATGTCGCCCTGATGCAAGATCGAATTGCACAGGTAATGCCCATCGTGAAGGAACATTTGGCCCAAGCGCAGTTGGCACAGCAGAGAGTGTACAACCGTGGAGCAAAGACCCGTACCTTTTCCCCGGGGGATAGGATATTGGTACTTGTCCCTACGGTTGAAAGTAAATTCCTTGCCAAATGGCAAGGCCCCTACGAGATAATGGAAAAAGTGAGCGAAGTGAATTACAAGGTCAGACAACCAGGAAGGCGAAAGCCCGAACAGATATATCACGTTAATCTGTTGAAAGCCTGGAGGGATAGAGAGTCCCTAGTCGCAGAAACTTGGTCACCAGCTCAAACTGGTTGCGTGATTCCGGAGGTTGGAATAGCAGCCACCTTGTCACAACCCCAACAACAGGAGGTTAAGGAGTTTGTGCTTCGCAACAAGGAGGTGTTCTCTGAGCTGCCGGGACAAACATCTGGGGTAGAGCATGATATTATTACCCCGCCCGGTGAAAGGGTGAAGTTAAAACCCTATCGGATCCCAGAGGCCCGACGGGAGGCAATACGGGAGGAAGTACAGAAAATGCTGAACTTAGGGGTGATAGAGGAGTCCCAAAGTGATTGGTCTAGTCCCATTGTGTTGGTGCCTAAACCGGATGGGAGCTGGCGATTTTGTAACGATTTTCGTCAGTTGAACAAAGTTACAAAATTTGACACCTACCCCATGCCACGTATAGATGAGTTGATCGACCGGCTGGGAACAGCCCGATACATGACGACTCTTGACCTCACAAAAGGGTATTGGCAAATTCCCCTGGCCAAGTCGGCCAAAGAGAAAACCGCATTTGTAACCCCAGACGGGGCGTTCCAATATAAGAGAATGCCGTTCGGGTTACAGAATGCGCCGGCCACATTCCAGCGGAAAATGGACCAGATGCTGAGGCCCCATCGGAAGTATGCTGCGGCTTACCTGGATGACGTAATTGTCCATAGCACAGATTGGGCCTCACATCTGCCAAAAGTGCAAGCAGTCCTGGACTCTGTTCGGGAAGCGGGGTTTACGGCTAACCCCAAGAAGTGTACCATTGGGCAGGAGGAGGCCAAATATCTTGGGTACACCATTGGCAGGGGAGTAATAAAACCCCAACTCAACAAAGTCGAGGCCATCCAGAGTTGGCCACGTCCCAACAGCAAGAAGCAGGTACGAGCCTTTCTGGGAATCGCGGGTTATTATCGGCGCTTCATTCCCCACTTTGCTTCTAAGGCTGTGCCCCTAACCAACCTGACGAAAGGGAAAGGGTCGGTCATGATTAAATGGACCCCCGAGGCTGAGGCAGCATTCCAATTCTTGAAACAAGCCTTATGTAGCCAGCCAGTGTTGTACTCACCCGACTTCTCTAAAGACTTTGTCGTACAAAGTGATGCGTCAGATGTGGGGTTAGGAGCAGTATTGTCCCAGGTCTGGAACGGGGAAGAGCACCCAGTCATTTACCTCAGCAGGAAGTTGAAGTCCCATGAGGTAAATTACGCCACGGTTGAAAAGGAATGTTTAGCGGTGAAGTGGGCTCTAGATTCCCTTCGGTACTATCTGCTAGGTAGGCACTTTGACATGGTTACGGATCACGCTCCGTTAAAGTGGATGGCTCAAAACAAGGAGACAAATAGAAGAGTGAATAGGTGGTTCCTGGCCCTACAGGAATTCAACTTCACAGTAAAGCATCGCCCTGGCGTTCAAATGGGGAATGTGGATGCTTTGTCTCGAGTACATGAATGCCTGATTGCTGGTGTTCCAACCCCAAGGTTAAAACAAGAGGGGGGGGTATGTGACAGCAGGAAGGTAAAGTCACCTGGTTGCATCCAGGGGGGTAGATATATTTCTCCCAGATTCAGGCTTTATGCCGACTTATACAACTAGGGAGTTGATGAAGCCCAGCTGAGGCTAGTGGGCTCATGAATGACTCATACCTCTAGGGAGAGTGCTGGGCGTCGTGAGGCAGGGAGTTGATGAGACCAGCTGAAGCCTGTCAGTTCGTTTAAGGCCTCTATAAAAACTCCCAGATTCATTAGATGTTAGCTCATGCCTGGAACCAGACCTGTGTGGACTGTCTAGGGAGAGTGAACCCCTGTGCGGTGAGGCAAAGCCTGTGTGGCTATTTGTTTGGACTTTTACTAAACCAGGGACTTAGGGACTAGGACAGCACCAGGCTGATCCCAGTTGTTAGTTTAGGAAACCTGCATGTTTAGTCAGAGGTCAAACTGACCAGGATTTATTTTGTTTGTTTCTTTTTGGCTTTGCTGTGTTTTTGTCACTGTACATAGAGAAATAAACCGCACCTTTTGATTTTGAAAACCACAACCTCCGTCTGCTGGCCCTGTTTTTGTGTGGGGAGCCCAACCAGGGGGTCACACACACCCGCTACCGAGTTAACCCCCTCACAATATATAAACAGTAAGAAAGTGAGAACAGAACATATTGGCCCCATAAAGGATGATGAAGGGAGTTTGGTTAAAAAAGACAAGAGAAGGAAAACGTTTTAAATGCATTCTTTTCCTCAGTTTTCACAAAGGAAACGGGGGTATATAGTAACCAAGACTGTAATGGTAATAACAACACGTCACAGAATGTACCCTCATGGCCAACGGAAGACCGTATCAGAAATAGCCATTCACTGAAATTGGAAGGGAAGTGGTTTAACCTTAAACTGCGTAGAGGGTTCTTTACTGTCAGAGCTGTAAGGATGTAGAATTCTCTTCCACAAGCAGTGGTATCAGCAGGAAGCATCAATAGTTTAAAAAAAAGATTAGATGGGCACCTTAACAATCACAACATACAGGGATATACAATGTACTGCTGACATAAACACAAGCACACTCACACACCACAGGTTGAACTGGATGGACTGGTGTTTTTTTCAGCCTTACCAACTATGTAACATTTTATATAGTCAATATGAAAACCAAATTTTTTGGGGTTAACCCTAATTGTCTTGCACACTAAGATTAAGATAAGGTGTACACTGGACAAAAACAAAACAATTGTAACTGGCTCTTACTGTTGTAAAATCTGAGTTGAGAATTCACCTAGGTAAGAGTTTAGACTTTTTCCTGAAATGTATGAAGGCCTTCTGGATGTTTGTAATCAAGATACATTAACAATATTTTGCATTGTTCTGTAGTTTTCCATTTTGTTGGGGGTTTACTTCAGTTAATAATAAAAGCCTGTGACTTCCTTTTCTTTGATCAGAGTTTGAGCACTATGGATGTGTTTTCCTCTCCTACGTCCACCTTCAAATATCCAGGACAGATACTGGTCCTACTACAGCATCAGTCACTGGCCAGTCGTATCAAAGTGATGGTACAGAAGGCAGAAAGCCTGGGCAAACTTACACGTATTCCTGGAGCACCAGGTAAAAGGCCACATTATTAACTGCATTCACGAATGAAGGGGCAATGAGATCACAAAATTTTAATTTACTGTTATATATTTGTAAGGCCTCATGCCCACGGACGTTTTTACAGCCGCGTTTTTTACAGCTTAAAAACGCCTGTCTATGTTATTGTATACTTTTTTTTTTTTTTTGAAAAAAAAAAAAAGTCGGAGCTCAAAAACGCAATTGCGGCGTTTTTGCGCGTTTTTTAACGCTTCGTGTTTTTTTATGCCTAACGCCGACGCCAAGGAACGCACTGGTCCAGGGTTTTTTTTTACAGCTTAAAAACGCCTATGCTATTTGCAGCTCAAAAACGTCTAGGTGGGCATGAAGCTATAGACTAACATGGACAGGCGTTTTTAAGCTCTAAAAAACGCGGCTGTAAAAACGTCCGTGGGCATGAGGCCTTAAGGTTAAAGCAGTGTTTCTCAAATCCAGTCCTCAAGGCGCCCCAACAGGCCATGTTTTCAGGATTTCCCTCAGATGAAACGACTGTTGTAATTACTAAGGCAGTGAAACTGATCAAATCACCTGTGCAAAATAATGGAAAGCCTGAAAACATGACCTTGAGGACTGGGGCGCCTTGAGGACTGGAGTTGAGAAACACTGGGTTAAAGTGTAACTGCATCAAAGGAACCGTTACAATTATACCACAGCACCCCCACCCAGTCTTATGAATTTTGCAATCTTATGTAGTTTTGCATTTGGTGGGGGTGCGGCGTTATGACAAACGGCCCTCCCCAAACAGGATATTGCATTGAGCCTGTTGGTAAATAAGAGAACCAGAATCTTTACTAAGTAGAAGGGAAGGGGTTTGATAATAAAGTTGGCAGTGCCTCTACCCAGGACATGACCTCTGTGAACAGAAGGGATTCCCTTCCAGTGCAATTAACCTGTAATCTAATCAAAGTAATTGAGAGCATACAGAATCAAGACACTGGAACATAGTTGAGGACTGCCGTCTGCTTCCTTTCAATGCTCTTTGCTGTAAATTTAAAGTGTTTGTAAAGGTTTAACTGTTTTATTTTTTTTAAATAACAAACATGTTATACTTACCTTCTCTGTGCAATGGTTTTGATCCTCCTCTTCTCGGTCACCCACTGCCACTCCTGGCTCCTTCCCCTTGCTGAGTGCCCCCATAGCAAGCCGTTTGCTATGGGGGAACTTGTGCTTGCTCCCTCTCAAGCCCTGCTCTGTGTGTCCATAAGGCTCAGGTGAGTATAAGGGGGAACTGGGGGGAGCTGCATGCAGAAAGTTTTTTAACTTAATGCATTTAGGACCACTTTAATATACCTCCTCACTATTACTTTTGGTACCTTCAGGTTTCCCATGTCTTTGGTAGCCAATTTCCTGAGCGCCTCATAGATCCAAATTATCCCTGCTCTGAGTCCCTGAAATGCAAAAACCCACCTTGGTGGTGTATCAACACTTTATAATGACTGCCATTCCTGGGTTATCTGCCTTGAGACAAAAGTGGCAATTGGACGTTCCTGATCTGGACAAGGTGGATTGTTCAAACATCTGGTGTCTGCTAGAGATAAACTCATTTAATTCAAAATCCTACATTGTGTTTAATTTACCCCTTCCAGGCTCCTCAAGATGAACCACAAAATCTCCCCAGCTTGTTGGCATTGTACTCACCTAACTGGATATTTTTCTCATATGTTTTGACCCTTCCCGGCAATTACTCCTTACTGGAGTAATATTATCAAAGTAATAAATGCCATGGCCCAGCTTTCTATTACCTCAATGCTCAGACTGCCTGTTGGGTCTGGGCGAGGACTTGGTTTCTACTCTGGCACAGAGAACTTTCCTTAGCCTTCTATTGTTCTACTCTAGAAAAGATATCACTCAAGCCCCGTACACACGATCGGATAACCTATGGTTTTTCGTCCGATGGATTTGTCCATCGGAAATCCGATGAAACTGTTTTTCCTCAGTCTTGGCCACACACCATCAGTCAAAAAACCGACGGCAAGAAAACGACGGCACGTACAAAACGTACGACGCGCTATAAAAGGGCCGAACAAATCTAATGGCGCCACCCCTTGGGCTGCTTTTGCTGATTTCGTGTTACCGCGTGTTAGTAAAAGTTTGGTGAGAGCCGATTCGCGCTTTTCAGTCTCCGTGCTTTGCAGATCGTTTCCTGGTGTTCAGTTTGTGCTTGTGGGTTTGTATTTGTGATTCAGTGCGTGCAGTCAGGTCGTTACTGCCTTGCAGTGCCTTTTTGGCCGTTCGTTTACTGTTTTTCAGGTCGTTCTTCTCAGGCCTTGCTGTTCCACGGTGCGTTCTGTTTGAGTGCGTTCTGACCAGCCGACCGGTTTAAAACCATGTTTGAAGTGCGTTCTCGTTCTCGAGCTCGTGCTGGCTTTGGACTTGGTGTTGCAGTTAACACTGTAACCCGAGTTCAGTCTGTGAACAGGGTGAGGAGGAGTTCATGGACTAAGAATTGGTTGCTCCAGCGGGACCAATTCTCTCATATGCCTCTGCTGCGGGAAATCCATGAGAATAATCCTGATGATTTCAGGAATTATCTCAGGATGACGGACCCCGTATTTCACCGTCTGTTGGATTTGCTGTCCCCCTATATCACGAGGCAGGACACTGTGATGCGCCAGGCCATCACTGCCGAGCAGAGGCTTATTGCCACGTTGAGATACCTGGCGACTGGGAGAAGCTTGCAGGACCTCAAGTTCTCAACAGGCATCTCCCCCCAGGTTCTCGGGATCATTATCCCTGAGACGTGTTCGGCCATCATTCAGGTCCTGCAGACGGACTATATGAAGGTAATTTTGCTCCTTTAACCTCACATTATATGTTTTTATTGTTTTAGAATCTTCTCTTTTTTTTTCCTCCTAACACAAATTTGCCTGTTTGTAATATCCTGGTAATGTCCCCATTTTCCCCATGCATGTTTTTACCTGTAAAGGCCCTACATGCCTATTTCCCTTCACTAACCTCTCCAGCATGCTATCGTGGGCGCAAACCCAGCTAGCCTTCTATTTTCCTTTTCATATTTTTGGGGTCAGTGCCCTCGTAGTTTGACAACCCTCCCCCCCCCCCCTAAAGATGTAAAAATATTTTTAGTTCTCAATCAAGCTCAGCAGAGTGGTAGAGCCTTTTTTTGGATCCCCCACAATCACCTTAGGCGACCCCCTTAGATTATTTTAGAATGTCCACTCAGCGGGGGTGAGGCATCTGCTAAGTGGGCCTTTGTTTTTTGTTAGGAAATACTCCCTTAAATAATAATGTTAGAATGATGTTGGTCAACAATGTTTTTGCGTGTAATCTGCTTGCACTGTAAACATAAACCGTACTAATGTCTTCTTTTTGTTTGACTCCACAGTTCCCTAGCACACCACAGGAATGGCTGACTGTGGCCTCCCAATTTGCCCAGCGGTGGGATTTCCCCAACTGCGGAGGGGCAATTAATGGGAAGCACGTCCACATAGTGCCGCCACCCCGTTCGGGGTCATACTATTTTAACTATAAAGGTTTCAATAGTATTGTGTTAATGGCGGTGGTGTCGGCACGGTATGAGTTCCTGTATGTGGACGTGGGGAAGAACGGCCGGATGTCCGATGGCGGAGCATTCGCTGAGACAGAGTTCGCTCACCGTCTGCAGGCTGGGGGTCTTGTACTGCCTCCAGATGCAGAGAACGTGGAAGGGCTACCGTTCGTTTTCATCGCGGATGAAGCTTTTGGACTAGGACCACACCTCATGCGGCCGTTTCCCCAACGCACCCTCACCCCGGAAAGGAGGGTTTTTAATTACCGGCTGGCCAGAGCCCGGAGAGTTGTGGAGAATGCCTTCGGGATAATGGCCAGCCGGTTCCGCCTGTTTCAGACAGCTATCAATTTGGCGGAATATAAACTGAACAACATTGTCTACTGCTGCTGCTTATTGCACAACTTTTTGCGAAAATTTTCTGCTAATTATGTGTCATCAGTTGGGCCTGAGGCCAGTCCATCTGAACTGACAAATCTGACCGGCCTCAGCACTGCCCGTACTGGCTTGGCCCCCCAAAGTGCCCGTGAAGTACGTCAGAAATACATAGAGTACTTCACGGGTAAGGGGGCCATCGCAATGCCAGACCACATCTGACCTTTTATTATTACCTTTTTCAAATAAAAAAAAAAATGTGATTTACTACAAACTTGTGTTGTCATTCTTGTATTTGTGGTTTATGTGTCTCCCAGGTTCTAGTAGTGCCAAGTGTATTTGTCCTTAGTAAATACCCTCAAATCTCAGAGGTAAAAACACTGTTTTTGCATCTTCAGAACTGCTATTGAGCATAGAAAGAACAAGGCACACCTTTTTTAGACTTCCCGAATGTTTTTATTGATTGCACAACATTTTTGGTTGGTTTGCGAAATTCTAGCCTTTTTTTTGTTTGTGCGGCTTTTTTTGCAGAAACATGCATGGGTCAAAAGCCAATATTTTTTTTCTGAAAAAGTAACAAAATAACACAGTGAAAAATACAAACATGAGATGGGGTGATGTTACCCCTGATCCAGCCCAAATGTGAAGAACCACACTTTCTTTTTGGGGCTCAAATGGGTATCTTCAACATGATCCCATGGCTAAGGTAAACATGTGCTATCTGCCATCATGGGGGATCAATGGACGTGCTTTAGGGGTGAAAACCCTTCCTCTCACCTACTTGAGGAGGGAGGAAGAGGTTGCACCCCCAAAACAGGGACATAGATATCCTGTGACGGCAGATAGCACATGTTGAGTCAGTGTGTGCATCATCACTTTTGGGCTGGTGGAAATCCTATAGGAAATTTCGGACGCATAACAAAACACAAAAACAGGGGGGGGGGTTCACACTATTCTCCCCAAAATATCTATCATGTTTTTATATTTTTGCTCAATCACAATCATTCTCTTTCTCATAATGTCCATTTCGCTACTGCATTCCATGATTTCCTGAATGATTATTTTGGCGCTGGCACTCGAGAATGGAGGATTTGGACTTCCTGACACACCCCCACGTTCAGTCCCTAAAAACAAAAAAAATTTTTTAAACTATGCAGGCCTACATCTGTATTTACCTTGAAGTTGTGGTGACAGACACTGACCTGTTGTGCTGATAAGCTCCACCTCTCCTTCCTCCACCTCCCCTTCCTCCACCTCCGCTTTCTCCCCCTCCGCTTCCTGAACCTGCTGATCTTGGTCTGCTTTGTGATCTTCGGGGAGTTTCTGTGGTGTTTGGTTCCTCGTCTCCTGAGCATGGTGTCCTCCCAGTCTCCTCTCCCCTATGGGAATTTAAAAAATAATGTATCCTTTAGCACACAGACTTTCTTGTTCATACATCACGGGACACAGAGCAGCATAGTCATTACTATGTGGGTTATATAGAATTACCTTCAGGTGCTGGCACTGGCAACTTCCAAAACAGGAAGTACCCTCCCCTATATAAGCCCCTCCCATCCGGGAGTACCTCAGTTTTTTGCCAGTGTCAAGAAATCCTAGAAATGTCTTTTCATAAAGGAAGTTTTAAAAACTGTAAACCTGGAAATGTTTTTCATAAAGGAGGTTTTAAAAAAAAAAAGACAAAAGTGCGGTACCTGTGTTTGTCCACTAGAGGCCGCTGTGGAACGTCTTTTTTTCTTGGGACTATTCCTTCCATGGTGAAAGTCCAGGCAGATGAGTGAGCTCTCTATCAGGGAAGCTGCATTCCTCTGTCATGCTGCCAAGTAGTTTCCTTCCTTCCCCGAGTCCTGGTGAAACAGGGACCCTGGCTCCTCTCCCTACAGGGCGCCAAGAGCGCACACGTGCATGCGCGCACGCGCGCGCGCGCACACACGCTTTCTTTTTATAGATTTAGCTTCAAAAAAGTGGGCGGAGCCTGGCGGATGACGCGCTCTGTGCGCCCAGCGCTTCTGCGCATGTGCGGGCGTCCCAGCAAGATAAAAGGACTCAGTCCACGCTGCTTGCTATGGACACAGAGCATGAAAAGGAGCTGGTAGCATGGTATAGGGACTTACAGCGGGCGGTTGATACAGGCATCCCCAGAAAGACGCATTAGTAGACACCCACTGATGTACATAGCAGCAAATTGCATTAGACTATTTCAGTAAAGGGGTGTATTGCGGCTGGAATACCTCAGCTTTGAACTAAGGAATATGCCGCCTAAAAAACTCCGAGATATACCTCTCAGGAAGTGTAGGGGGTCTCCATCGGGCTCTGAGGATCTGGGGCAGTCATCTGCACCCTCCTCCCCTGAGAAATCAGAGGTTAATATCCATAAGGAACCCCCGGGAGTGCCAGGTACTGCGGCTGTCCTCAGTCCACCTGCTCCTGCATATATAACAGAGGAGGTTTTTGCCTCAACTCTGGAGGGATTGGAGCAGAGATTGGCAGCATTGATCACTTCTTCTCTGCAGGAAAGAAAGCGCGCCAGATCTCCATCACCTCCATTAGAGTGCCTGTTGGCAGAGCAACAGTCCCAGGAAGGGACCGACCTACCTGAAGGGGATCAGGAGGAGGTTAACTCTGTTTTTGAGGAATCGACAGTAGATGAACCATTTTCAGCATCACAGACTGAAAGATTGTGGGTCCAGACCCTAACTGACATGGTTCGATCTGCATTTAAAATGCCTCTTGTTGAACCATCAACTACTGCTGTCTCCTCATTGGGGTCGCTAAAAGCTCCCCAGGTTAATTGCTCCTTTCCAATACATCCATTATTGGAAGGACTTATATACCAGGACTGGGAACATCCTGATAAACTATTTGTTCCGCCTAAGAAATTTCCGGTGATCTATCCCATGGAGGAAAAGTTCACCCAGAGATGGAATGTTCCTACGGTGGATGCAGCCATCTCTTCTGTGAACAAATCACTGACATGTCCAGTAGATAATGTTCAAATGTTCAAAGATCCAGTAGATAAAAAATTGGAATCTTTATTAAAATCTGCTTTTTCCACAGCAGGGGCTGTTACACAGCCAGCAGTGGCAGCTATTGGGGTCTGCCAAGCTTTAAAGGATCAGATGAAAATGGTCCTGAGGGATTTGCCAGACCAGCAGGCCCAGGCTCTGGCTGATCTGCCTAGAGCATTATGCTTTGCGGTTGACGCCATCAAGGATTCTATCCATCAGGCCTCCCGCCTCACGCTGTCTTTGGTACATATGCGTAGGCTTCTGTGGCTCAAAAACTGGTCTGCTGAAGCTCCCTGTAAGAAGCTCTTAGTTAGCTTCCCATTTCATGGGGAACGCCTTTTTGGCGAGGACCTGGATAAGTATATCCAGAAGATTTCCAGTGGTAAAAGTACTCTCTTACCGAGTAAGAAGAGGTCTAGGGGTCCATCTTTTAAGAGGACTACCTCTCCTATCCCTGCGACGTCTGCTACGAAGCAGTTCCGACGGCCTCCTCGGTCAAACTCAGGGGGTAAAAATCAGGGACAGTCACAGGGTAATAAGAAACCCTGGATCCGAAGGGGTACTAAACCAGCCTCCAAGTCAAGCCTATGAAGGGCTGCCCCCACTCAAACGGGTGGGGGGAAGACTTCAGTTGTTCGCAGAGACCTGGCGGGAGACGATCAAAGACAGATGGGTGCTCTCCGCAGTAACTCTGGGATACAAGTTGGAGTTAAAAGAGTCTCCTCCTTCCCATTTTATGTGGTCAGGCATGCCAAGAGACCCTCTGAAAAGAGGGTCTCTCCTATTGGCGTTAGAACAACTATTGCTCCAAGGAGTAATTATGGAGGTTCCTATGGAAGAGTGGGGGTTGGGTTTCTACTCAAACCTTTTCACAGTCCCGAAGCCAAACGGGGACATAAGACCCATATTGGACCTAAAGAGTCTAAACAAATTTCTAAACGTCCGGTCTTTCCGGATGGAGTCGATCCGATCGGTCACCGCTGCCCTACAGGGGGAGGAATGGTTAGCCTCGATCGACATCAAAGATGCTTACTTGCATGTTCCCATCTTTCCAGGTCATCAAAAATTTCTACGCTTTGCAGTAGAAGGGCGCCATTTTCAGTCCAGAGCCTTACCATTCGGTCTGGCCACAGCACCACGAGTGTTCACAAAAATTCTGGCCCCACTGTTGGCCGATCTAAGAACACGAGGTGTAACGATAATGGCATACCTAGACGACCTGTTGTTGATGGACCACTCAGTTGCCAAACTAGAAGTGGTAATTGTCGATACAATCAAGTATCTAGAATCCCACGGTTGGGTCATCAACCTGGACAAGTCAGCCCTACAGCCAGTGAAAAACCTGGTATATCTAGGGCTACGGCTGGATTCAGACCAGAGGAAGATTTTCTTACCTCTAGACAAGGTATCCTCTTTGAGGGGCTTGGTCCGTCTGCTTTGTGCAAAAAGACAGCCGTCCATACGCCTGTGCATGAGGCTGCTAGGAAAGATGGTAGCATCATTCGAAGCTGTGCCATACGCCCAATTCCACTCAAGGAATTTACAGAGGGCCATATTGTCAGCCTGGAACGGAAAAATTCAGGCTCTAGACTTCCCGATGGCTTTGTCCCCTTCCGTTCGGAAGAGTCTCTGCTGGTGGTTGATCCCCCAGAATCTCCAGAAGGGAAAACCCTTCAGTCCGATATCGTGGAAGGTGGTCACTACAGATGCCAGCCTTATAAGCTGGGGGGCAGTACTGGAGCAATGGTCTCTCCAGGGCAGATGGTCAAATGTAGTAAAAACCCTGCCCATCAATCTCTTAGAGATACGAGCAGCCCGGTATGCCCTAGTAGCCTGGACATCCAGACTCCAAGGGTCCCCTGTCAGAATTCAATCAGACAATGCCACAGCAGTGGCATATATCAATCATCAGGGAGGCACCAGGAGTCGTGCAGCCCAGAGGGAAGTAAGTCACATCCTGGAATGGGCAGAAAAGCATGTCCCATGTATATCAGCTGTCTTCATTCCAGGGGTGGAGAATTGGAAGGCGGACTTTCTGAGTCGCCAACAGTTATGCCCAGGGGAATGGTCCCTTCATCCCGAGGTCTTCCGAGCAATATGTCAGCGGTGGGGAACACCGGATATAGATCTGCTAGCATCCAGATTCAACGCAAAGGTGGACAGATTTGTCTCCCGGACAAGGGATCCCCTCGCTTGCGGCTCGGATGCTCTGGTGTTCCCTTGGGATCAGTTCAGACTGATATATGCATTCCCTCCGCTACAATTGTTGCCTCGACTCCTTCGCAGAGTCAGGTTGGAAAAGAAGCCGGTGATCCTGGTGGCTCCAGCGTGGCCCCGAAGGGCCTGGTACGCGGAGATCATCAAAATGTCTGTGGGGAGTCCTTGGACCCTTCCACGTCGTCCGGACCTGCTTTCGCAAGGACCGATATACCACCCTTCCTTACTAACTCTAAGTTTAACGGCCTGGCTATTGAATCCCACATCCTAAAGAAGAGAGGTCTCTCTAACTCTGTGGTATCAACTATAATCAATGCCAGGAAGCCTGTATCCAGGCAGATCTACTATAGAGTTTGGAAGGCGTACATCACTTGGTGCGAGGCCAGAAAATGGCATCCACGTAAGTACGTTATAGGCAGAATTCTGGACTTCCTGCAGTGGGCTGTAGACAGGAAGTTTGCCTTAAGTACTATCAAGGGCCAGGTTTCGGCCTTATCAATACTATTTCAAAGGCCCCTGGCTATGCATTCACTTGTCAAATCCTTTATGCAAGGGGTGACTCGTATTATTCCACCGATTAAAGCTCCCATATGCCCATGGGATCTAAATTTGGTTCTGTCGGTTCTGCAGAAGCAGCCGTTTGAACCTTTGCGGCACATTTCCTTGGTTCTACTCACCAGAAAATTGATATTTTTAGTAGCCATATGCTCGGCTAGAAGAGGGTCGGAATTAGCCGCCATGTCCTGTAAGGAGCCATATCTGGTTATTCATAAGGACAGAGTAGTATTACGTCCTCATCCAGCCTTTCTTCCTAAGGTGGTATCGAGGTTTCATTTGAACCAAGATGTGGTTCTTCCTTCTTTTTTCCCCAAACCAAGCTCGGTAGAGGAAAAGTTATTGCATTTTTTGGATGTAGTAAGAGCAGTTAAAGCTTATCTAAAAGCCACTGCTCAGATTCGTAGAACGGATTCTTTGTTTGTTCTGCCGGAAGGCCCCAGAAAGGGTCAGGCAGCATCAAAATCTACTTTAGCCAAGTGGATTCGACAGGTCATAATACAAGCCTATGGCTTGAGAAGTAGACCGCCTCCGTTCAAAGTTAGGGCGCACTCCACGAGAGCAGTTGGAACTTCATGGGCAGTGCATCACCAGGCCTCCCTGGCTCAAATTTGTAAGGCCGCAACATGGTCTTCAGTACACACGTTTACTAGGTTCTACCAGGTGGACGTTAGAAGTCAGGAGGATGTCGCCTTTGGGCGCAGTGTGTTGCAGGCCGCAAAAGATCCTCATGCCTGATGGCGCCCAGCTTATGTATGGTGTATCCCCCCCCTCATTTAGCATTGCTTTGGGACGTCCCACATAGTAATGACTATGCTGCTCTGTGTCCCGTGATGTATGAACAAGAAAGTAGGATTTTTAAAACAGCTTACCTGTAAAATCCTTTTCTTGGAGTACATCACGGGACACAGAGCTCCCACCCCTCTTTTGGGGACACGTATTGCTTTGCTACAAAACTGAGGTACTCCCGGATGGGAGGGGCTTATATAGGGGAGGGTACTTCCTGTTTTGGAAGTTGCCAGTGCCAGCACCTGAAGGTAATTCTATATAACCCACATAGTAATGACTATGCTGCTCTGTGTCCCGTGATGTACTCCAAGAAAAGGATTTTACAGGTAAGCTGTTTTAAAAATCCTACTTTTTAGGCCTGAAAATGGATTCTCATTGTTTTGAAGTGGGGTACAATTGATATTTGGCCCTGAGTTTCAAGATGAACATATGAGATCTTGCAAACTCAACAAAGCAACATGTTATTTTGGAGGACACTCACAAATACACTTGGATAACCACCAAGGTATCCACTGGACCACCTGTGTGTGACACCGTTAAGAAATTTGGTCATGTGGCCCAGAGTATAGTATCTTGATCAAGAACAAAAAAAAGTACACAACTGCTGGAGTGTCATCTCCTTTACCGAGAATACAGTTTATCCTTTCATTCACATTCTAATTTTCCTTACAACACATCATCTAGCCAACAATGTGTAGATAAACATTGTTGAAGTAAAATGAGGCATGCCCACATGTAGTTTACGTGGATATGTGCCAAACATGTTTGGGGGAAGAGCAGCATTTTTTTTTAACAACACATTTACCAAATAAGTGGACTCTCCACTTAACATAAAAGTTGACATTTTAAAATGTGAAACCAGTCAAGCCAAGCACATGTTGCAAAACATGGAAGAATACATATTACAATGTGAAAGAACACAGTAAAATAAACTTACTTTTTTCTATGCTTTTAAGAAGCTTCCTATACTGCTCCGGCTCCCTGAGCTTCATGTCTGACCACCTTTTACGGAGTTGTTCCTTGGATCTCCTGACCCCATATTTTTTATAGAGAGTCTTCGCCACTTTGTCCATAATTTGTGACTTCCGGAGATTAGGGGTGTCGTATGGGCCATGCTTGCCGTCGTAATCCTTCCTCCGCAGAATGTCCACCATCTCCGCCATCTCAGAAAAAGACATATTAGTCGCCTTGTATCTTTTTTTACAGGATTGGGACGTTTCCGCCTCCGGGCTTTCCTCGTCGGTAAATTCTACCAAAGAAGCCACCTGTGTCTGCGACATGTCGCCGTCTCACACTGTGCGCCGATCGTTAAGGGGCGGGGAAATGCAGAAAAAGTCCGTCATGGGCGGGCGACGAGGGCGGAGTTACACGCATGCGCAGGGTATAAAAAGGGGAAAGAAGTTATTAGGGATGCGCGGAGTAAGGACGACCGGAAATGAACCAACGAAGAAGGGAACTCGGGCCTGCAGTGGCCTATAATGGTTCATGATTGTAAAGGGCAATATTGTGATAAGTTGAGGAGAATCAAATCTGATCTTTTTTTTTTATCCTTGTTTTTTTACTTGCTGATCCAAAAAGATGCATAAACTACGAGAGCCGGAGGTGATGCTGACTTTTATTGAAAAATATAAGGAACAGCGCAACCTGTGGGAACTGAAACACCCTGCGTACCACAAGAGTGATGTACGTCGGGCAACTATTACCAAATTAGCAGAGGATATGAAGCCATGGATCCCAGATGCAGACTAGACTATGATCAATAATAAAATCAACAACCTGCGTAATTCCTATAAAAAAAAAATACAAGGAAGAGCGCCAGTCAAAGAGATCAGGAGCAGCAGCCGACGATGTAGTAAAGCCCAAGCTGTGGTACTACAGACATCTTCAATTTCTGGATGACCAGATCGAGGCCAGGGAATCTATTTCCAGCCTTCCCTCAACCCTTCCTTCCACCCTTCCCTCCAGCGTTCCTTCCACCCTTCCCTCCACCCCTGCAGAGGCGGAGGAGGAGCCTCCTGAACTTGAAGAGCCAGATCTTCGCATCTTCAGCCAGGTATAGTATTTTTGATGATAATTATTGTCCACTAAGTAATATTGTGTTGAACTGTTTGGATTACCCATAAATGATATCATCCCCCCCCCCAAAAAAAATATACACCAGTCAGGATATCCAAATTGTGTGTGATAGATTCCCCAAATAATACAATTTTTATTTTTATTTTATAAACAGGATGAGGCAAGCCAGGAGGAAGAGGGTCAGGAGCGTGGCAGGCAGGAGGAGGCAGGGCCAAGTGGGACTCAGCAGGTCCCCAGGCCTAGTGGCAGCACCGTCTCCCAAGTGGCTCCCCTCAACGTCAGACTGCCAAAACAACGGCGGATGACACAAGTGGAGGAGGAGTCACTAAAGATGATTCAGGAGGCTGCTGCCATCATGAGGGCCCCCCTCAACCCTACGGAGGGGTTTAGCAGCTATCTGGCGGATAAGTTGCTCCAAATGGAGGCGGGACAACGGGCCCTTTGTGAGCACCTCATATATATGGCCGTACACATGGGGGTGAGGGGGCTGCTGACTGAGGCCACCCATCTGTCACATCAGGCCAATCCCTCTCCTCCTTCTCCTCCTCCTCCTGCCACATCACCACCCACAGTGGCCCAGCCTGCAAGGGTGCGTGGACGGGGCCGTGGAGGGAACACTGCAGGGAAGCGTGGAGGGAAGGCTACAGGGAAGAGCAGGAGGTGATTCCCTGGCCTCGAGCTGCTCATCCAGAAGTTGCAGGTTGATGGAGTACCACAGCTTGGGATGATGTATGTCTTTGGCTGCTGCTCCTGATTTCATGCTGTTGTTGATTTTATTATTCATCATAGTCAGGTCTGCATTTGGGATCTAAGGACTTGATATTCTCTGCTAATTTCTGAATAGTTGCCCTTCGTTTTTTGTTTGCTTTTTTTCTGAAATAAAGGGAAATTTGATTTCAGCCAACATACATGCCTGATGTGTTTTTTTTTTGAAGTAGCAATAACATTTCATAAATACAATGTGTAATTAATAACAAGGGACACCAACCTCCATGAGGAAACGAAAAAAAAAAAAAAGTTGTTCTGAGAAATTGACACACCAAATAATGCACAACAAATTTAAAGACAAAAAAAAAAAAGAAGGGGAATTTGTGAGCTCGGCCTTGAAGAATTAAACTAATTATTCCTAAGATCACAAGAAAGAAGAAAGACATACGTTTGTCAGAACTCATGAGAAAGATCTGCTGCCAAAATGACATTTTAAACACCGTTCTAAAGCAACAAAACATGCGCTGCATTAAACTAAGCAATAACTTGCAGAATGACGAATGTGCTCTCTCCATTAGGAACGCTAGTTTTACCAGAACGAGCGCTCCCGTCTCCTAATTCAGTCTGAGCATGCATGGGTTTTTTAACCGATGGACTTGCCCATAGACGATCGGAAATTACCATCGGTTTTTTATCCATCGGAAAATTTTAAAACAAGTTCTATTTTTTCCAACCGATGGAAAAAAGACCGATGGGTACCATACACGATCGGTTGGTCTGATGAAAACCATCCATTGGACGGTTTTCATCAGTCAAACCTATCGTGTGTACGGGGCTTAAGTGTTTGAAAAAAATCCTCTCCTCCCACTGTCCAGTTTTCGAATCAGCTGGTGAACTCCAACTTACCTCTATACTGAGATACATTCCATTGAAGAAACTGTCCCAAAAAGTTTTCTAAAGTCTGGTCATGCTGGTTAGATGATTTCTCCACTGCTACGACCTCTACCATCTGACAAGCCATATTCTACTCCATCTACTGTGGTATTTTGCACAGGGATACTCTTAGTTTTGTTTCTTGGGAACCCTTAACTAACTACCTCTTTTAGGGAGAGTCCTTCGTTTTTTGGGGAAAGGTTTTATCTTTCTCGTATCAGCACATTGGCACTGTGCTCATATTCACTGCTACTCTCTTTTTTCGTATTTTGTAATGTCTCTAAATACCTATAAAAGAGACTTACAGTTTTTTATTGGGACGAGAGGAACTACTGCAAACAGCAAATAACCATAAGTTTATAGATGCACACCAGTATGGAAAAAAAAAAGCTTTTAACAAAGAGATTAATGCCAGAACATGCATCCAATGTACAGCAAAGGGCCCGATAGGAGTCCTGGTGGAATTGTGCATATATATATATGTAGCACCTTCACCCGCCTTCTCCCCTCTCTTTATGGCTGTATGACTCGTCAAGGGGTATCTGGGAGAAGGGGGAAGATGTACACCACCAGCTTGGCTCTCTGATGTAGTATGCAGAGATATGAGCAAAACCGTTTACCTTCGGGTCTGCGTTTTAGGCCGGAGCCTCAGCTCCTCCTGTGGAGGATTAATGTCACTGTCACAGACAGGGACACTTAGCTTCCAGTAACACGAGTTCCACACCATAAAAAGTCCAACACTGTTTTATTTGCTTTGATCAATAGGTAGGCTGGTTGAACTTTAAAAGAACAGACAGGGTGTGGTTAAGAGTAGGTCCAGGCACACTCAATGAATAAAGTCTCTCCTGTTCCGTTTAGTGCAAACAGGCTTGGCGCATCGACTGTGAATTTGGTCTCTGCCACTGACCTGGGTGAACGTTGAGGCCTCTGCCACAGGCCTTAGATGAGGCCTGCCACTGACCTGATGAAGATGGGTCCCTGCCACAGACCATAAGAACATGAAATACCTCCGTTAGGACAAACGACCCCTGTCAGAGGAAGACATCAATCCGGACGGTCACCAGAGGCCCACACCGGCACCGGCCAAATGCTGCACCGGCTGTATGGGAAGGTCACGTCTCCGGTCCCTTGCGCCCTGGATTCAGGCACCCAATACCGGGGGCACCTTAGGAATGCTTCTCCCTTGCGGGACCCAGTCGAAGGTACTGGGCCCCAGGCCTCCTTGTAAAGTACCTCACCCCAGGCTGAAGGTGCCTGGGATGGAACTCGACTCCACTCGCCCAGGCCAAGGGCGCCTGGGCACAGACGAACTGCAGCAGCCCCCAGGCTGAAGGTGCCTGGGGAATGGACCTCGTGCGCAAGATGTCCGCCCCCTTATGTCCTCTCCCAGCAGGCACAGCGGGTTACCCCGCCCCGCTGTACTACTGCCGCGAGAGGACACAAAGGGCACAGTGCTTGAATGGCAGTTCAACCCTGGTCCCAGGTGACAGCGCCACCTAGGGACCATAGGGAACATGACACCATTCATACCTCCCACACTCCAAAGTGTCCATAAATCCCAAAAATCAATGTATCTGGGCCATCTATGGCCCAGATACGCCCCTCTAAATTTGACACCCACTACATATATATACCCGAGTATATATACCCTAGTACAACAGTATACTTATCTAGTTATTAATAGAGCTACCGCCCAGCGAATGTTGCACCAAAGTCCAGTTGGAGTAAGGATGAGCACATGTCAAAAACCTGAAGACAAGATCTGCAGTGATCAGAGACTCTCCAGCCATTGTCTAACTGGCCTGGAAGGCAGCTTCTTACATGCAGAAACTATGGTGTGGCACTGCAACTCAGTCACCTATCTACTATGCTCTTTCGTCTCTAGTGGTTCCTAATCTGACATGCAACTGGACCTCTAACTATAAGAAGTGGCCATCGGATGCCTAACCTGCCTCTAGCCTATGCTGATTATTGAGCCTAGAGCTAAAACTAGCTATAGAATCCCAAACCAGAAGGGACAGGGTTAACTAAAATTAACAGGAGCTGCATAAAAAAAATCTATTGCACTAAAACAAATAGGTTCACCTACTAATATACCGGAAGGTGACCACTACACACATACAGTAGCCCAGACCTAGCTATGTGACACTAAGCATGTGAGATAATATCAATTGGACAGATTTAAGTCTGTCACAAGTATCTAGATACACATTCAAGAAGCTATGGGCAGATGTAGTTAAACTATTAGAACATAAGAATACTTGCCTAATAGTCTCTGCTTTTGGTCTGGGTGAAAATACAGCAATGGTAGCAGTCCTTATGTGTAAAGGGTCGTGTGGCTCAGTTCTCTGTCTCCCTATCTACTTCCTCCTTCTAGGGTTTTGGCCCAGACACACAAAGATAGGAAGTAATGTGCATAAATAATCTCTGTGAAATCTAGGCAGCAGAGCCACTTACAGACAGTAGAGGGAAGTAGATCCCTACATTTATCAATTCCATACAATCTAGTACTCAGAAGTCCATAGCATTGCAGAGCGCATGCATGGGCTTGATTGGGAATACTTTGACAAGCGGCTTGGTGATCTAGTGAGTGATATTTTACTGGACCTTGGACAGATGAGTATAAGATGGGAGAAGGTGTGCTCTGTAAACACAAATGTTTATTTCACAGTTTTATTTTTGAATAGATGTACAAGTATTTGACAAATGTGGGGGAAATGTGCAAACACATACAATGAACCATACAGGCCTAGAGATCTTAAACACTTTAAGACAATCCTGCTTATCTAGTTTACAAGTGATAATGAAATCTGACAGCAGGGTTGCAGTCTATCTAAAGGCAAAACCTTTTTTTTTGTTTCGGATCGCATAGAGAGGGATTAAAACATGTCAATTTTTTTTGCTGTCTGTGTCCTTGTTAGGGAGATTCACACTTTCTTTTTCGTACATCACGGGACACAGAGCGACTTAGTCATTACTAATGGGTTATATAGATTACCTTCAGGTGTTGGCACTGGCCAATTCCAAACCGGAAGTACCCTCCCCTATATAAGCCCCTCCCATCCGGGAGCACCTCAGTTTTTTGCCAGTGTCTAAGGTGTTGGCCAAAGAGTAACATGTGTTTTCACTGGGCTTGCGTACAGGTTCTTTTGGGCCTTAGTAAGCTGTTCCGGATCCCACCAAAAAAGCTTCATAGCTAAACGGTCGGTACCCGGGCCTTGCAGCAGAAGAGCAAGGTTTTGCCTGTAATGCTTCTCTTAGGAGGGCTGGACCCTGGGATCCAGAGCTCTGGTCATACCCACGACCAAGATGTTGTCTGTGCAGGGTGCTATACAGGTCCAGGGGAGTGGAATCCTTGGGAACCCGGTCCCTGAAGGTTTAATTACAATGCCTGCCGTGATAGGTGAAGTTTGGACTTCTGTGGACCAAACAAAGTCCTGCGGCGGGGATCAGGTAAGTGGGGGCCCCCAGGAACTTGGTTCTATTGGGGGACCCCCAAGCCTAATTTGTCTTTCTGTCTGTTACCTAACGGTATTCCCGCTAAATATCTGTGTTTGCCTGTAACTACTGAAAATGTAAAATTTTAATAGTAGTCAAGGAAAAAAAAAAAAAAAAGGGACCGCGGTACCTGTGTTAAACCACTAGAGGCCGCTGTAGTCCATTTTTCTTGTCATGTGGATCTTTGGTTTTCTTAAGTCAAAAGATCCAGGCAGCTGGTAAGTTTCTCTGTGGGAATCCACTTCCTCTGCCCTGTTGCTGCGCTCATCCACCGCACAGGCCCTCCGGCAAAAAGGGCCCTGGCTCCTAGTCCCCTGTTTGATTTCGAAAAGGGCGCCAATGGCGCACGGGCGCGCGCGCGGGCGCGTGCACGCGCCTCCTATGAAAAAAAAGGGGCGGGGCGGGTGGATGACGCTCGATGCGCGCCGCGGCGCTTCTGCTCATGTGCGGGCGTCCCAGCATGGTTAAAAGACACAGTACAAGTGTCAGCTGGATGCAAACAGAGCTAGCAACAAACAGTGGCACACAGAGGCGGTTGATGCAGGCATCCCCATAGAAAGGCACTTTAGTGGACACCAGCTGGTATATAGCAGCAACTTTGTTAGACTATTACCAGCAAAATTGGTGTATGACGACGGGAATACCTCAGCTTTGTGCTTAAAGGATATGTCGTCCAGACGCTCCGGAAATAGATCTTCCAGGAAGCCAAAGGGGTCTCCATCGGGCTCTGAGGATATTGGGCATGCTTGTACTGCACCAATCTCCCCTGAGAATTCAGAGGTCAGTAGCCGTAGAAACCCCGCAGGAATGCCTGGTGCTGCGGCTGTCCCCAGTCCACCTGCTCCTGTATATATAACAGAGGAGGTTTTATCCTCAACTCTGGGAGGATTGGAAGAGAGATTAACAGCATTGATCGCTGCTTCCCTGTCACAGGAAAAGCGCGTCCGATCTCCGTCTCCTCCTTCAGAGTGCCTGTTAGTGGAGGAACAGCCCCACACAGAGATCGACCTACCTGAAGGGGATCAGGATGAGGTTGATTCAGTTATGGAGGAATCAACAGTGGAAGAACCTTTCTCAGCATCTCAGGCTGAAAGATTATGGGTTCAGTCTCTGACTAATATGGTCCGATCAGCATTTAAAATGCCTCTGGCGGAACCACCATCCACTACGGTTTCCTCGCTGGGGTCGCTAAAAGCTCCCCAGGCTGTCTGTTCCTTCCCAATCCACCCTTTATTAGAAGGGCTTATTTACCAGGATTGGGAGCATCCTGATAAAATATTTGCTCCCCCCAAGAGATTTCCGGTGATCTATCCCATGGAGGATAAGTTCATAAAAAAATGGAGGGTCCCTACAGTGGACGCAGCCATCTCTTCTGTTAACAAATCACTGACATGTCCAGTAGATAATGTTCCAATGTTCAAAGACCCAATAGATAAAAAATTGGAGTCTTTACTAAAATCTGCTTTCTCTACAGCAAGCATGGTGACACAACCTGCGGTAGCAGCGATTGGGGTCTGCCAAGCAGTGAAAGATCAGTTGAAACAAGTCTTAAGGGACTTACCAGATCAGCAGGCTCTTGCCCTAGCTGACCTGCCTAGAGCCTTGTGTTTTGCGGTGGACGCCATAAAGGATACAATCCAACAGGCCTCCCGCTTTACGCTGTCTATAGTACATATGCGTAGGCTTCTGTGGCTCAAAAACTGGTCTGCTGAAGCTCCCTGTAAAAAACTGCTGGTTAGCTTCCCATTTCATGGAGAACGCTTATTTGGAGAAGATCTGGACAAATATATCCAGAAAATTTCTGCCGGTAAAAGTTCACTCTTACCGGTTAAGAACAAGGGTAGAAGTCCTTCTTTTAAGAGGCCTACTTCTCCAGTCCCGGGCACATCGGCTGTGAAGCAGTTCCGACGGCCTCCGCGGTCAAATTCAGGGGGCAGAAATCTGGGACAATCACAGGGTAACAAGAAGCCCTGGATCAAGAGAGGTACAAAACCTCCCCCCAAGGCATGAAGCGTTGCCCCCACTCAATCGGGTGGGGGGAAGACTTCAGTTGTTCACAGAGACCTGGCGGGACACCATCAGAGACAGATGGGTGCTCTCCGCAGTAAGTCTGGGATACAAGCTGGAGTTAAAAGGCACTCCTCCTGCCCAATTTATGAGGTCAAACGTGCCAAGAGATCCCCAAAAGAGAGGATCCCTCTTTCTGGCACTATAACAACTATTGCTCCAGGTGTAATCATGAAGGTTCCCCTGGAAGAAAGCGGATTCGGGTTTTACTCGAACCTTTTCACAGTCCCCAAACCAAATGGGGACGTGAGGCCCATATTAAATCTAAAAGGGCTAAACAAGTTCCTAAATATCAGGACTTTTCGGATGGAGTCGATCCGATCGGTGGCCACCGCCCTACAAGGGCAGGAATGTTTAGCCTCGATCGACATAAAGGATGCTTATCTGCATATTCCCATCTTTCCGGCCCACCAGAAATTTCTACGCTTTGCAGTAGAAGGGCGCCATTTTCAGTTCAGAGCCTTACCTTTCGGTCTGGCCACAGCACCACGAGTGTTCACAAAAATTCTGGCCCCATTATTGGCCAATCTAAGAACACAGGGTGTAACGATAATGGCATATCTAGACGACCTGCTACTAATAGACCACTCAGTGGAAAATCTGGAAGTAGCTATTCACAAGACAATCAAGTATCTGGAATATCACGGTTGGATTATCAACCGGGACAAGTCAGCTCTAAGACCAGTCAAAAGTCTGGAATACTTAGGGCTAAGGCTGGATTCAAATCAGAGAAAGATTTTCTTACCTCCAGAGAAGGTGTCGTCTTTAAAAGATTTGACCCACTTAGTGGGTACAAAAAGAAAACCATCCATACGCCTCTGCATGAGGCTGCTGGGAAAAATGGTGGCTTCATTCGAAGCGGTACCCTACGGTCAATTCCATTCAAGGAATTTGCAAAGGGCCATACTGTCAGCCTGGAACAAAAAAGTTCAGGCTTTAGACTTACCAATGTCCCTGTCCCCTTCCGTTCGCAAGAGCCTCCATTGGTGGTTGGTGCCCCAGAATCTGGAAAAAGGGAAACCCTTCAGTCCGGTTTCTTGGAAGGTAGTCACTACAGATGCCAGCCTCATAGGCTGGGGGGCAGTACTGGAGCAATGGTCTCTCCAGGGCAAGTGGTCAGAAGCAGAAAAGGCCCTGCCCATCAATCTCTTAGAGATACGAGCAGCCCGGTATGCCCTAGTAGCATGGACATCCAAACTCCAAGGGTCCCCTGTCAGAATTCAATCGGACAATGCCACAGCAGTGGCATATATCAATCACCAGGGTGGCACCAGGAGTCGTGCAGCCCAGAGGGAAGCAAATTGCATCCTGGAGTGGGCAGAAAAATATGTCCCAGCCATATCCGCGGTTTTTATCCCAGGAGTGGAAAATTGGAGAGCGGACTTTTTAAGTCGCCAACAATTATGCCCGGGGGAATGGTCTCTTCACCCCGAGGTTTTCCAGGCAATATGCCAGCGGTGGGGAACACCGGATGTAGATCTGCTAGCATCCAGATTCAACGCAAAGGTGGACAGATTTGTGTCTCGCACAAGGGATCCTCTAGCTTGCGGCTCGGATGCCCTAGTGTTCCCTTGGAATCAGTTCAAGCTGATATATGCATTCCCACCGCCACAATTGTTACCGCGATTACTCCGCAGAATCAGGGTAGAAAAGAAACCAGTGATTCTGGTGGCTCCAGCGTGGCCCCGAAGGGCATGGTACGCGGAGATTGTAAAAATGTCAGTGAGGAGTCCTTGGACCCTCCCACATCGTCCGGACCTGCTGTCGCAGGGACCGATATACCACCCTTCCTTACCAGCCCTAGGTTTGACGGCCTGGCTATTGAAGCCCACATTCTGAAAAAGAGAGGGCTCTCTAATTCTGTGGTATCTACCATGATCAATGCCAGGAAGCCGGTATCCAGGCAGATCTATTATAGGATCTGGAAAGCGTACATTAAGTGGTGTGAGGCCAAGAAATGGCATCCACGTAAGTACGTGATAGGGAGGATTTTGGACTTCCTACAGTGGGCTGTAGATAGGAAGCTGGCCTTGAGTACTATCAAGGGTCAGATTTCGGCCTTGTCAATATTTTTTCAAAGGCCCTTGGCTTCGCATTCACTAGTCAAAGCTTTCATACAAGGAGTGATGCGTATTAGCCCTCCGGTTAGTATTCCCATATGTCCTTGGGACTTAAACCTGGTTCTGTCAGGTCTACAGAAACAACCGTTTGAACCATTGCAACACATTTCCTTGGTTCTTCTCACCAGGAAATTGATTTTCTTAGTAGCCGTTTGTTCGGCTAAAAGAGTATCGGAATTAGCCGCCTTGTCCTGTAAGGAGCCATATCTGGTTGTCCATAAGGACAGAGTAGTATTACGTCCTCATCCAGCCTTTCTTCCTAAGGTGGTATTGAGGTTTCATTTGAACCAAGATGTGGTTCTTCCTTCTTTTTTCCCCAAACCTAGCTCGGTAGAGGAAAAGTTATTACATTCCTTGGATGTAGTAAGAGCAGTTAAAGCTTATCTAAAAGCCACTGCTCAGATTCGCAGAACGGATACTTTGTTTATTCTGCCGGAAGGCCCTAAAAAGGGTCAGGCAGCATCAAAATCCACTTTAGCCAAGTGGATTCGACAGGTCATAATACAAGCCTATGGCTTGAGAAAGAGACCGCCTCCGTTCAAAGTTAGGGCGCACTCCACAAGAGCAGTTGGAACTTCATGGGCAGTGCATCACCAGGCCTCCCTGGCTCAAGTATGTAAGGCCGCAACATGGTCTTCGGTACACACGTTTACTAGATTCTACCAGGTGGACGTTAGAAGTCAGGAGGATGTCGCCTTTGGGCGCAGTGTGTTGCAGGCCGCAAAAGATCCTCATGCCTGATGGCGCCCAGCTTATGTATCCCTCCCCTCATTTGGCATTGCTTTGGGACGTCCCATTAGTAATGACTAAGTCGCTCTGTGTCCCGTGATGTACGAAAAAGAAAAAGGGATTTTTATAACAGCTTACCTGTAAAATCCTTTTCTTGGAGTACATCACGGGACACAGAGCTCCCACCCCTCTTTTTGGGACACTTATTGCTTGGCTACAAAACTGAGGTGCTCCCGGATGGGAGGGGCTTATATAGGGGAGGGTACTTCCGGTTTGGAATTGGCCAGTGCCAACACCTGAAGGTAATCTATATAACCCATTAGTAATGACTAAGTCGCTCTGTGTCCCGTGATGTACTCCAAGAAAAGGATTTTACAGGTAAGCTGTTATAAAAATCCCTTTATTATATCCTGTTTACATTATCAACAAGAAAAAAAAAAAAGTCACCTCAACAGGCACAGAGGGGAAATCTTTCAACGGGGACACTAGATTTGGCGACCCTGATGACAATCAGGGATTCCCTCATTTTGGAGGGATTTTCTTCTCACTCCTTGTTTTGGCTATGGGAGAAGAAGTGTAGGGAAATACCCCCAATAGGTCACAGATGGCAAAAAACAAACTGACAGGGGTCATAACCTACCATTACTCTAATCAAAATGGGAAAAAAATGCCTTTAGCTCTACTTCTACGTTAATTATGGCAAACATAAGTCCCCGGGGAGCACCAGTTAGGACTTTTCAGTCCAAGAGTTTCCACAAAAGAGAATCTATGGTAGGTAAGCTGCAGTTTTTGAATGTTTATATTTAAAGTCATGCTAGGTGTTATCATGAATTGGCTGCAAATGTAGAAATACACGTTAAAGGAGACCTGGCCTAAGATCTATTTTTCCCATGCTGATTGCATGCATGCTATGTATTGTGTAATGAATAGAGGTATTTATTACCTCTCACAGAGATAATACACGGTATTCCTCTGACAATGTTTTCCTCTTTCTCCAGCACCATGTTAGTTCAGGCATCACCCAGATTCATCATCTACTTTCTGCACTAAGTTGCTGATATATAGATGATATATTCATGTATATCCTGGTGCTTGCACAGTATTATGATCTTGGTTGTGTGTATACAGAAGGCCTCACACAGAATAGCCCCCTGATACTTCCCCTGGCCTTGTGAGATGCCAAAAAGTTACAATGTACAGTACAAATAGGTAATCACTGGAGAAGGCAACTGAAGAAATGCTTATGCCTGCCTGCAGCAGACTGATGGCATAAGAGCTCATGTACACTACTACAGCTTCTAAACTTGAGTTTAGGAGCCTTTGGTGTTTTTTTGTTTTGCCAAAGCTCCTAAACTCAACTTCACAAAAGCCTATGTGGCAATGTACACATAGGCTTTTACAAGAATTTAGAAGCTGCTGCGGTTGGGAGAGGTTCAACCTCCCTTTCCTGAACATGGAAGAATCAGGATAGGAACGTTTTGACTGTCGGCCGCAAAATCACGGTAAAATTGAGGCATGATTCTGTAGTCTGTAGTCTGTGTGTACATGAAACCCAATCCTCCCAAGATCCTCTCGGTCATATTTAGAGTCAATTAATTGGAGCTCAAGGACTTCATTGTAGTGATGAAAAGGACTGTTTAGAAATTATATAGTGCTGCTTATTTAGCAACATAGAATTTGGTAGATTTGTGAAATTACTGATAGGTCCATTTAAGGCACTCACACAAAGCAAGATTGCGAAGGAGAGAACTGCCAATTTTATTAAATCAATACATCACTATGACCTACTGTGATTACAGAGATATTCTTTTATATCAGAAGGTTTCTGTTAGCAGTGAACATTATAACACTGAATAATGAGTGACGCATTAATGTGACTGTAATGGTCATTTGTGCAGCTTGGTCATGGTGTAATAAAATTTGTTTTAGTCACTAATAATAGTAGCTAACAATCTGTGAAGGTTCTCATTTATCTCGGTCATGGTATATCTCCCAGGACTTAGTCACATTCAATTGGACTTGTTGTATAATGTTGGAGACATCTTAAAGGATAAGTTCACTTTTGGAACATGCAACATGTTCCACTTGTTTTTATGCCTTTTTCAGATGGAGCGGAATCCGTAAAGTGGATCTTGCTGCTCAGTGATCTCTTTGCTGATCCCTGCTGAGCAGCCGGATGACAGGTTGCTGTTCTCTATGGGACGGTTGTATCGAAACGGACTGGCTGTCCGTTTCCATCCGACTGTCATCCGATACGCCAGACGGAGGGCGAACGTATACCCATCCATCTGTTATTAGTGGATTGGATCGGATGCTGGTAGGTATCAGCAGACACATGTCTGCTGACATCTGCTGCTCCATAGAAAACAATGGGTGGTCCAATTGGGTCCGTCTGAAAAACAGACAGGCGGACCCGACCGGTCCTCTGGTGTTGAAGGGGCATTAGGGTGGAAGATGTAACATGTTCCAACATCTGCAGCTCTCACCCTGCTGCCCCCTTTTTGTGACCGTGGGCTGGGGATCTTCTCCTTGCACCTGCTGTCAATTTGAAAGCAACGTGGTCATGTGTGGTTTCGCCCACACGGCCACATCATTCATTCATTGATTCTCAGTTTCCTGTGAATTAACCACTTTAGTACCACACTATAGACGAAAGACGGCTACAGCTCGGATCTCTAGTTCTGGGAGGGCGTCCATGGATGTCCTCCCAGAGCCCCACCCCCTGCTTGACCCCAGGGATGAGCATCAGCTGCGCTCTGTGACTGCTGTCTTCTTTGGACACAGCTAATCACATTTCACAGTAAAGGACCAATCACAGTGGCCCTTTACCATGTGATCAGCTGTGTCCAATCACAGCTCATCACATGTAAACAGACTTTCTGGTTATCGGCATTCCTTTCCTCACACGCTGTGTCTGTGTGAGGAAAGGAGTACCGATAAGCGGTGCCCATCAATGTAGCCTATCAGTGCAGCCTCATCAGTGCCCATTAGTGCAGCCTCATCAGCACACATCAGTGAAGAAGAAAAGTTACTCTCTTGCAAAATTTTACAAAAGCTAAGAATTTTTTTTTTTTTCAAAGCTTTCACTCTTTTTTCATTTGTTAAGCAAAATATAAACAAATGCCACCAAAAAAAGCTCTATCCGTCTAAAAAAAAAAATCATTTGCGTACAGTGTTGCATGACCGCGCAATTATCATTCAAAGTGTGAGAGCGCTGAAAGCTGAAAATTGGCCTGGGCAGGAAGGGGGAGAAAGTGCCCGTATTGAAGTGGTTAATGCCTACGAGTATCGGCGCTGTACAGTACAGGCGCTGGTGGGTGTCCTAGTAGTTGATTCTTCCTGCTCTCAGGAAACTGTCTGCCCGTATGAGGTAAGAGCAGACAGCTATGCTGAGAGTCTGCAGGAGCTGGACATTGCACATGCGATCTGCTGATCCTGGGTGCAATGCTCTGCCGGCTCCTTAGAGAAAAAAAATAAATGGCCATTTTTTACCTGCAAAAATTGTGCATTTATTATATTTTTTTTAAGGCTGCATTCACATCTCCGTGCAGAGCGGCTCACAGCAGGGGTCTAGTGCGTCCCAGTTCACAGTTTCAGGTCCGATATTGGTCTGAATTTTTGGCTGAATTAGGACCTGAGCTGTGCGAACCGGCTCCATTGAGTGCCAGTCACAATCTCTTGTCATTCGAATTGGATGCGGAGAAATCCGCATCCAATTCACAATAGTTTGAACTTATCCTTTAACAGATTAAGTCAAATTAAATGTGACTAACTGCTAATAGATAGAACTAATTATAGTAATTTCCTAAACGAGTTCTATGGTTACAGCATATACTTTCATTTTAAAACATCAGCATTGCAATTTTTTTCTTGACAATCCAATATCATCTTACCTTAAAAAAAAAATCTCCATTCATGTTGTGAGTAGGGTTGCGCGAACCCGAACTGTAAAGTTCGGGTTCGTACCGGACTTTTGGGTTTTTGGTACCCGGACCCGAACCCGAACAATGTACTGTATGTTCGGGTTCGTGTTCGGTGTTCGGCAATGTAATGGCACATTTGAAAAAGCTGCAGGGCAGCCAATCAACATTTGTTTAACTTGTGTGCCCTTAGAAGCCATCACAGCCATGCCTACTAATGGCATGGCTGTGATTGGCCAGTGCAGCATGTGACCCAGCCTCTATATAAGCTAGAGGCACATAGCACAGCACGTCACTCTGCTTCAGTTAGTGTAGGGAAAGGCTGCTGCTGCTGCTTTGAGGGAGAGAATTAGATAGGAGTCCTGATTCAGAAATCAAATTACTCAGCGATCTACCTTGCTTTTGTTGTGTGGGTGCAGTGCACAAACTTTTTATCCTGCCCTGAGCCCAGTGCCAGAGAAAAGAGAACTTTTATCCGTCTGTTAGTTAGGTTGGCTTCGGCGGGCATTTTATGCAAGCTCAGTGCACCAGCACTGCATATGTTACTGCGAGATACACCCTTTAGATACTGTTCTCCTATTCTGCTATTCAAAAAAAAAAAAATATTTAGGGCAAAAAAATATTTTTTGGTGCATTTTCTGCCTATCTGTACATGTGAGATACACACTTTAGATACTGTTCTCCTATTCTGATCTTCAAAAAAATAATAATTATTTTTTTGGTGCGTTTTCTGCATATCTGTACCTGTGAGATACACCCTTTAGATACTGTTGCTCTATTCTGCTATTCAAAAAACACCCATTTAGGGCAAGATCCTAAATTTGAGAAATATGAGGAGACCGTCAAATAAGGGACGTGGCCCCGGTCGTGGTGCTGCTGGTGGAGCTCCTGTTGCAGGGAGAGGACGTGGTCGATCTGTGCCAGCTACACACACAAGTGAAACACCTTCCTCAAGTGCGAGTAGGCGACAGAGCCTGCAGCGGTATTTGGTCGGGCCCAATGCGGCTATACGAATGTTGAGACCAGGCCCAGGACAAGTACAGGCAATAGTAGATTGGGTTGCTGACAGTGCCTCCAGTTCCTTCACATTGTCTCCCACCCAGTCTACTGCTGAAAGATCAGAGTTGGCACCTGCAGCCGATGTTCATCAGTCTTTCACCTCAACCCCTTGCAAATCAGCCAAGCAGTCTGAGCCCCAAGTCATGCAGCAGTCTCTTCTGCTTTTTGATGACTCTGTTAGCAGGTTTCCCAGGGCCATCCACCTAGCCCTGCCCCAGAAGTGGAAGAGATTGAGTGCACCAATGCCCAACCACTTATATTTCAAGATGAGTACATGGGAAAACCATCGTAGCACGTTTCGGATGATGAAGTAACACAGGTACCAACTGCTGCTGCTTTCGCAATTGTGCAGATCGACAAGGAGGGCAGGGGTGAAGACTGGGTGGAAGATGATGTGGAGGACGATGAGGTCCTCGACCCCACATGGAATCAACGTCATGCAGGTGACCTGTGTAGTTTGGAGGAAGAGGCGGTGGTCGCACAGAGCCACCAGCACAGCAGAAGAGGGAGCAGGGTGCAAAAGCGGAGCGTCCGTCCCCTAGACCGTACGCCTGCTACTGCCCAACGCAGCAAGGGACCGAGCACACCAAAGCCAGGTCCAAGGAGTTCCCTAGCGTGGCAGTTCTTCAGACAATGTGCTGATGACAAGACACGAGTGGTTTGCACGCTGTGCAATCAGAGCCTGAAGCGAGGCATAAACGTTCTCAACCTGAGCACAACCTGCATGACCAGGCATCTAAGTGCAAAGCACGAGCTGCAGTCGAGTAGACACCTCAAAAAACAAGAAAGGTCTCTGGCTTCTCCTGCTTCCTCTTCTGCTGCAGTCTCGGCCTCTTCATCCACCTCTGTGGTGACAGTGGCACCTCCCACCCTGCAAACAGAGGATCTGCCAGCAACACTACCACCTGGGTCACCAACCATCTCCACAATGTCCCATGGAAGCGTCAGCTCTTTATCTCCCAAACACTGGAGCGGAAGAGGAAGTACCCCCCTACCCACCCGCGATCCCTGGCCCTGAATGCCAGCATTGCAAAATTCCTGGCCTTTGAAATGCAGTCTGGAGGAGACGCAGAGTTTTAAAAGCCTGATGGCATTGGCTGTCCCACAGTACGTCGTGCCCAGCCACCACTACTTTTCCAGGCAAGCCATCCCTTCCCTGCACAACCAAGTGGGGGACAAAATCAGGTGTGCACTGCGCAACGCCATCTGTGGCAAGGTCCACCTAACTACGGATACAAGGACCAGTAAGCACGGTCATGGAAGTTATATCTACATAACAGCACACTGGGTAAATGCAGTGGCGGCTGGGCCTGAGGCGGATAGCAGTTTGGCGCATGTCCTTCCACCACCGAGGATTGCAGGGTGCTTCAGTTTGCCTCCTGTTGCTAACTCCTCCTACTCCGCTTCCTCATCCTCTACCGCCTCTTCATCCGGTCAGCGTAACACCTTTACCACCAACTTCAGCACAGCCAGGGGTAAACGACAGAAGGCAGTTTTAAAACGTTCCTGTTTGGGGGAAAAACGTCACACCGCGCAGGAGTTGTGAAGGGACATGGAACAACAGACCGATGAGTGGTTGGTGGCAGTGAGCCTCAAGCCCGGCCTGGTGGTGTGCGATAATGGGCGAAATCTCGTAGCAGCTCTGGGCCTAGCCGGTTTGACGCACATCCCTTGCCTGGCGCATGTGCTGAATTTGGTGGTGCAGGGGTTCCTTAAAAATTACCCGGATATGCCAGAGCTGCTGCAGAAAGTGCGGGCCGTCTGTGCGCACTTTCGGTGTTCTCACCCTGCTGCTGCTCGCCTGTCAGCGATGCAGCGTAACTAAGGCCTTTCCGCTCACCGCCTCATATGTGACGTGACCACAAGGTGGAACTCCACCTTGCACATGCTGGCCAGACTGTGCGAGCAGCAGCAGGCGATAGTGGAGTTTCAGCTGCAGCACGCACGCGTGAGTCGCTCTGCGGAACAGCACCACTTCACCACCAATAACTGGGCCTCCATGCGAGACCTGTGTGCCTTGTTGCGCTGTTTCGAGTACTCCACCAACATGGCCAGTGCCGATGATGTCGTTCTCAGCGTTACTATCCCAGTTCTATGCCTCCTTGAAAAAATGCTTCGGGCGATAATGGAAGAGGATGTGGCACAGGAGGAGGAGGAGGAAGAGGGATCATTTCCAAGGCTTTCAGGGCAGTCATTCACAAGTGGCTCCGAGGGTGGGTTCCTGCACCAACAAACGCCAGGTACACAATTGTCCAGCAAGGGCACAGTTGTGGAGGATGAGGAGGAGGAGATAGAGGAGGAGGAACCATGTTCACAGCAGGGTGGCACCCAGACCAGCTCATGGCCATCACTGGTGCGTGGCTGGGGGGATACAGAGGACACAGACGATAACCTCCCACAGAGGACAGCTTTTTGTTGCCTCTGGGCAGCCTGGCACACATGAGCGATTACATGCTGCAGTGGCTCCGCAACGACCGCTAAGTTGCACACATTCTAACAGGTGCTGATTACTGGGTGGCCACGCTGCTGGATCCCCGTTACAAGGACAACGTACCGTCCTTAATTCCCTCACTGGAGCGTGATTGTAAGATGCGCGAGTACAAGCGCACGCTGGTAGACGTGCTGCTGGTGGCATTCCCACCTGACAGCGGGGGCACAGTGGAAGCACAAGGCGAAGGCAGAGGTCGCCAACGCAGCCGGGCCACCGAAGGCACCTCAGAAGGCAGGGTTAGCATGGCCAAAATGTGGAAAAGCTTTTTTAGCACGCCACAACAACCAGCACCACTAGCTGATATGGAACGTCGTAGCAGGAGGCAGCATTTCACCAACATGGTGGAGCAGTATGTGTGCACACGCCTACACGTACTGAATGACGGGTCTGCCCCCTTCAACTTCTGGGTCTCCAAATTGGGCACATGGTCTGAGCTTGCCCTTTATGCCTTGGAGGTGCTGGCCTGCCCTGCAGCCAGTGTATTGTCTGAACGTGTATTTAGCACGGCAGGAGGCGTTATCACAGACAAGCGCAGCCGCCTGTCCAGAGCCAATGTGGACAAGCTCACGTTCATTAAAATGAACCAGGCATGGATCCCACAGAACTTGTCCGTACCTTGTGCAGAATAGACATGTATACCGGCCTTACCCAGCCATTGTTGTATTTTTGATCTCTCTCACTTTTTTGGGGTGTACCCTAATTTAAAATTAAATAAAATAAAAAATAAAAACCAGTGTTGGCTACCTCGTCCTCCTCCACCGCCGCTTCCACCTACACTGCCACATCCACCACCACCTGAACCTCCTACTCCATATGGACCTCGTCCTCCTATGTCAAGATTATTATTTTTTATTTTTATGTATTTTATGTTATTTTAAGTTATTATTTCCCTATCCACATTTGTTTGCAGAGCACTTGCCATGCTCTTAACAACATTTTGCTGCAATTTGCCCTCTAGCCCTTTCCATTACTTTTTTAGAGACATTTTAGTCCTCATAAGTTCGGGTCCACATTGACTTCAAGTTCGGGTCCCAAACTCAAACTTTTTTCCGAAGTTCAGCCGAACCCGTCGAACCCGAACATCCAGGTGTCCGCTCAACCCTAGTTGTGAGTGCTGCCTGTCTGCTGGCCATCTTTTGCCACACCTTCCTACATTCCCAGCATGCTTTGCAGCTTCTTCTCTGTGATTTACTTTCAATTTCTAAGGACTGCATATCCCATGGTACCTTGTTGCCACCTGAAACTTCTCTGTGAATTGTGTGACACAGCAATGCCTTCTCACAGGGCATAGTGAATATGTGTCACAGAATTCAGGGAAGTAAATGTGCGGGGATCCTCACAAGTTTACAAAATTCAAGATACTTCAGAATAATAGAAGTAGACTAGAAATAAATTAAATTAGAATGTAGAAATTAATAAATAATTTTTTATTTTGACCATAGATACACTTTAATTGTCATCTCCACCCTCACTTTCCATTTTGTTTCTCATACATGTAATCTGTCTCCAACTCTAGACCACTTTGTGAGCATACGACTGATCCAAGACAAGGAGGTAGTAGTTATAAAGGAGACACGGACAGTGTCAGGCTCCTCACCTGTGTGGAATGCTCCGTTCCTCTTTGATGCTCCTCTGGAAGCCATGCAGAGTCAAAGCCTGTGTCTGGAGTTCCTAATTATGCAGGTGGGTGATCAATCCTTAGAAGGGTTTTTGTAAATATTTTTAAACAAAGGTATTCACAATTTCCATCTATTACATCTCTGTCCTGATCTTTTAATGTAAATTTTTGGTCTTGCTGAATTTGCAATCAGAAATCAATTAGTGAAAAACATAACAGTAAGAGACATTTTACGTAGGTGGCAAGGTATTGGTAAAAACAGGCAGTTGATCCGCATTTTTACTGCCCCCCTAAACACGTCGCGCTGTGATGCTTTGCTTTGTAGCTACAGCAAATTCAATTCAGCATGCAGAATTTGACAGTTGCCAGCACCTGTCAGACTCGCTCATTGATGTCAATGGGACTGTGCTACAACCATGAGCCACCCACTTTGACTCCTGGTTGCGGCACAGTATTTCTATGCAAAATCCCCTTTGGGGTTAAAAAATAAATAAAAAAATGGGCTTCTGGGAAGTGACAGGATCACCTCCTCAGTGCTTGGCAGCTGCTACTCTACTGCCCTCTGAAAACTGATCCAACACGGATTGCTTTTTAGAGGGCAGTAGAAACTGCCACTCATGTGGAAAAGACCTCAACTGAATTTCTACAATGTTCTTTAGTCTGTGTTTATATTACACTCCTGTGATCCCCTTGTACAGCAAGGTTAATATTGGGAGAGAACAAAAATAAAAACGAGTGGGATTTTAAATGAGGCCATCCCTAGGATTAGCCTCCTAATATTGGGAGAGGATGTGGCAATAGTTGTAAATTAATTAGACATTCACTATCCAATCTGTTACGGCTGGGCTTAGCCCTTCCTTCTTAGAGCTCTGTGCTCAGCTGTCGGTTAATTGCCAGTACTCTTCATTCCACAGTGACTCACCTGGTCTTTATTTCCTGCTCGTTAGCTAGTCCTGCTGGCTATTTAAACTGCCTGGATCAGATCTCCTGTGCCTTTGCCTGGTCAACATATCTGGATACACTCTGCTGTGTTTTCCTGTTAAAGACTTTTGCCTGGCTGACTTCCCTTCTGGTTCCTGATCCTGTTTTCTGCCTCTACTATGCTGATCTCTGGATTCCTGTTTCACTGGCTTGTTCCAACTACCCACTCTGGTTACTGAACCCTGACTATGTTTTGACTACGTTTGCTCTGTTTGTACCATTTTATTAAAAAGTGTGATTTTTACTGCACTTCTGTCGCAGTCTGATTCATGGTTCCTGATAGTAGGCGAAGGCCATGAATTCAGAAGATGCAGGCAATCCACTTATTGGTAATATTTTTTCCAGATTGGATGAGCAGGATCGCCGGATGGATCAGCTTGCCATAGCGTTAGACGATCCTGATTCGCACTGCTCACCTGGATCCTCCCACTGAGGCTGTTCTGGTACAATGTGTTGCAGGCCGTTCATGATGCTGCTCCAGTCTCTGTGCAGGCACCCACCTTGAATATTCCCTCTATAAGAAGTATGTCTGGTTCCGCTCCACTTCCACAGCATTTTGGGGTCGATCCAGTTCAATGCAGAGGGTTTCTCAACCAGGTTGGGATATACTTTTAGATACTGCCCCAGGCATTTCCCACAGATAGAAGCAAAGTAGACTTCGGGATTTCTTTGCTTTCTGAGAGAGCCTTGGCCTGGGCAAACCCTCTATGGGGAGACCCTGTCGTCCTGAGTTACCCAGAGTTTGTGGCTTCCTTTAAAAGGGTATTTAACACTCCACTTCTGCTGATAAAAGCCTCATGTCCATCAAACAGAGTACGAGAACTTTTGCCGATTACGCCATTGAATTCTGTACTCTGGCAGCAGAGTTTGCTTAGAACAATGAGGTCCTCATGGCTGCTTTTTCTCCTGGTTTCTCGGACACCATCAAAGATGAGATAGCAGCCCGAGACATACCCACTGAGCTGGAGAAGTTGATCACGTTTGCCATTCTCATTGACTCCAGACTCTGAGAGAGACCTTCCTTTAAGGAGCCCTTGCGGAAGCCTCCTGTACATTTGGCTCCGAGCTTTGCAGTCCCACCCTTGCCTCCTACCCCTCCCATGCCTCCTGGTACCGAGTCTGCCAGTGAAGTAGAACCCATTCAGTTGGGCTTCACACGTCTCTCTGCGGAGGAGAGGGCATTTAAGAGGAGGGAGAGATTGTGCCTTTATTGTGGCCAGGCAGGTCACTTCCTGAAGTATTCTCCTAGCGGTCTGGGAAAAAAGTTGCACCTGAGGTCCTGTAGGGGACAGACCTTAGGTGGAATAGTTACGTCCCCAGTTATCCAGAAAGATAAGCACCTGGTTCCGGTTACCCTTTCTTGGTCTGAGTCGTCCATCGAGATACCTCTAATCGACTCTGGGGCTGCAGGCCTGTTCATAGATTGTGCCTTTCTGTCTAAGCACTCAATTCCTGCTGCAGCTTCGTGCCACTCCACTTGCCATTGAGGCTATTGATGGGGGACCCTCTACAACCTGCCCATGTGACTCATGAGACTGCTCCGTTGACAATGGCCGTAGGGGCTCTTCACCATGAGATAATCCAATTCCAAGTCAATTGGTGCCTCACCTCATTTCCCAGTGGTTATTGATTATCCTTGGTTACAGAGGCACAACCCCTCGTTTGATTGGCTTCGTGCTGAGGTTCTTTCCTGGTTGCCACAACAGGAAGACATTTTTTTAGAAAGGCCTTGTGCACCTATTCACTCTCCTCCCTGCCAGAGGGCCCTGCGAATTTAGCTATGTCTTTAACAAAGGTGATGCCGGTAGTTTGCCTCCACACCGGACTTATGATTGCACAATTGACCTTCAACCTGGTGCCATACCCAGTTTTACCCTTTGTCTGTCTCGGAGGACAAAGCCATTATGTTGCCGAAACACTTTCTCGAGGATTCATCCATAAATCCTCGTCTCCTGCTGGTTTCTTCTTTGTGAAAAAGAAGCATAGGAGTGCGCACAGGGTATGCCTGGTGTGCCTGGGCACACCCTAATCACCTAGTGCTCATTAGCATTATCCCTCTTACACACTCCGCTTTCACTGTGTCGGCAGGGAGATCAATGTGCCGGGATCATATATATGTAGACACGCACACATGTGTGTTTGAGCTTTGGGAAGCATACCCTAATGCAATAAGCTGCGCACACCTATGAAAAGAAGAGTAGTGAACTGAGACCTTGTATTGATTATAGGGGTCTTAATTTTTCTAGAAATTGATCAACTATGGCCTCCGAGATTTGCTGCAGCTATGTGTGGTGGTTTATCTTGACGATATCCCCATATTTTGCAAGTCCCTAGAGAGACACCACACAGATGTCTGGCGTTATTATCTCTCAGAGGCTGAGAGATAATAACCTGTATTGTAAATTTGAGAAGTGCGAGTTACTTTGTGAACAGGTTAAATTCCTGGGTTATGTCATTTCCACTGCTGGTTTTTCGATGGACCCAGAGAAACGTTTGGCAGTTCTACAGTGGCCCCGACGCATTGGTTTAGGTCCATTGCAACGGTTTCTTGGCTTTGCCAATTATTATTGGAACTTTATTCGTAACTTCTCTTCTCTGGTCAAACCCCTGACTGATATGACCAGAAAGGATGGTAATCTACAGAATTGGTCTCCGGATTCCATTAACCACTTCTCTACTGTGCACGAAAACCCCCTTCCTGCCCAAGCCATTTTTCAGCTTTCAGCGCTGTCACACTTTGAATGACAATTGCGCGGTCGTGCGACGTGGCTCCCAAACAAAATTTGTGTCCTTTTTTTCCCACAAATAGAGCTTTCTTTTGGTGGTATTTGATCACCTCTGCGTTTTTTATTTTTTGCGCTATAAACAAAAGAAGAGCGTCCAGTTTGGAAAAAAAACACTATTTTTTACTTTTTGCTATAATAAATACCCATTTTTTTTTTTAAATAACATTTTCCTCAGTTTAGGCCGATACGTATTCTTCTACATATTTTTGGTAAAAAAAAAAAAATCGCAATAAGCGCGTATTGATTGGTTTGCGCAAAAGTTATAGCGTCTACAAAATAGGGGATAGATTTATAGCATTTTTATTTTTTTATTTTTTTATTAGTAATGGCGGCGATCTGCGATTTTTTATTGTGACTGCGATATTGCGGCGGACACATCGGACACTTTTGACACATTTTTGGGACCATTCACATTTATACAGCGATCCCTGCTATAAAAATGCATTGATTACTGTATAAATGTGATTGGCAGGGAAGGGGTTAACCACTAGGGGGCGGGAAGGGGTTAAATATGTTCCCTCAAAGTGTTCTTACTGTGGGGGGAGGGGACTGACTGGGGGAGGTGACCGATGGTTGTCCCTATGTACAAGGGACACACCATCGGTCCCCTCTCCCTCACAGGACGTGGATCTCTGTGTTTACACACAGAGATCCACTTTCCTGCTCGTTTCCCGGGCAATCGCGGGTGCCCGGCGGCAATCGCGGCCGCCGGGCACGCGCACCGGGGCCTTGTGAACGCGGCGGGCGCGCGCGCGCCGCCTGTGGCGCGCGCGTGACTCCTAGCTCGTTTTAAAGGGAGGACGTCATATGACGTCCTCCCAGAACGAGAGTATCCTCCGCCCGCCGTCAATTGACAGTGGGCGGGGGACAAGTGGTTAATGCCTTTTAAGAGTATCAAGGCTGCCTTTGTTTCTGCTCCTGTGTTTGTACATCCTGATCCTATGTTACCATTCATCCTTGAGACTGGAGTTGGTGCCCTGCTGTCTCAACGTCCTACCTCTGAGAACGCTATGCATCCTTGTGGCTACTTTTCCAAGAAATTGTCTCCTGCGGAATGCAATTATGAGATTGGGGACAGAGTTGTTAGCGATCATTTTAGCCCTTGCCCTGTGCCGGTTCTTAGTGTGACTAACCATAAGAATCTCACATTCTTGTCTAAGGCTAAACGCTTCTCGCACAGAAGGGCACGATGGGCTCTTTTCTTGTCAAGCTTCAGTCTCATTCTTACCCAGTACTAAGAATGTAAGGGCTGATGCATTATGACGGTTTTCCTCCGCTTCCAAGATGGAGTCGATTCCTGTTTCTGTTATACCTCCCGATCGTATTCTGGCTATGCTTTGTACCAGTCTCACTTCACCTTTGAGTGACAGAATTCTTGCCACTCAGATCCATTCTCCTCCTGAGAAACCTTGTGACCGCTGCTTTGTCCCTGAGAGTCTCGGCACTGCCGTGCTCCAGGCTTGCCATTCGCCCAAGGCTGCTGGCCACCCAGGGAAGAATCAACTCATTTGGACTATTTCCCAACAATTCTGGCGGCCTAGTCTACGCGCTGATGTAGCCACCTTCATAGCTGCTTGTTCCGCGTGTGCTCAGTTAGACACCACAACACCTTTCAGTGGGCCTCCTGCAACCCATACCCAATGGAGAGAGGCCTTGGACCCACCTGTCTTTGGATTTTTATTGTGGAGTTACCCAACACTCAGGGCAACACAGTTATCCTTATGGTGGTTGACCGGTTCTCAAAATGTCTCATTGTATTCCACTTAAGAAGTTGCCCACATCCAAAAAACTGGCTTTCATTTTTGCTTGGGAGATCTTTCGCCTACATGGGCTACCCAAGGTAATCATCTTGGACAGGGTAGCCAGTATGTGTCCGAGTTTTGACGAGCCTTTTGTGCACAGTTGGGAATTCAGCTTTTCTTTCTCCTCTGTGAATAACCCGCAGTCCAATGGGGTCGCAGAACGAGCCAACCAGTCCTTGAAGCAGTTCTTACGTTGCTACATTTCTGACCACCATAACAACTGGTCAGACCTTGGGTGTTGTTTGCTCACAATAGTTCCGTCAATACCACTTCCAGATTGTCTCCATTCATGGCGAATTATGGTTTCCAACCATCCATGTTGCCTGACTCATTTGTTTCTCAGAGTATTCCTGCGTTGGAGGAGCATTTTCGTGGTCTTCATTCCACTAGGGTACAGGTCCAAGAGTCCTTGCGATGTGCCAATAATAGGTACAGACTCCATACTGACCATGGATGCCTACCTGCGCCTTCCTACCAAGTTGGGGACAGGTTCTGGCTGTCCTCTCGCAACCTCTGACTCCATGTTCCCTCACTGAAACTGGCACCACAGTTTATTGGGCCTTTCCATATTTTCCGTAGGATCATCCCAGTGGTTTATGCTTTAGACCTTCCTTCTAATATATGTATTTTTAATGTATTTCATGTCTCCTTATTAAAACCTTTGGTATGCAACCACTTCACCACCTCGGTACCACGCCCTCACCCAGTTTAGGTTAAGAACCATGAGGAGTGTGAAATACAATCTATCATTAATTCCTGTAAGTTCCGTGGGCACATACAGTACCTGGCTCATTGGAAAGGGTACAGTCCGGAGGTACGCTCTTGGGTCTCACCCTCGGACATACCTGCTCCTGTCCTCCTCCATGCTTTCCATAGACATTTTCCCCTCAAACCTAGTGGTCCTCCGAGGGGGAGGGATCGTTGAGGAGGGGGTACTGTTAGGGCTGGGCTTGGCGCTCCCTTTTCAGAGCTCTGTGCTCAGCTGGCGGTTAATTGCCAGTACTCTTCATTCCACAGTGACTCACCTGGTCTTCATTTCCTGCTCGTCAGCTAGCCCTGCTGGCTATTTAAACTGCCTAGATCAGATCTCCTGTGCCTTCGTCTGGTTAACATATTCGTATACTCTCTGTTGTGTTTTCTTTTTAAAGACTTTTGCCTGGCTGACTTCCCTTCTGGTTCCTGATCCTGTTTACTCTACTACACTGATCTCTGGATTCCTATTTCACTGGCTTGTTCCGACTACTCGTTCTGGTTACCGAACCCTGGCTATGTTTTGACTACGTTTGCTCTGTTTGTACCATTTTACCATTTTATTAAAACGTGTGATTTTTACTGCACTTCTCAGTCTGATTCATGGTTCCTGACACAATCACAGGCTGGGGGAGGGTCTTTGACTAAGTTATATTGCTTTGACTGCAGTAGAGAAATGAAAGAAAGCCCCTTGTCGGGGAAAATGGATGGGATTTTAAGGGTGCCATTGATAATTGGATACTATTAGATATGGAAAGAAAGAAGAAAATTGAATCACATGATATTAAAATTTAATCAAAAAGGAGAGAGAATATACAACGCAGTGCACTCTCTCCTTAAAAGGAGATGCTCATGAACAACTGGGGTGTACCACCTGTCCGAGTGCAGGGGATACTGGTGTATGAAGACGGGGTCTCAACGCTCACATGTGTACCCAAGGCTGCATGTATGAAGGTCAAACAGGGTCCAAAGGAGGGGATATCAGCTTTTAATCCTCTTGATGGTCTATCCTAGATACAAAGAGACATAGAAGGTAATAATGTTGCTAATAGTGGGTCAAGAACTGACCAGAAGCAAATTGCTTTAAAGCATGTAAAAAAATATTATATCATAAATAGTTTACATTCTAATGGAGCAAAAAACATATAGCTTATGAGCCTTGAATGCACAGGTTAGCAGGTATTCAGTCCAGAAACCAAGATTTGGGTTGAGAATGAACAGTGGTCTATCAAAAAATGCACAAAAGAAAAACATATAAAGCATAGTGCAGAAATATAAATATGGGCACCTATATTTATATTTCTGCACTATCCTTTATATGTTTTTCTTTTGTGCATTTTTTGATAGACCACTGTTCATCCTCAACCCAAATCTTGGTTTTTGTACTGAATACCTGTTAACCTGTGCATCCAAGGCTCCCAAGCTATATGTTTTTTGCTCCATTAGAATGTAAGCTATTTGTGATATAATATTTTTTTACATGCTTTAACCACTTAAGGACCGCCTCACGACGATATACGTCGGCAGAATGGCATGTGGGTCGCCGGCGGCGCGCTTGCGACCCGGCCCTGAGCTCCGTGACCGTGCCCGCGGGACCCGCGGACCCGATCGCCGCCGGTGTCCCGCGTTTGGGTCACAGAGCTGAAGAACGGGGAGAGGCAAGTGTAAACAAACCTCTCCCGTGCTTCCTAGTGAGCCTGTCACTGATCGTCTGTTCCCTGTCATAGGAAACGACGATCAGTGATGTCACACGCCAAGCCACGCCCCCCTACAGTAAGAAACACACACTAGGTCACACTTAACCCCTTCAGCGCCCCCTACAGGTTAACCCCTTCACTTCCAGTGTAATTTTCACAGTAATCAGTGCATTTTTATAGCACTGATCGCTGTAAAAATGACAATGGTCCCAAAATAGTGTCAAAAGTGTCCGATGTGTCCGCCATAATGTCGCAGTCATGATAAAAATCGCTAATCGCCGCCATTACTAGTAAAAAAAAAATATTAATAAAAATGCCATAAAACTATCCCCTATTTTGTAGATGCTATAACTTTTGCGCAAACCAATCAATAAACGCTTATTGCAGGTTTTTTTTACTAAAAATATGTAGAAGAAATACGTATCGGCCTAAACTGAGGAAAAAAAAAATTTATATATTTTTTTGGGGGATATTTATTATAGCAAAAAGTAAAAAATATAGAATTTTTTTCAAAATTGTCGCTCTAAAAACAAACAAACTCAGAGGTGATCAAATACCACCAAAAGAAAGCTCTATTTGTGGGAAAAAAAGGACGCCAATTTTGTTTGGGAGCCACGTCGCACGACCGCGCAATTGTCAGTTAAAGTGAAGCAGTGCCGAATCGCAAAAAGGGGCCTGGTCCTTTAGCTGCAAAATGGTCCGGGGCTGAAGTGGTTAAAGCAATTTGCTTCCGGTCAGTTCTTGGCTCACTATTAGCAACATTATTACCTTCTATGTCTCTTTGTATCTAGGATAGAGCATCAATAGGATTAAAACCTGATATCCCCTCTTTTGGACCCTGCTTGACCTTCATACATGCAGGCTTGGGTACACATGTGAGCGTTGACGCCCGTCTTTATACACCAGTATCCCCTGCACTCGGACAGGTGGTACACCCCAGTTGTTCATGAGCATCCCCAAGAGATAGAAGGTATTTGTTTACGCATTCAGAAACTCGCAGCCTTTTTGATATTCATTTGTACTGTATATACTTTTTTGTCCTATCAGTATGTATTTATAAATTATTTGTATCTATTGTAGATTAATTAAAGTCCCTGCATCCCTGAAGAAGCCTAACCCAGGTGAAACATGTAGGACTGTAAGCTTGTGACTTTTAAAGAGAGAGTGCACTGCGTTGTATATTCTCTCTCCTTTTTGATAACATTTTTATATCATGTGATTCATGAATAAAAGACAGATTTTTTAAGAATTTTCTTCTTTTTTTCCATATCTGATAGTATCCAATTATCAATGGCACCCTTAAAATCCCATCCATTTTCCCCGACAAGGGGCTTTCTTTCACTTTACATACAGGTATGTAGGTGCCATTGAACAATTAATATGATACAAGTGCTTGCTCTATATATTATTTATCTGCAGTAGAGAAATGTGAGGTCGGATTCTGGCTGTGCTGACAAAAATGTCTGGTTTAGAAGACTGGCTAAACATTTTGTAGCAAGTAAGACTTCAGATTAAAGTATTTTTTTAAATAACTATAGCCATTTGCCTTGAATTCTGCTTTAAAATAAATTATTCTCCTAAATCCATAAAAACTCAAGGGCACATCAGAATCTTTATTCCTGATATGTTCTTTGAGGGGGGTTACATTTCCCTAATAGGTCATCAAATTAGAGTCTTCCCACACAACAGTTTGCGGGCTGAGCATGGATGGTGGTTGTGGTGGATGGCTCGGGGAATGGGATATTCACACCCCAACCCCCCTTTACAACACAGTCCCCCCTTTATATCAGTGTCCACAGTCCCCCTTTACATCACAGCCCACTTTACATTACAGTGCCCCTTTACAGTGCAGTCCTCTTTACATTAATGTAATGGGGACTGCTCTGTAAAGGGAGCACCGTAATGTAAAGGGGGGCTGTGATGTAAAGGGGGCACTGTAATATAAAGGGGACTGCACTGTAAAGTAAAGGGGGGGGGGGCTGTGATGTAAATGGGACTGCACTGTAAAGGGGGCACTGTGATATAAAGGGGACTGCACTGTAAAGGGGGCACTGTGATATAAAGGGGACTGTACTGTAAAGAGGGCACTGTAATGTAAAGGGGGCTGTGATGTAAAGGGGGTACTGTGATATAAAGGGGACTGCACAGTAAAAGGGGCACTGTAATGTAAAGGGGGGCTGTTATGTAAAGGGGGAACTATGATATAAAGGGAACTGCACTGTAACAGTGCCGTTTTTCAGTGAAGTCCCCTTTATATTTCAGTGCCCTTTTTACATTACAGTGCCCCTGCAGTCTGCCCCCTCCCATCCTTTCCTCTCTAACATCAATCTCTGCCTCCCCTGCTCAAGATTCCTCCCTGCAGAGAAGAGGCTAACAATCCATGTGTCCTCTCCCAGCTCCTCCGCCCGCCCTGCCTGGCTGATGATGTCATCCTATCAGCAGGGCAGGGGATAGGATGCGCTCTCCATTTTGATCTGCTGCTTCTCCCACCCCCTGTCCTGCTGATTGGTTGATATTATCATCCGGGCAGGCGGAGGAGCCAGGAGAGGACACACGGACATGACCGTGCAGCAGGAGGTGAGCGACAACTGCGGTCTGTGAGAGCCCTGTGCAGATCGTGGTCACCACTCATCTCCTGCTGTGTGGCCTGACATCGGTCCACGACCTGGGGGTTGGGGACCTCTGAACTCACTACAGAGGATCAAGACCTCAGGTTCCCCTTTTTGTAATTGTACACCCAGCATGATATTAAATCAGTTGGCCAAAAATCTGAAATTAATAGACATTAGTAAAATGTTTTGGCATTTCCAGGTTAAAATTAACCCTTTTTGTGCTATATTTTATATAGACATATAGAGAGAATTCTCCACTCTATGCCTGTATTAAAAACCCTTGACTCTGGAACTCAGGATGCTGACCAAAGGAAGTCCAACCATGCTCTACATACTCAGCAGGAAAGCCGGCCATAGATGGAGCGTTTTTCTTTCCTGCAACTATGATTCTGTCCCAGCTGGGAGAACACAGTGATTACTGCTAGCGACTATAATAGCAGCTAGCAATAATTGTATGTAAATCAGACAGGTTGGTTGTACCCAAGTTGATTGATTGATTAACTTGGGTACATTCAGCCTGCCCATACATGGTTTGAATCTCAGTTGGTCCCTGCTGAACCGGCCGAGATTCGAACCATCTGTGGCTGACTTAAGTCACACGCCCATGATGCCAGATCGAGCCCATATTGGTGGGGCTGAAGGGTACTTTGTCCAGCTTTAATAAAGTTGGATGTGATCTGACATAATCGGTGTGCAACGTCCTGCTTTCCATATGTTACATGGTTGTTGATTTACTAAAACTGGAGAGTGCAAAATCTGGTGCAGCCGTGCATAGAATCCAATCAGCTTCAGCTTGTTCAATTAAGCTTTGCCAAAAAAATAATAATCCTGGAAGCTGATTGGTTTCTATGCAGAGTTGCACCAGATTTTTCACTATACAGTTTTAGTAAATCAACCCCATTGAAACATAGAAGGGTGATGCAAAAAAGAGACCAATTGATTTATTGAGTCTGACCCTTTTTGATTTTTTTTACTTTTTTAATTTTTTTGTCTGAGTATAGAGCTATGTTTGTCTCAGGTTTAAATGTACCTATTTTAGATTGACTTACTACCTCTGTTGGAACTCTGTTCCAAGCATCAACTACTTTGGTTTAAAAAAAAAAAAAAAACTTTATAAGGTTATTGTGTTCCTGCAATCTCTCCTGATATATTTTATCCCTCAAACCTTTCATAATTTCTGTTTCTCTCTGGACCTTTTCTATTTTATCAATATCTTTTTGTAAGTGAGGTCTCCAGAACTGGACACAGTATTCTAAATGAGGTCTAACTAACTAATATATGGCAATCCCAACCTCTGTCCTCCTGATTCCCCTATAAAGAAGTTCAGTTAGACCTCATTTAGAACACTGTGTACAGTTCTAAATACCTCAATTCCCACAGAGAGATCTTGCAGGATCTTAATATGTACAGTCTTGAGGAAAGAAGGAAAAGTGGAGACATGATGTTCTTAAACTTCATAAAATATAATTGCCAATTTTGTACTTTCCTAGGGTCGAATTTATAATCGTGCCCAAATTCTTGGACGTGTATTAATTGGTGCTGGGTCACCCGAGGCTGGTATGGCTCACTGGCAGGAGATGTGTAACAAATCACCTGTGGAATGTTCCCGCTGGCATGTGCTGCAGGCAGATGTATCCTAGTGGACTTTGGAGACCATAACATGGATGAATCCATCAATTCATAAGAGCGGAGACATTAAAGAAGAACTTCACAGATTTTTATTGGTTCTACAATGGCTACATAATCTTTTTAGAAAAGCGAAAAAACCTATCTGGTGAATTCTGAATTTTCATTCTCATATTAGAATTCTTCTCCACGCATGTTACAGCACTAGAATTACTAACAACAGGAAGAACACAGCTTTAATAATGTAATGTTGGCTCCCAGTAAGCTGTGCTGATAAGGAGCATAATAAAGGAGAGTCAACATAGACAAAAAAATATGAGGATGACATGTACTGGACTCCAAATGTGATGCCCACCCATTGCAAGAAATGTAGCTAAAAGTGTTAGTTCGTTGTATTTAGTAATTTAATTTGCTGCTAGCTATAAGACAGTATCTTAATTTTCGTGTATTTTTCTTTAGGAAATCTTGTGAATTTATAATGCTAGCTAGGCTATTCTATTACCAATGCCTGCAGATGTGGTGTTCTAGGTGAACCTCTTGGATCACATACTGTATTAATATAAATTTAACATAAAATAATCCAATGGCTATGCACCAATTGGGAACTTTGCTTTACATAAGCGCTTATGCTCACAATTGGTGTCTGCGTTTATTTGTATATACTGTAAGTAACATGTATATTTGTAAAGCCATCATGTATAAATACAGTATACATAACAGAAATATTTAATGCACTAAATCCAGTAAGACTATATACTGTTTTAAGGTAAAAATTTCTTGCTATAAATATAATTGTACTGTATCTGACATGTTCTGCCATAAAACGGACAATATCATGTCCATTTACATTGCCATAATTAATAAGTCCATTTTTTTTTTCTTTACTTGTAACGTGATCATTCACTCTATTGAAAATATTGGGCCTTGTGTATATTAGCTCTATAAGCTTCCACAATACATCAGAAACATGAAACAAAGATTCCAATTACAGCGAGTAAAGGTAAGAGTTCTTCCTATCGATGGTTTAATACATTCGCTCCATTAGGGTGCCTATACTGCTCACTACGGGATGAATGCTGTTTACAATTATATCTTTATTTAGCTTACTGTCTCATGTGTTTGAACAGGAGAGAAATACAAAACACAGCACAGTATTTTGATCCTTTTGAGACCCAAAAGTGGAAGCTCCACTTATCTGCCCCCCCCCCTCCTTCCGCAAGGCTTCACTGCTGGTTTCCCTTAGAAGCAATGGTGGTGGCAGCACCCGACGGATAAACTGGCTGGGGTGCGGACATTGCGGGATCCCAGGACAGCTAATTGTCCTAATATTAGGACCATTTCTGTCTTTGCAGATGACACCAACTATGCAGTGGAATCAGGGGCGGGCTGGCAGGGGGGGCAGGCATGCAATTTCCCCCCAGGCCGATCTGATTCTTGATAAAAGGGCCGATCTGCTGCCAGCTAGGAACTGGGCATGTGCAGTTCTGTAGTTGGCCCAGTGGTGAGTGTTACTGCTCAAGCAGGCTGGCAGGGCTGGATAACATCCCAGAAGTGTGCAGAAACATTTGTGCTGTGAGCGGACATCTGTCCTGTCACAGTGCTGTTGTCTGCACCTGAGTCCTTTCATTTCAGAGCACAGCCGAATGGAAGAGGGTGGATCTGCTCTGCCTCCCTCCAGCCCCCTCTCTCACTGTGCGGGCGGGAACGTTTAAACTGAGCAGTCAGTGTCCTGTATGAAACGCTCTGGATGGAGGCTGATGTGATGACTGAGCCAGTGATACTCCTGGTGGGTCCTTCCTTCCAAGTAAGTGAGTTGTGACAGGTCTCTCCCTAACCCCCCCCCCCACCTCTCTGCAGCTAAAGAGGTTTCCATCAGCAGCTTGTGCATTACCTGGTCCTATGTACTATGAAGAGGGATCCCACTGGTGTGTCACAGTCTGGCTGCAGTGTTGGTGATTTCAGTCTTTCTGCATGTTACCCCCGTCAGTCTCATAGACTTCTATTAGTTTGCAAATTGTTGATGCATTTTCTGAAAGTGCACAAAAACGTCTGCATGCTGCATCTTTGGTGCCCTTTAAAAAGAATGCAGCAAAAACGCACAACCTAAAAGAAGCCTATGGGACTGCGGCTAAGCAAAACTGTGCACACAAGCCCTGCAAAGGCTTGTACACACTTGCAGCAGACACTGTCACTCTGCTAAAAAGTAGGTCACTTTTGCTAGTACTTAGCGCGGCTCTAACCGGACCTGTCAGTTTTTTTTTGTTCAACTCGCTAGGTTGAGCGAAAAAAATTAAATAAAAAATAGTGGTGTGTACAAGGCTTTACTGTGTTGATACGGGAATCAAATGATTTTTCTTGAGGTGTGGTCTCTCTGTGCAGGGAAATGTGGAGCGGTCTCTCTCTCTCTCTCTCTGTGCAGGGAAATGTGGAGCGGTCTCGCTCTCTCTCTCTGTGCAGGGAAATGTGGAGCGGTCTCTCTCTCTCTCTCTCTGTGCAGGGAAATGTGGAGCGGTCTCTCTCTCTCTCTGTGCAGGGAAATGTGGAGCGGTCTGTCTCTCTCTCTCTGTGCAGGGAAATGTGGAGCGGTCTCTCTCTCTCTCTGTGCAGGGAAATGTGGAGCGGTCTCTCTCTCTCTCTCTGTGCAGGGAAATGTGGAGCGGTCTCTCTCTCTCTCTCTGTGCAGGGAAATGTGGAGCGGTCTCTCTCTCTCTCTCTGTGCAGGGAAATGTAGAGCAGTCTGTCTCTCTCTCTCTGTGCAGGGAAATGTAGAGCGGTCTCTCTCTCTCTGTGCAGGGAAATGTGGAGCATTCTCTCTCTCTCTCTGTGCAGGGAAATGTGGAGCGGTCTCTCTCTCTCTGTGCAGGGAAATGTGGAGCGGTCTCTCTCTGTGCAGGGAAATGTGGAGCGGTCTCTCTCTCTCTCTCTGTGCAGGGAAATGTGGAGCGGTCTCTCTCTCTGTGCAGGGAAATGTGGAGCATTCTCTCTCTCTCTGTGCAGGGAAATGTGGAGCGGTCTCTCTCTCTCTCTGTGCAGGGAAATGTGGAGCGGTCTCTCTCTCTCTCTGTGCAGGGAAATGTGGAGCGGTCTCTCTCTCTCTCTCTGTGCAGGGAAATGTGGAGCGGTCTCTCTCTCTCTCTCTGTGCAGGGAAATGTGGAGCGGTCTCTCTCTCTCTCTCTGTGCAGGGAAATGTGGAGCGGTCTCTCTCTCTCTGTGCAGGGAAATGTGGAGCGGTCTCTCTCTCTCTGTGCAGGGAAATGTGGAGCGGTCTCTCTCTCTCTCTGTGCAGGGAAATGTGGAGTGGTCTCTCTCTCTCTCTCTGTGCAGGGAAATGTGGAGCGGTCTCTCTCTCTCTGTGCAGGGAAATGTGGAGCGGTCTCTCTCTCTCTCTCTCTTTCTGTGCAGGGAAATGTGGAGCGGTCTCCCTCTCTCTCTCTCTCTCTGTGCAGGGAAATGTGGAGCGGTCTCTCTCTCTCTCTGTGCAGGGAAATGTGGAGCGGTCTCTCTCTCTCTGTGCAGGGAAATGTGGAGCGGTCTCTCTCTCTCTCTGTGCAGGGAAATGTGGAGCGGTCTCCCTCTCTCTCTCTCTCTCTCTCTCTGTGCAGGGAAATGTGGAGCGGTCTCTCTCTCTCTGTGCAGGGAAATGTGGAATGGTCTCTCTCTCTCGCTCTCTCTGCGCAGGGAAATGTGGAGCGGTGTCTCTCTCTCTCTGAGCAGGGAAATGTGGAGCGGTCTCTCTCTCTCTCTGTGCAGGGAAATGTGGAGCGGGGTCTCTCTGTGCAGGAAAATGTGGAGAGGGGTCTCTCTCTCGCTGTTCAGGGAAATGTGGAGCAGTGTCTCTCTCTCTGTGTGGCATAGCTTTACTTACAGAGTGACCCGGCTGGCAGAGACACGTTTGTTGGACTGCTGGCCTCAATCGTCTGCACTAGTTGCTAGGATCGCCTGGCGTCTAGCAACCAGTGATGTCACAGTCCCGAAGAGGAAAGCAAGGCTGAGGCCACCGCATTCAGAGAGGAGGAGGATCTTCTGCCTCATCCACGCCTTTTACTGTTTTGCTCCACCCACCTCCTCCCTCCGTTATCCCGTGTGCAGGGGCATGCGCCTCGGAGCCTGCCTAAGGGAATGGAACTGTCACTGACTGACTGTGCCAGAAGCACCTCTTAGTCAAGCTGCCTGAGGTGAGGTCAGAAGCAGTGAATGAATTAGAACATATGTGTAATGTGGACATGTGTGTCATGGCAGCATGAGCTGGCCTCAGAGGAAATCACATCCTTAAATCTCAGCCAGGGTTCATGCTGGGACTCTTAGTCCTTTACTTTTTGGGATGTGACACCCCAAAAGTGAAGGACTACAGGTCCCAGCATGAACCCCTCAGAGCTCAGGATGTGTGACACACCCCTGCGCCCACTTCTCAACTAGTGAAGGACTACAGGTCCCACTGTCCCAGCTTAAACCCCTCAGAGCTGTGTCCCCCTGGCCCTTCAACTAGTGAGGGACTACAGGTCACAGCATGAACCACTCAGAGCTGAGGATGTGCCCCCCCCCCAACTAGTGAAGGACTACAGGTCACAGCATAAACCCGTGAGATCTAAGGGCCCACATCCTTAGATATCAGGGGTTCATGCTGGGACTTGTAGTCCGTCACTAGTTAGGGGGTAACATTCTTGGATCTCAGGGGTTAATGCTTGGACTTAGTCCTTCACTAGTTAGCTCTAAGGGATTCATACAGGGACTTGTTTGTGATCATGGAAAATCTTAGACTGTTTTCCCCGATCAATCACTTTGTCACCACTGGTTCTATGGGCCACTTGACTGGACTTGCCCCCCCAGGCCTAAGGCTGCCAGCCCTCCCCTGAGTGGAATAACGTCCTTACAGGATGTCTCCAACTTACAACCCGACCTCAATGCTCTGTCTAATTGGGCAACTAAGTGGCAAATGAGGTTTAATGTTGATAAATGTAAAGTTATGCACTTGGGGGCTAAGAATATGAATGCATCATACATAACAGGGGGAGTACAACTGGGGGAAACAATGGTGGAGAAGGATCTGGGGGTTTTGGTAGTTCATAAGCTCAATAATAGCAAGCAAGGCCAAGCTGCGGTTTCCAAAGCGAGCAAAGTCCTTTCTTCTATTAAGAGAGGTATGGACTCCAGAGAGCGAGACATTTTGCCCCTGTACAAATCCTTAGTAAGACCTCATCCGGAATATGCAGTTCAGTTTTAGGCATCAGTTTTCAAAAAGGATATCAGGGACAGTGGCGGTGCGTCCATAGAAGGTGCAGGAGTGGCGCCCCCTCTCTCCTGCACCCGTCAATCAACAATAGATAGATTCATGCATTGCATGAATCTATCTATTGTCGCCACTGCCGCCCCCTATTCAGGTGTCCGGCCCCTTGTTTGGTGCCGGGCATCTTAATTACAGTGGTCGGGGGTGTATTTGGAAGTGCCTGATTAGAGCCGTCGGCTCTAATAGGCATCCTGATTAGAGCCATGGGCTCTAATAGGCTTCCAAATTGTTAAACAGCGGGTGCACTGCTGTGCGTTCACTGTTTACACAGTGCTGTGTTAGGGAATCAAATAAATCGCTTCCCTAACACTGACCCGCCTCTCAGCCAATCAGGCGCACTGGGTCTGGTCACCTGTCACCTGATTGGCTGAAGCGACAAGCGCTGTGATTGGACGCCTATCAGGCGTCCAATCATAGCAGAAGAGGACGGGAGAAGACATTGAGGACTCGGAGGGAGCATAGAGGACAGCGCTGACCCGAGACAGGTAAGTGCCGGGCGGGGGGGGGGGGGGCACAATGGCAGCATTTGATGGGGCAAACTGGTAGCAATTGATGGGGCAAACTGGTGGAAATTAATGGGGCAAACTAGCAGAAATTGATGGGGCAAACTGGCGGCAATTGATGGGGCACACTGGCGGCATTTTATGGGGCACACTGGCGACAATTGATGAGGCAAACTGGCAGCAATTGATGGTTACAGTAGCTGCGTTTGATGGGCACAGTGGCTGCGTTTGATGGGCACAGTGGCTGCGTTTGATGGGCACAGTGGCGGCAATTGATGGGCACAGTGGCTTTCACAGTGGTTTTCAGGTGTTAATTTTTTGAAAATGCATGTAAGAGGCTGAACTTTAAAAAAAGCCTGAGTTGGTGGTGCAGTAAGAACCTGGATTTATTGACCCCCACTTTTTTCCATTCATTGACAGTTCTCGTGTTTAAGTGCGGGTTTTGTGTGTGTTGCAACCCGCCCTTACACACAGGCAAAACCCGCTGTTCAGCAAACGGAAAACCCACCCCGCAACAGCGTGACTGAAGCTGACAAGTACGTTCTCCCTCTGCTGTTTGCATAGCATCTCCCTCTGCTGTTTTTATTACATCGAATACTGTCTCCTGTCGAAAAATGCCTCCCACGATCTGCGAATGCGCTGTGTTAACATCACACCAGCTGATGAACATATCAGCCAGAGTGACGTTTGGTACTGCGCATGCACAGACCCATCATAGGCATTTTTTGACGGGAGGCATTTCTTGATAGAACACCAGCATTCAGCGACTGTGCTGGCGATGAATACTGAACTGTGCATGTGCAGCTCTGTTTACATACCAGAGAAGTCTGAGAGCAGGCAGGTATATTTATTTTATTGTAGAAGAGGCATTGCATGTCTTTTCTGGAAAAATAGGATTTTTATAACAACTTACCTGTAAAATCCTTTTCTTGGAGTACATCACGGGACACAGAGCGGCATAGTCATTACTATGTGGGTTATATAGATACCTTCAGGTGCTGGCACTGGCAACTTCCAAAACCGGAAGTACCCTCCCCTATATAAGCCCCTCCCATCCGGGAGCACCTCAGTTTTGTAGCAAAGCAATAAGTGTCCCCAAAAGAGGGGTGGGAGCTCTGTGTCCCGTGATGTACTCCAAGAAAAGGATTTTACAGGTAAGCTGTTATAAAAATCCTATTTTCTTTCTCGTACATCACGGGACACAGAGCGGCATAGTCATTACTATGTGGGATGTCCTAAAGCAATGCCCAATGAGGGGGGGGATACACCATACATAAGCTGAGCGCTATCAGACATGAGGATCTTTTGCGGCCTGCAACACACTGCGCCCAAAGGCGACCTCCTCCTGACTTCTAACGTCCACCTGGTAGAACCTAGTAAACGTGTGTACTGAAGACCATGTTGCGGCCTTACAGATTTGAGCCAGGGAGGCCTGGTGATGCACTGCCCATGAAGTTCCAACTGCTCTCGTGGAGTGCGCCCTAACTTTGAACGGAGGCGGTCTCCTTCTCAAGCCATAGGCTTGCATTATGACCTGTCGAATCCACTTGGCTAAAGTAGATTTTGACGCTGCCTGACCCTTTCTGGGGCCTTCCGGCAGAATAAACAAAGTATCCGTTCTGCGAATCTGAGCAGTGGCTTTTAGATAAGCTTTAACTGCTCTTACTACATCCAAAGAATGTAATAACTTTTCCTCTACCGAGCTAGGTTTGGGGAAAAAGGAAGGAAGAACCACATCTTGGTTCAAATGAAACCTCGATACCACCTTCGGAAGAAAGGTTGGATGAGGACGTAACACTACTCTGTCCTTATGGATAACCAGATATGGCTCCCTACAGGACATAGCGGCTAATTCCGACACTCTTTTAGCCGAACAAATGGCTACTGGAAAAATCAATTTCCTGGTGAGAAGAACCAGGGAAATATGCTGTAATGGTTCAAATGGTTGTTTCTGTAGAACCGACAGAACCAGGTTTAAGTCCCATGGACATATGGGAATATTAACCGGAGGGCTAATACGCATCACTCCTTGTATAAAGGCTTTGACTAGTGAATGCGAAGCCAAGGGCCTCTGAAAAAAATCTGCCTGGATACCGGCTTCCTGGCATTGATCGTGGTAGATACCACAGGATTAGAGAGACCTCTCTTTTTTAGAATGTGGGCTTCAATAGCCAGGCCGTCAAACCTAGGGCTGGTAAGGAAGGGTGGTATATCGGTCCTTGCGAAAGCAGGTCCGGACGATGTGGGAGGGTCCAAGGACTCCCCACAGACATTTTTACAATCTCCGCGTACCATGCTCTTCGGGGCCACGCTGGAGCCACCAGAATCACTGGTTTCTTTTCTACCCTGATTCTGCGGAGTAATCGAGGTAACAATTGTGGCGGTGGGAATGCATATATCAGCTTGAACTGATCCCAAGGGAACACTAGGGCATCCGAGCCGCAAGCTAGGGGATCCCTTGTCCAAGAGACAAACCTGTCCACCTTTGCGTTGAATCTGGATGCTAGCAGATCTACATCCGGTGTTCCCCACCGCTGACATATTGTCCGAAAAACCTCGGGGTGAAGGGACCATTCCCCTGGGCATAATTGTTGGCGACTTAGAAAGTCCGCCTTCCAATTCTCCACTCCTGGAATGAATACCGCGGATATGGCTGGGACATATCTTTCTGCCCATTTCAGGATGCAATTTACTTCCCTCTGGGCTGCACGACTCCTGGTGCCACCCTGATGATTGATATATGCCACTGCCGTGGCATTGTCTGATTGAATTCTGACAGGGGACCCTTGGAGTTTGGATGTCCATGCTACTAGGGCATACCGGGCTGCTCGTATCTCTAAGAGATTGATGGGCAGGGCCTTTTCCGCATCCGACCATCTGCCCTGGAGAGACCATTGCTCCAGTACTGCTCCCCAGCCTATAAGGCTGGCATCTGTAGTGACCACCTTCCAAGAAATCGGACTGAAGGATTTCCCTTTTTCCAGATTCTGGGGAACCAACCACCAACGGAGGCTCTTGTGAACAGAAGGGGACAAGGACATTGGTAAGTCTAGGGCCTGAACTTTCTTGTTCCAGGCTGACAGTATGGCCCTTTGCAAATTCCTTGAATGGAATTGACCGTAGGGTACTGCTTCGAATGATGCCACCATTTTTCCCAGCAGCCTCATGCACAGGCGTATGGACGGCTGTCTTTTTGTACCCACTAAGTGGATCAAATCTCTCAAAGACAACACCTTTTTTCGAGGCAAGAATATTTTCCTCTGGCCTGAATCTAGCCTTAGCCCCAAGTATTCCAGACTTTTGACTGGTTTTAGGGCTGACTTGTCTCGGTTGATAATCCAACCGTGAGATTCCAGATACTTGATTGTCTTGTGAACGACCACTTCTAGTTTTTTCACTGAGTGGTCTATCAGCAACAAGTCGTCTAGATATGCCATTATCGTTACACCTTGCGTTCTTAGATTGGCCAATAATGGGGCCAGAATTTTTGTGAACACTCGTGGTGCTGTGGCCAGACCGAAGGGTAAGGCTCTGAACTGAAAATGGCGCCCTTCTACTGCAAAGCGTAGAAATTTTTGGTGGACTGGAAAGATGGGAATGTGCAAATAAGCATCTTTGATGTCGATCGAGGCTAACCATTCCTCCCCTTGTAGGGCAGTGGCCACCAATCGGATCGACTCCATCCGGAAAGTCCTGATATGCAGGAATTTGTTTAGCCCTTTTAGATTTAATATGGGCCTCACGTCCCCGTTTGGCTTCGGGACTGTAAAGAGGTTTGAGTAAAACCCGAACCCCCATTCTTCCAGGGGAACCTCCATAATTACTCCTTGGAGCAATAGTTGTTCTAGTGCCAACAGGAGGGACTCTCTCTTCCGGGGATCCCTTGGCACGTTTGACCTCATAAAATGGGAAGGAGGAGAGTCTTTTAACTCCAATCTGTATCCCAGACTTACTGCGGAGAGCACCCATCTGTCTCTGATCGTGTCCCGCCAGGTCTCTGCGAACAACTGGAGTCTTCCCCCCACCCGATTGAGTGGGGGCAACCCTTCATGCATTTGACTTTGGGGGAGGTTTTGTACCTCTCCTGACCCAGGGTTTCTTATTACCCTGCGATTGTCCCTGATTTTTACCCCCGGGATCTGACCGAGGAGGCCGTCGGAACTGTTTCACAGCCGATGCCCCAGGGACTGGAGAAGCAGGCCTCTTAAAAGAGGGACCTCTAACTCTGTTTTTAACCGGCAAGAGTGTACTTTTACCGTTGGAAATTTTCTGGATATATTTGTCCAGGTCTTCCCCGAATAAGCGTTCACCATGAAATGGGAAGCTAACCAGCAATTTTTTACAGGGAGCTTCAGCAGACCAGTTTTTGAGCCATAGAAGCCTGCGCATATGTACTACAGACAGCGTAAGGCGGGAGGCCTGATGGATTGAATCCTTTATGGCGTCAACCGCAAAGCATAAGGCTCTAGGTAGATCAGCTAGGGCAAGGGCCTGCTGATCCGGCAAGTCCCTTAAGACCTGTTTCAACTGATCCTTCACTGCTTGGCAGACCCCAATATCTGCCACTGCTGGTTGTGTCACCAAGCCTGCTGTAGAAAAAGCAGATTTTAATAAGGACTCCAATTTTTTATCTATTGGGTCCTTGAACATTTGGACATTATCCACTGGACATGTCAGTGATTTATTCACACAAGAGATGGCTGCGTCCACTGTAGGGACCCTCCATTTTTTGATGAACTTATCCTCCATGGGATAGACCACCGGAAATCTCTTGGGGGGAGTAAATATTTTATCAGGATGTTCCCAATCCTGGTAAATGAGCCCTTCCAGTAAAGGGTGAAGTGGAAAGGAACAGACAGTCTGGGGAGCTTTTAGCGACCCCAGCGAGGAGACAGTAGTGGTTGATGGTTCCGCAAGGTGCATTTTAAATGCTGATCGGACCATGTTAGTCAAAGACTGAACCCATAATCTTTCAGCTTGAGATGCTGAGAAAGGTTCCTCCACTGTTGATTCCTCTATAACAGAATCAACCTCATCCTGATCCCCTTCAGGCAGGTCGATCCCTGTATGGGACTGTTGCTCCGCTAACAGGTACTCTGAAGGAGGAGACGGAGATCGGGCGTGCTTTCCCTGTGACAGGGAGGCAGCGATCAATGTTGACAATCTCTCTTCCAATCCTCCCAGAGCTGAGGAAAAAACCTCCTCTGTTACATACACAGGAGCAGGTGAACTGAGGACAGCCAGGTACTCCTGCGGGGTCTCTACGGTCACTAACCTCTGAATTTTCAGGGGAGACTGGTGCAGCAGAAGCATGCCCAAGATCCTCAGAGCCCGATGGAGACCCCCTTCGCTTCCTGGAAGATTTAGTTCCGGAGCTTCTGGACGGCATATTCCTAAGCCCAAAGCTGAGGTATTCCAGCCGTAATACACCACTTTTACTGAGAATAGTCTAGCACAATTGCTGCTATATAACAGTTGGTGTCTACTAAAGTGCCTTTCTAGGGGATGCCTGCATCAACCACCTCTGTGTGCCTTTTTACTGTTGCTAGCTCTGTCTGTGCACTTCAATAGCCAGCTGTGATTACATAGTTACATAGTTACATAGTTAGTCAGGTTGAAAAAAGACACAAGTCCATCCAGTTCAACCGTAAAAAATAAAAATAAAAAAATAAAAATAAACATATATCGTACACTCCCATATACCCAATTCTATACCCACAGTTGATCCAGAGGAAGGCAAAAAAACCCAGAAGAGCATTATCCAATTTGCTACAGCAGGGGAAAAAATTCCTTCCTGATCCCCCGAGAGGCAATCGGATATTCCCTGGATCAACTTTACCTATAAATGTCAGTACCCAGTTATATTATGTACATTTAAGAAAGAATCCAGGCCCTTCTTAAAGCAATCTACTGAGCTGGCCAGAACCACCTCTGCAGGGAGTCTATTCCACATTTTCACAGCTCTTACTGTGAAAAAACCTTTCCGTATTTGGAGGTGAAATCTCTTTTCCTCTAGACGCAAAGAGTGCCCCCTTGTCCTTTGTGTTGACCGTAAAGTGAATAACTGAACACCAAGTTCACTATATGGACCCCTTATATATTTGTACATGTTGATCATATCCCCCCTTAATCTCCTCTTCTCAAGAGAGAATAAATTCAGTTCCTCTAATCTCTCCTCATAGCTGAGCTCCTCCATGCCTCTTATCAGTTTGGTTGCCCTTCTCTGCACTTTCTCCAGTTCCCCAATATCCTTTTTGAGAACTGGGGCCCAAAACTGAACTGCATATTCCAGATGAGGTCTTACTAATGATTTGAACAGGGGCAAAATGATATCTCTCTCTCTGGAGACCATACCTCTCTTAATACAAGAAAGGACTTTGCTCGCTTTGGAAACCGCAGCTTGGCATTGCATGCCATTATTGAGCTTATGATCTACCAAAACCCCCAGATCCTTCTCCACTACGGATCCCCCCAGTTGTACTCCCCCTAGTATGTATGATGCATTCATATTATTAGCCCCCAAGTGCATAACTTTACATTTATCAACATTAAACCTCATCTGCCACATAGTCGCCCAATTAGACAGAGCATTGAGGTCGGCTTGTAAATTGGCGACATCCTGAAAGGACGTTATTCCACTGCATAGCTTGGTGTCATCTGCAAAGACAGAAATGTTACTTTTGATCTCAGACCCAATATCATTTATAAACATATTAAAAAGTAAGGGTCCCAGCACTGAACCTTGGGGTACACCACTGATAACCTTGGACCATTCAGAGTAAGAATCATTAACCACTACTCTCTGAATTCTGTCTTTTAGCCAGTTTTCTATCCATTTACAAACTGATATTTCCAATCCTGTAGACTTTACCTTACACATGAGCCGTGTGTGGGGAACTGTATCGAACGCTTTTGCAAAATCCAAGTATACCACGTCCACTGCCACCCCTCTGTCCAAGGTCTTACTTACCTCTTCATAAAAAGAAATCAGGTTTGTTTGACAACTTCTGTCTTTCATGAATCCATGCTGTCTGTTGCTTAAATAGTTTTTTTCCAGCAAGAACTCATCTATGTGGTCTTTTATTAATCTCTCCAGTATTTTCCCAACTATAGAAGTTAAACTAACAGGTCTATAGTTACTTGGTAAACACTTAATTCCCTTTTTAAATATAGGCACCACATTGGCCCTGCGCCAATCCAGTGGTACTATTCCTGTCATTAATGAGTCCCTAAAAATTAAATACAATGGCTTTGAAATTACAGAGCTCAATTCTTTTAGGATCCGTGGGTGTATGCCATCTGGTCCAGGTGCTTTATCCACCTTTATTCCATCTAAATATTTCTGGACCATATCACTTTTGAGCCATTGTGGATTTGGGGCTGTGTCACTACCACCCCCATTTTGGACATGAGCTCCCCCATGCTCCTTTGTATACACAGAACTGAAGAAAGTATTTAATAAATTAGCCTTCTCTTTGTCCCCAGTCACCCACTCTAGATTATTTTGTAAAGGGCCTACATGCTCAGACTTGACCTTTTTACTATTAATATATTTGAAGAATTTTTTGGGGTTTGTCCTACTATCTTTTGCAATCTGTCGTTTGTTTTGAATTTTTGCATCCTTGATTTCCTTTTTACATATCCTGTTATATTCTTTGTAACATTTAAATGACACTAGTGTTCCCTCATTTTTATATTTTTTAAAAGCTCTTTTCTTATAGTTTATAGCTTTTTTAACTTTGTCAGTGAGCCACATAGGTTTTATTTTTAGCCTTTTAAACTTATTGCCCATGGGAATATACTTTGCAGTGAGTTCCCAAACAGTCTTTTTGAAGAATTCCCATTTCTGTTCTGTGCCCATTGATGCCAATATTCCTTCCCAGTCTAAGTCCTGGAGAGCAGCACTCATCCTTGGAAAATTTGCTCTCTTGAAATTAAGTGTTAAGTGTTAAGTGTTAAGTGATTGTGCCTTTAAACATGCTGGACGCCCGCACATGCGCAGTAGCGCCGCGGCGCACACCGAGCGTCATCCACCCGCTCCGCCCCTTTTTCCAGATCGCCTCTATATAGAGAGGCGCGTGCGCCTTCGGCGCCTTTTTTGAAAAAATAAGGAGCTAGATGGGAGCCAGGGTCCCTGCCGCAGGGCCCGGGGATGGATGAGCGCAGCAACAGGGCAGAGGAGACAGCTTCCCAAAGAGAACTTACCAACTGCCTGGATTTGACTTCGGAAGAAAAAAATCCACATTACAAGAAAAAGAACCATAGCGGCCTCTAGTGTTTAACACAGGTACCGCGGTCTTACATTTTTTTTTTTTTTTTTTTCTTCCCTACTATTAAAATTTTTACATTTTCTCAGTAGTAACAGGCATGCACAGAATATTAGCGGGAATACCTTAGGTAACAGGCAGAAAGACAAAATAGGCTTGGGGGTCCCCCAATAGAACCAAGTTCCTGAGGGCCCCCACTTACCTTTTCCTCGCCGCAGGACTCTGTTTGGTCCACAGAAGCCCAAACTTCACCTATCACGGCAGGCATTGTAATTAAACCTTCAGGGACCGGGTTCCCAAGGATTCCACTCCCCTGGACCTGTATAGCACCCTGCACAGAAAACATCTTGGTCGTGGGTATGACCAGAGCTCTGGATCCCAGGGTCCAGCCCTCCTAAGAGAGGCATTACAGGCAAAACCTTGCTCTTCTCTTGCAAGGCCCGGGTACCGACCGTTTAGCTATGAAGCTTTTTTGGTCGGATCCGGAATAGCTTACTGAGGCCCAAAAGAACCTGTACGCAAGCTCAGTGAAAAACACATGTTACTTCTTGGCCAACACCTTAGACACTGGCAAAAAACTGAGGTGCTCCCGGATGGGAGGGGCTTATATAGGGGAGGGTACTTCCGGTTTTGGAAGTTGCCAGTGCCAGCACCTGAAGGTATCTATATAACCCACATAGTAATGACTATGCCGCTCTGTGTCCCGTGATGTACGAGAAAGAAAAATACTCTTCCTGTTTTTAAATTGTATAATGTTGCATTTAGCTCTACTTTAAATGAGATAATATTACCTAAAATACTATGAACCTTTATAAGTAGCAACTAGTAAAACCTCTGGTACAAAACTGTTATAAATTGTTGTGAACAGTTTGTGAAGATTATACTTTTAATAGCCATACTCATATGCAAAAGAACAAGCAACTACTCCAGCGCTCAAAGCGCTCTGGACAATCACCAGACTGGGATGATGTGTGGCAGTGATGGACTGGCCATCAGGACTACCAGGAGATTCCCGGTGGGCCGATGGCTCAGTGGGCTGGTCGGAGGTCCGCGGTGATCTACCCATCAATCGCCGATAGCTGGCGCCTGACAGGTAGATCGAGATTTAGATAGCATACAGAGTAGCGCAGGAAGCGTGTGTAATAAGTTTTCTCTCATGTCACGGCACTGACGGCAGTCACACTGCTCCCCGCGGCCCCTCCTCTCTTCTCATCCATCCCCATTTGCTTGTGACATCATCTGGGATGGACGAGAAGAGTGGAGGGGCCGCCGGGGAGCAGCGTGACTGCCGTCAGTGCCGTGACATGAGAGAGAACGTATTACACTCGCTTCCTGCGCTACTCTGCATGTCTCCATGCCCTGATGTGCTATGTGCCCTGATGTGCTATGTGCCCCATGCCCTGATGTGCTATGTGCCCCGTACCCTGATGTGCTATGTGCCCCGTGCCCTGATGTGCTATGTGCCCTGATGTACTATGTGCCCCGTACCCTGATGTGCTATGTGCCCCGTGCCCTGATGTGCTATGTGCCCTGTGCCCGATGTGCTGTGCCTCAATGTGGTGTGCCCTGATGTGCTGTGATGGGCCCTGATGTGCTGTGCCCTGTACCCTGTACCCTGATGTGATGTGCCCTGTACGTGTTGTGCCCTGATGTGCTGGGCCCTGTACCCTGATGTGCTGTGCCCTGATGTGCTGAGCTCTGTACCGTGCCCTGATGTGCACTGTACACTGATGTGTTGTGCCCTGGGCCGGTCTGGATGAAGTCCAGGGCCACATTTTTGTCCCAGTCCAGCCCTGATGTGTGGGGTTAATATTTCCTCTGGGACAATGTTTCCATGTTGCAGCCTTCCTCAGATGGGGGAAATCCAACCATAAGCTGCAAAAGAACACACAGGGGGGGCAAACGCCTAGTGCATTACCCAATATCTATTAAAAGAAACCAAATAGCCAATTGAATACTCAGGACAGAACTAACATGCATAACAACAACTCCTGATGATCAAACAGAATTATTTTTCCTCCACAATGATTCAGAATTGGAATGTGTTTTGGTGATGATTTGCAATATTTTGTTTCCCCCAAGCATGTTAAATGCTCCGTGTGTTGTTTAATAAGAATATATATATATTTTTGTATAATTTAGATGATCACGTTACGATTGATTAATGCAAACGTTAAAAAAAAAATCATAATGGACAAAACTTCACATAACTATGCTTATTACGTTTTGCATTATTAACAGAAAATTCACAGCTACAGTGGGGCAAAAAAGTATTTAGTCGGCCACCAATTGTACAAGTTCTCCCACTTAAAAAGATGAGAGAGGCCTGTAATTGTCATCATAGGTAAACCTCAACTATGAGAGACAAAATGTGGAAACAAATCCAGACAATCACATTGTCTGATTTGGAAAGAATTTATTTGCAAATTATGGTGGAAAATAAGTATTTGGTCAATATCAAAAGTTCATCTCAATACTGTTATATATCCTTTGTTGGCAATGACAGAGGTCAAATGTTTTCTGTAAGTCTTCACAAGGTTGTCACTAGGGTTGTCCCGATACCACTTTTTTTAGGACCGAGTACAAGTACCGATACTTTTTTTCATGTACTCGCCGATACCGATTACCGATACTTTTTTTTTAATGTCATGTGACAGTTTTCAAACCACAATACAGACTAATGATATCTTCTTTATAATTATGAAGAACTCTAACTCAAGACATTATAAAAGAATAAAACTGTTTTCTTTGCTTGTCACGCAGTAATAAAAAAACTCAAAGAATTTTCACAGAACATGTTGATAAATACAAAAAATATATTTTACAACATCAAAATATATTAATAACAACAATAAATAACAAATGTAAAACCAACCAACCAAAAGTGCAAAACAGTAAACAACCATAATGCCCCATACACACGATCGTTTTTCATGCCGTTAAAAATGCCATTTTAAAAAATGGCCATTAAAAATGATCGTGTGTCCAAATCCAGAGCATTTTTAACGACGTGAAAAACGGCCATTAAAAATTCCGGACATGCTCTCTTTTTTCACGTCGTTTTTCATGTCGTTTTTTTTAACGACGTGAAAAACGATAGTGTGTATGCTTTCACGACGTGAAAAAAACCGCGCATGCTCAGAATCAAGTATGAGACGGGAGCGCTCGTTCTGGTAAAACTAGCGTTCGTAATGGAGATAGCACATTCATTACACAGTAACGGACTGAAAAGCGCGAATCATCGCTCAACAAACTTTACTAACATGAAGGGTGGCGCCATTCGAACGGAACTTCCCCTTTATAGTGCCGTCGTACGTGTTGAACGTCACTGCGCTTTGCTTGATCGTTTTTTTTAATGATAGTGTGTACGCAAGGCAGGCTTGAGAGGAAACATGAAAAAAACCGAGGAGAAAAACGTCGGTTTAAAAAATGACATTAAAAACGTTCGTGTGTACGGGGCATTACAGTGCATTGTTAATCATGGGGAACAGTATGGGTTGGTCTAACAGGCAATATAGCTGATAGAATTATTATTTCTCAAAAGTTAGTGGCAAGTTCTTTTTAACCACTTGACAACTGGGCACTAAATCCCCTTCGTGCCCGGACCAATTTTCAGCTTTCAGTGCTCTCACATTTTGAATGACAATTACTCGGTCATGTAATACTGTACCCAAATGATTTTTTTGTCCTTTTTTTCATACAAATAGAGCTTTCTTTTGGTGGTATTTGATCACCTCTGGGTTTTTTATTTTTTGCGCTATAAATGAAAAAATACGGCAAATTTTGAAAAAAAAAGGCTTTTTTTTAGTTTATGTGATAAAATTTTGCAAATTATTAATTTTTCTTTATAAAATTTGGCCACAATTTATACTGCTACATATCTTTGGTAAAAATAACCCAAATTAGTGGATATTATTTGGTCTTTGTGAAAGTTATAGAGTCTACAAGCTGTGGTGCGGATCATAAACAATTGATCACACCTAATGTACTGGTGGCCTATCTCATTTCTTACGACCCGAACAAGCCAGCAAAGCACAAATACCCCCCAAATGACCCCTTTTTTTAAATTAGACATTCCAAGGTATTTAGTAAGATGCATCGTGAGGTTTTTGATGTTGTAATTTTTTCCCACAATTCTTTGCAAAATGAAGATTTATTTTTATTTTTTTATTTTTTCCACAAAATTGTCATTGTAATAGGTTATTTCTCTCACATGGCATGTGTATACCACAAATGACGTCCCAAAATACATTCTGCTACTCCTCCTGAGTATGGCGATACCAAATGTGTGAGACTTTTATACAGCCTGCCCACATACAGAGGCCCAATATTGAAATGGCACCTTCAGGCATTCTAGGAGCATAAATTACACATCTCATTTCTCAACCACCTATTACATTTTTGAAGGCCCTGGAGCACCAGGACAATGGAAACGCCCACAAAGTGACCCCATTTTGGAAAGATAACACCCCAACGTATAATCTATGAGGCATAATGAGTCTTTTGAATGGTTAATTTTTTTTCCTGAAGTTTTTGGAAAATGCGGGAAAAAAATTAAAACGCAATTTTTTTACGCAAAGTTGTCCATTTATAAGATATTGCCAACACATAGCATGTACATAGCAAAAATGATACCCCAAAATACATTCTGCTACTCCTCCTGAGTATGGCGATACCAAATGTGTGAGACTTTTACACAGCCTGGCCACATACAGAGGCCCAACATTGAAGTAGCACCGTGAGGCGTTCTAGGAGCATAAATTACACATCTAATTTCTCAACCACCTATTACAATTTTGAAGGCCCTGGAGCACCAGGACAATGGAAACGCCCACAAAGTGACCCCATTTTGGAAAGCTAACACCCCAACGTATAATCTATGAGGCATAATGAGTCTTTTGAATGTTTCATTTTTTTCCAGAAGTTTTGGGAAAATGTGGGAAAAAAATGAAAACGCATTTTTTTTACGCAAAGTTGCCCATTTATAAGATATTTCCAACACATAGCATGCACATAGCAAAAATTACACCCCAAAATACATTCTGCTACTCCTCCTGAGTATGACGATACCACATGTGTGAGACTTTTACACAGCCTGGCCACATACAGTGGCCCAAAATGCAAGGAACACCATCAGGTGTTCTAGGGACACATAACATGCACATACCAAGAATTACACCCCAAAATACATTCTGCTGAGCAAATGGTAAACAAAAGATTACCTGTTTTAGAAGCGCAGTTGTCCGCAGGAGGATAGCACTGGTCCAGGCAACAGGCAGGGACTTGGTCAGCAAAAGCGAATGCAATTGTCCAGGCAACAGGCAGGAATACTGTCCATAGTTCATACAGGCAGCTGGTGAGCATTCTGCAGTACTCCAATAGTTAACAGTCTTTTTGTTATATACAGTCCAGGGTCAGTGCAAGCAGAGATTGTCAGCAGTGACAAAATATTGGTCCTGATAGTAGGCAGGTCCATGTGGTGTGGTCAGTTCATGCAACAGGCAGAGGCATGATGGCATAGGTCCTACAGGCAGCAGGCAGAAGTAGGGCCTCGTTCAGGACTGAATGGGGACAGGGGTAGAGGCTTCTCCCACCCAAATCTCTTTGAAGCCTCCGAGTCTCCAGACCCTAATCTAGGAATGAGAAAACAAAAACAATTGTTTTCTTCATCCAGAAAAACAATTCTGGAGCCCCTCACATATGTGAGACCCCTGTGTTATGAATCCCACTAGTCCACTGGCAGGGTAAAAGATCAGTCCAAGAGGCAGGCAAAAAGCATGGTCAAACATTCCAGGGTCAGTTCCAGATCAGGCAGAGGTATAAACAGAATCGGTAGGCAGAAGCGTGGTCAAATAACAGTCCAGGGTCAGTTCCAGATCAGGCAGAGGTATAAACAGAATCGGTAGGCAGAAGCGTGGTCGAATAACAAGCCAGGGTCAGTTACAGAGAAAGCAGATGCATAAGGGGCGTAAAGATAAATGGCAGGAAGTGAACTAATAATTTATTTTGGTATGGTAACGGCGGAAACAATCAATCATGCAGAGGCCTGGTTCTGAAGGACATTGGGAACAATAATAAATGGTGTCTCTTCTCTCTCCTCTTTTGGAGCACACCCGGCATTTTTTCTGGCGTTTTTGGCCTGTTGGTCTGGGAGGGATTTTATCTGGGAAGTGGCGCTCAGAGAGTCGGCTAATGACATCGGATCTAATGTTTACTGGTGGGCTGTTCGGATATATAAGGGCAGTGGTGATTTCCTCCTGGAAGAAAAGGAAGGATTTGGGTCTTATAGTGGATTTTTGATATATTACATATGAGTTGTACATGGCCAAATTAAATAAATAAATGGAAACTTTCTTATACCACTGGTATGTTCTTCTTGTGGAAAGGTAGGGTTCGAGCATCTGGTCGTTGAAGTCGACACCCCCCATGAACTTATTGTAATCGTAGATGCATTTGGGTTTTTGTATCCGGCCATTCCTTCTGGTGATTTCAACGAATTCATTGTTGTGGATGGAAGAAAGCACGTAGACGTCTCTTCTGTCCCTCCACTTCACAGCCAAAATTTCCTCATTCCTCAAACTCGCCGTCTCCCCTCTTTTCAATTTTTTGGTGACCAGGCTTTGAGGAAAGCCCTTCCGGTTCGTCCGTACGGTGCCACATGCTGGAGTCTTCATTCTGTGCAAGTTTCGGAACAGGGGCAAACTTGTATAAAAATTGTCCACATACAAGTGGTATCCTTTCTCTAGGAGTGGGTTTATGAGTTCCCAAACTACTTTCCCACTGGTTCCAATGTAGATTGGGCAATTAGGGGGGTTCAGTTCGGTGTCCTTCCCTTCATATATGATGAAGCCATACACATACCCAGTTTCTCTGTCGCACAATTTGTACAGCTTCACCCCATAGCGGGCCCTTTTGCTGGGTATAAATTGTTTTATGCCCAGCCTGCCAGAAAATTTTATTAGGGACTCATCCACGCATATGTGTTTGTCTGGGGTAAACAACTGGGGGAAGGTTTCAGAAAAATAATTTAGTAGCGGCCGAATTTTATAAAGCTTATCAAAATTTGGGTCATTTCGGGGAGGGCACTGGGTATTGTCGTTGTAGTGTAGGAATCTCATAATCATTAGATATCGGGACCTGGGCATTACTGAGGAAAAGATGGGCATATGGTAGATGGGGCGGGATGACCAATATGAACGCACTTGATTTTTTCCGTTTAGTCCCATGCAGAATGTGAGGCCCAAAAAGATTCTAAACTCCTCCACTGTGAGGGCTCTCCACTGGTAGGGACGGGCATAATAGGACGTTGGGTTGCTTGCTATGAACTGTTGGGCGTATAGGTTGCACTGGGCCACAATTGATGCAAGCATGTCGTCAGTGAAAATTAAATTGAAAAAGTCAATCGGGGCAAAATTTTCTGTGTCCACCTGGACTCCTGGCTGGGCAGTGAAAGGGGGAATGTTGGCTTCTCCTGAATTAGGAGGAAGCCACAAGGGGTTCTGAAGGGAATAGGGAAGGCTGGCATGGGACCTAACCCTTTGGGACTGAGATGACACCCCACTGGTACGTGGCCTTGCTTGCCTGGTGGATGGCACTGCAGTGCTGGTGGATGGCACTGCGGTGCTGGTGGATGGCACTGCCTGCTCAGCAGAACGCCTTCGTCTGGCGGGCGGGCCCTCCTCCTCCTCCTCCTCCTCCTCCTCCTCCTCTTCTGAGGCTGTCAGTGCTCCACTGCTTAGGACAGGCTCGTAGTCCACGTCAGACTCATAGTCAGGCTCATAGTCTGAACTTGCGGAGGAATCCGAATCGGAGAGCTCCCTGTTGCTCTCGTCGGCCGCAAGAATATTGTATGCCTCCTCGGCTGAAAATAATCTTCTAGCCATTGTTGGCACTGACGACACGTGGCACTGATACGTGGCACTGATGACACTGATACGTGGCACTTATACGTGGCACTAATGGCAGATGGCACTGGCAGATGGCACGGGCAGATGGCACGGGCAGATGGCACTTGCAGATGGCACTGGCAGATGGCACTGGCAGATGGCACGGGCAGATGGCACTGGCAGATGGCACTGGCAGATGGTTCTGGCAGATGGCACTGGCAGATGGCACTGGCAGATGGCACGGGCAGATGGCACGGGCAGATGGCACTGGCAGAGGGCACTGGCAGATATGGGACTGGCAGAGGGCACTGGCAGATATGGGACTGGCAGAGGGCACTGTTTTTTTTACTTCACTTTACTTTGATTGTAATATTGTAATAAACTCACTGACAGCAGCACAGATCTCTCTCTCTCCTCACACGCGGTCTCTGTGTGAGGAGAGAAAGCCGGCAATGAGAGATGATCTCATATGTTTACATTTGAGATCATCTCTCATTGGGCAGTGAGATCGAGTGCTGAATGGCCTCTGTGATTGGCCATTCAGCACGATCTGTGATTGGCTGTGTCCAAGGGACACGGCCAACACAGATTTTCCCCGATGCGCGCTCTCGGGAGCGCGCAGGGAGAGTGTAAATACAAGGACGTCCTGGGGACGTCCACTCGGCAGTTAAGGTCCGCGCTGCAGCCGTCTTTCGGCTATAGCGCGGATCTGAAGTGGTTAACCACTTATCCCTGGACCATTTGGTAGCTAAAGGACCAGAGGTGAATTCAGAATTTTGCACTGCGCTGCTTTAACTGTAAATTGTGCGGACATGCAATGTTGTACCCAAACGAAATTTGCGTCCTTTTCTTCCCACAAATAGAGCTTTCTTTTAATGGTATTTGATTGCCTCTGCGATTTTAATTTTTTGCGATATAAACGGAAAAAGACCGAAAATGTTGAAAAAAAATGATATTTTCTACTTTTTGTTATAAGAAAAATCGAATAAACTCAATTGTAGTCATACATTTAGGCCAAAATGTATTCAGCCACATGTTTTTAGTAAAAAAAATGTCAATAAGCGTATATTTTTCTTTTTCGTACATCACGGGACACAGAGCGACTTAGTCATTACTAATGGTTATATAGTTTACCTTCAGGTGTTGGCACTGGCCAATTCCAAACCGGAAGTACCCTCCCCTATATAAGCCCCTCCCACCCGGGAGCACCTCAGTTTTTTGCCAGTGTCTAAGGTGTTGGCCAAAGAGTAACATGTGTTTTCACTGGGCTTGCGTACAGGTTCTTTTGGGCCTTAGTAAGCTGTTCCGGATCCCACCAAAAAAGCTTCATAGCTAAACGGTCGGTACCCGGGCCTTGCAGCAGAAGAGCAAGGTTTTGCCTGTAATGCTTCTCTTAGGAGGGCTGGACCCTGGGATCCAGAGCTCTGGTCATACCCACGACCAAGACGCTGTCTGTGCAGGGTGCTATACAGGTCCAGGGGAGTGGAATCCTTGGGAACCCGGTCCCTGAAGGTTTAATTACAATGCCTGCCGTGATAGGTGAAGTTTGGACTTTTGTGGACCAAACAAAGTCCTGCGGCGGGGATCAGGTAAGTGGGGGCCCCCAGGAACTTGGTTCTATTGGGGGACCCCCAAGCCTAATTTGTCTTTCTGTCTGTTACCTAACGGTATTCCCGCTAAATATCTGTGTTTGCCTATAACTACTGAAAATGTAAAATTTTAATAGTAGTCAAGAAAAAAAAAAAAAAACAGGGACCGCGGTACCTGTGTTAAACCACTAGAGGCCGCTGTAGTCCATTTTTCTTGTAATGTGGATCTTTGGTTTTCTCAACTCAAAAGGTCCAGGCAGCTGGTAAGTTTCTCTGAGGGAATCCACTTCCTCTGCCCTGTTGCTGCGTTCATCCACCGCACAGGCCCTCCGGCAAAAAGGGCCCTGGCTCCTAGTCCTCTGTTGGTTTTCGAAAAGGGCGCCATTGGCGCACGGGCGCGCGCGCGGGCGCGTGCACGCGCCTCCTATGAAAAAAAAGGGGCGGGGCGGGTGGATGACGCTCGATGCGCGCCGCGGCGCTTCTGCGCATGTGCGGGCGTCCCAGCATGGTTAAAAGACACAGTACAAGTGTCAGCTGCATGCAAACAGAGCTAGCAACAAACAGTGGCACACAGAGGCGGTTGATGCAGGCATCCCCATAGAAAGGCACTTTAGTGGACACCAGCTGGTATATAGCAGCACCTGTGTTAGACTATTACCAGCAAAAATTGGTGTATGACGACGGGAATACCTCAGCTTTGTGCTTAAAGGATATGTCGTCCAGACGCTCCGGAAATAGATCTTCCAGGAAGCCAAAGGGGTCTCCATCGGGCTCTGAGGATATTGGGCATGCTTGCACTGCACCAATCTCCCCTGAGAATGCAGAGGTCAGTAGCCGTAGAAACCCCGCAGGAATGCCTGGTGCTGCGGCTGTCCCCAGTCCACCTGCTCCTGTATATATAACAGAGGAGGTTTTATCCTCAACTCTGGGAGGATTAGAAGAGAGATTAACAGCATTGATCGCTGCTTCCCTATCTCAGGGAAAGCGCGTCCGATCTCCGTCTCCTCCTTCAGAGTGCCTGTTAGTGGAGGAACAGCCCCACACAGAGATCGACCTACCTGAAGGGGATCAGGATGAGGTTGATTCACTTATAGAGGAATCAACAGTGGAAGAACCTTTCTCAGCTTCTCAGGCTGAAAGATTATGGGTTCAGTCTCTGACTAACATGGTCCGATCAGCATTTAAAATGCCTCTGGCGGAACCACCATCCACTACGGTTTCCTCGCTGGGGTCGCTAAAAGCTCCCCAGGCGGTCTGTTCCTTCCCAATCCACCCTTTATTAGAAGGGCTTATTTACCAGGATTGGGAGCATCCTGATAAAATATTTGCTCCCCCCAAGAGATTTCCGGTGATCTATCCCATGGAGGATAAGTTCATAAGAAAATGGAGGGTCCCTATAGTGGACGCAGCCATCTCTTCTGTTAACAAATCACTGACATGTCCAGTAGATAATGTTCCAATGTTCAAAGACCCAATAGATAAAAAATTGGAGTCTTTACTAAAATCTGCTTTCTCTACAGCAAGTATGGTGACACAACCTGCGGTAGCAGCGATTGGAGTCTGCCAAGCAGTGAAAGATCAGTTGAAACAAGTCTTAAGGGACTTACCAGATCAGCAGGCTCATGCCCTAGCTGACCTGCCTAGAGCCTTGTGTTTTGCGGTGGACGCCATAAAGGATACAATCCAACAGGCCTCCCGCTTTACGCTGTCTATAGTACATATGCGTAGGCTTCTGTGGCTCAAAAACTGGTCTGCTGAAGCTCCCTGTAAAAAACTGCTGGTTAGCTTCCCATTTCATGGAGAACGCTTATTTGGAGAAGATCTGGACAAATATATCCAGAAAATTTCTGCCGGTAAAAGTTCACTCTTACCGGTTAAGAACAAGGGTAGAAGTCCTTCTTTTAAGAGGCCTACCTCTCCAGTCCCGGGCACATCGGCTGTGAAGCAGTTCCGACGGCCTCCGCGGTCAAATTCAGGGGGCAGAAATCAGGGACAATCACAGGGTAACAAGAAGCCCTGGATCAAGAGAGGTACAAAACCTCCCCCTAAGGCATGAAGTATTGCCCCCGCTCAATCGGGTGGGGGGAAGACTTCAGTTGTTCACAGAGACCTGGCGGGACACCATCAGAGACAGATGGGTGCTCTCCGCAGTAAGTCTGGGATACAAGCTGGAGTTAAAAGGCACTCCTCCTGCCCAATTTATGAGGTCAAACGTGCCAAGAGATCCCCAAAAGAGAGGATCCCTCCTTCTGGCACTAGAACAACTATTGCTCCAAGGGGTAATCATGAAGGTTCCCCTGGAAGAAAGCGGATTCGGGTTTTACTCGAACCTTTTCACAGTCCCCAAACCAAATGGGGACGTGAGGCCCATATTAAATCTAAAAGGGCTAAACAAGTTCCTAAATATCAGGACTTTTCGGATGGAGTCGATCCGATCAGTGGCCACCGCCCTACAAGGGCAGGAATGGCTAGCCTCGATCGACATAAGGGATGCTTATCTGCATATTCCCATCTTTCCGGCCCATCAGAAATTTCTACGCTTTGCAGTAGAAGGGCGCCATTTTCAGTTCAGAGCCTTACCTTTCGGTCTGGCCACAGCACCACGAGTGTTCACAAAAATTCTGGCCCCATTATTGGCCAATCTAAGAACACAGGGTGTAACGATAATGGCATATCTAGACGACCTGCTACTAATAGACCACTCAGTGGAAAAGCTGGAAGTAGCTATTCACAAGACAATCGAGTATCTGGAATATCACGGTTGGATTATCAACCGGGACAAGTCAGCTCTAAGACCAGTCAAAAGTCTGGAATACTTAGGGCTAAGGCTGGATTCAAATCAGAGAAAGATTTTCTTACCTCCAGAGAAGGTGTCGTCTTTAAGAAATTTGACCCACTTAGTGGGTACAAAAAGAAAACCATCCATACGTCTCTGCATGAGGCTGCTGGGAAAGATGGTGGCTTCATTCGAAGCGGTACCCTACGGTCAATTCCATTCAAGGAATTTGCAAAGGGCCATACTGTCAGCCTGGAACAAAAAAGTTCAGGCTTTAGACTTACCAATGTCCCTGTCCCCTTCCGTTCGCAAGAGCCTCCATTGGTGGTTGGTGCCCCAGAATCTGGAAAGAGGGAAACCCTTCAGTCCGGTTTCTTGGAAGGTGGTCACTACAGATGCCAGCCTCATCGGCTGGGGGGCAGTGCTGGAGCAATGGTCTCTCCAGGGCAGGTGGTCAGAAGCAGAAAAGGCCCTGCCCATCAATCTCTTAGAGATACGAGCAGCCCGGTATGCCCTAGTAGCATGGACATCCAAACTCCAGGGGTCCCCTGTCAGAATTCAATCAGACAATGCCACGGCAGTGGCATATATCAATCATCAGGGTGGCACCAAAAGTCGTGCAGCCCAGAAGGAAGCAAATTGCATCCTGGAGTGGGCAGAAAGATATGTCCCAGCCATATCCGCGGTTTTCATCCCAGGAGTGGAAAATTGGAGAGCGGACTTTCTAAGTCGCCAACAATTATGCCCGGGGGAATGGTCTCTTCACCCCGAGGTTTTCCAGGCAATATGCCAGCGGTGGGGAACACCGGATGTAGATCTGCTAGCATCCAGATTCAACGCAAAGGTGGACAGGTTTGTGTCTCGCACAAGGGATCCCCTAGCTTGCGGCTCGGATGCCCTAGTGTTCCCTTGGGATCGGTTCAAGCTGATATATGCATTCCCACCGCCACAATTGTTACCGCGATTACTCCGCAGAATCAGGGTAGAAAAGAAACCAGTGATTCTGGTGGCTCCAGCGTGGCCCCGAAGGGCATGGTACGCGGAGATTGTAAAAATGTCAGTGAGGAGTCCGTGGACCCTCCCACTTCGTCCGGACCTGCTGTTGCAAGGACCGATATACCACCCTTCCTTACCAGCCCTAGGTTTGACGGCCTGGCTATTGAAGCCCACATTCTGAAAAAGAGAGGGCTCTCTAATTCTGTGGTATCTACCATGATCAATGCCAGGAAACCGGTATCCAGGCAGATCTATTATAGGATCTGGAAAGCGTACATTACGTGGTGTGAGACCAAGAAATGGCATCCACGTAAGTACATGATAGGGAGGATTCTGGACTTCCTACAGTGGGCTGTAGATAGGAAGCTGGCCTTGAGTACTATCAAGGGTCAGATTTCGGCCTTGTCAATATTTTTTCAAAGGCCCTTGGCTTCGCATTCACTAGTCAAAGCCTTTATACAAGGAGTGATGCGTATTAGCCCTCCGGTTAGTATTCCCATATGTCCTTGGGACTTAAACCTGGTTCTGTCGGTTCTACAGAAACAACCGTTTGAACCATTACAACACATTTCCTTGGTTCTTCTCACCAGGAAATTGGTTTTCTTAGTAGCCATTTGTTCGGCTAAAAGAGTGTCGGAATTAGCAGCTATGTCCTGTAAGGAGCCATATCTGGTTATCCATAAGGACAGAGTAGTATTACGTCCTCATCCAGCCTTTCTTCCTAAGGTGGTATCGAGGTTTCATTTGAACCAAGATGTGGTTCTTCCTTCTTTTTTCCCCAAACCTAGCTCAGTAGAGGAAAAGTTATTACATTCTTTGGATGTGGTAAGAGCAGTTAAAGCTTATCTAAAAGCCACTGCTCAGATTCGCAGAACGGATTCTTTGTTTGTTCTGCCGGAAGGCCCCAGAAGGGGTCAGGCAGCATCAAAATCTACTTTAGCCAAGTGGATTCGACAGGTCATAATACAAGCCTATGGCTTGAGAAAGAGACCGCCTCCGTTCAAAGTTAGGGCGCACTCCACAAGAGCGGTTGGAACTTCATGGGCAGTGCATCACCAGGCCTCCCTGGCTCAAGTATGTAAGGCCGCAACATGGTCTTCGGTACACACGTTTACTAGATTCTATCAGGTAGACGTTAGAAGTCAGGAGGATGTCGCCTTTGGGCGCAGTGTGTTGCAGGCCGCAAAAGATCCTCATGCCTGATGGCGCCCAGCTTATGTACCCCCCCCCTCATTTGGCATTGCTTTGGGACGTCCCATTAGTAATGACTAAGTCGCTCTGTGTCCCGTGATGTACGAAAAAGAAAAAGGGATTTTTATAACAGCTTACCTGTAAAATCCTTTTCTTGGAGTACATCACGGGACACAGAGCTCCCACCCCTCTTTTTGGGACACTTATTGCTTGGCTACAAAACTGAGGTGCTCCCGGGTGGGAGGGGCTTATATAGGGGAGGGTACTTCCGGTTTGGAATTGGCCAGTGCCAACACCTGAAGGTAAACTATATAACCATTAGTAATGACTAAGTCGCTCTGTGTCCCGTGATGTACTCCAAGAAAAGGATTTTACAGGTAAGCTGTTATAAAAATCCCTTTATTGGTTTGCGCAAAAGTTATAGAGTTTACAAACTAGGGTACATTTTCTGAAATTTACACAGCTTTAAATTTATGACTGCCTATCTCATTTCTTGAGGTGCTAAAATGGCAGGGCAGTACAAAACCCCCCCAAATGACCCCATTTTGGAAAGTAGACACCCCAAGGAAATTGCTGAGAGGCATGTTGAGCCCATTGAATTTTTTTTTTTTGTCCCAAGTGATTGAATAATGACTAAAAAAGAAAACAAAATTACAAAAAGTTGTCACTAAATGATATATTGCTCACACATGCCATGGTTATATGTGGAATTTCACCCCAAAATACTTTTTGCTGCTTCTCCTGAGTACGGGGATACCACATGTGTGGGACTTTTTAGGAGCCTAGCCGCGTACGGGACCCGGAAACCAAGCACCGCCTTCAGGATTTCTAAGGGCGCAAATTTTTGATTTCACTCCTCACTACCTATCACAGTTTCGAAGGCCATAAAATGCCAAAATAGCACAAAACCCCCCCAAATGACCCCATTTTAGAAAGTAGACACCCCAAGGAAATTGCTGAGAGGCCTGTTGAGCCCATTGAATATATTTTTTTTTGTCCCAAGTGATTGAATAATGACAAAAAAAAAAAAAAAAATTACAAAAAGTTGTCACTAAATGATATATTGCTCACACATGCCATGGTTATATGTGGAATTACACCCCAAAATACATTTTTCTGCTTCTCCTGAGTACGGGGATACCACATGTGTGGGACTTTTTAGGAGCCTAGCCGCGTACGGGACCCCGAAAACCAAGCACCGCCTTCAGGATTTCTAGGCACAAATTTTTGATTTCACTCCTCACTACCTATCACAGTTTCGAAGGCCATAAAATGCCAAAATCGCACAAAACCCCCCCAAATGACCCCATTTTGGAATATAGACACCCCAAGCTATTTGCTGAGAGGAATGGCGAGTATTTTACAGCTCTCATTTGTTTTTGAAAATGAAGAAAGAAAATATATATATATATATTTTTTTTTTTCAATTTTCAAAACTTTGTGACAAAAAGCGAGATCTGCAAAATACTCACAATACCTCTCAGCAAATAGCTTGGGGTGTCTACTTTCCAAAATGGGGTCATTTGGGGGGGTTTTGTGCTATCTGGGCATTCCATGGCCTCCGAAACTGTGATAGGCAGTGAGAAGTGAAATCAAAAATTTACACCCTTAGAAAGCCTGAAGGCGGTGCTTGGTTTTTGGGGTCCCGTACATGGCTAGGCTCCCAAAAAGTCTCACACATGTGATATCCCCGTACTCAGGAGAAGCAACAGAATGTATTTTGGGGTGTAATTCCACATATGCCCATGGCATGTTTGAGCAATATATCATTTAGTGACAACTTTGTGCAAAAAAATAAAAAATAAAAAAAAATTGTCGTTTTTCCGCAACTTGTGTCAACATATAAAATGTTCCATGGACTCGACATGCCTCTCAGTATATAGCTTGGGGTGTCTACTTTCCAAAATGGGGTCATTTGGGGGGTTTTGAACTGTTCTGGCATTTTATACACAACATTAGGAAGCTTACATCCACTCTTCTAACCACTTGAAGACAAAGCCCTTTTTGACACTTTTTGTTTACATGAAAACATTTTTTTTTTTGCAAGAAAATTATGTTGAACCCCCAAACATTATATATATTTTTAAAGCAAAGGCCCTACAGATTAAAATGGTGGGTGTTGCATTTTTTTTTTCTACACAGTATTTGCGCAGCGATTTTTCAAACGCATTTTTTGGGTTAAGAAATACACTTTCTTGTTCATACATCACGGGACACAGAGCAGCATAGTCATTACTATGTGGGTTATATAGAATTACCTTCAGGTGCTGGCACTGGCAACTTCCAAAACAGGAAGTACCCTCCCCTATATAAGCCCCTCCCATCCGGGAGTACCTCAGTTTTTTGCCAGTGTCTAAGGTGTTGGCCAAGGTTAACATGTATTCATCTGGGCTTGTGTACAGGTTCTCTGGGCCTTAGCAAGCTATTTCGGATCCGACCAAAAAAGCTTCATAGCTAAACGGTCGGTACCCGGGCCTTGCAGAGAAGAGCAGGGTTTTGCCTGTAATGCCTCTCTTAGGAGGGCTGGACCCTGGGATCCAGAGCTCTGGTCATACCCAAAACCAAGAGGCTATCTGTGCAGGGTGCTATACAGGTCCAGGGGAGTGGAATCCTTGGGAACCCGGTCCCTGAAGGTCTAGTACAATGCCTGCCGTGAGAGGTGAAGTTTGGGCTTCTGTGGACCAAACAAAGTCCTGCGGCGGGGAAAAGGTAAGTGGGGGCCCCTCAGGAACTTGGTTCTATTGAGGGGACCCCCAAGCCTAATATGTCTTTCTGCCTGTTACCTAAAGGGTATTCCCGCTAATAGCTGTATATGCCTAAGAAATCCTAGAAATGTTTTTTCATAAGGGAAGTTTTAAAAAAAAAACTGTAAACCTGGAAATGTTTTTTCATAAAGGAGGTTTTAAAAAAAAAAAAAAAAAGACAAAGGTGCGGTACCTGTGTTTGTCCACTAGAGGCCGCTGTGGAACGTCTTTTTTCTTGGGACTATTCCTTCCATGGTGAAAGTCCAGGCAGATGAGTGAGCTCTCTATCAGGGAAGCTGCATTCCTCTGTCATGCTGCCAAGTAGTTTCCTTCCATCCCCGAGTCCTGGTGAAACAGGGACCCTGGCTCCTCTCCCTACATGGCGCCAAGAGCGCACACGTGCACGCGCGCGCACACATGCTTTCCTTTTATAAGGTTTAGCTTCAAAAAAGGGGGCGGAGCCTGGCGGATGACGCGCTCTGTGCGCCCAGCGCTTCTGCGCATGTGCGGGCGTCCCAGCAAGATAAAAGGACTCAGTCCACGCTGCTTGCTATGGACACAGAGCATGAAAAGGAGCTGGTAGCATGGTATAGGGGCTTACAGCGGGCGGTTGATACAGGCATCCCCAGAAAGACGCATTAGTAGACACCCACTGATGTACATAGCAGCAAATTGCATTAGACTATTTCAGTAAGGGGTGTATTGCGGCTGGAATACCTCAGCTTTGAACTAAGGAATATGCCGCCTAAAAAACTCCGAGATATACCTCTCAGGAAGTGTAGGGGGTCTCCATCGGGCTCTGAGGATCTGGAGCAGTCATCTGCACCCTCCTCCCCTGAGAAATCAGAGGTTAATACCCATAAGGAACCCCCGGGAGTGCCAGGTACTGCGGCTGTCCTCAGTCCACCTGCTCCTGCATATATAACAGAGGAGGTTTTTTCCTCAACTCTGGAGGGATTGGAGCAGAGATTGGCAGCATTGATCGCTTCTTCTCTACAGGAAAGAAAGCGCGCCAGATCTCCATCACCTCCATTAGAGTGCCTGTTGGCAGAGCAACAGTCCCAGGAAGGGACCGACCTACCTGAAGGGGATCAGGAGGAGGTTAGCTCTGTTTTTGAGGAATCGACAGTAGATGAACCATTTTCAGCATCGCAGACTGAAAGATTGTGGGTCCAGACCCTAACTGACATGGTTCGATCTGCATTTAAAATGCCTCTTGTTGAACCATCAACTACTGCTGTCTCCTCATTGGGGTCGCTAAAAGCTCCCCAGGTTAATTGCTCCTTTCCAATACATCCATTATTGGAAGGACTTATATACCAGGACTGGGAACATCCTGATAAACTATTTGTTCCGCCTAAAAGGTTTCCGGTGATCTATCCCATGGAGGAAAAGTTCACCCAGAGATGGAATGTTCCTACGGTGGATGCAGCCATCTCTTCTGTGAACAAATCACTGACATGTCCAGTAGATAATGTTCAAATGTTCAAAGATCCAGTGGATAAAAAATTGGAATCTTTATTAAAATCTGCTTTTTCCACAGCAGGGGCTGTTACACAGCCAGCAGTGGTAGCTATTGGGGTCTGCCAAGCTTTAAAGGATCAAATGAAAATGGTCCTGAGGGATTTGCCAGACCAGCAGGCCCAGGCTCTGGCTGATCTGCCTAGAGCATTATGCTTTGCGGTTGACGCCATCAAGGATTCTATCCATCAGGCCTCCCGCCTCACGCTGTCTTTGGTACATATGCGTAGGCTTCTGTGGCTCAAAAACTGGTCTGCTGAAGCTCCCTGTAAGAAGCTCTTAGTTAGCTTCCCATTTCATGGGGAACGCCTTTTTGGCGAAGACCTGGATAAGTATATCCAGAAGATTTCCAGTGGTAAAAGTACTCTCTTACCGAGTAAAAAGAGGTCTAGGGGTCCATCTTTTAAGAGGACTACCTCTCCTATCCCTGCGACGTCTGCTACTAAGCAGTTCCGATGGCCTCCTCGGTCAAACTCAGGAGGTAAAAATCAGGGACAGCCACAGGGTAATAAAAAGCCCTGGATCCGAAGAGGTACTAAACCAGCCTCCAAGTCAAGCCTATGAAGGGCTGCCCCCACTCAAACGGGTGGGGGGAAGACTTCAGTTGTTCGCAGAGACCTGGCGGGAGACGATCAAAGACAGATGGGTGCTCTCCGCAGTAACTCTGGGATACAAGTTGGAGTTAAAAGAGTCTCCTCCGTCCCATTTTATGTGGTCAGGCATGCCAAGAGACCCTCTGAAAAGAGGGTCTCTCCTATTGGCGTTAGAACAACTATTGCTCCAAGGAGTAATTATGGAGGTTCCTATGGAAGAGTGGGGGTTGGGTTTCTACTCAAACCTTTTCACAGTCCCGAAGCCAAACGGGGACATAAGACCCATATTGGACCTAAAGAGTCTAAACAAATTTCTAAACGTCCGGTCTTTCCGGATGGAGTCGATCCGATCGGTCACCGCTGCCCTACAAGGGGAGGAATGGTTAGCCTCGATCGACATCAAAGATGCTTACTTGCATGTTCCCATCTTTCCAGGTCATCAAAAATTCCTACGCTTTGCAGTAGAAGGGCGCCATTTTCAGTTCAGAGCCTTACCATTCGGTCTGGCCACAGCACCACGAGTGTTCACAAAAATTCTGGCCCCACTGTTGGCCGATCTAAGAACACGGGGTGTAACGATAATGGCATACCTAGACGACCTGTTGTTGATGGACCACTCAGTTGCCAAGCTAGAAGTGGTAATTGTCGATACAATCAAGTATCTAGAGTCTCACGGTTGGGTCATCAACCTGGACAAGTCAGCCCTACAGCCAGTGAAAAACCTGGTATATCTAGGGCTACGGCTGGATTCAGACCAGAGGAAGATTTTCTTACCTCTAGACAAGGTATCCTCTTTGAGGGCCTTGGTCCGTCTGCTTTGTGCAAAAAGACAGCCGTCCATACGCCTGTGCATGAGGCTGCTAGGAAAGATGGTAGCATCATTCGAAGCTGTACCATACGCCCAATTCCACTCAAGGAATTTACAAAGGGCCATATTGTCAGCATGGAACGGAAAAGTTCAGGCTCTAGACTTCCCGATGGCTTTGTCCCCTTCCGTTCGGAAGAGTCTCTGCTGGTGGTTGATCCCCCAGAATCTCCAGAAGGGAAAACCCTTCAGCCCGATATCTTGGAAGGTGGTCACTACAGATGCCAGCCTTATAGGCTGGGGGGCAGTACTGGAGCAATGGTCTCTCCAGGGCAGATGGTCAAATGTAGTAAAAACCCTGCCCATCAATCTCTTAGAGATACGAGCAGCCCGGTACGCCCTAGTAGCCTGGACATCCAGACTCCAAGGGTCCCCTGTCAGAATTCAATCAGACAATGCCACAGCAGTGGCATATATCAATCGTCAGGGAGGCACCAGGAGTCGTGCAGCCCAGAGGGAAGTAAGTCACATCCTGGAATGGGCAGAAAAGCATGTCCCATGTATATCAGCTGTCTTCATTCCAGGGGTGGAGAATTGGAAGGCGGACTTTCTGAGTCGCCAACAGTTATGCCCAGGGGAATGGTCCCTTCATCCCGAGGTCTTCCGAGCAATATGTCAGCGGTGGGGAACACCGGATGTAGATCTGCTAGCATCCAGATTCAACGCAAAGGTGGACAGATTTGTCTCCCGGACAAGGGATCCCCTCGCTTGCGGCTCGGATGCTCTGGTGTTCCCTTGGGATCAGTTCAGACTGATATATGCATTCCCTCCGCTACAATTGTTGCCTCGACTCCTTCGCAGAGTCAGGTTGGAGAAGAAGCCGGTGATCCTGGTGGCTCCAGCGTGGCCCCGAAGGGCCTGGTACGCGGAGATCATCAAAATGTCTGTGGGGAGTCCTTGGACCCTTCCACGTCGTCCGGACCTGCTTTCGCAAGGACCGATATACCACCCTTCCTTACTAACTCTAAGTTTAACGGCCTGGCTATTGAATCCCACATCCTAAAGAAGAGAGGTCTCTCTAACTCTGTGGTATCAACTATAATCAATGCCAGGAAGCCTGTATCCAGGCAGATCTACTATAGAGTTTGGAAGGCGTACATCACTTGGTGCGAGGCCAGAAAATGGCATCCACGTAAGTACGTTATAGGCAGAATTCTGGACTTCCTGCAGTGGGCTGTAGACAGGAAGTTTGCCTTAAGTACTATCAAGGGCCAGGTTTCGGCCTTGTCAATACTATTTCAAAGGCCCCTGGCTATGCATTCACTTGTCAAATCCTTTATGCAAGGTGTGACTCGTATTATTCCACCGATTAAGGCTCCCATATGCCCATGGGATCTAAATTTGGTTCTGTCGGTTCTGCAGAAGCAGCCATTTGAACCTTTGCGGCACATTTCCTTGGTTCTACTCACCAGGAAATTGATATTTTTAGTAGCCATATGCTCGGCTAGAAGAGTGTCGGAATTAGCCGCCATGTCCTGTAAAGAGCCATATCTGGTTATCCATAAGGACAGAGTAGTATTACGTCCTCACCCAGCCTTTCTTCCTAAGGTGGTATCGAGGTTTCACTTGAACCAGGATGTGGTTCTTCCTTCTTTTTTCCCCAAACCAAGCTCGGTAGAGGAAAAGTTATTGCATTCTTTGGATGTAGTAAGAGCAGTTAAAGCTTATCTAAAAGCCACTGCTCAGATTCGTAGAACGGATTCTTTGTTTGTTCTGCCGGAAGGCCCCAGAAAGGGTCAGGCAGCATCAAAATCTACTTTAGCCAAGTGGATTCGACAGGTCATAATACAAGCCTATGGCTTGAGAAGTAGACCGCCTCCGTTCAAAGTTAGGGCGCACTCCACGAGAGCAGTTGGAACTTCATGGGCAGTGCATCACCAGGCCTCCCTGGCGCAAATTTGTAAGGCCGCAACATGGTCTTCAGTACACACGTTTACTAGGTTCTACCAGGTGGACGTTAGAAGTCAGGAGGATGTCGCCTTTGGGCGCAGTGTGTTGCAGGCCGCAAAAGATCCTCATGCCTGATGGCGCCCAGCTTATGTATGGTGTATCCCCCCCCTCATGTGGCATTGCTTTGGGACGTCCCACATAGTAATGACTATGCTGCTCTGTGTCCCGTGATGTATGAACAAGAAAGTAGGATTTTTAAAACAGCTTACCTGTAAAATCCTTTTCTTGGAGTACATCACGGGACACAGAGCTCCCACCCCTCTTTTGGGGACACGTATTGCTTTGCTACAAAACTGAGGTACTCCCGGATGGGAGGGGCTTATATAGGGGAGGGTACTTCCTGTTTTGGAAGTTGCCAGTGCCAGCACCTGAAGGTAATTCTATATAACCCACATAGTAATGACTATGCTGCTCTGTGTCCCGTGATGTACTCCAAGAAAAGGATTTTACAGGTAAGCTGTTTTAAAAATCCTACTTTTTTAAATTTTAATGCACTAAAACACACTATACTGCCCAAATGTTTGATAAAATAAAAAAGATGATCTTGGGCCGAGTACATAGATACCAAACATGACATGCTTTAAAATTTCGCACAAACGCGCATTGGCGACAAACTACATACATTTTTAAAAGCCTTTACAGGTTACCCCAGTAGATTTACAGAGGAGGTCTACTGCTAAAATGATTGCCCTCGATCTGACCTTCGTGGTGATACCTCACATGCATAGTGCAATTGCTGTTTACATATGACGCCAGACCGACGCTTGCGTTCGCCATTGGGCAAGAGCAGGGCAGGACAGGGGTGCTTTTTTTTTTTTTTTTTTTTTTTATTATTAATTTTGCTTTTTTATTTTATTTTTAAATTGTTCCTTCCAAGTATTTTTTTTTTTTTTTTATCATTTTTATTGTTATCTCAGGGAATGTAAATACCCCCTATGATAGCAATAGGTAGTGACAGGTACTCTTTTTTTGAAAAAACTGGGGTCTTCTAGACCCTAGATTTTTCCTCTGCCCTCAAAGCATCTGACCACACCAAGATCGGTGTGATAAAATGCTTTCCCAATTTCCCAATGGCGCTTTTTATATCCGGGGGGGGGCATTCCCTCCCACTGCTTGTAAAAGCAGTCCAGAGGCTAATTAGCCGCTAGGATTGCTTTTACATGAAAGCCGGCCGCAGCCTGAAAAGAATGATACCAAGATGATACCTAAACCCGCAGGCATCATTCTGGTATAAACATTCAAAGTCCAGCAACATACCAGTACGTTGCTGGTCCTTGTTGGACATGTATTGTAATCTTTTTTTTTCATGCAGCCAGTTGGCTGAAAGAAAAAAGAGATTGATCTGTGGGTATGCCCACCATTAGAATACCGCCCTTCATCCACCCACTTCCAATGATGGGCATACACGCACCATTTATATATGCCGAAGCATGGGGGCATCCTCCCGCAAAAAAGTTATGCCGCACACACATGGTCGGACTTTTCCACGGGCAAGCCTCCGTCGGAATTTCGACCGTATGTACGCGGCATTAGGAGCAAAATTGCTCCTCCGCCCCTGCTGCCCCAATGCTTCGGCATATTTGCTTTTTTTTTTTAACTGTGGTGGTGAAATCACCTCCTACAGCACTGGAGTCGCAGGGATCAGGCCTGTCTCTGCGAACGCTGCAGTTATGTGTGTTTTTGTTTTGTAAGTGACAGTGATCGATCGATACTGCACTTGGGTGGCCTGGGCTGGACGGAGGGGCAAAACGCAGGTGCCAGCAGGTATCTGGGCTGATCCCGCTAACACTGCGTTTTTGGGAACCCTAAACTGCTGGGGACGCTAGTATAGATCTGATCAGATCAGATATTGATCTGTTCAGATACTATACCACTAAGGGGGGTGTATGCTTCACGCGTGGGTGTTACTGGCACTAACCTGACGCTGCCTGGGGTGTGACTCAGACCCTCTCTGACGCTAAAACCTAATTGATATCACCCGCCGGGCGATCAGGGAGTTAAACCTTTATTGGGTTATATACACGGCGGGTGCCCTGACACTATAAAAAGCAAACTAACTAACCAGCGTCACCCGTAAAACTTATATGGTGATCACTGGTGAAAGGGTTAACTAGGGGCAATCAGGGGGTTAAAACCTTTATTAGATAATATATGGGGGTACCTGACGCTATAAAAACCTGCGGCGAAGCTAAAAAAAATTACCAGCTACCGATCTGCATCACCGACACTAAGACAGCGTTTAGAAAAACGATCGCTTAGCGACAGTGGTGATGGGGGTGAAAGGGTTACCTGGGGGGCGATCATGGGGGTTAAACCTTTATTAGATAATATATTGGGGTACCTGACGCTATAAAAACATGCGGCGAACCTAAAAAAAATTACTGGCTACCGATCTGCATCACCGACACTAAGACAGCGTTTAGAAAAACGATCGCTTAGCGACAGTGGTGATAGGGGGTGAAAGGGTTACCTGGGGAGCGATCAAGGGGGTTAAACCTTTATTAGATAATATATTGGGGTACCTGACGCTATAAAAACCTGCGGCAAACCTAAAAAAAATTACCGGCTACCGATCTGCATCACAGACACTAAGACAGCGTTTAGAAAAACGATTGCTTAGTGACAGTGGTGATAGGGGGTGAAAGGGTTACCTGGGGGGCGATCAAGGGGGTTAAACCTTTATTAGATAATATATTGGGGTACCTGACGCTATAAAAACATGCGGCGAACCTAAAAAAAATTACTGGCTGCCGATCGGCATCACTGACGCTAAGACAGCGATCAGAAAAATGATCGCTTAGCGACAGTGGTGATAGGGGGTGAAAGGGTTATCTGGGGGGTGATCAGGGGGTTAAACCTTTATTAGGGGGGGTTAGGGGGCTACACTGGACCTAAGACTAAACTTTGGTGACACTTTTACAGTCACAAATGTCACTGATTGCAGTGATCACTAAATAAATGGTCACTGCAATCAGTGACACTGTGACTGGGGGCTGGGGGGGTGATCTGGGGGGGGGCGATTTATGTCCCTATGTGTCCTGGTGTCAGTGTAGTGTTGTGTGCACTGACCTGATGTCTTCTCTTGTACGGCGCTCGGTATATGTGAGCGCCGCACCAGAGATGACATCACTTCCTCCTGCTCCCTCTGTCTGACACAGAGGGGGCATTTCCATTCGCCAGGAGCGATCGCGAGGGGGTGGCCAGAAACGAATGGCTGCCCCCTCATCCCGGAATGCTCCCGGACACTTAGCCACTGCTCACTGTATAGGAGGGGGGGTCCGATTGGACCCCCCAACTATACAAAGGCAATCACGTATGCTCTACGTGATTGTGCCTGTCGGTGCCATTCTGCCGACGTATATATACAGTGAGCGGTCGTTAAGTGGTTAAGGAATAAAAGCATCTCTGCATGTTCAGCCATAAGCCTGTTTCTGCTATCAGTAAGGACGTTAGACGCTAAGCTGAACAGTCTTTCACTTTCCACACTACTGCATGGGGCAGAAAGAAATTTTTGGGCCATTTTAGCCAGAGTTGGAAATCTCACTTTATGAACTGCCCAGTACTTCAGGGGTTTCTCTGAACGAGGTACAGTGACCTCTCCCAGGTAAGCTTCCAGCTGTATAGTAGCAGCTTTTGGAGCACTGCTCTCAGATGTAGATGAACCTTCACCAGCAATTTCAGCAAATACACTGTCCAGACTGGTACCTGGCTGGTCACGGTGAGGTCTTTTGGAAGCTGGTTCTTCATGTTCCTCAGACACAATTGTCTCTTCAGAAATGTTTTGCTGCAGTTCCAGTAGTAACATTTCTTTTGCCTCCCTGGAAGTGTCTGAATTACAAAAAAATCTATCTTTATACCTAGAATTAAGAAAAAAATAAACCATGAATCAAATCAATGCAGCATATTCTTTATGTGAAGAAAAAATTTACATTTTATAGCAGAAAAATTAACATTACCTTGGATCGAGTAAAGTTGCGATACAGTAAAGTGGGTTTCGCTCAGTATCAGAGAAGCGCTTCTGTAAAGCAGCAAGCAAAGTGCTCTTCATTGTTTTGATACCATGGTCGTCATCCACTTTTGATAACACTTTCTGCAACACTGTGACTGCAGGAATGACATCAGAGGCAAACGCATCTGAACAACTCACTTGGCGAGTCATCTCTTCAAAGGGAGCCAAGATATTGATCAACTTCTCTATCAGATTCTATTGGTTTGCAGTAATGGTGGCAGGGAGCTCATGTTCAGACACATACACTCCAAGGGCCCGTTTCTGCTCAAATAGAGACTTCAGCATGTAAAATGTGCTGTTCCAACGAGTCTGCACGTCTTGTTGTAGTCTTCTTACTGGCTGACCAAGCTGTATTTGGATGTCCTGCAGCCGAGAGTATGCCAGGTTAGAGTGCTTGAAGTGGCCAATTATTCTGCGCCCGACTCCCACACCATCTGCAATGCTGCGCTGTGATAAAAGTCCCTCTGAGACAGCAAGCTGCAGTGTATGTGCAACACATGAGATACTAGGAAGTCCAGCATCTTCCATACCTTTTACCATGTATTTAGCATTGTCCCGGACCACAACATGAACAGAACTTTTGGGAATCGCCCAAGTCTGAAGCATTTCCTCAAGAATGTTCGCTATTGCTTGACCGGTGTGGGAGCCTTCAAATTTCGTAGCATGGAGCATGACCTGATGCAACGAGAATTCGCCATCTATCCACTGCGCCGTTAAACTGATGAGAGAGAGAGGACTCACACTACTGCTCCAGATGTCTGTGGTGAAGCTAATTGCCTTTATGTCCTTCTGCAACATGATAGTAATGTGCGTTTTCACCGTGCTGTGGATTTTTGGTAAGATGACATCTGTAATGTAATAGCGACTGGGAATGTCATACTTCGGCTCCAACACATTAAGAAATCTCTTAAAACCCATGTTCTCAACAATTGAAAGAGGTTGATCATCCAGAATAATAAATTGGGTGAGCGCCTCTGTTATCTTTACAGCTCTGGGGTTGTCTCTTGACAGCTTTTCTCTTCTGGCAAAAGTTTGCTGCAAAGTTGGCTGCTGAGTGTTACTGCTCGTGCCGGCGGTAAATTCTCCATGTTCAATTTTATGTTTTAGCTTCAAATGTTTTATCAGATTACTGGTATTGTAAGAGCTGATTTTTGTACCTCCTCTGGATAATTTTGCAGAACAAAGTTTGCAGTCTGCCATCCGTGGGTTGTCCTCATTCATTTTACTTCCACACAGCTGACATTCTGCTGGTGTCTCTGTGCAGTGTGCACTGAAAAATTCTGATAATTTGCGCGACCTTGGGTGAAAAAAGCAAAATAAAAAATTAAGCATCCATTGTTTAATTACTTCTATATCGGGCACTCTCACCCCCTCTTCCTGCTCAGGCCAATTTTCAGCTTTCAGCTTTGTCACACTTTGAGTGACAATTGCGCAATGCGCAGTCATGCTACACCGTACTTTTTTTTGGTATAATTTTTTTTCACACAAATAGAGCTTCTTTGGTGGTATTCATTTTATTTAATCACTGCTGTGTTTTATTTATTTTTTTGTTAACAAAAAAAAAAAAAGCCTTTCTTAGGTTCCAGGAAAAGGGGAAAGCTGCGCCAAGTAAATGACAGATTAAGTACAGTATATGATGAAGGTTTGAGGCTGAGCAAATAAATAGTCCATATGAAGAACCAGTCCTCCTTAAATGGCACCACAGTGACTCCATGTCCCTTACATTGGTGGTCAGAAGGAAGAATGCTCCAGTCCTTACATTGATGATCAGTGTGAAGAATGATCCTTACATTGGTGGTCAGAAGAAAGAATGCTCCTTACATTGGTGGTCAGTGTGAAAAATGCTCCTTACATTGGTGGTCAGTGTGAAAAATGCTCCTTACATTGGTGGTCAGAAGGAAGAATGCCCCTTACATTGGTGGTCAGTGGGAAGAATGCTCCTTACATTGGTGATCAGTGAGAAGCATGCTCCTTACCAGTGGCAGAACTACCGCCATAGCGACCCACGCGGGCGCTATGGGGCCCGCAGCCGAGTGGGGCCCGGTGAGGATGAGCACCCAGGGCCATCTCTAACGTTACGCGGGACAAAAGCCTGCGCTGCGGTGCCCGCAACTTTTTTTTTCCTGGCCAGGGGCGGAACTGACTGACCACTTGAGCACTGCCTGAAAGTCTCATGGTCAGTGGACGGCTGCACGTACTCCCCTCCCCCCGGCTCCCCCCCCTTCTGCCACGCTCTGCAAGTCTCCTGCCATGTGCAGTCAGTGTGGATAATGGCCGTAGCGTAGCGGTTGTGCTGTCTCTGCTCTCAGTCTCTCCTCTCCTCCGATGGACGGTCTCAGAGCTGGCGCCTGAGAGTCATCGAGGAGCCAGTCTGCCTACAGGTACTGTGTAATGGTGACTCCTGCACGACACTGACAGGTGACAGCATCCTGTAGTGTAGTAATGTCACCTCCCGAGCGACCTTCCACACACACAGCCCTGGTATGCCATCCTCCGGCATATGATGCCACCTACTGACCCCCTGCCATAATAATTCTCCTCATCATCCCTTGTTCCTGGCATACCACCACCCTACTTCCTGTCACCATACTAACCACTGTCAGCTTCCTACCAACTTACCCCCCTGTCATTATCTCTATCCTCATCATAAACCCCTGTGCCTAGTATCCTACTACCTCACCCCCTGTCATCTTCATCCCCCTGTACCGCCAGCTCCTTCCACCCACCCCTGTCATCTTCATCCCCCTGTACCGCCAGCTCCTTCCACCCACCCCTGTCATCTTCATCCCCCTGTACCGCCAGCTCCTTCCACCCACCCCCTGTCATCTTCATCCCCCTGTACCGCCAGCTCCTTCCACCCACCCCCTGTCATCTTCATCCCCCTGTACCGCCAGCTCCTTCCACCCACCCCCTGTCATCTTCATCCCTCTGCACCGCTCTGCCAGCCTCCTACCACCCACCCCCTGTCATCTTCATCCCCCTGTACCGCCAGCTGCTTCCACCCACCCCCTGTCATCTTCATCCCCCTGTACCGCCAGCTCCTTCCACCCACCCCTGTCATCTTCATCCCCCTGCACCGCTCTGCCAGCCTCCTACCACCCACCCCCTGTCATCTTCATCCCCCTGTGCCGCCAGCTCCTTCCACCCACCCCCTGTCATCTTCATCCCCCCTGTACCGCCAGCTCTTTCCACCCACCCCCTGTCATCTTCATCCCCCCTGTACCGCCAGCTCCTTCCACCCACCCCCTGTCATCTTCATCCCCCCTGTACCGCCAGCTCCTTCCACCCACCCCCTGTCATCTTCATCCCCCTGCACCTCTGTGCCAGCCTCCTACCACCCACCCCCTGTCATCTTCATCCCCCCTGTACCGTCAGCTCCTTCCACCCACCCCCTGTCATCTTCATCCCCCCTGTACCGCCAGCTCCTTCCACCTACCCCCTGTCATCTTCACCCCCCTGCACCTCTGTGCCAGCCTCCTACCACCCACCCCCTGTCATCTTCATCCCCCCTGTACCGTCAGCTCCTTCCACCCACCCCCTGTCATCTTCATCCCCCCTGTACCGCCAGCTCCTTCCACCCACCCCCTGTCATCTTCATCCCCCCTGTACCGCCAGCTCCTTCCACCCACCCCCTGTCATCTTCATCCCCCTGCACTTCTCTGCCAGCCTCCTACCACCCACCCCCTGTCATCTTCATCCCCCCTGTACCGTCAGCTCCTTCCACCCACCCCCTGTCATCTTCATCCCCCCTGTATCGCCAGCTCCTTCCACCCACCCCCTGTCATCTTCATCCCCCCTGTACCGCCAGCTCCTTCCACCCACCCCCTGTCATCTTCATCCCCCTGTACCGCCAGCTCCTTCCACCCACCCCCTGTCATCTTCATTCCCCTGTACCGCCAGCTCCTTCCACCCACCCCCTGTCATCTTCATCCCCCCCTGTACAGCCAGCTTCTTCCACCCACCCCCTGTCATCTTCATCCCCCCTGTACCGCCAGCTCCTTCCACCCACCCCCTGTCATCTTCATCCCCCCTGTACCGCCAGCTCCTTCCACCCACCCCCTGTCATCTTCATCCCCCTGTACCGCCAGCTCCTTCCACCCACCCCCTGTCATCTTCATCCCCCCCTGTACCGCCAGCTTCTTCCACCCACCCCCTGTCATCTTCATCCCCCCTGTACTGCCAGCTCCTTCCACCCACCCCCTGTCATCTTCATCCCCCCTGTACCGCCAGCTCCTTCCACCCACCCCCTGTCATCTTCATCCCCCTGTACCGTCAGCTCCTTCCACCCACCCCCTGTCATCTTCATCCCCACTGTACCGCCAGCTCCTTCCACCCACCCCCTGTCATCTTCATCCCCCTGTACCGCCAGCTCCTTCTACCCACCCCCTGTCATCTTCATCCCCCTGTACCGTCAGCTCCTTCCACCCACCCCCTGTCATCTTCATCCCCACTGTACCGCCAGCTCCTTCCACCCACCCCCTGTCATCTTCATCCCCCCTGTACCGCCAGCTCCTTCCACCCACCCCCTGTCATCTTCATCCCCCTGCACCGCTCTGCCAGCCTCCTACCACCCACCCCCTGTCATCTTCATCCCCCCTGTACCGCCAGCTCCTTCCACCTACCCCCTGTACCTCTCTGCCAGCCTCCTACCACCCACCCCCTGTCATCTTCATCCCCCTGCACCACTCTGCCAGCCTCCTACCACCCACCCCCTGTCATCTTCATCCCCCCTGCACCGCCCTGCCAGCCTGCTACCACCCCACCCCCTGTCATATTTATCCCCCACTACCCCACTGCCAGCTTCCAACCGCCCCACCATCATCATCCCATCTGTGCCCCATTGCCAGTTTCTTTCCATCCCACCCCCTGTAATCTTCATCCCCCTGTACTCCTTTGCCAGCTTTCTACCACCTCACCCACTATCATCATCATCCCTATACCCCCACCTCTGACATCCTATCACCCTGCCTCCGGTCATCATCTCCCTGTAGCCCACCTCTAGCATCCAACCACCCTACCCCCATCATTATCATCATCATCCCCCTGTACCCCACTGACTGCTTCCTACCACCCCACCCACTGTCATCATCATCCCCCTTTGCTGACATTCTATTACTCCGCCCATTGTCATCAACATCCCCATCATTCCTCTCTACCCCTTCTCTGGCATCCTACCACCCTGCTTCCTGTCATTATTATCCTCATCCCTCCTGTACCCCACCTCTAGCATCCTATCACCCTACTCACTATCATTATAGGGGAGATATGATCTCACCCCAAACTGCATCCTGTCATCCAACCAACTTTAACCCAACATTTGTATCACACACACCACAATACTGCCCTGCCACGCAGTGAGCGGTAATGATGTGCTGTAACCTCTAGCAAATAATCAGTGAGCGATAATGATGAGCAGTAACCCATAGCAACCAATCAGTGAGCAGTATAAATTTGTAGTAACCTCTAGCAACAAATCAGTGAGTGATAATGTTAAGCAGTAACCCATAGCAACCAATCAGTGAGCAGTATAAATTTGCAGTAACCTCTAGCAACAAATCAGTGAGTGATAATGATAAGCAGTAACCTATAGCAACCAATCAGTGAGCAGTATAAATTTGCAGTAACCTCTAGCAACAAATCAGTGAGTGATAATGATAAGCAGTAACCTATAGCAACCAATCAGTGAGCTGTAATAATGTGCAGTAACCTCTTGCAACCAATCAATGAGCGGTAATGACGTATAGTAACCTCTATCAACCAATGGGTAAACTGTAATGATGTGCAGTAAACTCTAGCAACCAATGGGTGAGGGGTAATGATGTGCAGTAACCTCTAGCAGCCAAATATTGAGTGGTAATATTGTGCAGTAACCTCTGGCAACCAATCAGTGAGCCTGGAGCAATCAGTGAGTGTGAACCAGTTTTTTTTTAATTTTATTTTTTTAGATAAGTCTATGTGCATGTTTGTTTTTTGGGATGTTGGCGTGGAGAGGGGAATTGGTAGGGGTGGAGTGTGGCGGGGGGGGGGGGGAATGTTTGCCAAGGGTCCAATCAATATTAAAGATGCCCCTGGGTGTCCCCAGGCTGGCGGAGTGAGCAGACCAGCACACACTTGGGTAAAGCCATGGAGCTTTCAGCCAGCTGTAACACCTCCCTCAAACGGAGAACATCTCATCAGCTGCAGCCAACAGCAGGCTCTACTGCCATCCTAACCTTCTCCCAAAGCCTGCACCACATTGCATGGCAGGAGTTGTAGTTCACCACACCTCACACTAGACTTGCCCCGCTGGTGCCTGTGCTCTGCAGAGACTACACCTCCCAGAATACACTGCAAATCAAAGCGAATGTGTCGGCTTCTCCTGCTTGTAGGGGATGGAGGAGTGTATAGAAGGATCACCTGTCTGCACCCTGTCTGTGGCTCTAGTTTTTGGTGGCTGCTGCAGCAATGTGGTGTTACCCTGTTAGCCAGGTGACATTTTGCTTGTCATTACCGTAAGACCATCTCTTGTATCATGTTGCAGTCTTTTCCCATTGTGAAAGTGAGTGGGGCCTCATGACCAAGATTTGCCTAAGGCCTCACAAAGCCTAGAGCCGCCTCTGATGAGCAGTCCTCAAATTTTCCACTCACACACTCGCATTTTTCAAGTGGAAAATGGCTGTTGGCGAGCGAGGGGCTGCCTCAGAGTGGGGGGGTGAGCACCGCCGGCAAATCTCCCAGCCAGGGGAAGAGAGAGGAGAGGAAGAGGCGAGCTGTCCGTATCAGCAGAGAGCGGGATTGCCCGCTGTAATAGGTTTTATTAGAACTTCCAGTGTTCCCGGGGCTCACGTCACATAGCCCCACCTTTGATTTACAGAACGTCAGTCCAATGCGGGACGTGTGACGTCATCAAAGGCGTTGTGCCAAGAGGTAGGGCTATGTGACGATGAGCCCCGGGAAGACGGGAAATTCAAATGAAAGCTATTACAGCAATCCCGCTCTCTGCTGATCCGGGCGGCTTGCCTCTTCCTCTGCACAGGTGAGGCTGTATTAGGCATAGGCAGGCCAGGCTGTATTGGGCACAGGTCATGCTGCATTGGGCACAGGCAGGCCACGCTGTATGGGGCACACGTCACGCTGTATGGGGCACAGGTCACACTGTATGGGACACAGGTCACGCTGCATTGGGCACAGGTCACGCTGCATGGGGCACAGGTCACGCAGTATTGGGCACAGGTTACGCTGAATTGGGCACAGGTCACGCTGAATTGGGCACAGGTCACGCTGAATTGGGCACAAGTCATGCTGAATTGGGCACAAGTCACGCTGCATGGGGCACAGGTCACGCTGAATTGGGCACAGGTCACGCTGAATTGGGCACAAGTCACGCTGAATTGGGCACAGGTCACGCTGCATGGGGCACAGGTCACGCTGCATGGGGCACAGGTCGCGCTAAATTGGGCACAGGTCACGCTGCATTGGGCACAGGTCACGCTGTATGGGGCACAGGTCACGCTGCATTGACACTAGAGTGGCTGTGGGGTGGGGGGCTGTTTGCAGGGGGGCCCATAAAACATTTTGCTATGGGGCCCTGTGATTTCTAGTTACGCCCCTGCTCCTTACATTGGTGGTCAGAAGGAAGAATGCTCCTTACATTGGTGGTCAGTGTGAAAAATGCTCCTTACATTGGTGGTCAGAAGGAAGAATGCTCCAGTCCTTACATTGATGATCAGTGTGAAGAATGATCCTTACATTGGTGGTCAGAAGGAAGAATGCTCCTTACATTGGTGGTCAGTGTGAAAAATGCTCCTTACATTGGTGGTCAGTGTGAAAAATGCTCCTTACATTGGTGGTCAGAAGGAAGAATGCCCCTTACATTGGTGGTCAGTGGGAAGAATGCTCCTTACATTGGTGATCAGTGAGAAGAATGCTCCTTACATTGGTGGTCAGTGTGAAAAATGCTCCTTACATTGGTGGTCAGAAGGAAGAATGCCCCTTACATTGGTGGTCAGTGGGAAGAATGCTCCTTACATTGGTGATCAGTGAGAAGAATGCTCCTTACATTGGTGGTCAGAAGGAAGAATGCTCCTTACATTGGTGGTCAGTGTGAAAAATGCTCCTTACATTGGTGGTCAGAAGGAAGAATGCTCCAGTCCTTACATTGATGATCAGTGTGAAGAATGATCCTTACATTGGTGGTCAGAAGGAAGAATGCTCCTTACATTGGTGGTCAGTGTGAAAAATGCTCCTTACATTGGTGGTCAGTGTGAAAAATGCTCCTTACCTTGGTGGTCAGTGGGAAGAATGCTCCTTACATTGGTGGTCAGAAGGAAGAATGCTCCTTACATTGGTGGTCAGTGTGAAAAATGCTCCTTACATTGGTGGTCAGAAGGAAGAATGCCCCTTACATTGGTGGTCAGTGGGAAGAATACTCCTTACATTGGTGGTCAGAAGGAAGAATGCTCCTTACATTGGTGGTCAGAAGGAAGAATGCTCCTTACATTGGTGGTCAGAAGGAAGAATGCTCCTTACATTGGTGGTCAGTGTGAAAAATGCTCCTTACATTGGTGGTCAGAAGGAAGAATGCCCCTTACATTGGTGGTCAGTGGGAAGAATGCTCCTTACATTGGTGGTCAGTGTGAAAAATGCTCCTTACATTGGTGGTCAGTGTGAAAAATGCTCCTTACATTGGTGGTCAGAAGGAAGAATGCCCCTTACATTGGTGGTCAGTGTGAAGAATGAGTCCTTACATTGATGATCAGTGGGAAGAATTACATTGGTGGTCAGTGAGAAGAATGCTCATTACATTGGTGGTCAGTGGGAAGAATGCTCCTATTTTATTATCTGCGAGTTGGAATTTAATCACTGCTGAAGAAACACCTGGCAACCTTGAGGAACCTCTAATTTTTCACATTAAATGACTGGATTTTACAGTTCTATTAAAGCAGAGTTCCACCCAAATTTGGAACTTCCGCTTTATCCACTCCTCACCCCCTTACATGCCACATTTGGCATGTAGTTTTTTTTTTGGGGGGGAGTGGGGTCTTCAGTAGGAGTGGGACTTCCTGTCCCACTTCCTCCTTCCGCCCAGGTGATATGTCATATCGCCTTGTGGCGGCCCCTCCCTGTAGGCGATCACCTGGGACGTGACAGATCCCAGGCGATCGCCTGTACACTCAGAGAGCGCTGCGCCGTTCGCCAATGCGCAGTGAGTGCCGAAAGCTGTCACGGCCCGGGTGCCCACACTATGAATGGAGGCGCCGGCAGAGAAGGGGGGAGAGGAGCGGAGGTCCGGGCGGCGCATCGCTGGACAGTGGAACAGGTAAGTGTATATTTATTAAAAGCCAGCAGCTACACTTTTTGTAGCTTCTGACATTTAATAAACATAAAAAAAGGTCTGGAACTCCCCTTTAAGCACTATAGGTGCAATACAGAATAGCTGTCAGTGGGTGGCACTGCAGTTCAGGTGATTCCAGGGAAGAAGCCCCCCCCTCCCCCCCCAAGATGAGCTCACATCCTGCCCACCTGAAGAGTTAGTTCTTATTCATTATCGGTATCGGGACAACCCTAGTTGTCACACACTGTTGCTGGTATGTTGTCCCATTCCTCCATGCAGATCTCCTCTAGAGCAGTGATGTTTTGGGGATGTCGCTGGGAAACACAGACTTTCAACTCCCTCCAAAGGTTTTCTATGGGGTTGAGATCTGGAGACTGGCTAGGCCACTCCAGGACCTTGAAATGCTTCTTACGAAGCCACTCCTTCGTTTCCCGGGCGGTGTGTTTGGGATCATTGTCATGCTGAAAGACCCAGCCACGTTTCATCTTCAATGCCCTTGCTGATGGGAGGAGGTTTGCACTCAAAATCTCACGATACATGGCCCTATTCATTCTTTCATGTACACGGATCAGTCGTCCTGTTCCCTTTGCCGAGAAACAGCCCCAAAGCATGATGTTGCCACCCCCCATGCTTCACAGTAGGTATGGTGTTCTTTGGTTGCAACGCAGCATTCTCTCTCCTCCAAACACGACGAGTTGTGTTTCTACCAAACAGTTCTACTTTGGTTTCATCTGACTATATGATATTCTCCCAATCCTCTTCTGGATCATCCAAATGCTCTCTAGCAAACCTCAGACGGGCCCGGACATGTACTGGCTTAAGCAGGGGGACACGTCTGGCACTGCAGGATCTGTGTCCCTGGCGGCGTAGCGTGTTACTGATGGTAGCCTTTGTTACGTTGGTCCCAGCTCTCTGCAGGTCATTCACTAGGTCTCCCCGTGTGGTTCTGGGATTTTTGCTCACCGTTCTTGTGATCATTTTGACCCCACGGGGTGAGATCTTGCGTGGAGCCCCAGATCGAGGGAGATTATCAGTGGTTTTGTATGTCTTCCATTTTTTAATTATTGCTCCCACAGTTGATTTCTTCACACCAAGCTGCTTGCCTATTGCAGATTCAGTCTTCTCAGCCTGGTGCAGGTCTACAATTTTGTTTCTGGTGTCCTTCGACAGCTCTTTGGTCTTCACCATAGTGGAGTTTGGAGTGCGACTGTTTGAGGTTGTGGACAGGTGTCTTTTATACTGATAACAAGTTCAAACAGGTGCCATTAATACAGGTAATGAGTGGAGGACAGAGGAGCCTCTTCAAGAAGAAGATACAGGTCTGTGAGAGCCAGAAATCTTGCTTGTTTGTAGGTGACCAAATACTTATTTTCCACCATAATTTACAAATAAATTCTTTACAAATCAGACAATGTGATTGTCTGGATTTGTTTCCACATTTTGTCTCTCATAGTTGAGGTATACCTATGATGAGAATTACAGGCCTGGTGGCTGACTAAATACTTTTTTGCCCCACTGTATGTAGAGTCTCATGTGTTCTATATAATTCTTGTGTTTAAATTTACCATTTGGAGGTTTCATTCCTTCAATGCAGAGGTTATTAAACATTGTAGTCAAGTCTTGACTATCCTCTTGAATACTAGGAGATCATTCTTGACTACAGTATTCATGTTATATCTTAGTAGTAACCAAAGAAACCTGAAGGACACACTTCCAGTCTATAGTCCAACTCTATAGCCACATTGGTGTAGTGCAGTTATTTAATGAATACATATGACTTAAGAAGTGAGGGGTATTTTGCAAAAATTATCATTTTAAAAACTATCATCTAGGTATGATCTTGGCTACCAATTGTTACGGAGATAGTCCTAACATCGCTTAAATGCTTAAAATAAGTGATTAAAAACCTTTTGTCTATATAAAATTAAATCAAACGATAGCGTCGGGAAAAGAGAAAACAATTACATTTATTTTTACAGAAATGATACCACCTCATAGCAAGATGATACCAATGTTACACAATACAAAATAGGAACATTGCTCTAACCTAAAATTATATCACCTATGACCAATGTTACATGATAATACCAACAAGAGAGCAAACGCGAAGTAATATTAATCTTAAACATGAGAGAGAGAGAGAGAGAGAGAGGGAGAGAGGCAGAGAGGCCGAGCGAGAGGGAGAGAGAGAGAGAGAGAGAGAGGGAGAGAGAGGGAGAGAGACAGAGAGAGAGACAGAGGGAGAGGCAGAGGGAGGGAGAGAGAGAGAGAGAGAGAGAGCTTATTACGTCACCATGTCGTATGCATCAGATCTTCATTCGCAAGGGCTCTAGCCATGAGTGTATCTGACTTTTATACCCCCTATGCCAACCAGAACCCAAAATCCTGTGGTCTCATTGGTTTAAAGCTGACCACCTGATTGGTTGAAATCTCAAACCTCTCTACTTAGCCTTCCAAATCTAAACCAGAAATACTTGCTGCTTTTATCAGATAGGTGTGTTCCTTTGATGCTCAGTTCAACAAGTTTCTCACATTAGCAAGCATGCTAAGATAAATTTAAGTCACCTTAATAATAAAGTATTGTAAAAACATATACAACCATATATACACGTAGCTTCTTGTTATAAATATGGATTTGAAAAATCTCCACCACAGTCCCCCCTGAAGTTCATTCTTGAACTTATGAAGTCCCTTAATGATTTTGTACCCACCCACAACGGCCCAGAAGCCCTGACCCTTCCCCCACCACCACTGCGGCCTCTTCCTTTCTTGAACCCGCCGTAACCCATCAAGGTAGACTTGAGACAGTTCTGGTGCCTTTGAGACTTCACATCCAACCCATGAGAGTCTGTACTGCAATGCTTCATCGCCCCGCTGCATTGAAGGAGCGGAATTCAAACATTACTGGCGGGATCCTTGCATATTTAGTCCTGTAGCTTGGAAATATGGTGTTATGATTGTCACGATTGGATCGGACCGCGAGACAGCACTTTTCAGCATGGTGAAGGAAAGTTTCAGAAGAGTCTTATTCGTGGCATGTTTTTCTTAAGAGATGCGTTGCTTTTTCAGGTGGTGGTTGGGCGGGCCTCCGGACAGTCGTGCATGAATACAAAAAAAAAGAACAAAAAGGAGAATGTCAGACAGGAGTTATTGGCGGAATGTCAGACCAGAGTAGTGGCGTGGCCACTAAGACTGAATATCTTATGAGGGGTGCAATGTGGACGAGTAAGGTGGGATCCCCACAGGGTACCGAGACCGAGCCATGGCCAGTATCATCCATTGCCCTTGATGGTAGGGATAGTCAACACTGCCTGCTATTGTTAGGTCCCTGGGTTCACCACACCTGCTCACGGGGCTCAGGTTAAAGCAGTGGGCAGATTAGGGGAGGTAAAATTACATTAAGACATGGGACCTGGATGTCCAGGGATACTTTGTGAAATATGGTATTTGTATGTTTCAGGAACCCATTCTATGGAACCCACTGGACTCTTAAAAAAATGGAGTCAGGCAGAGACGGTAAACCCTTACAATTCACAACTCATCTCTGATATTCAAACAAAAGTTCCAGAAGATGAATACATTTATTTTCCAAGATAAAGCAGAATATGAACCAAAGAAAGTAGGAAAGAGAAAAGAGAAAAAAGAATACAATAAGCAACAAAACATACAGGTTCAATGCTGCTTCGACCCAGACCGTTTGTCACCCATTTCCCTTTATGTCAAAGAGCACTGACTCTGCATTCAAAAAAAAAAACAAACAAACAATATATAACTGTCCTGAAACAGTGCCTCGAAAAATAATATATTGTGGCTGTTGCAGCAGCAGCTTGGCAGAAAAAAATAAAAAATAACTAAAAATAAAAATAAAATAAAGGAGGAAAAAAATAAAAATAGATAACTCTTCTATCCTATTAGTGATCAACAGGTGAACAGGATCACTGTCACTAACCATTTACAAGTCGGGTAGAAAAACAAAAAAATAAAAATATTTTAAAAAGGAGAGGCTAAACCAATGGTTGCCAAAAAAACTTTTTTAGAATTTAGTCACCCCGACTGTCCTTTAATATTACAGATTGAACAGGCTTATCCCTAGAACAAAAACAAGAAAAATATAGTTCTAGGGTCCTCTCTTAAATGCGCAAGCTACTCTAAATCGGTCTCTTAATAGTGACCCGCATTGGGACCGCAACAGGGTGGAGTTTACTAAAGTTTTTGGCCCCAGAACATCCTGATTTCCATCTCCCTTGTTATCTCCTCCCATGCTCCACCTCAGGACTGCTCCAGAACCTCTGGACCTCCCCACCTTTAAAACCATACGCCCAGCCAGGCGCTCCCCTTTCCACACCTAAATACTCTTTTATTCCAGGAAGCCTACCCCACCTAAAATGTTACCCCAGCCCGCTCCATATCAGATAATTCCCAGCGGCTATTATTTTTGTTCCACCCCCTCCTCTTAGATTATCAACCCCTAGAGAAGGGCCTTTTTATTCACGCCTTGCCCGAACTGTTGGCACCAATTAAATCCTGTTGCCCAAAGTTTAACTACCCATCTTTTAACTCCTCCCCGAATCCCAACGGAAGTTTCACTAAGTGTAAGGGGATGTCAGGTTTTATAAAAAAACTTTCTTTCGGGGCTATAGGGGTGAAACCCGGGGTTCCTTCTATATCCCTCCCAAGGACAAGAGTGTAGGTACAATAGACTCCCCGAGGTAGTGTACCCTGCTAAGTACAATTCAACCTGATGCTGAAAACAGTGTATCATTAGCCATGTGATGTCAGCATCAGTACCCCAGCATCCGGTATTGAGTCTAACACCTACACCATCGAAGCAATGACAAAAACCCACAAAATTCTATCCCAGTGACCATGCCCAGGGTATATCATGCACCCCTACCTATTGTTAGGTTCAAGAAACACCCTTGTTCCATGCCTAACGCCACATCAGTATCCTCTAGGTCAAATAACCAAACTCGCCTATATCCCAAATAATACCCAGGTGCTTCCTTCCCAGCAATGATCTCCCCATCCAGAACACAGCGTGAAATACATTCACCACTGTGTATTGGCCGTGCAAGGGACATTGTGTTCACACCTCTGACAGAGGGAAATATCAACCTGCCCCCAGCTTCCGTACCCTCTGATCACAGGTGGGTTCCTTAGCCACAAATGCAACAAGATAGAATCCCCAGTCAGTAAGCCACTGGTGCTCTCAACTCTACAGACCGAGTCTGCATTTCTGTAACACCTTTCACAATCCAAACCAGTACAGCCCATCCAGGCATTCGACTACCACTTTGGATTAGTGTAGGCGACGTGTTTTGGCACAGTCTCACTGAGTGGTGATGCTAACTCATCAGGCCACTGCCCCTCATAGAGAGATTTGTACAATCAGCTTGATGCTGGTTGACAACTCCACCTGCCCATGTGTGCACACCAGAGCCAATGACATATATCTGCCCTGTACCATCTCACACTCTCTACCAACCTCTCACCATGGTTGATGAAATCTTGAGCCACTTTACACTGTGGTTCTCTTTCCCCCCCATATAGTGCTGAACACATCCCTCCTCTCCTGGTTATTCCTCCGAGATAAGTGTCCTGTACTCTGTGTCCGCACATCTCTGGGAGCAAGCCACTGGTACCATGACCGCGCTTGATTCAGTGTGTATTCAGTACATATAGGATAATAGGTTTTCATCAACCATTATAAGATGCTGGAGTGCCATGTGGTGATGGAATACTGTAGATACCTGCACCATATTCAGTGTCCCACCTGTCCCCCAAAAAAACAAACAAAAAAAAAAAAACATTTCCTCCTCCATCCCTGTCCGGACTCAAACCCCTCAGAACCAGATGGACTCCAGTGTGTAACCCAGTAGAGTGATAGGATAGTACCCAAATTGACCGTAATATAGGCACAATGTTCCGTCCCTGCCATTAGGGATGAGACTAGTACTAGTTACATTTTGACAACCCTGAACTGAGTCATCCACCACTCCATAGGACTCATAGTCAATTCAGATACTACCCCACCTGCCTGTCTTTATAAGGTGGAACTTGTCACACTGAGTAAGAGTCAGTCAACTCTCCGAGGTTTTTAATTCTGGCCAGTGCAAGTTGAATGTCCTACCCTTTCCCTGATATGTAGCCCAGGACCTCCCAATGTGTTCCTGATTATCTCCCACTCCATAGTGTTTATGGTACCCAGTGACCCGCCTCCCGCTCCAAAGACAGTCGCCATCAAGCCTCTCTTTTTCCTAAGTCATGGGATATGGTCTGGATACCCGGATTGAAAACCACCTGCCACCAGGTACACCCAATCCCTCATATAGACTGCACACCTTCTCCCTCCTCTTTCAATTCGGTATTCAGACAGTGTTATACTTCACCCCTACAACACAAGCTGCCTACACTATTCAGACAGGACTCCCATGAATGTCAGGAGCCTAGTGCCACACTGGGGCACTGGTCTTCTTGGCCTGCAAGACACAGACAACTAGTTAAGGTACACAAGGACTCTCGGACAGGAAGGACACCTATGGGTGTAAACTGAGGAGAATACGGCATGCCCACGCATACCTCGAACGTGAGGGCTCTTGGAACAGCCAAGCGCTGGTAACACCCCATACAACCTTCCTGCACAATTTTTCCCCAGACTCAACCAAAACTATACAATATGAGGCCAGACCTATACCCTCTCAACTTGTATGCAATCAGGCAGGCCCTCATACCACACATCTGCAGGTAAATCTAAAATAAATGGGAAAACAAAATTGCATAATGTGTATCCAGCTTGAGAAACTGCTGCTACCAGACACACCTGACCAGCAGACTAAGACAAATCCCTTGCAGCACTGAGGCGCTGGGACCACTGAACAGTAGGGGGTACCCGAGCCGACCGGTGTGCCTTGAAACACACAGATATTTAGTAGGCAATTGGTAACAAATAGCCACATAAACAGTCCCAGCAGGAAACTATGAGAAGGGTTGGTTTCCCCTATTTCAGAGAGATGGGATTGCTTGGTGACACGGTAGGAAAACAGGTTTGAACTACATTTGGGGACACACAGATAGCTAGGGACATTAGCATACCTTAGCTTCAGGCAATGAGCCAAACTCGTACAGCCAGGTATGGTTGGGCGTGTACCTAATTACAATGACAGCGAGGGGGGGTGTACTTCAGTTAATTGGTTCTGCTACTCAGTAGATCAGAACATACAACACACACTGGGTGGTCCAAAACACAACCGAATGGACTGACAACTAGACATTCCAACTAGATAATGGTGGCGACAACCTAAAACATTTTACATGTGAAACCCGACCAACCAGGAAAAAACACTTTTTTATCACGTTGTTCTCTGGAGGCTACGATTTCCTCTTGTTCTGAAAGCCAGAAAACCCAATTATCGACTCTGAGGGATAAAATTCCAATAACAGTTAGTGATAAACATTAAATTTTTCGCAATTTACAAAAAACAATTCCAGTAACAAGACATTAGCATATGAAACACAAATATACATTACATTACATAACCCGTGCACTTTTTTTTTAAAATACCAAAAATTGTTGAGCTCAACTTTTAATTAATATGTATTACATAATACACATTAATACCACGTGGTTTTTGTTTCCCCAAAAAAAAATTATTCACCATGGTGAGAAAAAAATTAGCAACTTGTACTGTGCTGGAAAAAAACTGTCACTCTTACATTTATCATTCTCCTCCCATTTTCTTCCTCATTACAGACTGACGGAAGAAATGCGTGGTGCAGGAAAAAAGAAACAATGAAATAGCCTATGATACTTTTACCTCCCTTAGACTCGTATTTATCCATATGTACAGCTGTCTACATACACCTGTTCTCTGAGTACAAAACTCCTTGGACCTGAAAAATACTTATAAGCAAAATCATTACTCTATCCTTCATATTTGACCTGCAAAGAATGGTAAAACAATAATGACATTCCTGTACATTGGTAAATTGTCAATGACATTCTTTCAAAACCGATTCAAACAAAACCCTCTGTAACCCTTACTTTTCCCGTTCCTACAAACATACAACAGCCGCGACGCATCGGAGGATCGCCGCGGTAAGTTCGAACATATTCACGTTACTACATACAAACATTCCGATACAAACGTGGGGGAGATACTTCATAGTTTCCAAAACCACAAATGAAAAAAACAAAAACAGCCAGCATTCTACCTTCACTCTTTCAGCAACAGGAGAAAAAAAAAAAATACAATGGGAAAAACATGAGAGCAGCTCGAGAACCTGGCCTGGACCAGCCATACAAAGTTCAAACAAATGGGCATGAGAATCTAACCACCGTTCCGCCTCTGAGAATCACGAAAGCGTGTACTACACCTCCATCCACACTCATCATTACAGATTTCTGAAGCCACAGCTCAACTATATCCAAGGTACCTTTTATTCTGAGGTCTCGTCCTCCAGACATCAAAAGTACCTTCCAAAGGAGTACACCTTACTGTACCCTCTGACCAGATATGTCATCCTTTAAGGGGTCTCATGTCCGGAGCCCCAAACCCAGATCTCATGTGCGGTGCAGCTGTCTGACTGGTGGGGAGCCTAATTTTTTCCTCCCAAGCATGGACGGCACATTACCCATGACGATTCGAATCGCTTATGAAGTGTCCCGCGTCCAGGACACCCTTGCGCTTTATTTTCGGAGCGATTATGGTTTACGGCTTTATTACCATAATCGACCCCCGGAATCCCGGTTATTTTACACGGCCTGACCGGGGCTGTTAGCGTACTACTCCTCACGTTTATGTTAATCACAGGAATTCCGATTATTTTACACGGCCTGACCTGTCTCATGATAAACGTGTTTGTCAGATGAGCTGCAAAGCACCATGAAATCCTCCACTATTCAAAACAATATTATGGCTTCTTTCTACCTGCATCTAGATGTTACCATAATGGTGATGCCCCCTGTTTGCTCTCCACCCAAAACTGTATTACAGTACAAAACTTCACAAAACTGGAACGAAATGTCCTAAACTTTTTTAACGGTACCATTTATCAACCAATCATAATACTTCACCACAAAATCCCTTGCTGAATCGTCTTCTGTAACACAAACACATTTTAGTAAAAGCACTTTCACAAAAAACTATTACAGCCTGGCTCAGGTCATTTGCATGTCAATACAATTCGTTTTACATTCTCACAGATCTGGTTGGAAAGAAAGGGGGGTCATTTCGGGCTGTCAGCAGCTGAGAACATAATGTCACAGATCCGCACTACACCTCTCGCATAGTCTCCACACACACACATTCACACACTTGGTCAAAGATGACCTCTAGACATCACACAAATCAGAATCTTTTCTATCATAACCTGTACTTCTTAAACCCATAACATGTTTGGTAAGGTTCTTCCTTGTCCCCCTGTTCATCATTACTCTACCATCCATGCACAATAAGCATCTCTTTCCCAAGCATTTGGCTTGACCGTACCATTTTTTTTCCAAAATACAATTTCCCAGTCCACCATTCCCAACATTGCATATTTCCCAACTCAAGGCCCCTGTATCAATCCTTTCTTCCTTCGGGGTCAAGTGGTAAGGTTCCCCACGGTTAGACTCCCTCTTTGAAGCGATTTTATTACCCATCCTTTACGAACGAAAGACCTTGAACTGTTTCCCAGAGTTAGCTACTCTCTGACCAATGATTGGGTCGACAGGTACCGCCCCTGTCGCCGTTGCGAACCTTTTTTCACTACTCTGCCAGAACAACCACTGCTCTGACTATAGTCCTTCAAAAAGTAAGCCTGGAAATACTTCCCAACTAAATAAATAGTTTAATCTCCCCGTGGACTTCTCCAAAGTATTCAAAAAAAATGACTGTATTACAGGGCTTCCCAAGCGTTGAGCTTGATTAGACCCTATGATTGCTTGTAATGCAGGAGGCAGTTTAACTGATGCCCACCTAATTGCAACATGATTTTTTAGCAGTTACAATATATGCCCACAGCACATCTCATGGACAACGACAAAATGGTGGATGATGCCCGATTTTTCCCGCCAAAACCAGCATGGGACATATCATAATAGTCTCCATCAGATTGCAACACCGAAAAAAAACGCACTACTCCATTCGCACCAAACATCAAAATCTGCCCCAACAGCTTACAATCCCCCCGTTAGTAGTTTACACAGAAAGATAGATTCCCATACATCCAGATAATTCAGTGTGGTTTAGTCTCCGTTTCCACTGATGCAATTCGCCATGCGACTTTGGGCACAAAGTCGCATTACAAATCGCTTCCCATTGATTTCAATAGCACCCATTCCAATCTATGTGACTCAAAGCTGCAGTGACTCTATCAAAATCACATTCAACACCACACCACAGTCGCACTAAAGCTGCATTTCAATGTCACATGACATTGGAGTTGCGCCAGTGGAAACGCAGCCCTATACGCACAGGTTTGTTTCAATCCCAAAGATTGGCCTAATCTTAATCAAAGGGTCAACTGAAATTGATTCCAAACAGAGCCCTTATCATTCATACCGATACCCTGCTGCAATTTCATTCTATATACATACATTATTCAAAAATCAGTCTCATCAAAATATTCGCCTAGACACGGGGCACCATCTGTTACGGAGATATTCCTAACCTCGCTTAAATGCTTAAAATAAGTGATTAAAAACATTTTGTCTATATAAAATGAAATCAAACGATAGCGTCGGGAAAAGAGAAAACAATTACATTTATTTTTACAGAAATGATACCACCTCATAGCAAGATGATACCAATGTTACACAATACAAAATAGGAACATTGCTCTAACCTAAAATTATATCACCTATGACCAATGTTACATGATAATACCAACAAGAGAGCAAACGCGAAGTAATATTAATCTTAAACATGGGAGAGAGAGAGAGAGAGGGAGAGAGGCAGAGAGGCCGAGCGAGAGGGAGAGAGAGAGAGAGAGAGGGAGAGAGAGGGAGAGAGAGGGAGAGAGACAGAGAGAGAGACAGAGGGAGAGGCAGAGGGAGAGAGAGAGAGAGAGAGAGCTTATTACGTCACCATGTCGTCTGCATCAGATCTTCATTCGCAAGGGCTCTAGCCATGAGTGTATCTGACTTTTATACCCCCTATGCCAACCAGAACCCAAAATCCTGTGGTCTCATTGGTTTAAAGCTGACCACCTGATTGGTTGAAATCTCAAACCTCTCTACTTAGCCTTCCAAATCTAAACCAGAAATACTTGCTGCTTTTATCAGATAGGTGTGTTCCTTTGATGCTCAGTTACATAGTTACATAGTTACATAGTTAGTCAGGTTGAAAAAAGACACAAGTCCATCCAGTTCAACCGTAAAAAAAAATAAAAAAATAAAAAAAATAAAAAATAAACATATATCGTACAATCCCATATACCCAATTCTATACCCACAGTTGATCCAGAGGAAGGCAAAAAAAAACCAGAAGAGCATGATCCAATTTGCTACAGCAGGGGAAAAAATTCCTTCCTGATCCCCCGAGAGGCAATCGGATATTCCCTGGATCAACTTTACCTATAAATGTCAGTACCCAGTTATATTATGTACATTTAAGAAAGAATCCAGGCCCTTCTTAAAGCAATCTACTGAGCTGGCCAGAACCACCTCTGCAGGGAGTCTATTCCACATTTTCACAGCTCTTACTGTGAAAAAACCTTTCCGTATTTGGAGGTGAAATCTCTTTTCCTCTAGACGCAAAGAGTGCCCCCTTGTCCTTTGTGTTGACCGTAAAGTGAATAACTGAACACCAAGTTCACTATATGGACCCCTTATGTATTTGTACATGTTGATCATATCCCCCCTTAATCTCCTCTTCTCAAGAGAGAATAAATTCAGTTCCTCTAATCTCTCCTCATAGCTGAGCTCCTCCATGCCTCTTATCAGTTTGGTTGCCCTTCTCTGCACTTTCTCCAGTTCCCCATTATCCTTTTTGAGAACTGGGGCCCAAAACTGAACTGCATATTCCAGATGAGGTCTTACTAATGATTTGAACAGGGGCAAAATGATATCTCTCTCTCTGGAGACCATACCTCTCTTAATACAAGAAAGGACCTTGCTCGCTTTGGAAACCGCAGCTTGGCATTGCATGCCATTATTGAGCTTATGATCTACCAAAACCCCCAGATCCTTCTCCACTACGGATCCCCCCAGTTGTACTCCCCCTAGTATGTATGATGCATTCATATTATTAGCCCCCAAGTGCATAACTTTACATTTATCAACATTAAACCTCATCTGCCACATAGTCGCCCAATTAGACAGAGCATTGAGGTCGGCTTGTAAATTGGCGACATCCTGTAAGGACGTTATTCCACTGCATAGCTTGGTGTCATCTGCAAAGACAGAAATGTTACTTTTGATCTCAGACCCAATATCATTTATAAACATATTAAAAAGTAAGGGTCCCAGCACTGAACCTTGGGGTACACCACTGATAACCTTGGACCATTCAGAGTAAGAATCATTAACCACTACTCTCTGAATTCTGTCTTTTAGCCAGTTTTCTATCCATTTACAAACTGATATTTCCAATCCTGTAGACTTTACCTTACACATGAGCCGTGTGTGGGGAACTGTATCGAACGCTTTTGCAAAATCCAAGTATACCACGTCCACTGCCACCCCTCTGTCCAAGGTCTTACTTACCTCTTCATAAAAAGAAATCAGGTTTGTTTGACAACTTCTGTCTTTCATGAATCCATGCTGTCTGTTGCTTAAATAGTTTTTTTCCAGCAAGAACTCATCTATGTGGTCTTTTATTAATCTCTCCAGTATTTTCCCAACTATAGAAGTTAAACTAACAGGTCTATAGTTACTTGGTAAACACTTAATTCCCTTTTTAAATATAGGCACCACATTGGCCCTGCGCCAATCCAGTGGTACTATTCCTGTCATTAATGAGTCCCTAAAAATTAAATACAATGGCTTTGAAATTACAGAGCTCAATTCTTTTAGGATCCGTGGGTGTATGCCATCTGGTCCAGGTGCTTTATCCACCTTTATTCCATCTAAATATTTCTGGACCATATCACTTTTGAGCCATTGTGGATTTGGGGCTGTGTCACTACCACCCCCATTTTGGACATGAGCTCCCCCATGCTCCTTTGTATACACAGAACTGAAGAAAGTATTTAATAAATTAGCCTTCTCTTTGTCCCCAGTCACCCACTCTAGATTATTTTGTAAAGGGCCTACATGCTCAGACTTGACCTTTTTACTATTAATATATTTGAAGAATTTTTTGGGGTTTGTCCTACTATCTTTTGCAATCTGTCGTTCATTTTGAATTTTTGCATCCTTGATTTCCTTTTTACATATCCTGTTATATTCTTTGTAACATTTAAATGACACTAGTGTTCCCTCATTTTTATATTTTTTAAAAGCTCTTTTCTTATAGTTTATAGCTTTTTTAACTTTGGCAGTGAGCCACATAGGTTTTATTTTTAGCCTTTTAAACTTATTGCCCATGGGAATATACTTTGCAGTGAGTTCACAAACAGTCTTTTTGAAGAATTCCCATTTCTGTTCTGTGCCCATTGATGCCAATATTCCTTCCCAGTCTAAGTCCTGGAGAGCAGTACTCATCCTTGGAAAATTTGCTCTCTTGAAATTAAGTGTTTTTATCTTTCCTGTATGTGATTTTTGCTTACAACTAACATCAAATGAAATCATGTTATGGTCACTGCTACCCAGGTGTTCCTTTATCTGAACATTAGTAATACGCTCTGCATGGTTTGAGATTACCAGGTCCAACAGAGCATCATTCCTAGTTGGGGCCTCAATAAACTGGACCATAAAATTGTCCTGCAATAGGTTTATAAATTTTTGCCCTTTAACTGTCCCAGCAGTTCCATTACTCCAGTCAATTTCTGGGTAGTTAAAATCCCCCATTATTATCACCGTCCCAGCCCTTGCAGCCCTTTCCATCTGTGCAAGGAGCTGAGTCTCTAACTCCTCATTAACATTGGGTGGTCTATAACAAACTCCAATGATTAGCTTTGAACTACGCACATCTGTATGCAGTTCCACCCATAATGCTTCAGACTCATCACACTCTCCATCCACCAGGTCCTCTTTCACACTCGCTTTGAGATCACTTCTCACATAGAGACAGACCCCTCCACCCTTCCTTTTTACCCTGTCTTTCCGAAAGAGTGCATAGCCAGGAATATTAATAGCCCAGTCATGTGAGGAATGAAGCCAAGTTTCAGCAATACCGATTACATCATAGCTCTCCTCATGCACCAGAGCTTCCAACTCACCTATTTTGCTTGGCAGACTTCTGGCGTTGGTGAACAGACACTTTAATGCATTAATATTATTTGACCGGTCACATACTATCCTCTTGGGTGTTCCCAGATTGCAACTAGGACTTGCTACTATACTTACCTTGGGTTTATGTTCTTTGGTTACCCTACCACTAATGCCCCTAATACTACCCTTTAGAATATGTTCCCCGCTGACTCTCACTATCTCTGGACCCTCCCCCCTGTCACCTAGTTTAAAAACCCCTCTAACTTTTTGGCCATCCTTATTCCCAGCTGATCTGCACCCTCCTCATTTAGGTGCAGTCCGTCCCTTCTATAGTACTGGTTATCGACTGAGAAGTCGGCCCAGTCCTCCAGGAACCCAAACCCCTCCTTACTACACCAGCTCTTCAGCCACTTGTTCACTTCCCTAATCTCCCTCTGCCTTTCTGGTGTGGCTCGATGTACCGGTAGTATTCCCGAGAATACTACCTTGGAGGTCCTTTTCCTCAATTTAGCTCCTAAGTCCCTAAAATCGTTCTTTAGGACACTCCATCTGCCTCTGACTTTGTCATTGGTGCCAACGTGCACCATGACAGCTGGGTCTTCCCCAGCCCCTCCCAGTAATCTGTCCACCAGATCCGTGATGTGCCGAACCCGAGCGCCCTTGTAGACAACATACAGTTCGGCGCTTCAGGTCTTTGTTACAGATTGCCCTCTCTGTCCTTCTAAGAATTGAGTCCCCTACCACCAGAATCTGTCTTTCCTTTCCCTTCGCTTCCCCCCCACTCTCACTGGAGGAGTTCTTCCCCTGGCAGCTAGGAGAGTCCCTCAGCTCCAGCAGTGCTGGTCCCGGACTGGTTTCACCAATGTCACTCAATGGAGCATACTTATTGGGATGCTCCAGCCCTGGATCGGCCTCCCTGGCACTTCGCCCTCTACCCTTCCTGACTGTCACCCATCTACTATTTTCTAGTGCCTGCACCTCTTTGACTCCACCCACCTCTGTGCTGGCCCCTGCCATCACCTGCCGGGTACGTATCCAGCTCTCCTTTAGTGTGGAGGGACTTCCCAGTGCTGACAGTTGCTTCCCTAGATTCAGAACCTGGGCTTCCAGGGAAACAATGTGTTTACATTTTGCACAGCAGTAATCGCCCTCGATCAGATGATCAAGGAACGCATACATGCTGCAAGATGTACACCGAGTCGCCTCGCCACACCCGCTGGGCATCGTACCTATTAATTTAATGAGGATTCGAGATTATACCCTGTCCAAATTACCTAACACTATCTTCCTGACCCAACTATTCAACAAGACAATACACAGGTACTCAACAAGACAATACACAGGTACTCAACAAGACAATACACAGGTACTCAACAAGACAATACACAGGTACTCAACAAGACAATACACAGGTACTCAACAAGACAATACACAGGTACTCAACAAGACAATACACAGGTACCACGCAGACCCACGTGCACCCACAGACCAACGGACCCGCGTGCACCCGCAGACCAGCGTGCACTCGCAGACCAACGGACCCGCGTGCACTCGCAGACCAACGTGCACTCGCAGACCAACGGACCCGCGTGCACTCGCAGACCAACGGACCCGCGTGCACTTGCAGACCAACGGACCCGCGTGCACTCGCAGACCAGCGTGCACTCGCAGACCAACGGACCCGCGTGCACTCGCAGACCAACGGACCCGCGTGCACTCGCAGACCAGCGTGCACTCGCAGACCAACGGACCCGCGTGCACTCGCAGACCAGCGTGCACTCGCAGACCAACGGACCCGCGTGCACTCGCGGACCCGCGTGCACTCGCAGACCAACGGACCCGCGTGCACTCGCAGACCAACGGACCCGCGTGCACCCGCAGACCAACGGACCCGCGTGCACTCGCAGACCAGCGTGCACTCGCAGACCAGCGTGCACTCGCAGACCAACGGATCCGCGTGCACTCGCAGACCAGCGTGCACTCGCAGACCAACGGACCCGCGTGCACTCGCAGACCAGCGTGCACCCGCAGACCCAGTTCAACGAGTTTCTCACATTAGCAAGCATGCTAAGATAAATTTAAGTCACCTTAATAATAAAGTATTGTAAAAACATATACAACCATATATACACGTAGCTTCTTGTTATAAATATGGATTTGAAAAATCTCCACCACACAATGACAAAGCTTGAACATATATGTTGACACAGTAAAATCTTCACATTGCTCAATCCTAGCCTGCAAAATTCTGCAAGCTGGCTTGTGCTGTTTTTTCGGAGTGCATGTGGGTAAAGTGGGCATATTCCACAAATCTTTTAATATAAAACATTCATTATCACAGCTATTAACTAAACTGCTGAAATATCTTGACAGCTTAATTACTGTGCCCAATATAAGATTAGTTTGTGAACATTTTTGCACATTTGACTCCATCCTTGCATATTTTAAATATAATCTTCATAGTTATTTTATAAATTTTGTTATAGTTATAATATTTGATTATGTGAGGCAAATTGGACATTTGCATTTATGTTATAATATTTGTGTAGCGGGGTCTCCTTTAAGGCCCCTGGACTACGTTACCCAGAACCCCGTTTGGCACCCAGGGTGCATTGGGCCGCTGCAGAGACTCTTGGGTGGGGCTATATAAGAAGAGGGCGAGGCTAGGCTCTGCCTCTTTGGACACCGCGCTGCAAGCAATAGGACTCCCTGTGCGGATCTGCTGCTGTGTAAGGCCTGAAGCCTGGACCTTGCATACCGACCAAAGAGCCTTCCACCCCACTACGGAGCCTGGGTGGCATCTGTTCCTGCTCGAGTTTGCTGACGTCAGCTGGACTGGAGACCCGGCCGTTGGAGACACTGTGTGTGGATACACAGTGGTGGAAGTCCAGACTGGGATCGTGTCCGGAGTTGTGAGCGAGCACTTGCTCACTTCATTATCCTTTTACTTTGTTGGGCCTAGTGACTGCCTTGGCCCACCCTGTTATTTACTACCCCTTGGATTACAAATATTGTTTCCTGAAAGTGCACCACCGTTAAAGTTGCATGCGAAGAATTGTTCTCATAAGGGACTGAGTTTTAATCTGGGTCAGGCCTGACCAGGGTGGGGGTTAAAACTTTGTTGCTGCGCCATATTGCGCATAGGAAAAGAAGATAGTTGCACGTGGCGGGTGATCACTCTGCACTATCGTTGATGAATATGTTTATTGCTGCAGGGCTCTGCATGTATACTATGTGATGTGTTTAACTTTAAATCCTTATACCTAAGTAAATCCAGTTATATTTTATCACTTTGGTATTAGTGTCATCTTTGCAGATAGTAGTTATCTATCAATACTGCCAGATTGTGTATAATCAGGTATAGACCGTTACGAGGTAACAATCCCTAGACTAACTGTGCCAGTGTGGGTTAAGTAGATTGCCGGGTGTTGGCGGTGCTGTATACAGGGCCCGAAACAAAACTCAGCGGCTCTCTTAACTGGGGGTAGCGCTACATTTGCATTAGGCTGGGTTCACACATATGCGAATTGCATGCAGTTCGCATAGCAGGATAATGTGATCGGCTCTCTATGGAGCCGGTTTACATGTCTCCCGGGCGGCTGCGGAGCGCAGTGCACAGAAACTCTGTGTGTCTTTGCCTCCGTTTTAGGGCCGAATTCAGGCAAAGATTCTACCCTGATTCATCCCTGAAACTGAGAACAGAGAAGGACAGCGTTGCTGTGCGATCCGCGGCAGGTTTGGGTGAACCGAGCCTTAATGAATTTATACTTACATCCAGACTTTTGCAGTGTGTGAGTAGTCTCTGTAATGTGTAAATGGTAATAGTGGATTGCAGGTAGACGTAATAACAGGGATGACAGGTTGCAGTTGCTGCTTATGTGGCCTTCTAGGACCAAACACCCCATTTGTCCCAAGTTCTGCTGGCCAACATTTGCCTAACATTGTTCCAAATTCTCTTCAATCACATGATTTGTTTTCATACTTTTAAAGTGTTCCTAAAGCTAAAGTTTTTATTTTTACCTTCATACATTCTCTGCATTAAGGCTAGGTTTACATTTGTGTGGGTGATTGTGGGTGCAGGACAGCATGTAAATCGCACCTGGTCCCACACCTACAATCACCTGCAGTCAAAATGTGCTGCTTCTTCGTAATGGTACCTCTGTACATCGTAAAACGCAGCGCTGTGCTTTCAAAAAGGTGCAGGAACCTTTTTCTTGCAGTAAGCACAGGCATGGCACTCCATTCAAATGAATGCGCTGCCATCCCTGCACAAATGCAGCTTGCAGAGCGACTTAGATGTGAACCTAACCTACCACTGTGTGTTCCACTACCACCTTAACACTTACATGACTCTTGTATTGATCCAACACTGTGTCAGATGCAGGTCTTCTCTCCCTCTCTTCCTGGTCTCACAGGCATTGCTGAGAACAGCAGCAGCCATTAGTCAAATCCAGTAAGCAAAAAGCAGAGTCTATAGACACACACGGCCCGGCTCAGGAGCAAGCCCGCACATCTGCCCCCATTGCAAGTGGTTTGATATGAGGGCAGACACAGAAAAGGAGGAGCCAAGATCATTAGCAGGAGACCCTAGAGGAGGAGGTAAGGTGCAGGCGGCTCTGTGCAATACCATTGCACAGAGCAGGTAAATATATAAACCTGATTATTTTTTGGATTAAAGAATAGACTTTACAATCAGTTTAATGTTAGAATCCAGAGGAGGATGCTAAAGCCTTGAGACAAGAGACCACCTGTCTCAAGCCTCATTCACATGGACAAAAAGAACAGGCTTTTGCTTTGCATTATATAACTCTAGTGTAGCACCCTCTAGTATGCTAGAATAGATAGTTTTAGGCTTTTTTCCTGTTAGAGTAGGTAAAATGTTTTGGCTTAGCTGGCAACCAAGCCTGTGTTTTTATGTGGCTCAGATGAGTGATCCAGGGAGGGCTGATATGACTCAGCAGGCAGCATCTCTGGTACCTCCCCCTACTTCTGGATTTTGCAGGAAACTTCCAGAAGTGGGAGGGAGGTTAGTAGGACCTGCCTGGAGTATTTATGAAGGCCCTAACCAATCCCCAATAGATAGGTTGGCAGGGGGCAGGCCCCCTCAAATAATCTGGGTCATCACAGCTGGGCAGACGAGTTTTGGTGGAAGACTGGGGATGGAGTGCTAGGAGGTTGTCTGAGACCCTTGAGGGTAACCCCCCTAGTCTGGGGAGGGGACCTTGGGTCTGGGCGCTCAGGTTCAGGAGGGATTCTCTGAAAACCCAAGGAGGAATTGTGTCCAGTGGTATGGGAGCAGGTGTGAGGACAGCAGGAGCCAGTGAGCATGTCCGGGAGATCTCCAAGGAGAGGACAGTCAGGTGGGCTGGTGAGTGTTTGTCAGGGAGGACTGAGAGAGAGCAGTCTGAGATGAATGCAGAGTCAGTCTAGGAGGACTGTGGAAGCTTAGCCAGGTGGGCTAGAGAAAGGGGCAGCTGCAGCCAGGTGGGCTGGCAGTGCCTGAAGAGGTGGTGCTGGGATCAGTAGCCACAGCAGGTCAGCTGGACACAAAGACTTTTCTACACTACCAAAGGGACCAGTGGTCCCTGCTTGTAAAAGGCATTTGCTACCAATCTGACTGAGCCCTATTGTCAGATCATCTAACAGTGTGCCAGCTGGTCCTGGGAATTTTGTGCTCAACCAAGTGTTGTGCTGGAGGAGCTAAGGAGTATGTAAATAGACTGTACAGAAAAAGTTGTCCCTGGAAAAGTTCTGCTAAAGTCAAGTGGGCATCCCATAATACCCCTATCCCCATCCAAGTTCAATACCCCTAAAAAAATACAAACACAAAGCTGCAAGGACTATTTCTTGACTCCAGAGTGTTGTGGAAAGTTTTGTTTGCCTGGCTATGCTGGGTGGGGGATCCCTTTATTCACCAGCAGCTCCTGCGGAGGTAGCACTACACTTCCAAGCACCTGAAAACCAATGCCTGTCTAGTTCACATGAAATTCATAATGTGTTGTTTTTAATTTTGATGCACCATTTGGAAGCTTGTAACATTTGGCAAATGCTTCAATTTTAGTCAGCGACAGTGCACCCTAAAGTGTAACTAAAGGCTTCTCATGATAGTAACTGGATTTGATACTAGTTTAGACTATGTGGTGAACAAGCCCCATAAAGTATATAACCTTCTTTCCTTCCTTTACCTTACCTGACTGTTCTGTCTCAACTACAAAGCGATAAAGTTCATCTCCAGGTTTAAGTAGGCCTTACTCAAGCTGGTTTGATATTCATCCCTTGCATCGATACAGGCAGTTTAACTCAATGAATAAACTCACAGTTAGGACGACAGACGATGAATCCTTTCGAATGTTCCGTTTAATGATGGATATTCATAGGTAGAAAAACGTTGCAGTTGTAAGCCACATGTAAGATGTTTAGCATGGAAGATATACAGGAGTAATGACCAGAATCAGGAAGTGGAGGAGATATATAAAGAACTACAGTGAGAGAGAGAGTTCAGCTAGAAAGAAGGGGACAGATCTTAAAGACACAGAGCAAGAATAACCACATAGTGTAACACAACACTCCCCGTCTGAAATCTTTAGATTTCATAACCTTAAACTAATATATATAATTTCAATAAGTCCAATACTGATAAATGTCCTGGAACCTGTAATGAAAAACATGCAACAAGCAAATACCAAACGTAAGTTCAACAGGATGAAGAACATAAAGTCACAGTATGATGTCTTCAAAGAATTCCAAAGTTCTGAGTAGAACCTGTAGATAGCAGCAATGTACTCCCCGCCATGCCAACAGCATGGCTAGTCCTTGCACAAGTCACTCACTTGGCAAAAGGAGTACTAACTCTGTAATTGGTCGACTAAAGGTTCATGTCGATCCTCCCTTGGTTACTTTAACTTCTACCTTCCGAACTTTGTTATCGCCGCTGTGCATAACTTTAGTAATAAGACCCATAGGCCACTCATTCCGACAAACTTCCTTGTCTTTTAGAAGGATGAGGTCTCCAACCTTAAGATTCGGCTTAGATGCTTGCCATTTGTTACGACCTTGAAGGTGATGAAGATACTTTTTCTTCCAGCGATGCCAGAACACATTGGCTAGATGCTGCATCTGCTTCCATTGATGCTCATAACGGTGTGACCGCAGCTTCTGTTTTGTACTTACAGAAGTGTGGAGTGAGGTGTTCACAGTTCTTATTTCCTTATCATCTTCAGGGTTTACTAGCCCATAGGTGGTGTCAATAGGGAGTAAGTAAGAGTCCTCACGCAGAAACCTTGGAGGTGACAGCCATAAGCTGTCCTGAAGAGCGGCAGGTGACACGGCTCTGGTCCCACAGTCAGCTGGGTTGAGTTCAGTGGGAACGTGATGCCATTGACTTGGTAGAGAGAATCTCTTGATACGTTCAACCCTGTTGCTGACGTACACATAAAATTGTTTTGTTTGGTTGTTTATGTAACCAAGTACTACCTTACTGTCTGTATAGAAGGTGAAAGAATCAATTCTAGTGTCCATTTCACTTCGTATGACCTCGGCAATTTCTACTGCTAGCACGGCTGCACAAAGTTCAAGTCTTGGTATGGTATGTGCAGGCTTGGGTGTGTGTTTTGCCTTGCCTAGGACAAAACTACAGTGTGATTCTCCATTCAGTTCAAAGGTCTTCAAATAGGCTACTGCAGCAATAGCTTCAACTGATGCATCAGAGAAAATATGAATCTCTCTCCGGTTAGCAGTTGAAATGGATCCTGGAACATAGCAACGGGGAATCTGAAGTTTTTCTAGTGACTTCAAAGAATATCTCCACCTTTCCCACTTTTGTTGATTCTCACTAGGCAAGGGAGTATCCCAGTCTATGTTCTCAGTAGACAACTGTCTTAGTAAAATCTTACCTTGAATGGTAACTGGAGCAAGGAAACCCAGTGGGTCATAGATGCTATTCACCACGGACAGGACTCCTCTCTTAGTGAAGGGTTTGTCACAAGTTGACACTTGGAAGGTGAATTTGTCTTGCTTGATGTTCCACAACAAACCCAGACTTCGCTGTACAGGAGGCACATCTGTACCTAAGTCAAGGTTTTTTAGACTAGTGGCATAGTCCTCAGAGTGAAAGGCATTCATAAGTTCCTGGCTGTTGGATATAATCTTGTGCAGTCTAAGGTTTGCTACAGACAGCATCTCCTTTGTTCTGGTGAGAAGATCAATTGCTTCTTTAGCAGTTGGAAAGGACTTAAGTGCGTCGTCAACGTAGAAGTTTCTTTCAACAAATTGACGGGCATCAGATCCATATTCAACTTCTCCAGTCTGAGCTGTTTTCCTTAGCCCATAAGTTGCCACTGCTGGGGAAGGACTGTTACCGAAGACATGTACCTTCATGCGATAATCTATAACTTCCTTGTTGAGGTCATTGTCCTTGTGCCATAGAAACCTGAGGTAGTTTCTGTTGTCTTCTCTGACGATGAAGCAGTGAAACATCTGTTGAATGTCGGCCATTACTGCTACAGGCTCTTGTCTGAAACGAATCAAGACTCCTATTAGACTGTTGTTCAAGTTGGGTCCCGTAAGGAGCATGTTGTTAAGAGAAACACCTTCGTGCTGAGCACTGGAATCAAAGACAACTTTAATTTGGTCTGGTTTGCGTGGGTGATACATGCCAAAGGATGGAAGGTACCAGCATTCTTGTCCCTCCTTTAGTGGGGGAGCAGGCTCTGCATGATCTCTGTCAAATACATTTTGCATAAAGTCCACAAAGTGCTTTTGCATCTCTGGTTTCCTGCTTAAGTTTCGCTTTAAGGAGGAGAATCTACTGATGGCCTGCTGTAAGTTGTTGGGCAATCTCTCTCTTGGGAGACGAAAGGGTAGGGGTGCTACCCAGTTATTGGAGTCATCTTGAAAGAACTCATTGTCCATTACCTTGATTAATTCTTTGTCTTCCATTGAAGGAGCCAGTATGTCATCTTCACTGGTTGCATTAAACACTGTAGAGCCGAAGTCGCCATCATGGCAGGAGAAAGGGCTTGTGTCACCTGAGATACCATGTTGCCATTCGTGGCTGGCTATCTTCTCTTTCACCCAGTAGTGATATGGGCATGGCTCAAAGTAAGTGTTTCGGCCATTTGGCAGAACATTTGTCTTGAATGACGAAATGTTGGTAGGTCTTTTCATTTTGCCTATGCAGACATTGCCTATGATGACCCACCCTAGATCTGTGCGCTGGGCAAATGGGGCATCTGGGGGTCCACTGACTTGTCTGTGTACCTTGTGAACTCTTAGAATGTCTCTTCCTAACAGAAGAAGGATCTGAGCATCTTTGTCAAGCGGCGGTATCTCATTTGCTATTACCTTGAGGTGAGGGTGATGGAAAGCAGCAGCTGGAGTAGGGATTTCTTCCCTGTTGGCAGGTATCTGATTGCACTCAACAAGTGTAGGTAAGGGTAATTGCAAGTTACCTTTGAGAGAAGATACCATGAGTCCATGAGCCCTTCTTCCAGAAACCTCTATAGTTCCACTACAGGTACCCAAGGTGTAAGGATGAGCTTCGCCTTTTATTTCAAATAGATTGAACAATTCCGATTTTGCAAGTGATCGATTGCTCTGATCGTCTAAGATAGCATATGCCTTTAGAGACTTTTCTGGTTGATCCTTGTGGTATATGTTCACCAAGCATATCTTAGCACAGGACTTACCACAGCGGTCTTCTCCACAAACTTCAGTGCAGGATGAAGAAATGATGGTAGAATTAGGCACTTGGTCTGTATTCTCCCCGCCATGCGTTAACCTGGGAGGAGTGTTGGCAGGTTGTGCAGAGCTGGGCTCAAGAGGATGGAGGGCTTGCACATGTTCTTCAGAGCCACACTCTATGCACTTGATGGACACATTACAGTCCCTTGCAAAATGTTCTGTAGAAGCACAGCACCTGAAACATACCCTAAATGTCTTTAAAAGCTCCTTGCGCTCTTCCAGAGGCTTTTTCCTAAAGCCGATACATTTATTGAGGGGGTGTGGCTTCTTGTGTATGGGACACTCTCTGTTAGGGTTTTCAATCTTCCTACTCTGTTTGTTCGTGGCCAGAACTGTGGTAGGAGTGGGAAGGATGTCAGTCTTTTTCACGGACACTGGGCCTCTATGGTTTCTGTAGTTGCCCTGAAGACTGGTACTCTTAGGAAAGGGTGAGAAGAGACTGTACTCACCGTAGGAAAAACTTGGATCGTTCTTGGTCTCTGCAATTTCCCTGATGAATTCACAGAAGAAAGAGAATGGAGGGAAGGAAACCTTGTTCTCTCTTTTGTATGATGACCCTAGTGCAGTCCATTTCTCTTGCAAACCATACGGGAGCTTGGGGACAATTGGGTTTACCCCTCTTGGAGTGTCAAGGTAACTGAGTCCAGGTAGTTTTGGGTCTGTCTTGGCTAGCTGAAGCTCAAGGAGAAGGTCACTCAGTCTCTGGAACTCCTTGTTGTCCTTACCGGATATCTTTGGGAAAGTTTCCAGACGCATGAACAAAGCATTTTCTATAGCTTCTGGACTGCCATAACTTTGCTCTAGTCGCTCCCATGCAGCTGTGAGGCCTGCAGTAGGATTGTCCATGAAAACCGATCTTAATGGCTTAACACGTGCAGCAGATAGAGGACCAAGCCATTTGATCAGCAGATTCAATTCTTGATCAGCTGTAATGCCAATATTGCTGATTGTAGTTCTGAAGGCACATTTCCAACTTCTGTAGTTCTCAGGTTGGTCATCAAAACTTGTAAGACCAGTCTTTGTGAGCTCTCTGCGAAGCATGTACCTCACAAACTCTTCTGTCTCAGTTGTCTCCGCCTTTATGTGAGATGCTGTTGGCTGTATGGTGCTGATTTCGTTATCTTAGACATTGTTGTTAAAGGACACAGGGAAATATGGTGCAGCAGATGCATCCAGGTGAGTTGCTTGCTTGAAGTCAGTTGTTCCAATGGTACGTTGATTCAAGGCTGTACCGATGACTGGAGATTGATGACTTGCTTGAAGCTTGCGCTGATGCTCTGTGACGTATGAAGGCAGGCAAGGTAGGCAGGTAGGAAATGCAGTGGAGTGATTTTGAGTGCAGGAAGTTGCTGGAACCTCTTTAACTTGAAGCTGTAAAAGAGTCTCTATGTAGTCGGGAGCATTGGAGACAATGGAGTGTGCACTGCAGTGGCTTAGGACATAGTCTTTAGTGCGTTTGAGGGGGTCTTCCATATCTGCTATGTTTAGGTTAATGCTGTCTTTCTCACTTGCACCTTCGTCTGCACTGATAGCTTGCTGTAGGACCCTTAGCTTTGCCATAGCTGCGTCATGTTTACACTGTTCATTTAAGGTTTCCATTGTTGCTCTTTGTCGTGCTGACTGCGCTTCCAACTCTGCTCTTTGAAGTGCTGACTGCGCTTCCAACTCTGCCCTTTGAGCTTCCAACTCTGCTCTTTTTTCTGCATATGCCACCTGCACTTTGCTGGCTTCCACTTCAGCGCGGGCATTAATAAGTCGCTCACTGAGCGTTGAGTATCTTGAACTATGGGATCTTGACGAGTTTTTAGAACGTCTGGTGGAAACAGATCTGTGAGATGCAGTGTCCTGTAACAGCTTTATTTTTGCTTCTGCCTTTAATCTGGTTTTCTGGATAAAACTGTCTCTTTCAATATTGAGAGCATTGACGCGCTTTAATTGTGTCATCGCACTTTCTGTATTCATGTTTTGCAAGACATTAGTGAATTTGCTGCTGGTAAGCTGATAAAGCTCATATGAGGCAGAAAGTTGTTTAATGGCGCCCTCTAGTGTCAGTGGTTCACGTTCAACGGACACTGTATTGGCTTCAGCAAGGATTTTCTCCCAGACTAATTCCAAGCTATTTGACAATTCAGTCCTTGAAGCTTCATAATTCTCCATTACTTTCCAAGTGGGTTTAACTGAGCGTTTGGGTAACTCAGTTTCTTCAGGAACTTGTGAGGAAGGAGATGTGAGTTCACATGCAGAAGCTTGATCACTCATGATAGCAGACTGACTGTGAAAGCAGGCAGGATCTGTGTGCTGAAATATGACACTGTGCAGATTGTCTCAGGCTATAAGGCTGCCATGTGCTGCTCTGTCCCTTCTGTCTTGCTATGAGGGCAGTAAATCTTGTCTGTTTCAGTACTGACATGCAGAAATCTTGTAATTAGGCTGTGAAACTCCATTTTCTACTGTTCTGTCTCAACTACAAAGCGATAAAGTTCATCTCCAGGTTTAAGTAGGCCTTACTCAAGCTGGTTTGATATTCATCCCTTGCATCGATACAGGCAGTTTAACTCAATGAATAAACTCACAGTTAGGACGACAGACGATGAATCCTTTCGAATGTTCCGTTTAATGATGGATATTCATAGGTAGAAAAACGTTGCAGTTGTAAGCCACATGTAAGATGTTTAGCATGGAAGATATTAGGCTTGTGCAATTCGTTTCGTAACGAATTGAAATTCGTCCGAATTTAGCAACTTTCGGACATTCGGAAGCATTCGAATTTCCGAACAAAGCAATTACGAATAAGACCGAATCCGAAATAAATTATACCGCAAATAGCGAATGCCCGAATGTCTTCGGCATAATTCGTTATGAAAAAGTTACGAATGTACGAATCCATACGAAGCACAATAACACTCACTCTGCTCTGCTCTCTGCTTCTCCCACACCGTGCTGAACTCCCTCTCAAAATGGTGTACAGGGGCGGAGGTTATAGCCGCATGTAAAAAACGAAAGTAAAATACGAGATTTCGAATCCATTCGAAGCACAATAACACTCTGCTCTGCTCTCTGCTTCTCCCTCACCGTGCTGAACCCTCTCAAAATGGTGTACAGGGGCAGAGGCTATAGCCGCATGTAAAAAACGAAAGTAAAATACGAGATTTCGAATCGTTACAAATAACCGCAATGTATTTAGAAAAGTACAAATCCATTCGAAGCACATTAGGCATAATAGGCAGCGTCGTTGTGAGAGAGACACGGAAAATTACGAATCAACGAACCCAAAAAAAGTTACGAAAGTAGGAGTTGTGTCCAGAATCAACGAAAAACAACGTACTCTACCGAAAGTACGAACCCAAAAAAAGTTACGAAAGTAGGAGTTGTGTCCAGAATCAACGAAAAACAACGTACTCTACCGAAAGTACGAATTATAAAGCAACAAAAAATTCAACGAAAAATGTCGCTTGCAAAAATACGAATGAGTCCGAACACGAAAAATCCCGTCTAGCAAAATTACGAATGATTACGAATCAACAGGACCGGAAAGAAACGAACCGAAACGGAACGAATTTTTCCGTTGTGCACAAGTCTAGAAGATATACAGGACGGAGTAATGACCAGAATCAGGAAGTGGAGGAGATATATAAAGAACTACGGTGAGAGAGAGAGTTCAGCTAGAAAGAAGGGGACAGATCTTAAAGACACAGAGCAAGAATAACCACATAGTGTAACACAACACTGACTGAAACAAATGCTACTGCAGTTGTTGAGGAGCCACAATCGCTAGGGACCTAGAATGAGGCATGTGTAATATATACAGTGGTTACGGAAAGTATTCAGACCCCCTTAAATTTTTCACTCTTTGTTATATTGCAGCCATTTGCTAAAATCATTTAAGTTCATTTTTTTTCCTCATTAATGTACACTCATCACCCCATATTGACAGAAATACACAGAATTGTTGAAATTTTTGCAGATTTATTAAAAAAGAAAAACTGAAATATCACATGGTCCTAAGTATTCAGACCCTTTGCTCAGTATTTAGTATTTTCACCCTTTTGACCTAATACAGCCATGAGTCTTTTTGGGAAAGATGCAACAAGTTTATCACACCTGGATTTGGTAATCCTCTGCCATTCCTCCTTGCAGATCCTCTCCAGTTCTGTCAGGTTGGATGGTAAACGTTGGTGGACAGCCATTTTTAGGTCTCTCCAGAGATGCTCAATTGGGTTTAAGTCAGGGCTCTGGCTGGGCCATTCAAGAACAGTCACAGAGTTGTTGTGAAGCCACTCCTTCGTTATTTTAGCTGTGTGCTTAGGGTCATTGTCTTGTTGGAAGGTAAACCTTCGGCCCAGTCTGAGGTCCTGAGCACTCTGGAGAAGGTTTTCGTCCAGGATATCCCTGTACTTGGCCGCATTCATCTTTCCCTCGATTGCAACCAGTCGTCCTGTCCCTGCAGCTGAAAAACACCCCCACAGAATGATGCTGCCACCAACATGCTTCACTGTTGGGACTGTATTGGACAGGTGATGAGCAGTGCCTGGTTTTCTCCACACATACCTCTTAGAATTAAGGCCAAAAAGTTCTAGCTTGGTCTCATCAGACCAGAGAATCTTATTTCTCACCATCTTGGTGTCCTTCAGGTGCTTTTTAGCAAAATCCATGCGGACTTTCATGTGTCTTGCACTGAGGAGAGGCTTCTGTCGGGCCACTCTGCCATAAAGCCCAATATGGTGGAGGGCTGCAGTGATGGTTGACTTTCTACAACTGTCTCCCATCTCCCGACTGCATCTCTGGAGCTCAGCCACAGTGATCTTTGGGTTCTTCTTTACCTCTCTCACCAAGGCTCTTCTCCCCCGATAGCTCAGTTTGGCCAGACGGCCAGCTCTAGGAAAGGTTCTGGTCGTCCCAAACGTCTTCCATTTAAGGATTATGGAGTTCACTGTGCTCTTAGGAACCTTAAGTGCAGCAGAAATTTTTTTGTAACCTTGGCCAGATCTGTGCCTTGCCACAATTCTGTCTCTGAGCTCTTCAGGCAGTTCCTTTGACCTCATTCTCATTTGCTCTGACATGCACTGTGAGCTGTAAGGTCTTATATAGACAGGTGTGTGGCTTTCCTAATCAAGTCCAATCAGTATAATCAAACTGAACTGGACTCAAATGAAGGTGTAGAACCATCTCAAGGATGATCAGAAGAAATGGACAGCACCTGAGTTAAATATTGGAGTGTCACAGCAAAGGGTCTGAATACTTAGGAACATGTGATATTTCAGTTTTTCTTTGTTAATCTGCAAAAATGTCAACAATTCTGTGTTTTTCTCTCAATATGGGGTACATTAATGAGGAAAAAAATGAACTTAAATGATTTTAGCAAATGGCTGCAATATAACAAAGAGTGAAAAATTTAAGGGGGTCTGAATACTTTCCGTACCCACTGTATGCAAAGTACATGTGCAAATACAGGTAAGTGTGATTTCCGTTCATCTCTGCAGACAAACATAGCTGGAAACCTCTGTCCCACAGGAATCAGTGGTACACTAAACCTGCAGAACAGAGATTAGATAAGTGGCTGTCAAGGTATGCCCACATTTAGGCCCCTTTCACACTGGGGCGGGAGGTGCGCTGGTGGTATAGCGCCGCTATTTTTATCGGCGCTATACCGTCGCATTTGCCACGATTTGCGGCCGCTAGTGGGGTGATTTTAACCCCCGCAAGCGGCTGAAAAAGGGTTCAAACCGCTGCTACGGCAGCGGTTTGTGGGCAGTATAGCTGCGCTGTCCCATTGATTTCAATGGGCAGCAGCGGTAAAGGAGCGGTATACACACCACTCCTTCACCGCCCCAAACATGCGGCTAGCAGGACTTTTTTCTCGTCCTGCCAGCGCATCGCCTCAGTGTGAAAGCACTCTGGCTTTCACATTGAGACTGCAGGGCAGGAGTTTTTCAGGTGGTATTTAGGTGCTATTTTTAGCGCTAAAACGCCTGAAAAACTCCTCAGTGTGAAAGGGGCCTCAGTGCTACTGGTTCCTCTGATGTGGACTCCAGCCTCCCAATCTTCAAGAGTAATTTACTGCTAAATTTGTTTCAGATACAATTCTTCAGTATACAAAGGAGAGCTACTGCTTTTCTGATTCTTTATCATGTCTTCTTCCCTCCCTGCATAGGTAAGTGTTATTTATTTGAATGGCAACATTTGCTTGAGTCTAAGCCTAAGGCAAAGCTGCCAAAGGTCCCTGCAAGACAGTACTTCCCTCCATTTTGAAAATTGTCCTGATAGCCTTATGTTCTGCAGAATGCCTTGCCAGGAAGAAAGCAACACACAAGTTGCCACGACAGTGCATCTTTTTTCCTATGGCAGGAAAGCGGCTTCCTAAATTGTGATTTTAGGATCCTATTCCAGTTCCCAACATACAGGCTGAGTGCCTCTGTGCTATGTCACTATACTATTTACATTATCACACAACTGACCCTGTTGGGTAAACCATACTTAAAAGAGAAGTATGGGTTTAGAAATAAATAATCATACTTACCTAGATGGCTGCAGTACAATTCCAGCTGCAGCTTTCCCCTGTTGCCTCTAAGACCGGGAACTGAGTGATCAAACACCGCTGATTGCTCAGCACTTGGTCTTCAGCCTGCAGAGAGCTGGTGACTGTTAGTCCTTGACTCGGTGCTCTGCCCCTCCAGCGCTCACTGAAGCGCTGGGCTGTGAAGGGGCCGGGAGCAGCTTGCTCAGCCTCTCAGTGGCTCGCTGAGAGGCTGAGCCAGCTGCCATTCCAGGCTTCTGGGCGAATCCTGACCATATTCAGAGCCTGGACTGGGTCTGTGGCGTCTACCGACAGTGGGCTATAGCGGGTCACAGGCTTGCAGAACTAAGTGCACTCCTGTGATCCATAGGAGAAATATAGCCAAAACGGCTCTCCTCTTGGTAGTTTTTTAAAAGTGGAACTACAGTCTCAATGTAATGTCTCTTCTGCAATAACAAAACCTACCTGCCTGCGCATAGTCTGCTTTAGAATGTACGGTAAGATGCACAAGTGCATTTTACAGTCCGGCACAGATCTTGTGTACCAGGATAACTGAATTTCTGTGCATATGCAGGAGAGATGTCATCCCATGCAGTCATCCCAATGAAGATGGTGCAGACCCGCACCTGGAAGAAGCCAAGTAGAAGATCCCAGGAATGGTCTTCAGACTGTTGAAAGAAAGGTAAGTATCGCAGACTTTAGTTCTGCCTTACAGCCTAAGTTTAGTTTTACAAATCAGCACAAGTCCCTTGTGCTGAAGGCTTCTGCATTCCATGATATCTTCCACCACTGAGCCCCCCTACCTCCATAATCTTCTGGTATGGTGGGGGTTAATAGAGATGAGGGAGCTGTGACAGGCATATATTAAAAGTGCCTGACTTTCCACCTCTTCCTTTATTAATTGAAGCCGTACTATAGCTTTTATAAATGAAACAGGATCTATGAATTGAAGCAGAAGACCATTTAATTATACGCCCATCTTATATTCTTGATCATGTTTCATTCATAGAATGAATACACTTAGTATAGAACTGAGGATATCTTTATTATTAAAGAAGCCTTTGCCTAGATACCAAAATTCTCTATATTTAATTCATTTTTAAGCATCCTTAAAAGTTAACCAGTCACACAACCAGGTTTACACAAGAATCTGACTATTTAAGCCCCGTACACACGATCTGAATATCGTACGAAAAAAGTCGTCCGAGGAAGAATCGTACGATAATCGGATCATTAGTACAGAGCTTCGAGAGCCGCTCATGACAGTTCATCCGATATTATTTTATCGGACAAGCACGAAAATTTTCCTCGTACGATACCAGATCGTATGATTTTCGTTTAGTCAGTACAGTTGTCGTCCGAAAATACAATACAAATACATTACAACACATGACATCACTTCCGATTTTTTTTTCTGTCGTACGAGAATTTTCGTGACTTTAATAACCTATTTCATTTTTCTTGCGACTATTAAGCGAAAAAAGTCGTACGATCTGTCGTACGATATTCGGATCGTGTGTACGGGGCATTAGACTTAAAAAGAGTATCCAAACCCTAACAGAAATAAACCAAATCTGTTGTTGCGCATGTAATGTCATAAAGCTTACTCCCTTTTTTATATTTCCTGTTTTCAATTAAATTACACCTGCTAATCCTACCAGCAAGGTGTATCCATAGACACCTCTTTTTCATGTGTTGTCACCCATTCCCGTATTCTCTTGACGTGGACTACAATCGGTTGTTTCAAAACACTGAGCTGGCATGTTCAGTCATTGTCAGTACAAGTTCAGAGAGTCTATAATATTTACATTTTTTGTTTTACTTCGTTTTGTTTGTTTTTTTCATTGTTGCATAAAAAAAATGCAGAAAATTGGAAAAAACATGCTTTTTATCATTTCATATAGTTTTAGCATGTTTTACATGAGAATTATCATTTTAATGTCAAAAATGGGACAAATTATCGAATAAAATGTATAGTTTAGTTACAGTAAAGCAACTTTCTTTTTAATAACATTGGTCAAAATTGTGTTTTGTCTAATACTGAATAAACAAATCCATATTGAAAATGTAAAAATTGATCTGGTCCATAAGGGGTATTCTGGTACAAGAGCTGAACTTGCTAAAGTTTATCTGAAGGCAAAACTTTCTTTCATTGTATGTATGGAATAGTCAAAATCCTTTTCAAGTTTTTTTTTTTTTTTTTTTTTTTTTTTAAACTGTGTCCCATCAAGAGATTTTTTATTTATTTTTTAAACTTAATTTTTTTATTAACATTTTTCAAACATTACAACAAATCACTATATTGCAAATCTTTTTCTGCAGATTAAACATGTTATTTCTTTACAATAACTTTCTCTAATTTTAAATGATCTCCAGATTACCATTATATCACTCCTAAGAAAACAAACAATCAATCAAACAAAGAGACAAACAAACCAACAAACAGACGAGGGAGATAACAAAAAAAAAAGGGAAGGAAAAAACCCCAAAAAACTCTTCCCCCTCCAGACCATCACTATCAGTCCTCCCATATACTATACAAGGGCCTATCCAGCTCATGTTTGCCAACCTATTACAACATAGGTAATTTCTATGATGTTCTAGGGGAGGCCAAGGAGAAAAAAAGCCAGTCCTGGGGCTGTTACCCAAGGTCCCCATAACTTGGCTAGTGTTTCTATTCTACCCCTGATCTTATACGCCTGTTGCAGTGGCGTAACTAGAGACTTCAGGGCCCCGGTGCAAGAAATCATGAAGGGCCCCCCCGAAAAGCCTGATTTTGATACTTAATTTTTTTACACTGTACAACAAAGTAAAAAATGTCTGTTTCTGATTTCAACTTACCGGAACTGTCAAGAGAGGAAGCTTCAGGATAGGACATGGTCACATGACAGGTCACAGCATATGCATTGTTTGTGCTCGCGGTGCTCGGGGCTGGCCGGCTGGTGAGTCACTATTACGCAGCACTTTTCCTGTGGAGTCACCGTGCTCGGGCTATAACAGCGGGAGGCGGAGAGTCGCTCAGCACACCGAGGAAGGCAGCGGAACGACAAGGAGCTCACCATCCCCCCCATTCATAGAGGAGACATGGGTACCAACACCGCCCAGAGTCTGCTCGGTTCAGTCCGCACACTCATACTACACAAGGGAACCTCATGAACTGGGGCCGCCTGAAAAAGAAGTGTCCGGTCACCCCCGGCGAGGAGGAGAGGAGACCCCCCCGGTAGCGGTGGTACTTGAGGGGGTAGCAGCGGTGGTCCCTGAGGGGGGTGTTAGCGGTGGTACATGACGGGGTGGTAGCGGTGGTACGTGACGGGGGTGGTAGCGGTGGTACGTGAGGGGGGTGGTAGCGATAGTACTTGAGGGGGGTGGTACTTGAGGGGTGTAGCAGCGGTGGTACTTGAGAGGGGGTGGCTGTGGTGGTACTTGAGGGAGGTGGCAGTGGTGGTACTTGAGGGGGGGTGGCTGTGGTTGTACTTGAGGGAGGTGGCAGTGGTGGTGCCATCCTCTCCCACCACCACCTGTGCCTCCTTACTGATCCCATCCCCCCACCACTAATCTCATCCCTATCACCCCATTACTTCTACAACAGAGGTGGTGGGGGGGATAGGGATGAGATCAGTGGTGGGGGGATGGGATCAGTAAGAGGTGGTGGGAGAGGATGGCACCACCACTGCCACCGCAGCCACCCCCTCAAGTACCACCGCTGCCACCCCCTCAAGTACCAAGGCTGCCACCCCCCATCAAGTACCAAGTCTGCCACCCCCCCTCAAGTACCAACGCTGCCACCCCCCCTCAAGTACCAACGCTGCCACCCCCCCTCAAGTACCACCGCTGTCACACCTCTCAAGTACCACCGCTGCCACACTCCCTCAAGTACCACCGCTACCACCCCCCTCAAGTACCAGCGGTGGTACTTGAGGGGAGGTGGCAGCGGTGGTGCCATCCTCTCCCACCACCACCTGTGCCACTTACTGATCCCATCCCCCACCACTGATCTCATCCCTATCCCCCACCATCACCTCTGTTGTAGAAGTAATGGGGGGGATAGGGATGAGATCAGTGGTGGGGGGATGGTATCAGTAAGAGGCACAGGTGGTAGTGGGAGAGGATGGCACCACCACTACCACCGCAGCCACCCCCCCTCAAGTACCACCGCTGCCACCTCCCTCAAGTACCACCGCTGCCACCTCCAAGTACCACCACAGCCACCCCCCTCAAGTACCACTGCTACCACCACCCCTCAAGTACCACCGCTATCACCCCCCCTCACGTACCACCCCCTCGAGTACCACCGCTACCACCCCCTCAAGTATCACCGCTACCACCCCCTCAAGTACCACTGCTTCCACCCCCAGTGGTGGTACTTGAGGGGAGTGGCAGCGGTGGTACTTGAGGGGGGTGGCTGCGGTGGTACTTGAGGGGGGTGGCAGCGGTGGTACTTGAGGGGGGTGGCTGCGGTGGTACTTGAGGGGGGGTGGCAGTGGTGGTACTTGAGGGGGGTGGCAGTGGTGGTACTTGAGGGGGGGTGGCAGTGGTGGTACTTGAGGGGAGTGGCAGCGGTGGTACTTGAGGGGGTGTGGCAGCGGTTATACTTGAAGGGTTGTGGCAGCGGTGGTACTTGAGGGGGGGATGGCTGTGGTGGTACTTGAGGGGGGTGGCAGTGGTTATACTTGAGGGGGTGTAGCAGCGGTGGTACTTGAGGGGGGTGGCTGCGGTGGTACTTGAGGGGGGGTGGCAGCGGTGGTACTTGAGGGGGGGTGGCTGCGGCGGCAATGGTGGTGCCATCCTATCCCACCACCACCTATGCCTCTTACTGATCCCATCCCCCCACCACTGATCTCATCCCTATCCCCCACCATCACCTCTGTTGTAGAAGCAATTGGGGGGGATAGGGAGGATGGGATCAGTAAGAGGCACAGGTGGTGGAGGTTGGCATTGATTGCTGAGCTGAGCTCCGTCACTTGATTGACTTACCGTCAATCAATCGATTCCCCGGGAATTCCGTTTGACTTTGATCTGTTCTGTGGGTCTGACTGAGTCACATTCACTGTGCTTTCTCCTGCCAGGATGCCTTGCCTCATGGGTAGACGCCGGGTAGGTACTCCACGCACGCAGCCGCAGAGGGGAAAGCTCCTCCCCCGCCTTCTCTCATTTGGTGTCAGGGTCTTCTGACTTAATTTTTCAGAGTCCACAGTCTCAGTCAATGAGTTCTGCCTCAGTCTCTGCATTCTCTCTGTCTTCCCTCAGCGGCGAAGGCAGCCCCGCTGCCGAACGAACAGCACGCAGCCAACAGAACACAGTGACAGTCAGGTGGGCCATTCACACAGGCGGCGGTCGGGCTCCTCACACGGATGGGTGGCAGGCCCCCCGGACTTGGCGGAACTACAGGACCCAGTTACAACGGCGACTGTTGCGAACCTGATAATTCCGCCACTGGCCTGTTGTTCCATTAATATTGTTGCATTTACCTGAGAACGCCAATCCTCAAATACTGGTATATTAGGAGACATCCATTTTCTGGCAATTAGCTTACGAGCAATAAATAATAATCTGCCAATTGATATTAACTTCTCCCATGGATATAGCTCTTCATTAACATAGCCCAATAGACATGACTTTGGTTCCACTTCTATATGAGTGTCGTATGCTCCATTGATTGTGGACACCACCTCTCGCCAATATCTGACCAGCTTGGGGCATTTCCACAACATATGGGTCAGATCAGCCGGGGACTGCTTACACCTTGGGTTTTCCCTCCACCTCCACTTATATAGCTTTAACGGGGTCCTATATGTCCTGTATATAATAAACAGTTGTGTTAGGCATTGTGCCTGTGATAGGGATACCAATGAGGCTCTCTTCAGAATATTCTGCCATTAATCCTCCGTTATACCCCCCAGATCTTTCTCCCAACCCTTTCAACCTGGACTGTCTATAATATCTTGATACTTCATCATAAGTTGACTATAAGCTAGCGTAATTAGACTTTTCTTTTTCTTTTTTTCTTTAGCCCCTGACACCTTTAAACTGCGAATTAGCTGCATGTCGCAGTTGAAAATATTTATAAAAAGTAATTATGATGTAGTTAATACGACCCCTACAGCTCCTGAAAAGGGCGCATTTTATTTTGAGCATAAAGCTGAGAGATATATTGTATTCCTTTATGTTGCCAATGCTCAAACCCCTCCAATTTACATAACTCTTCATAGTGCCTATTCCCCCAAAGTGGGTAAATCTGCTGTTAGGAAATTGCCACCATAACAAATGCTCCCATTGGAAGATTTACTCTCTATTCTTGTTCCGGTGACACATTTTTGGATGTTCCCTTCATGTTCAGTCATGACAGTGGTTGCCATGACAAATAGAGAGGGTAAATCTCTAGAGTGGAGGACTTAAACAGCAAAAAATAACCTGACCGAGATTAATTTGGCATTTTCATGCAAATACAGGATACGTAAATGTGGTGACGATAACTTCCCATGGGCCCCTGGGGAAGTCACATAATAGGTGGGGTTGAAAAAAGACAAAAATCCAAGTGCAACCTTTGAGTCGATGTGACAAAACAAGTACTGTATGCGTTGGGCTGCTCTTTGCGGCATCACCATGTGCACAAATATTGAGAGACTGCCAGCTGACTTTTTCATGGGTCTAAAAAGAAGGCGAGCAGCTTTCGTTTTGGGTATTACCACCAGGTGGTTATTTATTTTAACCCATTTTTGGTGGTGGAAGAAGTAAAAAAGTGGACTGGTGGTGTTTTTTTGACATACAGGTGATACTCGAAAAATTTGAATATTGTGCAAAAGTTAATTTATTTTACTAATGCAACTTAAAAGGTAAAACTAATATATGAGATAGACTCATTACATGCAAAGCAAGTTAGTTCAAGCCGTGATTTGTCATAATTGTGATGATTGTGGCTTATAGCTCATGAAAAACCCAAATCCACAATCTCAGGAAATTTGAATATTACATGCAATCAATAAAACAAGGATTGTGCATAGAACAGTATCGGACCTCTGAAAAGTATAAGCATGCATATGTACTCAGTACTTGGTTTGGGCCCCTTTTGCAGCAATTACTGCCTCATGTCTCTCATCTTTCTCTTGGCAATGCCCCATAGATTCTCTATGGGGTTCAGGTCAGGTGAATTTGCTGGCCAATCAAGCACAGTGGTCATTGATCCAGGTTTTTGTGCTTTTGGCAGTGTGGGCAGTTGCCAAGTCCTGCTGGAAAATGAAGTCAGCACCCCCATAGAGCTCGTCTGCAGAAGGAAGAATGAAGTGCTCCAAAATCTCCTGGTAGACGGCTGCATTGACCCTGGACTTAATGAAGCACAGTGAACCAATACCAGCAGATAACATGGCTCCCCAAATCAACACAGACTGTGGAAACTTCACACTGCAGTTCAAGCATCTTGCAGTGTGTGCCTCTCCATTTTTCCTCCATACTCTGGGTCCTTGGTTTCCAAATGAGATGCAAAATTTGCTCTCATCACCAGAAAAGAGGACTTTGGACCACTGAGCAACAGACCAGGTCTGTTTTTCTTTAGCCCAGGTAAGACACTTCTGATGTTTGTTGTTCAGGAGTGGCTTGACAAGAGGAATACGGCATTTGAAGCCCATGTCCAGGATCCGTCTGTGTGTGGTGGCTCTTTATGCACTGACTCCAGCCTCAGTCCACTCCTTGTGAAAGTCCCCAACACTTTTGAATGGCCTTTTCTTGACAATCCTCTCCAGGCTGCGGTCATCCCTGCTGCTTGTGTACCTTTTTCTTCCACACTTTTCCCTTTTTCATGAGCTGTAAGCCATAATCATCAGAATTATGACAAATCACGACTTGAACTATCTTGCTTTGCATGTAATGAGTCTCATATATTAGTTTCACCTTTTAAGTTGCATTAGTGAAATAAATGAACTTTTGCACGATATTACATTTTTTTGAGTATCACCTGTATTTGTCTATATTTTTGTTATATATATATATATATGTAGCAGGGTATTGCCTTTTAAAACCCCAGAGACTACAGTACCCAGGGCGCAACGGGACACCCAGGGTGCATTGCCCCGCGCAAAGACTGCTGGGGCGGGTTATTTAACTGAAGGGCGGGGCGGAATGAGGTCTCTTTGGACACCGCCCGCCCAGCAAGTGGAACTCCTTTCCGAGCCTGCTGAGATACAAGGCCTGAAGCCTGGGCCTTTCTCCAAAGAGCCTTCTGCTCTCACCGAGGAACCCGAGGGACGTCTCTCCACACTGTTGCTGCATCGTTGCCAGGAGGACCGAAGACTTGGATGTCGTGAGACCTGTGTACCAAGACACAGCAGCGGAAGATACGGACACGGACTGGTCCGGTTGGGTGAGAGAGCACCTGCTCAGAGAACTATATAGGATCTCTAGGCCCAATAACTGTTATCCGGAGTTTTCAATAGTGTTGCGCTGCGCACCAGAGAGACAGTGCATCGGAGCAACTTTAGAGATTGCCTTTAATTCACCAAGTTATTCAAACCCCTTTTACCCTGTGGATTACAGTTGTTTCTTCAAAAGTGCACCACCGTTAAGCTAGCGAAGATCTTCCCCTACAGAACTTCTACACATTACAGTCAGGCCTGACTTAGCGTAGACATTGCTGGGCGCCATTTTTTTTTGCCCACGAGGGAGAATGGCTGCAGCGGGGACCGTTAGTATTATGCACAGTACGGGTAAGAATAGCTGTGCTTTATTGCTGTGTGTGTGCCATTATAGGATTGTGTCCCAGGGAGTTACAGGCCACGCAATCCTACTCTCCCCTACTAACTGTGCCAAGGGAGGCTAGAGCAAATTTGCCTGAGGTTGACAGCGGTGCACTACAGGGCCCAAAAATTATATCCGCGGCCCTCTTAGCTGGGGGTATCGCTATATATATATATATATATTGTGAGGGGGTTAGCTCGGCAGCGGGTGTGTGTGACCCCCGAGATGGGCTCCCCACACAAAAACAGGCCCAGCAAACGGTGGTTGTGGTTTTCAAAATCAAAAAGGTGCGGTTTATTTTCTATTTACAGTGACAAAACACAGCAAAGCAAAAGAAACATAAACAAAATAAATCCTGGTCAACTTGACCTCTGACTAAACATACAGGTTTCCTAACTAACAACTGGGATCAGCCTAGTGCTGTCCTAGTCCCTAAGTCCCTGGTTTTAAATGTCCAAGCAAATAGCCACACAGGCTTTGTCTCACCGCACAGGGGTTCACTCTCCCTAGACAGTCCACACAGGTCTGGTTCCAGGCATGAGCTAACATCTAATGAAGCTGGGAGTTCTTATAGAGGCCTAAATGAGCTGACAAGCTTCAGCTGGTCTCATCAACTCCCTGTCTGTACGACGCCCCACACTCTCCCTAGAGGTATGAGTCATCCATGAGCCCACTAGCCTTATACAACTCTCCACCTAGTTGTATAAGTCGGCGTAAAGCCTGAATCTGGGCGAAATATATCTACCCCCCTGGATGCAACCAGGTGACTTTACCTTCCTGCTGTCACATACCCCCCCCTCTTGTTTTAACCTCGGGGTTGGAACACCAGCAATCAGGCATTCATGTACTCGAGACAAAGCATCCACATTCCCCATTTGAACGCCAGGGCGATGCTTTACTGTGAAGTTGAATTCCTGGAGGGCCAGGAACCACCTATTCACTCTTCTATTTGTTTCTTTGTTTTGAGCCATCCACTTTAACGGAGCGTGATCCGTAACCATGTCAAAGTGCCTACCTAGCAGGTAGTACCGAAGGGAATCTAGAGCCCACTTCACCGCTAAACACTCCTTTTCAACGGTGGCGTAATTTACCTCATGGGACTTCAACTTCCTGCTGAGGTAAATAACTGGGTGCTCTTCCCCGTTCCAGACCTGGGACAATACTGCTCCTAACCCCACATCTGACGCATCACTTTGTACGACAAAGTCTTTAGAGAAGTCGGGTGAGTACAACACTGGCTGGCTACATAAGGCTTGTTTCAAGAATTGGAATGCTGCCTCAGCCTCGGGGGTCCATTTAATCATGACCGACCCTTTCCCCTTCATCAGGTTGGTTAGGGGCACAGCCCTAGAAGCAAAGTGGGGAATGAATCGCCGATAATACCCAGCGATTCCCAGAAAGGCTCGTACCTGCTTCTTGCTGTTGGGACGTGGCCAACTCTGGATGGCCTCGACTTTGTTGAGTTGGGGTTTTATTACTCCCCTCCCAATGGTGTACCCAAGATATTTGGCCTCCTCCTGCCCAATGGTACACTTCTTGGGGTTAGCCGTAAACCCCGCTTCCCGAACAGAGTCCAGGACTGCTTGCACTTTTGGCAGATGTGAGGCCCAATCTGTGCTATGGACAATTATGTCATCCAGGTAAGCCGCAGCATACTTCCGATGGGGCCTCAGCATCTGGTCCATTTTCCGCTGGAATGTGGCCGGCGCATTCTGTAACCCGAACGGCATTCTTTTATATTGGAACGCCCCGTCTGGGGTTACAAATGCGGTTTTCTCTTTGGCCGACTTGGCCAGGGGGATTTGCCAATACCCTTTTGTGAGGTCAAGAGTCGTCATGTATCGGGCTGTTCCCAGCCGGTCGATCAACTCATCTATACGTGGCATGGGGTAGGTGTCAAATTTTGTAACTTTGTTCAACTGTCGAAAATCGTTACAAAATCGCCAGCTCCCATCCGGTTTAGGCACCAACACAATGGGACTAGACCAATCACTTTGGGACTCCTCTATCACCCCTAAGTTCAGCATTTTCTGTACTTCCTCCCGTATTGCCTCCCGTCGGGCCTCTGGGATCCGATAGGGTTTTAACTTCACCCTTTCACCGGGCGGGGTAATGATGTCATGCTCTACCCCAGATGTTTGTCCCGGCAGCTCAGAGAATACCTCCTTGTTGCGAAGCACAAACTCCTTAACCTCCTGTTGTTGGGGTTGTGACAAGGTGGCTGCTATTCCAACCTCCGGAATCACGCAACCAGTTTGAGCTGGTGACCAAGTGTCTGCGACTAGGGACTCTCTATCCCTCCAGGCTTTCAACAGATTAACGTGATAGATCTGTTCGGGCTTTCGCCTTCCTGGTTGTCTGACCTTGTAATTCACTTCGCTCACTTTTTCCATTATCTCGTAGGGGCCTTGCCATTTGGCAAGGAATTTACTTTCAACCGTAGGGACAAGTACCAGTATCCTATCCCCCGGGGAAAAGGTACGGGTCTTGGCTCCACGGTTGTACACTCTCTGCTGTGCTAACTGCGCTTGGGCCAAATGTTCCTTCACGATGGGCATTACCTGTGCAATTCGGTCTTGCATCAGGGCGACATGCTCAATCACACTCCTGTGGGGAGAACTCTCACTTTCCCAAGTTTCCTTGGCAATATCCAACAGCCCTCTTGGGTGTCTCCCATACAGTAACTCAAAGGGGGAGAATCCCGTAGAGGATTGGGGCACCTCCCTAATAGCAAACATCAGATAAGGAAGTAGACAGTCCCAATCCTTTCCATCTCTATCCACCACTTTCTTCAACATTTGTTTTAGGGTTTTGTTGAACCTTTCAACCAGCCCATCGGTTTGGGGGTGATACACAGATGTACGTAATTGCGTCACTTTGAACAATTTACACAGCTCCTTCATAACCCGGGACATAAAGGGTGTACCTTGGTCCGTAAGCAGTTCTTTACAAATACCCACCCGGCTAAACACAAGAGATAGCTCTTTGGCTATGGTTTTGGCCGAGGTATTTCGGAGAGGGATCGCTTCTGGATAACGGGTGGCATAGTCCATTATAACTAATATGTACTGGTGCCCCCTAGCGGACTTGATTATAGGACCTACCAAATCCATGGCGATCCTCTCAAACGGGACCTCAATGATGGGTAGAGGGACCAGCGGGCTACGGAAATGTGGCATCGGGGCCGACCTCTGACACACAGGGCAGGAGGAACAATAATTTTCTATGTCCTTCATCACCCCCGGCCAATAGAATCTCTGTAATACCCTCTCTCGGGTTTTCTCTGTCCCCAGATGACCTCCAAGAACGTGCCCATGGGCCAACTCCAACACCAACTTCCTGTAAGGTTTGGGCACCACAAGCTGCTCAATGGTTTCTTCTGCCCTTTTTGCCACCCGATACAGTAGGTCCTTCTCTACGCTGAAGTATGGGTAAGTGCAGGTATTATCTGGGTTCACTAACTCGCCATCTATTTTCACTACGTTTTCCCGTGCCTTTATTAGGGCGGGGTCTTTCAACTGTTCTGTGGCAAAGTTTTCCCTGTGAACCTCAAGATCAGAAAACTCCACAGACGGTAGGTTTTCGTCTGAGGAGGTGGGCTCCTCTCCAGTTTCTTGAGTCTCCCCTGCCAATACTGATAAGGGAAATTCTGGAGAGTCCTCACCACTCTCAGGGGAGTTCTGGCTATCACATTCCTGGTACATAGGGGCACCAGTGGGGGGCTCAGGATCATCCCACAGTTCCCAGAACTTCGGAAAATCCCTTCCCACAATGGCGTCATGCGGTAACTGAGATACTAAGCCCACTGGATGAGAGAGGGTACCTTTGGGGGTCTCGAAACACACTGTAGTCACTGGATACTCTCGGGTGTCCCCATGCACACAAATAACAGCTACCTTGCTATTCCCAGAGACCTCTGTTTTAACTAACTCAGCCTTTATCAGGGTCACAAGGCTACCTGAATCCAGCAATACCACAACATTTCTACCATTAACACACATTTTGCATAAATGTTTCTCAGTTCCTCGAATGGCAGTGCATGCGACTGTCGCACACAGCGACTGACGTCTGCCCGTCAGAAAGTCACACTGCATGGGTTCCTCCACAACCGGGCAATTGGCTGCAATATGTCCCGCTTGCCGGCAGCGGTAGCAAACGATCCTTCTTGCGGCCTCTTGAGCCGCTGATTTCCCAGGCTGTTCTCGCCAAACTTGGGGTAGAGCTCCCACCCTCTCACTCTCTCCACCCTCACCCCTTGGAATCCTCTTATCCGCTCCTGGGGATGGTCTGGTCTTAGGGTGGAAAGTCCGAGTGTCTCTGGAAGAGGCCGTCAGGTTCTCTGTAGCCAAGTATTTCTCCACATGATCCACAAGACCATCGGCCGTCTCTGGGTCTCCATGGCTTACCCACTTTTGGATGGCAGTAGGAAGAGCTCTCAAAAACCGATCCATTACAACACGTTCCACAATCTTTGGTGCGGACAAAGTCTCTGGCTGTAGCCACTTTCTGCTCAGGTGAATGAGATCATACATTTGAGACCTGGGGGGTTTTCCAAGCTGGAAAGTCCAGTTATGCACACGCTGAGCCCGGACAGCCTGGGTGACACCCAGCCTTGCCAATATTTCAGCTTTTAGCATCGCATAGTCTTTTGCTTGGTTAGGCTCTAGGTCATAGTAAGCTTTCTGCGATTCACCAGTTAACAGAGGAGCCACCAGTCCAGCCCACTGCTCCTCAGGCCACTTTTCTCTTTCAGCGGTCCTTTCAAATGTGGTCAAAAATACCTCTGGATCATCCTCTCCAGTCATTTTTGTCAATAAACGACTCACCCCAAAGGACGCGGTATTAGTGGGACGGCTTTCCTCACTGGTCTGCGGACGTTGCTGCATTGCTGCTTCCATCTGTTGTTGTAGTCTCTGCTCTTGCTTCTGTAACAGGTCTATGAAGCGGGCCTCAGATTGCTGCTGGGCTTGTTGCTGAGCCTCCAGACTCTGTTGCAAAGTTGCGTTTGTCTGCTGCTGGGCTGCAAGGCTCTGTTGATGAGCTTGCTGCTGGGCTGCAAGGCTCTGTTGATGAGCTTGCTGCTGGGCTGCGAAGTTCTGTTGTTGAGCTGCAAGGCTCTTTTGCAAACCTGCATTTGTCTGCTGTTGATTGGCATTTGCTAGAGCCAGCTGCTTCAGTATCTCCTCCATGCTGGCTTAAAAAAAAACTGCCACTGGTTCTCCACCAACTGTGAGGGGGTTAGCTCGGCAGCGGGTGTGTGTGACCCCCGAGATGGGCTCCCCACACAAAAACAGGCCCAGCAAACGGTGGTTGTGGTTTTCCAGATCAAAAAGGTGCGGTTTATTTTCTATTTACAGTGACAAAACACAGCAAAGCAAAAGAAACATAAACAAAATAAATCCTGGTCAACTTGACCTCTGACTAAACATACAGGTTTCCTAACTAACAACTGGGATCAGCCTAGTGCTGTCCTAGTCCCTAAGTCCCTGGTTTTAAATGTCCAAGCAAATAGCCACACAGGCTTTGTCTCACCGCACAGGGGTTCACTCTCCCTAGACAGTCCACACAGGTCTGGTTCCAGGCATGAGCTAACATCTAATGAAGCTGGGAGTTCTTATAGAGGCCTAAATGAGCTGACAAGCTTCAGCTGGTCTCATCAACTCCCTGTCTGTACGACGCCCCACACTTTCCCTAGAGGTATGAGTCATCCATGAGCCCACTAGCCTTATACAACTCTCCACCTAGTTGTATAAGTCGGCGTAAAGCCTGAATCTGGGCGAAATATATCTACCCCCCTGGATGCAACCAGGTGACTTTACCTTCCTGCTGTCACAATATATATATATATATACATACACACACACACACACACTATATTACCAAAAGTATTACATGCACATGAATGTTAATGGCATCCCACTCTTGGTCTGTATGGTTCAATATTGAGTTGGCCTACCCTTTGCAGCTATAACAGCTTCAACTCTTCAAGGAAGGCTGTCCACAAGGTTTAGGAGTGTGTCTATGGGAATGTTTGACCAATTTTTCCAGAAGCACATTTGTGAGGTCAGGCACTTATCTTGGACGAGAAGGCCTGGCTCGCAGTCGCCACTATAATTCATCCCAAAAGGTGTTCTATTGGGTTGAGGTCAGTCAAGTTCCAGCATCCCAAAATCGCTCATCCATGTCTTTATCTGCCTTGCTTGGTGCACGGTCAAAATGATTTGGTGGAGGGGGATTATGGTGTGGGGTTGTTTTTCAGGGGTTGGGCTTGGCCCCCTAGTTCCAGTGAAGGCATCAGCATACCAAGAAATTTTGGACAAATTTCATGCTCCCAACTTTGTGGAACAGTTTGGAGAAGGCCCCTTCCTGTTCCAACATGACTGTGCACAAATCCACAAAGGAAGGCCCATAAAGACATGGATGAGCGAGTTTGGGGTGGAGGAACTTGACTGGAGTCCTGATTTCAACCTGATAGAAACACTTTTGGGATGAATTAGAGACTGCGAGCCAGGCCGCCTTGTCCACATCAGTGCCTGACCTCACAAATGTGCTTTTGGAAGAATGGTCAAACACTCCCATAGACACACTACTAAACCTTGTGAACAGTCTTCCCAGAAGAATTTAAGCTGTTATAGCTTAAAGGGTGGGCCAATTCAATACTGAACCCTACAGACTAAGACTGGGATGCCATTAAAGTTCATGTGCGTGTAAAGGCAGGCATCCCAAAACTTTTGGTCATATAGTGTATACATACATACATACATACATACATACATACATATATATATATATATATATATATATATAATTGTTTAACTATGTGGAAAATTCAACCCACATAAAATACCGCCTTTGAAATAAACAAGTGAAAAATAATATGTAAATCTGTGACCAATATTGTGCCAAGACAGAGAAAAATCATTGCTCTCATATTGCTCTGCAAGTGTAGAGTTTTTCACATTAAAGACATCAAATAGGACAAGGGGTCACTCTTTACATATGGAGGAAAATAGATTTAATCTCCAAAAACCCGAAAGGCTTCTTCACAGTAAGAGTTGTGAAAATGTGGAATAGACTCCCTCATGAGCTGGTTCTAGTCAGCTCAGTACATTGTTTTAAAAAAGACCTGAATTATTTCCTAAATGCACATAATTTACAGTGCCTTAAAAAAGTATTCATACCCCTTGACATTTTCCACAATTCGTCATGTTACAACCAAAAACCTAAATGTATTTTATTGGGATTTTATATGATAAACCAACACAAAGTGGCACATAATTGTGAAGTGGAAGGAAAATGATAAATGGTTTTCAACATTTTTTACAAATAAATATCTGAAAAGTGTGGCGTGTATTTGTATTTAGCCCAGGTAAGACGCTTCTGATGTTTGTTGTTCAGGAGTGGCTTGACAAGAGGAATACGACATTTGAAGCCCATGTCCAGGATCCGTCTGTATGTGGTGGCTCTTTATGCACTGACTCCAGCCTCAGTCCACTCCTTGTGAAAGTACCCAACACTTTGTATAACCACTTTTGGCTGCAATTACAGCTGCAAGTCTTTTTGGTTATGTCTCAACCAGCTTTGCACATCTAGAGAATGACATTTTTACCCATTCTTCTTTGCAAAATAGCTTAAGCTCTGTCAGATTGGATGGAGAACGTCTGTGAACAGCAATTTTCAAGTCTTGCCACAGATTCTCAATTGGATTTAGGTCTGCACTTTGACTGGGCCATTCTAACACATGAATATGCTTTGATCTAAACCAGGGGTCTCCAAACCCCAGCCTGGGGGCCACATCCGGGCCCGTTTGTGTGGTTTATCTGGCCCGCCCGGCAACTCCCCCTCTTCCCGCCCGCTGTTTGAAATTACGATCCTTCCACGTGTGTAGCAGCGGGCGGGAGTCGGGACTCGGGAGTTGCAGAGAGCTGTAGAAGAGCAGAAGCCGGCTACTGTGGAGGCAAGTGTTGCACAACGCTGATGGGGACATTGCTGTGCTGCTGGGGACACTGCTGATGGGGACATAGCTGTGCTACTGGGGACACTGCTGATGGGGACATTACTGTGCTGCTGGGGACACTGCTGATGGGGACATTGCTGTTCTGATGGGGACATTGCTGGGGACACCGCTGATGGGGGACACGGGTGTCCCCATCAATGGTGTCCCCATCAGCGGTGACCCCATCATCGGTGTCCCCATCAGCACAGCAATGTCCCCATAAGAGGCGTCCCCATCAGCGATGATGGGGATGCTGCTAATAGGGACACTGCTGGGACATTGCTGTGCTGCTGGGGACACTGCTGAAGGGGACATTGGACATTTCTGTGCTGCTGGGGACACTGCTGATGGGGAGATTGCTGTGCTGCTGGGGACACTGCTGATGGGGACATTGGACATTGCTGTGCTGCTGGGGACACTGCTGATGGGGACATTGCTGTTTTGTTGGGGACATTGCTGGGGACACCGCTGATGGGGACAGGGTGTCCCCATCATCAGTGTCCCCAACATCAATGTCCCCATCAGAGGCTTCCCCATCAGCGGTGACCCCATCAGCGATGATGGGGACACTGCTGATGGGGACATTGCTGTGCTGATGGGGACATTGCTGTTCTGATGGGGACATTGCTGGGGACACCGCTGATTGGCACACTGTTGATGGGGACACGGGTGTCCCCATCAATGTTGTCCCCATCAGTACAGCAATGTCCCCATCAGCGGTGTCCCCCCATCAGCGATGATGGGGATGCTGCTGATGGGGACACTGCTGATGGGGACAGTGCTGTGCTGATGGGGACATTGCTGTTCTGATGGGGACATTGCTGATGGGGACACGGGTGTCCCCATCAATGGTGTCCCCATCAGTACAGCAATGTTCCCCATCAGCGGCGTCCCAATCAGCGGTGTCCCCATCAGCGATGATGGGGACATTGCTGTGCTGATGGGGACATTGCTGTTCTGATGGGGACATGGCTGTTCTGATGGGGACATGGCTGTTCTGATGGGGACATTGCTTTTCTGATGGGGATATTGCTTTTCTGATGGGGACATTGCTGTGCTGATGGGGACATTTCTGTTCTGATGGGGACATTTCTGTTCTGATGGGGACATGGCTGTTCTGATGGGGACATGGCTGTGCTGATGGGGACATACATGGCTGTTCTGATGGGGACTTTGCTGTTCTGATGGGGACACTGCTGTTCTGATGTGGACACTGCTGTTCTGATGTGGACACTGCTGTTCTGATGGGGACATTGCTGTGCTGATGGGGACACTGCTGGGGACACTTCTGATTAAGACGCTGCTGATTTTTTTTTTCCGGCCCCCGAATACTTGTAAAATCTACAATGTGGCCCTTGTGTTGAAAAGTTTGGAGACCCCTGATCTAAACCATTCCATTGTAGCTTTGGCTGTATGTTTAGGGTTGTTGTCCTGCTGAAAGGTGAACCTCCGCCCCAGTCTCAAGTCTTTTGCAGACTCTAACAGGTTTTCTTCTAAGATTGCCCTGTATTTAGCCCCATCCACCCTCCCATCAAATCTGACCAGCTTCCCTGTCCCTGCTGAAGAAAATCATCCCCACAACATGATGCTGCCACCACCATGATTCACTGTGGGGATGGTGTATTCAGGGTGATGTGCAGTGCTAGTTTTAGGCCACACATAGTGTTTTGCTTTTAGGCCAAAAAGTTCAATTTTGGTCTCAGCTGACCAGAGCACCTTCTTCCACATGTTTGCTGTGTCCCCCACATGGCTTCTTGCAATCTGCAAACAGGGCTTCTTATGTGTTTCTTTCAACAATGGCTTCCTTCTTGCCACTCTTTCTTAAAGTCCAGATTTGGGGAGTGCACGACTAATGCCCCGTACACACGATCGTTTTTCATGCCGTTAAAAATGCCATTTTTAAAAATGGGCATTAAAACCGATCGTGTGTATGCTCCAGAGCATTTTTAACGACGTGAAAAACGGCCATTAAAAATTTCGAACATGCTCTATTTTTTCACGTCGTTTTCCATGTCGTTTTTTTTTAACGACGTGAAAAACGATAGTGTGCATGCTTTTACGAGGTGAAAAAAAACGCGCATGCTCAGAATCAAGTATGAGACGGAAGCGCTCGTTCTGGTAAAACTAGCGTTCGTAATGGAGATAGCACATTCGTCACGCTGTAACAGACTGAAAAGCACGAGGCTGAAAAGCGCGAATCGTCGCTCAACAAACTTTACAAACATGAAGGGTGGCGCCAGCCGAACGGAACTTCCCCTTTATAGTGCCGTCGTACGTGTTGTACGTCACTGCGCTTTGCTTGAACGTTTTTTAAAATGATCGTGTGTACGCAAGACAGGCTTGAGAGGAAACATAAAAAAAAAACGACGAGAAAAACGTTGGTTTAAAAAATGGCATGAAAAACGATTGTGTGTACGCCGCATAATAGTTGTCCTGTGGACAGATTCTTGCATCTGAGCTGTGGATCTCTGCAGCTCCTCCAGAGTTACCATGGGCCTCTTGGCTGCTTCTCTGATTAATGCTCTCCTTGCCCGGACTGTCAGTTTAGGTGGATGGCCATGTCTTGGTAGGCTTACAGTTGTGCCATACTCTTTCCATTTTCGGATGATGGATTGAACAGTGCTCCGTGAGATGTTTAAAGCTTGAATTTTTTTTTTTATAACCTAACCCTGCTTTAAACTTCTCCACAACTTTATCCCTGACCTGACTGGTGTGTTCCTTGGCCTTCATGATGCTGTTTGTTCACTAAGGTTCTCTAACAAACCTCTGAGGGCTTCACAGAATAGCTGTATTTATACTGACATTAAATTACACACATGTGAACTCTTTTTGCTAATTAGGTGATTTCGGAAGGCAATTGGTTCCACTAGATTTTAGTTAGGGGTATCAGAGTAAAGCAGGCTGAATACAAATGCATGCCACGCTTTTCAGATATTTATTTCTAAAAAAAATTGAAAACCATTTATCATTTTCCTTCCACCTCACAATTATGTGCCAGTTTGTGTTGGTCTATCACAGAAAATCCCAATAAAACCATTTACATTTTTGGTTGTAACATGACGAAATGTGGAAAATTTAAAGAGGTATGAATAATTTTTCAAGGCACTGTAACTGGATACTAATATTTATAGGCAAAGTTGATCCAGGGAAAATCCGATTGACTCTTGGGGGATCAGGAAGGAATTTTTTTCCTCCGCTGGAGCAAATTGGATCATGCTTTATTGTTTTTGTTTTTTTGCATTCCTCTAGGATAGTGTATATGCAGGTTTTCTATTTGTGTGTTTTTTTTTCTATGTTGGTTGAAATGGATGGACTAGTGTCTTTTTCAACCAAATTAATTATATAAATATGTAATATAACTCATAAAACTGTTAGTTCAAATCCTCCCAGTGATGGTGTCCATACACTTTCCAATACACTATAAAATGGTAAACTGCATACTTATACACTTGGTGTAATTCCAGTGATTCAGTGTCCCTCCATCACTTCTTAATGGCAATAAATCACCTGCTCAATGTGCCTCTTTTTTACGGATCAGCATAACTTGCTCTTTTAATGCAGACAATCAGTAGGTCGGATTGCTTTCTGTTAATACAGTGCCCTTTCTCATCTCTCCTCTCCACATTGCAGCCGAATGTTGTTAAAATTTTAATTAATTATAAACTGCAATCATTTTATAAAACCCAAGATATTTATTCAAGAAACAACATACTCACAAACATGATAAACAAATGGAGCTTCTGTACATTTATATAGGTTAGATCAGTGTTTCTCAACTCCAGTCCTCAAGGCGCACCAACAGGTCATGTTTTCAGGATTTTCCTCAGATAAAACAGCTGTGGTGTAGCGGCCTCACCCTCTCTCTCTTCTTTAGTGGTTACTTTGGCTTCGGTCTAGGGGTACCTTGAAGGGGAGAGCGAGGTGCGCCACGGCCCATGTCCTCTAGATTACAGCATGTAGAGGTGAAGGCCAGCATCAGATTACATTCGGGCTGTGTATACGCTCAGAGCCAGGTCTGTTCTGCTGATAACCCCCCTTTGCTCCCAGTAATTGGAGCACCACACACTGAAAAAGGTCCAACACGTATTTATTCCATAACGGCAAACAAATAGTCCTTTGCGAGCAGACAGTTTGAGACCCATAGAACAGTTCAGTATTGGTGGGGAGTAGGTCAAGGCACAATCCTCAAAGAAACTAAACCGTTGAGGTTTCACCAACGGTTGCTAAGCACAGTGGCTGTAAAATGTACTTTTTGGCTTCAGAGTCTCTTCCAGCGACTCTAATGAACAGGAACTGGAGTTACCTTCGCTACGTTGCAGCCCCTGTCAGGGGGAAGACATCCCTCCAAGAGAGTTACCAGAGGCCCCGCCATCACCGGATTAATGCTGTACCGGGCTATTCGGAAGGGTTACACTCCCCGGCCTCCTCACCTCAGATACGGGTCCAACACCTTAGGGCCCCTCGGACTCCTCCACCCTCGCGGAACCCAGCCGAAGTTACTGGGCCCGGAACTCCGGAACGCCAGCACCCAGGCTGAAGGTGCCTGGGCGCGGCCGCGTCCTCCAACTCTGAACCCCGAGGTCAGGGCGTCCGCCCCTTTTATCTCCTCTCCCTTTGCGTCACAGCGGGTTCCCCGCCCAGCTGTACCGACGCCAGGAAAGGACAAAAAGGAACAGTCTTGCGGTGCCCAGGGCGACAACGCCACCTGCAGGCCACAGGGAACCTTGCACCACCAGAGTCCTCCAAGAACCACAAAAGGGATTCTCAGATTCACTAACAATTAGTACATCTGGGTTGAATAACCCAGATGCTCCCCCCCAAATTTAAATGCCCGCTACACTGGTAATTACTAAGGCAGTGAAACAGATCAAATCACTGTGCAAAATAATGGAAATCCTGAAAACATGACCTGTTGGTGCGCCTTGAGGACTGGAGTTGAGAAACACTGGGTTAGATTGGTTTTGCTGGGATTGCTAGATCAGTATATATGAGCCTGGTTGCAGCCAAGTCACGCACTGATGCGTTTTGTCAGCTCCTTAGTTGATTTAACCCCCGAATGCATCAGAAGATTACGATGGGGGGGCAGGACAGAGAAATATTTTCACTATCAGAAGAGGAAGCATCATCTACCAACTGTAAGTTGTGTTCCTTGTGCTGATTTTTCTGTGTGCGATTTTGACTGCATTTAGCTTTTAACTTCTCTCAGGTTTCTATTTCTGTCCCCCATTGAGGGGATTTTGCCCTAATGTTTGTCTCTTTAATGCCTATGCAAGAAACTGAGGGTGCAGCTATCAAGGGATTGGATGGCATATGCAGCAAAAAAAAAAAAAAATAGTTAGAAGTTGTAACCCTTCCCCACTCTTCTGAAAAGAAATGATAACAATTTCTTGGTTCAGCTGTTTGCAGGTGGATCAGGCAACAATCTACAGTCAGATGCAGATTCCTGGTTTAGAGCTCTTAGGGCAATAGTGCTGACTACCATTGTAGTATTTACTATTGTTTCTTTGACAAGCTGATGTTTGGGGTGTTTGGCAGGTTAACCCCTTCATAACTGAACGTTTTCATCTCCCTAAGAAATGTTGGAGACATGCATTGGGGTCAATGAAGAAGGTGAAATTAAAGTGAATTTTGATGGTTTTTCAGAATGCAATGGGTTTTAAATGGCTCCTAAGGGTCGTGAAATCTACTTTCAGCTATCCTGGCATTGACTTATTCTTGAAACCTCATTAACCTTATTGCTTTAATTTTTTTATTTTTATTTTTTTACAGAAAGTAAAACAAACAGTTTAAAAACGTAAAAAATCAACAGTACACAAATAATCAAATACACACCACAAAAACACAAATACTGTATACATAACACTTTGTGAACAAATCAAAACTGGTCTAAATACACCCCAAAAACCCCAAACCTTCTAAATAAAGAAAAAAAAAATTTTTCAAGCAAATTTTAATGCGTGAAATGGAGAGCTCCCAACTTTTACTCAACTTATTACTAACATCCATACATGAATATGGCTTAGCCAAGTGAGCAAATGCATGCTGCAACTGGCTGTCAGATGAATATATTTTTGTGTTGCTTGACTGATTTTTTTTTAATAATAAAGTGTAAGTAAGCAACCTGGCAGGTATCCTTATAGATAGATATGTACATAGATAGAAATATATAGGTATATGCTAGTGGTAGCAGAGGTCTCCTTTTTCCCCAACTTTAATAACTGTTTAAGAGAATTTTTTTAAGTGGTTGTAAACCCCATTCATAAAATTTGAACTAAGCACATATATTTGTAGTGTTTACTTGTCTCTCTCCAAAGCTCGAAGTGTCATTTCTCTCTGGTGATTCGTTTCTCTATCGGCATGAATCACTTCTGACAAGTTCTCTGACACACGCAGTAACTTGGGCTAAAAATTTGTGGCTGAGAGGGGAGATAAACACACAGCTTGTCTATTCAAAATACAGCTCTGCATGTTCCTACGTTCCTCTGCCTATGTGAAGGAGGTGTGTCCCTTTCCTCCAATCAGCTCCCACACAGTGTAGCTGCAGTCTCTCCCCCCTAACCTATGTACTGCTGGCAGATGAAGAAAGATTTTTAAAACAATCTGCACTTTTGAAAGGGTGTGGAAAGGAGAAGACTGCAGATATACAAACAAAACTTATGCAGGAAGATTTGTTTCATTTTTGTGTGTCATCTGATGCTATTCACTTCACTGGGTATATTTGAGGGTTTCCAATTACTTCAAAGAAGATAATTGTGTTTTCTCCAAAAATGCAAAACATTTTCCAATGTGTAGGCAAATCTCTGTAAGCAATATAAGGCACTTCCAGCTCTTGCACATGCATACACTTACTTGGGTAAGAACCCTACACTGCCCAGTATTTACACGCAAAGCTTAGATCAGTTTCAACGCTTGCTGCTAATATTGGCTTACATAGGAATGGCCATAAATAGTTTATAATACTGACCACCTAGTTGCACTCTGCCTCACTGTAAATATATTTGTAGTCAGAGTCTGGATACTGGATAATGTATAGAAGCCGTGACCGCCTACCCCCAACCCTGGCGACCTGAGTTGTGCCATGGTCGCCCGTGAGAGTACGCTTAAAAGAGGGCATACCCAGAGTATGAATGAGTAAAAGAGTGAAAATAAGGGGGACCGGGTGGGCAGGAACCCGGATATACAGCCGACGCAAGCGCCAGGGGGAGGATGGGGAGAATATAACGCCCCACCCTCCTCCTACAAATTCAGGCTAGCCAATGGCTAGCCTTCTAACTTGTAGTCAGAGTCTGGATACTGGATACAAGCCGTGACCGCCTACCCCCAACCCTGGCGACCTGAGTTGTGCCATGGTCGCCCGTGAGAGTACGCTTAAAAGAGGGCAAAAATGACACTGACAAGGTATGAAAGAGAATTTAATGAAAAGCAAACATGACAATTAATCCAACAAAACAGTAAAAGCCCGCTTCACCTCTACATGGGGATTCGGTATATACCTCTTATAACACGATGATCGCCAACGCCCCATATACTGAATAACATGCGACGGAACCCCCTGCTTTGAAGCCGCAGATGCCGCCCCAATCCTGAATGAGTGCCCTGAGTACTGACCAGGGTCATAACCCAGCCTGCCAATCAAAAGCCTGACATGGGAAATGAAGAGACTGGAAGTTAAGGCCCGCGTAGGAAAGGGGAGCAAAGGGCTATCAAGCGGGGTGGCAGCGTACAAGCCCATGAGCTGATCCAGTACTACCATAGGACACCAGGCCGTGCCGGTCCTGTAATAATGGATGGCAAAACCTAGCCCTACCTGAGCGTTCTTGCTCCTGGGGAGCTGTAGTACAAAATGATCCGCCAACCTGATGAGATCGCCTCTGAGGAGAACTGGAGCGTGGGGCCCCGCCCTGGACACCTCCCCCGGCCTGAGGAACCCAAAGAAGCTAAGATATACCGCAGCTTTCAGGACCAGGCTGGGACCCAACCCGAAAGGAGAGAGGGACAACAAATCTGACAGCCCCCGGAAGATCAGCCCCGAAATAGGTAAACGTCTGACCACTGGTCTACCTTGCGTCTTCTGTATACCCTTGAGCATGGCCCTGATGGGATGAGCTGCAAAAACTGACGGTGACCCAGGATGGAGTAGGGAAAATAAATGTTGAATGCCAGTCAGGTACGATTTAATGGTGCTGTGGGACAAAGACAGATTACCATGACAATGAGCCATAAATGCCAAGAGGAACTTAACATCAACCACCCTGGCGCCAGGGTAACGGGACGAGAAACCACCAAAACACCTCCACCCCGTTCTGTATGCCTTGAGAGTGTTAGCGGACAAGGATGCATTGATAAGGCAGGCCGCTTGAGTCCCGAGAGCGACTAGTCCAACGTCAGCTGGGCAAAAGACGGGACAGGCAAGCCCTTCTGATCCGCCTCCGGATGCTGCAGAAAGAAACGAGGAAGGTCAGCTCTGGACAAGGCATCCGCCGCCCCGTTATCGACCCCCCTCACAAATTGCCCCTGAAAATGAAAATTGAACTTGAGGCCTAACCAAGTCAACCTGCGCATGAATGACATGATCAACAGAGAAGCAGATCTCCCCCTGTTGATGATCTCAGCCGTGGAGCTGTTGTCAGTAAAAAAGATGACGCTCTGCCCGGACCACGAGGGACCCCAGGTGCAGGCAGAAGCCACAATAGGGAAAATCTCGAAAAGCGCTGATGTCCTGGCAAACCCTGGAATATCAGCCACTTCAGAAGGCCAGGGGCCTGCGAGCCACTGACCCCCGAAAATGGCCGAAAACCCCACCGAGGCCGCGGCATCCGAGTACACCCTCGGGGAGGCTGCCGTGGGTGGTCGGATGAATAAGGCAACCCCATTCCAGCTGCATAAGAACTGATCCCACATCAGCAGATCAGCCTTGGCGCCGGCCCCCAAACGCACCACCGAGTCCGAGTCTCGGTAGAGCGGAAGGAGAGCCAACAGGCGGGAGACAAAAGACCTGCCTTGTGGGATGACTCTCATGCCAAAATTAAGCATGCCTAAGAGAGACTGCAGCTCTCTCTTAGAACATACCGGGGACCTAACTAGATTATGAATGACCCCCCGGATCCTGATCAGCTTGTCCTGAGGTAAACAAGCAATCATGCGGACAGTGTCCAAGGTGATCCCCAGAAACGTGATCACGGTGGATGGCCCATCGATCTTGTGGACAGCCAAGGGGACGTTCAGATCCCTGAACAACTCAGTGAGAGTGGCGAGATCCTTGGGTGGCCGTGCTGGGCTTTCCAGCAGCAGAAAATCATCCAAATAATGAATAACCTTGCCACACCCCAGCTGTGAAGAAAGGATCCACTCAAGCGCAGTGGCAAACGTATCAAAAAGCCAAGGGCTGCTCTTGGACCCGAACGTCAGCTTGGTGGTGAAGTAAAACTGCTCCCGCCATCTGAAACCGTACCATTGCCAGAGAGATGGCATGATCAGGAGGAGTTTAAAGGCGTCCGCAATGTCCACCTTTGACAACCATGCCCCTCTCCCTAACCGCAGGATATGCTGAACAGCGGAATCCACTGAAGCGTACTTCAAGGAGAACTCTTCCGAAGGAATGAGAGAATTCAGACTAGGTACTGGTGACAAATGAGGAACCGACAGATCATAAATTAAACGGTATTTATTAGAAAATGTCCCTTTAACCACCCCGATGGGGCTTACTCTCCATAAATCAAAAGGCGGGGAAGAAAAAGGCCCAATAACAAATCCCTTGGACAATTCCACCCTCAACAAGTCATCCACCAATTCAGGATTGGTAACGGCAGATACCAGATTGTCACACTCGTGTGAGTGAAATGGAAGGGTGATCAGGCCCGTATGGAAACCCTCCACAAAACCATCCACCAAAAACTGCTTGAGAGCCGGGGATGGGTGGTGATCCAACCAGAACCCCAACCTGGGGACATTGACCCGGCTCAGTCATGATACACTGGATGGCTTGACTGGACAGGCGGTTTTAGGATGGGCCCTAAAACAGTTTGCACAGACATGCAGCAGTCTGCACAGACATGCAGCAGTCTGCACTGGTTGTAATTACATGAGGTATAATTATAATTATTACACAGCTGTGACTTGCCCAGCACATGGATGGGCCTGCCAAGCTTGTCAACCAGCCCTGAGGACCCTAAGGACGGACTGCCAGACACTGACCTACTGGTCCCCGGCTACCCCTGGATGATCAACATTGGGACACCAGTTGGTGGTGTGAGCAGCAGACTGACAGGTAGCACATGTCGGAGATCTCTGACTAGCAAAATGCCTACAAAACAATTCTGTGTCAATGACACTCCAACATGAAACCACCTGAAACTGAGCCCAGATGGCAGCGACCTTAGACGAAAAAGACTTATGATAATCGTAAAAGGCGCTGCCACCATACTTGTGGGCCAAATCGACTATCTTATGCAGATACAGGTCCAACTCCTCCCTCCTGCCGGGACTAACACCACAAATGACATCCCTGAAAATCCCAAACGCAAGGACAAACTCGGCAATGCTGAGCTTACGGTTCAGCCTGGGATCCCGGGTCCTAAGGACCACAGAGACCTCCCCGCAAGCATATGCCTTGTTCTCCACAATGTCCTGTGAGGCAATGAGCAGGGACGCCAGGTTAATATCCTTCCCTTCCAGGATGTCCTTTTTCAGATTGGCCGGGACAAAATGGGCAGGGGAAACAGAAGGAAAAATAACAGCCACAGAAGGATCAGCCAGCGGTAGTGGCCCACCAGTGATACCTGCAGGAGTTCCAGATGGACCAGGAGCTGAGGAAGCTACCGGAACCACCACATTGTCCGGACGGGCCTCCAGCACATCCATCCTATCTTGTAAAAGCTGGACCGAAGACGAAAGAGTATTTAACACCGTATGGATTTGCGTCAAAGCTGTGAGGAGGGACGCATGCTCCGCACTGGTGGAAGGAAGAGGCTGGGATGGGTTTGGAAAAAGGAGCCTGAATAACTCTGCCTTCCTGGCCGATGCCGAGAAAGAAATGCCCCTGGAACGAAGTTCGGCAATGAGCTTGGGTATGGTCCAGCTCCTTAAGGAAGGCATGCTGCCGAGCTCCGAGCCCCTTGCTGGTGTGGAAGGACCAGCTGGTGTGGAAGGGCCAGCTGGCGTGGAAGGGATGAACGCAAATTCCACGCTTTCAGAGATATGCGACATGCTCCCAATCTGTGAACAAAACACAAATAACCACCAGTCACCACCACCTACCGACCTGACCAGGCCCACCTGCCCTAACGTAATGATGTGTGCAGTTGATGCCAAAAACCAGGCGCCTAAAGATGCTAATGACCGTGACCCCCTGCGTGAGTGTAGCGTGAGCCCGAGCAACCTGTGGCACAGGACAGGCAATTAAAAACGAACACTCAGGGCTTAGTACCTACAGACCGTGGTAGGCAGAGATAGGCATGTAAGTGACGTGCAACGTATGACGTATGAATGTACAGGCGAGAAGATTGCATCAAATCAATTAAAAACGAAAACCTCAGCCTGTACGGATCTGAAGATGTGACAGATCCTGGAATGTAAACCCCTAACTACCCCTGAGTAAAAACGGCCACAGTACGCACCTGAAGCGTCCGAATGAACAGAGAAATCCACCTGTAACAACATTTAGATGTATGCACTGAACAAATGACGCCCAGAGCGAGCTGTGCCACCCCTAACCAAATTCGTGGTGACTTAGTGCAAAAATCCACCTGAACAGAGTGTACGTGTACTGTGGCGGGAACGACAAACAGGAGAAATAAAGAAGCAACCCTGAACGTGACCTAACACGAAGCTACAACGAACCCTAGCAGGACCCAGTGACAAGGCGTGAATGAGTGCTGACAACGTATGGAAAAGCAGCCCCGTGGCCAATCAGGCTGGACTAGAGTCCCGGCAACCTGCAATGAACGGCTAGTGCAAGCTAACCTAAGTGGGAAGTGAACCAGGGGTAGCAGGCGAAGTAACCCGGGGGAACCCGGAGTAGAGGACGCACCAAAGCCCAGATCCCTACTCCAGTAACCGGTGACCCCCCCCCATAAGGACCCGATGCGGGGGAAGCCGACCCAGCAAGGGGTGGAAAGGCGATGCTGGTAGAGTAAGAAATGGTGACATTGCATACCACCTACCAGATACCAGTGCCACCGCCCCTCCCCCGCTAGATGAAGGTGAACCTACCTGTACCAAGAAAACTGGAACCCCTGGACGACCTGCGAAGAGAAACGCACCCTGGGCGTGGGGTGGCATGGAGCAATGAAAATCCCAGCAGAAAAATCAACAGGCACATAGACATGTATGCAACAGTGCTAGCAATGAAAAAGGACAAGCGTCAGCCCGCACTCCCCCCCCAACCAACCCGAGACCTACCTGTACCAAACACAGAGAAAAAAGTGACAGCTGCCACAAGAGGTCCCCGCAACGAACTTGACAATGCTGCGCCAGCACAGTGAGGAAACGCACAACCTGCCGCCAGATGCCTGGACTGCTGAAACCCCGCCAGCTGCCACCTGTAGCGGGGAAGAAGAGAGTAAGAACCAAGCACTGACCCCCCACTGACCGACTGCCAGTAAAGCGCACCGACCCAATGGAAGGGACACCGCTCCGTACGCTGCCTGTAACAGCCACCGCTTGCGACCCCGGAAATGACGTCACCGCCTGACCTGCAACCCGGAAATACAGCCGACGCAAGCCAGGGGGAGGATGGGGAGAATATAACGCCCCACCCTCCTCCTACAAATTCAGGCTAGCCGATGGCTAGCCTTCTAACAAATACACATTCAAATTTTGCAGCATTTACTTTTCTTATTAGTGCCTTACTAACTGTTATATAGCATACAGGATTCAGTTACTGTGTCCCTAGCTCAGTGTGTTTAACATAAACAAGTCTTTGAGGGATTATTTCAGCTTTACTGGGAAACAAAATAAACTTTTAAGGTTAATTGTATGAATAAATAGGTATATGTGTTATAAATGGTAGCATATCTCTCAAATTGTAATATGTGCAAATTTATGAATAAGTTAACTGTCTATGCGATGCTAAGATTCTCCAAATTTTTGCGATGTTTTACTATTCCAGGGCTGATAGGGCCTTGGGGAGAGCAGCGTGGAAGCCCTGGGAGTCAGGGGAGCCTCACTGTCAGCATTACTCCTTGGACTCAGTAAAGATCCCTCCATGGAATTCCTCCAGCTCCTGCCCATAGTTCCAGGAAAGTTAAGTCTCAGTGGTGAAGATGTTGCATTATTTGTATTTATAGGAGTTGGAGATCTGGAGCTTTGTTGAGAACCTGCCCAGGATCCATCTGGGGTTTGATTTCCAGCCACTGGTGTTGATGTTCCTTGGCTGTTTGATTCAAGTTCGTTCTCTGTATGAGAGGCTTTGGTATCTCTAGATAAGCGTGGTACAATGGGATCTCTTGGCTCTTTTTCACATCCTGGTTGGGATATGCTCCTTATCTGCTGAACCTGTTGCTGGAAACGCAGCTTAGCTGCAAAGAAAATGACAGAAATCATCAGACCATGCAGTAATGCATGAAATGAAAACTTTCATAATACCAATACACATTGTCCTAACCAATGTAAGTGCAAATACACCAAAAAAGTGCCTGGCTAAATTTCATCAAAATCCATTTTATGCAAAATTATATTAGTCTACTCACAAATTATCAATCAAATGATATTAATGCTTTTTAACCTTTTCCCGACCGCCGCACGAAGATATACGTTGACAGAATTGCACGGACAGGCAAATGGCCGTATATATACGTCCCCCTTAATTTGCCATCGTGCACGTGCCGCCGGCGGGACGCGCTCGCGACCCTGCCGCGCGCTCCGTGACCGTGCCCACGGGACCTGCGGACTCGATGTCCGCCGGTGTCCCGCGATCGTGTCACGGAGCTGAAGAACGGGGAGATGTTAGTGTAAACACATCTCCCAGTTCTGCCTAGTGACATGTCACTGATGGTCTTTTCCCTGTCTTTGGGAACAGCGATCAGTGACGTGTCACGGCAAGCCACGCCCCCTAACAGTTAGAAGCACTCCCTAGGTCACACTTAACCCCTTCAGCGCCCCCTACAGGTTAACCCCTTCACTGCCCGTGTCATTTTTACAGTAATCAGTGCATTTTTATAGCACTGATCGCTGTAAAAATTACAATGGTCCCAAAATGGTGTCAAAAGTGTCTGATGTGTCCGCCATAATGTCGCAGTCAAAATAAAAATCTCTGATCGCCGCCATTACTAGTAAAAAAAAAATAATAATAAAAATGTCATAAAACTACCCCCTATTTTGTAGACGCTATAACTTTTGCGCAAACCAAACAATAAACGCTTATTGCAATTTTTTGACCAAAAATATGTAGAAGAATACGTATCGGCCTAAACTGAGGAAATTATTTTTTTTGATATATATATTTTGGGGATATTTATTATAGCAAAAAGTAAAAAAATATTGAATTTTTTTCAAAATTGTCGCTCTATTTTTGTTTATAGCGCAAAAAATAAAAACCGCAGAGGTGATCAAATACCACCAAAAGAAAGCTCTATTTGTGGGGAAAAAAGGACATCAATTTTGTTTGGGAGCCACGTCGCACGGCCGCGCAATTGTCAGTTACAGCGACGCAGTGCCGAATCGCAAAAAGTGGCCTGGTCTTTGGCCAGCAAAATGTTCCAGGGCTCAGTGGTTAAAGACCAACATTATCATAATCAGCATTGTTATGAACAAAAACATACTTAATGGAAAACTGTGAGAACTGACAGAAATATGGTGCCTGCTTTTGCTGACCTCATTCTGAAAATACTAGCTGCCTGCTGTAAAATAAATTGTAATTTCTGTATAAAACTATTCCATTTTGAATGCTTTGCTTTTGTAATATACATTGCAATCATTGTGCACACAGCACTAATAATGCTTGGTTCTTTTGTGTCTGTTCCCTACTGCAGTAGTTATTAATCTGGAGCCACTAATTAATATTAGGATAGGATTTGCCAAGCTATAACATTTCCAGAACATCTGGCTTTCTAAATCAGCCTTTTTCAATCAGGGTGCCCAGGAACCCTGGGTTGCCTTGAGGTTTCTTCAGGGGTGCCTTGGCAAAATGCCTAGAAATTGCCCCAGAATTGTATACAAGCCAGTGGATGAAACCTGCCTTTTAGTTACACAAAGCCACAGGTTTTCATTGTACACCATTACAACCTCCTAGCTGCCAACCTCCTAACGACCAATGACATCATCATTTGATAAGGAGGATGTCAGTTCCCAGCATATTATCCTTGTTTGATTCTCCCTTGCCTCTGTCCATCAGCTTTGGGGTCTCAAGTGATGGAGAAAAACTGTGGGAGAAGAGAAACATTGGAATACTAGTCATTAACAGTTTGCAAAAGTGTATTTTCTTTGGAAGAATAAATCACCATTAACGTTGGGAGTCCTATGTGTAATAATGTTGCTGCATTATGTAAAATTATCAGAATAGTTCTTTACATTTTAGAATGGGGTGCCTTAAGACTGTCCATAATTTTAAAGGGTGCCTTGATTGAAAAAAGGTTGAGAAACACTGTTCTAAATTACTGACCCAAAACAGGCATGCTGCTAGCAAACTCAGAAATAAAAGTCTGAACTCCTAATTTACATATTTGTTTTAGGTTACTGACTTGAAGCTCTTAAATTAGTATAAAAGCCAACTAATATCGTCAAAAGGATAGTTCAGCAAGGCAGCCTACATTGTTTCTTAGAATAAGTTTGTTTAAAGTGAACCTGTCATTTGTTTTTAATTTTTCAAAGTAAAATCCCTCCAAGTAAAAGCAACTACAAGCTGCTTGCTGCTATATTGATTCACTAGTGTATGTGTGTATGCCTGCTAGGATAACTAAAGCCCTGTACACACAATCGGATTTCCGATGGAATAAAATCCGATGGATTTTTCAGTCGGAATTCCGATGAAGCTGACTTTCATCAGTCTTGCCTACACACCATCAGACAAAATTCCGACCGTCCAAAACGCCATGACGTAAAACACTCCGACGAGCCGAGAAAAATGAAGTTCAATGCTTCAGAGCATGCGTCGACTTGATTCTGAGCATGCATGGATTTTTCTCCGATGGAGTTCCCCACAGACAATCGGAATTTGCTATAGTTTTTTGGGGCCGACGGGGCCCACACACGATCGGTTTTGAGTCCATCGGTCTTTTTTCATCGGAAAAACCGATCGTGTGTACGTGGCATAAGAGTCCGAATTCTCTATCCTGTAAATGTTCTCTCATCAGGGGGATGATGAGAATAGAATCAGAGGAGCTCACAAAATTAGCTTTTTCTGGACAATAAAAGTAATAACAGTGACTGGATAGGCTTAGCCAGGCCGATGAACTTGGCGTCTCACCCAACCACTGCACCATCACTCCTGAGCCGTCACTTCTGGTAGAATGTGTTGCGTCACTTCCGGTTGCCGTACAGGCACGTCCCGATGAGTTTTGTCATTGCAACTTTGTCCAGGGATACAAAGTCATCTGGAATTCTTGGACAGTGTACTGGATAGACTAAGCCTATCCAGTCACTGTAGCGACTTTACACAGTATTAGGGCTATAAAGATTTTTTGGCTTGTGAGTGTAATTTTATCAGATTGGAAATAAATGGTGTTTTTAACATACCGGTATACAGTTTTGGAGTTCCTTTGTTTTTCCCTTTTTTTTATGAGCATTATTATGTTATGCATATGAACAACTTGATCTGGAGAGTCCCGATGGTGGAATTAATTTATTAAAGAGATAAAGCGCATTATGCTGAACATGAGAATGTGAGGCAATGTAATCTGGTAAGTAAATGTCCTACTGGGAGCTGAAGATTGCACAGTATTGAGAAGATTTTCACAGGGTCCATCAGGACTATCAAAGAGTGGACTTAAATGTGTACTTTATAGATATATTATTTTCACACAAGGACAACCCTGGGTGTTTACCGTATATACTCGAGTATAAGCCAAGTTTTTCAGCCCTTTTTTTAGGGCTGAAAGTATACCCCTCGGCTTATACTCGAGTCAGTACCTGAAAATCTTGTTATTCCGTGGCCGGCATCCATTGTTTAAATCTCGCGCCTTTCTCCCTGTCCCTTCCGCGATAGGCGTTTCCAGCAAACACTGTGTTGAGTGCTGCGCCTATCATGGACGTTCTCTTGTCCGACGTCCGTGATTGGCGGAACACTGAACACAGTGCCTGCTGGGAAACAGAGTCCGAGGATGAGACGATCTCCGTGATAGGCGCAACACTCAACACAGTGTTTGCTGGAAACGCCTATCACGGAAGGGACAGGGAGAAAGGCGCGAGATTTAAACAATGGACGCCGGCTGCGGAATAAGAAGATTTTCAGGTACACTGACTGACTCGGGCACAGGGAGGCTGCAATGGACACAGTAAGGGAGCACAGTGAGGTCGCAATGGGCACAGTGAGGTGGCAATGGGCAGTGAGGTGGCAATGGGCACAGTGAGGTGGCACAGTGAGATGGCAATGGGCACAGTAAGGTTGGGCAATTGGCATAGTGAGGTGGCAATGGGCACATTTCCCCCCCCCCCCCTCGGCTTATACTCGAGTCAATACGTTTTCCCAGTTTTTTGTGGTAAAAGTAGGTACCTTGGCTTATACTCGGGTCGGCTTATACTCGAGTATATACGGTATTAGGTTTTTTATTATTTTGTATTTTTATTTATACATGTAGCGGGTATATGCTTTTTCTATTTTGTTTGAATTTGGTGGGGGATCTGTGATGTGTGGTTCCCTGGGGCCCAGCGAGTGGCGCTGTCACTTTGGGCCCGGGGTTGAGCCATCGTTGCAGTGGCATACCCTTTTTGGCCTCCCGCAGCATGAGTACAGCGGGGCGGGGACTCCGCTGGGCTTGCTGGGGGAGGGTATAAAGGGGTCGGCCATTTTGGTCACGGGGTCGTCGAGTCCCAGGCACCTTCAGCCTGAGGGCTGTGGTTCGTGGTCGGTGTCCAGGCAGCCTAGGCCTGGACACCCGGAGCTCGTGTTCCACCCCAGGCACCTTCAGCCTGGGGTGAGGTACTCGGTTGGAGGCCTGGGGCCCAGTGTCCTCCGCTGGGCTCCGCGAGGGAAGGATTTCCTAGGGGACCCTGGGAGTGGGGTACCCGAATCCAGAGGCGTAAGGGACCGGAGGAGCTACTCACCCGAAGACCTGGTGCAGCAGATTGCCGGTGCCGGGTGAGCCTCAGGAGATCGCCTGGAGGGGTATCTTCCCAAACAGGGGCCGAGTGCAGTCAGGAGGAAGGTTCACCGTTCATCCGGTCATGTGCCAAACCTATTCGCTGATAGAGGAATAGGAGAGTTCATTGTGCCTGGGCCTACTCGCATCCACACCCCCTGTCTGTTCGTTGAGGGAGTCCAACTGATTGTGTTTCATCCTGACATTGGAAAATAAAGGAGTGTTGGACTTTTATTTGTGTGGGGCTCATTTACTGGCAGACACTGTTCCACAGAAGGAGCGGAGGCTTCTAACACCGAACACCGACCCGAAGGTAAAGAAACTTTGCTCACACCACACAAACATCTGCGGTGAAGGCTTGGCGTGGTGACCCCGCACTCTCTCCTTCAAGGTACCCCTAGACAAGCAGAAACCAGCCAACAGCGGATTGAGAGAGAGGAGGCCGCTACATACAATTTTTAAATTAATGTTTATTTGGATTTTTTATAGTTATGTATGACACTAACTGATTTATGTAAGATAGTGCCGCTATTTTCTCTATCACAAGGGAGTGAATTTATTTGGATTATATGGTATTACTTTGAAAGTGGAAGCCGTATAGACAATAAAAAAAAAATGGCACTGTGTTTTATAAAATCTGTTGCACAGAGGTAAGATTGTTGAGCATTGGGGGGTGGTGCACAATCATTTTTGTTGGTTATATAGGTTATATATGGTAGGTCCCAGCCAATGATTTATGGCCAGGACTTGCTGATCGGCTTAGCGAATCACTGTACAGAACCCTGTGTTTACTAACAACACAGAGCTCTGTCATGGAGCAGCGATGTGGCTGTTTTTTTCTCCATTCAAAGCAGAGAGAAAAATCAGCCACATCCATTAGTAAAAGCAGCACATATTAAGAACATTACACATTGTTAGGCACACTGTTAACCCCTTGATTACCCCTTCCCAGCCAATGTCATTAGTACAGTGACAGTGTATAGTATTAGCACCGTTTACTGTATTAGTGTCACTGGTGATGTCAGTGTTAGTCAGTTCCCACCCAGTGTCGGTTGCCCACCGCACTATCACAGTCCCACTATAGGTCGCTGATCACTGCTATTACCAGTATAAAAATAAATAAATAAAAATTCCAGTATATATACAGTACCATCATTTGTAGACGCTATAACTTCCATGCAAACCAATCAATATACATTTTTTTTTTTTAACCAAAGACATGTAGCAGAATATATTTGGCCTAAATTCATAAAGAAGTTCGTTTTTTTTTTTTTAAATGTTATTGGATGTACTTACTATAGCAGAAAATAAAATATATTGTTATTTTTTCAAAATGTTTTTTTCATTTATTTAATAAAAAATAAAAAACCCAGTGGTGATCAAATACCCCCAAAAGAAAGCTCTATTTGTGTGAAAAAAATAATATAGATTGAATTTGTGTACAGTGTTGCATGGCCAGGCAATTGCCAGTTAACCACTTGCGGACTGCCCACCGTACATTTACTGTGGCAAGGCGGCCACTCTGCGCCAGATCACGTACCTAGTAAGATCTTACACTTACACTTACAGATCAAGTACCTAGTACGTGATCTTACACTTCTGGGTCTGGGGTACCATTGCCGGCAAATGCCGCTGGTTTGGCATGCGATTTTGACATGTCAAATCGCATGCCAAATCGCATCAATGTCAACCTGGGCTTAAAAACTGTTTTGCTTTAAGAGAAGTGCTCTGAAAGAAATGACATTGTAAAAGCAGAAACTGAAGGTGGGTGTTTTGGAACTTGGAGATGCATACACATAACTAACTGCAGCACAAGATATACTCAAAGCTGACCACTTCCTGATTCATGTGATCGTGCCCCTAGTCTATTTTGACTGCTCCCGGCCTCCTACATCTTTTTTGTTTTCCCAGCAAAGCTGAGGCTTGTACAAACCTTTCATTAGAGATTCATTTTTTTCTCGCAGCATTTTGATTTCAGAAGACATTGTGGATATCTGAAAAATGATAAAATATTAATATAAATTGATTTAACAGGTTCATTTTGACTAATCTTGGTAATAAAGAAATTGTACTCTTCCTAGCATTGCAGTATATTGGTTTTGCAAAGGAAGGAAAAATAAACGTATAGCTAGGATTTAAATGTTAAATATTTAAAATGCTGAAGTTAAAAAAGGTGCCCAAAGGACCAGGAAATAAGGTATATTGTGAAATATGTATTACAAGTGTAGCGGGGTATTCCCCTTTAATACTGAGAGACTACATCTCCCAGTACATCTTGCAGCACCCAGGGTGCATTTCCCCGGAGCAGAGACTGCTAGGGCAGACTTTATAAAGGGGAGGTGGAGTTTTGTTCTGTCTCTTTGGACACCCCCTCTCCTAGCAAGAGGATCTCTGTGCTGAACTGCTGTGTGCACAAGGCCTGAAGCCTGGGCCTTGTGCTCTTTTCCAAAGAGCCCTCTGCCAGCCTAGCTGAACCTGAGAGACATCTTCTCCTCCTTGCTGCAGTACACCAGAAGGACCGAAGGCCTGGATGTCGGTGGATTCCTGTTCCTAGACGAATCGGCGGAGGAAACAGACTTGGACTGTCGGGTGGTGAGAGAGAGCACTTGCTCATAAACAGATAGTTTATCTTCACTATTCATTTGGATTACAAAGTTGTTCTTCAAGTGCACCTCCGAAAGATTGCTAGCGAAGATTGTTTACCCTGAACTTCCATTTAGATCAGTCAGGCTTGACTGCATAAGTAGACATTGCTGGGTGTTAGAGCCGATTGCCAGGGGTTGACAGCGGTGCACTACAGGGCCCAAATCAATACCAGCAGCCCTCTTAACTGGGACTATCGCTATACGTGGGGGCTCGAATCCGGGATCCTTGTACGTTGCAATCAAGCCGGTCAGAAGTACTAGCATGGACCCGCTGGCAATGAAACAGTGGTGCGCAGCTGCTGGCACCGATCCAGCCGCGGCGGTTTGTTATTAAACTCCCGGGGGGGATCTGGCAAGAAGAAGCGATAAAGCAGCTAATAATGTCACTATCACCGAGCCAGAAAGCATGGGTGATGGATACAAGGTCAAATGCCTTGTTTACATACGCACTGGTAGAATGGAAAAACGAAATCCCAGAGCATTTTAAAAGTCCAAGTATACGAGCCATAGAGGCGTAGTGTGTTACTGATGGTAGCCTTTGTTACGTTGGTCCCAGCTCTCTGTAGGTCATTCACTAGGTCCCCCCGTGTGGTTCTGGGATTTTTGCTCACCGTTCTTGTGATGATTTTGACCCCACGGGGTGGGATCTTGTGTGGAGCCCCAGATCGAGGGAGATTATCAGTGGTCTTGTATGTCTTCCATTTTTTAATTATTGCTCCCACAGTTGATTTCTTCACACCAAGCTGCTTGCCTATTTCAGATTCAGTCTTCCTAGCCTGGTGCAGGTCTACAAATTTGTTTCTGGTGTCCTTCGATGATAGCTCTTTGGTCTTCACCATAGTGGAGTTTGGAGTGTGACTGTTTGAGGTTGTGGACAGGTGTCTTTTATACTGTTAACAAGTTCAAACAGGTGCCATTAATACACGTAATGAGTGGAGGACAGAAGAGCCTCTTAAAGAAGAAGATACAGGTCTGTGAGAGCCAGAAATCTTGCTTGTTTTTAGGTGACCAAATACTTATTTTCCACTATAATTTGCAAAAAAAAATGTTTTTAAGTCAGACAATGTGATTGTCTGGATTTGTTTCCACATTTTGTCTCTCATAGTTGAGGTATACCTATGATGACAATTACAGGCCTCTCTCATCTTTTTAAGTGGGAGAACTTACACAATTGTTGGCTGACTAAATACTTTTTTGCCCCACTATATATATATATATATATATATATATATATATATATATACACATACATACACAGTATATATTGGTTGGTTATACTACCTGATTGTGTTAGCAGCCTCACAAATTTTGGATCTTTTTTTACAGCGCAGATATTCAGTTTTTTATTTGAACTGTCACGTTTGCTGTCAAACCATCAAATGGCTGGTGTCATAACTGATCACATGTGCAGCACCATGGCAGTTGAAGACCAAACAGAAGCAGCTTGCTTGGCTGTAAAGGATAGGAGGGTTTAATTCCGCTTTAAGGCTGTGACAGATCGGCCTTTACAAATTTGTCACTGCCTAAAAATGGAGAGCAACTGAGCATGTGCAGAGCAGGGTGAGACAGTGTATTACTGGATTTTAAACAGTATGGGCATTTATTTTTAATGTTTTACACCTGCAATACGGGCTAGCCAGAAGTCATCTAGCAGGACTTAATTTTCTGACTAAAGTTCCACTTTAAACATAAAATCATAGAATAGCAAATACATTTTATTTTTTTATGTACTCAAGTATATGTAAAAGAGTCTGTTATTCTCTTCCAAAACTTTCAGCCGTTTGCTTGTAAGAAACACAGAAGCTGGTGACCAACACTCCATAGGTATTCCAGTAAGTAAGCAAATTAGAAATTGCCTTCAAATTGTCAGTGATGCATTATAGATAAATATAGCAAAAGCCAATCTTGTGATTTACAACTGGAAAGTGCTGAGAAAAACATTAACAGCATATGTATCGTTTAGCTTATACACTTGATCTACATTTTTACCATCCCCTGACTGCACACCTCCAAATTAACATGGTTGCCATAGCATATCATTTTTCATATGGGTGGTAGACCCTATTGCCCATGTGAATGAGCCTTAAAGGAGAATTCTCACCTGAGCTTTTTAGGCTGGGCTTCTCCTCTGGGTCACAGGAGTGCAATTTGTTTTGCACTCCTGTGACCTGTGTAGCGGGGTGTTCCCCTTTAAGCACCAGAGACTACATTTCCCAGTACATCATGCAGCACCCAGGATGCATTTCCATGGAGCAGGGACTGCTGGGGCAGACTTTATAAAGGGGAAGCAAGGTTTATTCTGTCTCTTTGGACACCCCCTCTCCTAGCAAGAGGATCCCTGTGCTGAACTGCTGTGTGGACAAGGCCTGAAGCCTGGGCCTTGTGCATTTCTCCAAAGAGCCCTCTGCCAGTCTAGCGGAACCTCAGAGATATCTTCTCATCCTTGCTGTACTACATCAGAAGGACCGAAGGCCTGGATGTCGGTGGATTCCTGTTCCTAGACGAATCGGCGGAGGAAACGGACTTGGACTGGTCCAGATGGTGAGAGAGCACTTTCTCATAGACAGATACTTTATCTTTACTATTCGTTGGATTACAAAGTTGTTCTTCAAGTGCACCGTCGAAAGATTGCTAGCGAAGATTGTTTACCCTGAACTTCCATTTAGATCAGTCAGGCCTGACTGCGTAGGTAGACATTTCTGAGAGTCAGTCTGCCCACAAGGGGAAGTGATTGTAAAAGGGCAGCGTTAGAGCCGCATCGCATTACTTGAGTAGTCTGATTGTTCTGTTCATTTTAAATACTGTTTATTGCAGGGATCTGCAACTTGTTATACTGTTATTTAATTACTTGCCTATTAGCATCAGTAAAATATCTGGAAAAAGTACATTTGGTGTCAGTTTCGCTTACTTTAATAGGAGTTTTAAAGTATATTCTGTGGATGTTTGCTATAGGACTGCGTCACCAACAGTTGCGGTCACGCGGTCCTATCCCAATATCACTAGCTGTGCCACGGGAGGATAGAGCCGATTGCCAGGGGTTGACAGTGCTGCACTACAGGGCCCAAATTAATACCAGCAGCCCTCTTAACTGGGGGTATCGCTATACGTGGGGGCTTAGAGTCCGGGATTCCTGTACACTGCACGCTGCAATCAAGCCGGTCAGAAGTACCAGCATGAACCCGCTGGCAATGGAACAGTGGTGCGCAGCGATTGGCGCCGATCCAACTGCGGCGGTAGTTATTGAACTCCTGGGGGGATCTGGCAAGAAGAAGCGATAAAGCAGCTAATAATGTCACTATCACCGAGCCAGAAAGCATGGGTGATGGATATAAGGTCAAATGCCTCGTTTACATACGTACTGGTAGAATGGAAAAACTAAATTCCAGAGCATTTTTAAAGTCCAAGTATACAAGCCATAGATAATCAGACCTATCACTTGATACATACGCTGCCAGTGAAGGGAGAATGGTTCCAGACACCAAAGCCATCACCCCCGCGATTATCTCCACCACTATCCCCTAAAGCAGAAAAGTCTAAGGAAATATTAAGCCCGGGATCACCACTGATACCCTTAGTTCAGAATTATGCGCTGTCCTGGGGGAGATTGTGGCCAAGTGTAAAAAGGACCCTACAGACTACCCGATGTCAGGATACAGGAAAAAAAATTCTGGAAAGAAACCTGTACCTTCAGTGGAAGAGGGATTTAAAGAGTGGCAAGATGGCGCCACTCAGGCCCTAGAAGAATGGGAGGTCCCAGAACAACAAAAAAAACAAAGGATTGCGGAAAGTTTAAAGGGGCCTGCTCTGGAGGCCATACGTAACCTTAAGCCAAGCAAGAAAGACTACAATGCACAGGATTATCTGGACATTCTGCAGAATGTGTTCGGCGGGACGGAAAAGGTCACTAAACTTACTTACCAGCTGGAGCACTGCTACCAAAAGGAGGGAGAGAAGCTGTCAGAATTCATAAGACGTCTGGATAAGATCCTGCATCAGATCCTACTGAAGAAAGGGATCGATCCAAGGAAAGTGGATGAGGCCCGTGCCCAGCAGGTGTTGAGGGGAGCTCAACCCTTGGACCCCATCACATTATTGCTACGCACCCGGCAGGACGGGAGCAGCCTGGAATACCCCGACTTGATCCGGATAGTCAGGGAGGAGGAGGCTATGTTGGAAGACAAAAGGAGGAGTCAACATACCGAACCAACTACCCTCCCTGCGGTGGGAGTCAGATCAGCTATGGCTACTGAACGGGACTCAGAAGTGGAGATCCTGAAGTCCCAAATGACCCAGGTGCTGGATCTTTTGACCTCACTCCTGTCTAAAAACTCAGGAATGAAGGAACCTGAGGAAATTAAGAATGAACCACGCCAGAGCAGTTCAACACCAACCTCCCCACAGAAGAGAAGAGAGATTGTCAACTGTGGAGGTGTAGGCCACTACCAGCGAGTATGTCCAAGTCCACGAATGGAGACAGAAGGCTGGCGGAGGCCTCAGAGAAGTGACCCAAGAATGGAGAGAAGATCCAGGCCTTTAAAAATAACTTTCCCTGAACCTGCAAGGGAACGGTGGAGGACACCTGCAGTTTATGCCGTCTCAGTGAACAACGTCTATCAGCCTTCCAAACAATGCCAGAAACGGCATTCCCAGCGCTGGAAGCTGAAGAGAGCACAAGTCCAAGTATGCCAGCCTGCTGTTACAGGTGTTTCCAAAAGGTCTGCTACCCAATTGGTAGGTCCTCTGCCTGTAGTGCCTGTTCTGATCGAAGGGATCTACACCAGAGCTATCCTTGATACAGGTGCTCAGGTTACCCTAATGACCAGAGACTTTTACAAGAAGTACCTGTCATACCTGCCCCTAGAAGAGATGGGAGACACCAAGATTCAGGGTATCCAAGCAGAAGAGTACTCTTGTGATGAATGTCTGCGGATCAAGTTGTCGTGTGATCCATTGAGGGCTGGGGAGCCCCAGAACTTTGAGACACTGGCCATTGTCTGTCCCTGGCTGCCAGGGCCCTCAAGAAGCTCACTCATCGTTGGGACCAATACCGATCTGGTGAAACGGCTTTTAGCCCCTGCTGTCCCCAGATGTGATCCCATACCCTCACTACCGGAAGAGGTTCCTGCTTCAGTTCCAGAGGAAGAACCAAGAGTAGCTGAGACTGTGACTCCCAGGGAGCAGAGAATGAAGAGAGTCATTCATCCTCCCCGGAAACTAACTTATGATCGGATGGGAGAAAGTTCAGAAGACACGGTCCTAACCTCAAGAAGGGCCATACCCACATCTGGTCCCTCCACTGTACATTTGGTGGGGGGCAACCCCAACTCACTCCGTGGCACAGTTAGGCAGGCCACTTCCAATAATGTGGCCTGTGGGCAGGACAATCTTCCTCACCATGCCAGGTGGGCGATTCTCCTGCCAGGTTCCATTGCAACTGTGAACTATCTTTTATGTACATATTGTTGATGCTCTCTTTGGGGACCAAAGATTCAAAGTGGGGGGAGTGTGTAGCGGGGTATTCCACTTTAATACTGAGAGACTACATCTCCCAGTACATCTTGCAGCACCCAGGGTGCATTTCCCCGGAGCAGAGACTGCTGGGGCAGACTTTATAAAGGGGAGGTGGAGTTTTGTTCTGTCTCTTTGGACACCCCCTCTCCTAGCAAGAGGATCTCTGTGCTGAACTGCTGTGTGCACAAGGCCTGAAGCCTGGGCCTTGTGCTCTTTTCCAAAGAGCCCTCTGCCAGCCTAGCTGAACCTGAGAGACATCTTCTCCTCCTTGCTGCAGTACACCAGAAGGACTGAAGGCCTGGATGTCGGTGGATTCCTGTTCCTAGACGAATCGGTGGAGGAAACAGACTTGGACTGTCGGGTGGTGAGAGAGAGCACTTGCTCATAGACAGATACTTTATCTTCACTATTCATTTGGATTACAAAGTGGTTCTTCAAGTGCCCCTCCGAAAGATTGCTTGCGAAGATTGTTTACCCTGAACTTCCATTTAGATCAGTCAGGCCTGACTGCATAGGTAGACATTGCTGGGTGTTAGTCTGCCCACGAGGGGAAGTAGCTGTAAAAGGGCAGCGTTAGAGTCGCATAGCAATACATTATTGTTCTGGTTATTCTGTTCTTAAATACTGTTTATTGCAGGGACCTGCAACTTGTTATACTGTTATTGTATTACTTGCCCATTAGCCTTAGTAAAATATCTGGGTCAAGTACATTTGGTGTCAGCTTCAGTTACTTTAACCACTTAAGCCCCGGACCATTTGGTAGCTAAAGGACCAGAGGTGAATTCAGAATTTTGCACTGCGCTGCTTTAACTGTAAATTGTGCGGACATGCAATGTTGTACCCAAACGAAATTTGCGTCCTTTTCTTCCCACAAATAGAGCTTTCTTTTAATGGTATTTGATTGCCTCTGCGATTTTTATTTTTTGCGATATAAACGGAAAAAGACCGAAAATTTTGAAAAAAAATGATATTTTCTACTTTTTGTTATAAGAAAAATCGAATAAACTCAATTTTAGTCATACATTTAGGCCAAAATGTATTCAGCCACATGTCTTTAGTAAAAAAAATGTCAATAAGTGTATATTTATTGGTTTGCGCAAAAGTTATAGCGTTTACAAACTAGGGTACATTTTCTGGAATTTACACAGCTTTAAATTTATGACTGGCTATCTCATTTCTTGAGGTGCTAAAATGGCAGGGCAGTACAAAACCCCCCCAAATGACCCCATTTTGGAAAGTAGACACCCCAAGGAAATTGCTGAGAGGCATGTTGAGCCCATTGAATATTTTTTTTTTGTCCCAAGTGATTGAATAATGACAAAAAAATAAAAAAAATTACAAAAAGTTGTCACTAAATGATATATTGCTCACACATGCCATGGTTATATGTGGAATTGCACCCCAAAATACATTCTGCTGCTTCTTCTGAGTACGGGGATACCACATGTGTGGGACTTTTTAGGAGCCTAGCCACGTACGGGACCCCGGAAACCAAGCACCGCCTTCAGGATTTCTAAGGGCGCAAATTTTTGATTTCATTCCTCACTACCTATCACAGTTTTGAAGGCCATAAAATGCCAAAATAGCACAAAACCCCCCCAAATGACCCCATTTTAGAAAGTAGACACCCCAAGGAAATTGCTGAGAGGCCTGTTGAGCCCATTGAATATTTTTTTTTTGTCCCAAGTGATTGAATAATGACAAAAAAAAATAAAAAAATTACAAAAAGTTGTCACTAAATGATATATTGCTCACACATGCCATGGTTATATGTGGAATTGCACCCCAAAATACATTCTGCTGCTTCTTCTGAGTACGGGGATACCACATGCGTGGGACTTTTTAGGAGCCTAGCCACGTACGGGACCCCGGAAACCAAGCACCGCCTTCAGGATTTCTAAGGGCGCAAATTTTTGATTTGACTCCTCACTACCTATCCCAGTTTCGAAGGCCATAAAATGCCAAAATAGCACAAAACCCCCCCAAATGACCCCATTTTGGAAAGTAGACACACCAAGCTGTTTGCTGAGAGGCATGGTGACTATTTTACAGCTCTCATTTGTTTTTGAAAATGAAGAAAGACATTTTTTTTTTTTCAATTTTCAAAACTTTGTGACAAAAAGCGAGATCTGCAAAATACTCACAATACCTCTCAGCAAATAGCTTGGGGTGTCTACTTTCCAAAATGGGGTCATTTGGGGGGGTTTTGTGCCATCTGGGCATTCCATGGCCTCCGAAACTGTGATAGGCAGTGAGAAGTGAAATCAAAAATTTACACCCTTAGAAAGCCTGAAGGCGGTGATTGGTTTTTGGGGTCCCGTACGCGGCTAGGCTCCCAAAAAGTCTCACACATGTGGTATCCCCGTACTCAGGAGAAGTCACAGAATGTATTTTGGGGTGTAATTCCACATATGCCCATGGCATGTTTGAGCAATATATCATTTAGTGACAACTTTGTGCAAAAAATAAAAAATAAAAATAAAAATTGTCTTTTTTCCGCAACTTGTGTCAACATATAAAATATTCCATGGACTCGACATGCCTCAGTATATAGCTTGGGGTGTCTACTTTCCAAAATGGTTGTCATTTGGGGGGGTTTTGAACTGTTCTGGCATTTTATACACAACATTAGGAAGCTTACATCCACTCTTCTAACCACTTGAAGACAAAGCCCTTTTTGACACTTTTTGTTTACATGAAAACATATATTTTTTTGCAGGAAAATTATGTTGAACCCCCAAACATTATATATATTTTTAAAGCAAAGGCCCTACAGAATAAAATGGTGGGTGTTGCATTTTTTTTTTCTACACAGTATTTGTGCAGCGATTTTTCAAACGCATTTTTTGGGGAAAAAATACACTTTTTTTAATTTTAATGCACTAAAACACACTATATTGCCCAAATGTTTGATGAAATAAAAAAGTTGATCTTAGGCCGAGTACATAGATACCAAACACGACAAGCTTTAAAATTTCGCACAAACGCGCATTGGCGACAAACTACATACATTTTTAAAAGCCTTTAAAAGCCTTTACAGGTTACCCCGTTAGATTTACAGAGGAGGTCTACTGCTAAAATTACTGCCCTCAATCTGACCTTCACGGTGATACCTCACATGCATGGTGCAATTGCTGTTTACATATGACGCCAGACCGACGCTTGCGTTCGCCATTGGGCAAGAGCAGGGTAGGACAGGGGTGCTTTTTTTTTTTTTTTTTCATTATTAATTTTGCTTTTTTATTTTATTTTTAAATTGTTCCTTCAATATTTTTTTTTTTATAATTTTTATTGTTATCTCAGGGAATGTAAATATCCCCTATGATAGCAATAGGTAGTGACAGGTACTCTTTTTTTAAAAAAAACTGGGGTCTAGACCCTAGATCTTTCCTCTGCCCTCAAAGCATCTGACCACACCAAGATCGGTGTGATAAAATGCTTTCCCAATTTCCCAATGGCGCTTTTTATATCCGGGGGGGGGACATTCCCTCCCACTGCTTGTAAAAGCAGTCCAGAGGCTAATTAGCCACTAGGATTGCTTTTACATGAAAGCCGGCCGCTGGCTGAAAAGAATGATACCAAGATGATACCTAAACCCGCAGGCATCAATCTGGTATAACCATTCAAAGTCCAGCAACATACCAGTACGTTGCTGGTCCTTGTTGGACATGTATTGTAATCTTTTTTTTTCATGCAGCCAGGTGGCTGAACGAAAAAAGAGATTGATCGGTGGGTATGCCCACCATTAGAATACCGCCCTTCATCCACCCACTTCTAATGATGGGCATACATGCACCATTTATATATGCCGAAGCATGGGGGCATCCTCCCGCAAAAAAGTTATGCCGCACACACATGGTCGGACTTTTCCACGGGCAAGCCTCCGTCGGAATTTCGACCGTATGTACGCGGCATTAGGAGCAAAATCACTCCTCCGCCCCTGCTGCCCCAATGCTTCGGCATATTTGCTTCTTTTTTTTTAACTGTGGTGGTGAAATCACCTCCTACAGCACTGGAGTCGCAGGGATCAGGCCTGTCTCTGCGAACGCTGCAGTTATGTCTGTTGTGTTTTGTAAGTGACAGTGATCGATCGATACTGCACTTGGGTGGCCTGGGCTGGACGGAGGGGCAAAACGAAAGGTGCTAGCAGGTATCTGGGCTGATCCCGCTAACACTGCGTTTTTGGGAACCCTAAACTGCTGGGGACGCTAGTATAGATCTGATCAGATCAGATATTGATCTGTTCAGATACTATACCACTAAGGGAGGTGTATGCTTCACGCGTGGGTGTTAGCGTTACTGGCACTAACCTGACGCTGCCTGGGGTGTGACGCAGACCCTCTCTGACGCTAAAACCTAATTGATATCACCCGCCGGGCGATCAGGGGGTTAAACCTTTATTGGGTTATATACGGCGGGTGCCCTGACACTATAAAAAGCAAACTAACTAACCAGCGTCACCCGTAACACTTATATGATGATCACTGGTGAAAGGGTTAACTAGGGGCAATTAGGGGGTTAAAACCTTTATTAGATAATATATGGGGGTACCTGACGCTATAAAAACCTGCGGCGAACCTAAAAAAAATTACTGGCTACCGATACGCTAAGACAGCGATCAGAAAAATGATCGCTTAGCGACAGTGGTGATAGGGGGTGAAAGGGTTATCTGGGGGGTGATCAAGGGGTTAAACCTTTATTAGGGGGGGCTAGGGGGCTACACTGGACCTAAAACTAAATGTAGTGACACTTTTACAGTCACAAATGTCACTGATTGCAATGATCAGTAAATAAATGGTCACTGCAATCAGTGACACTGTGACTGGGGGCTGGGGGGTGATCTGGGGGGGCCTGGGGGGCGATTTATGTGCCTATGTGTGCTGGTGTTAGTGTAGTGTTTGTGCACTGACCTGTGTGTCTTCTCTTGTACGGCGCTCGGTATATGTGAGCGCCGCACAGGAGATGACATCACTTCCTCCTGCTTTCTCTGTCTGTGTAAACATTACACAGACAGAGGGGGCATTTCTATTCGCCGGGAGCGATCGCGGGGGGGTGGCCGGAATCGAACGGCCGTCCCCTCATGTCGGATCGCTCCCCAACGAATTCCGACCGCTCACTGTACAGAAGGGGGGTCCGATTGGACCCCCCAACTGTACAAAGGCAATCACGTACACTCTACGTGATTGTGCCTGTCGGTGCCATTGTGCCGACGTATATATACAGTGAGCGGTCGTTAAGTGGTTAATAGGAGTTTTAAAGTATATTGCTGTGCATGCTTGCTATAAGATTGCGTCACCGAGAGTTGCGGTCACGCGGTCTTATCCCACTATTACTAGCTGTGCCACGGGAGGCTAGAGCCGATTGCCAGGGGTTGACAGCGGTGCACTACAGGGCCCAAATCCAGGGCCGATCCTAGGGGGGTGCCTGGGGTGCAGTTCACCCAGGCGCCACAGAGGTGGGGGCACTCAAGCGCCAGAGTGCTCTCCTCCCTCCTCTCCTTGTTGGTGTCCGAGGCGAGGCTGCTCTCTCCGCCAGTCACCGCCGCGGCGCTGCCGCTGTATTTCCTGCCCTAGTCCGCCCCCTCCACCCTCCTGTCAGAGCAGATCGAGCGTCTGTCTCTGTTCAGAGAGAGACCGCGCTGTGACGTTGTTGGGGGGGCGGGGCGGTCCGTGCCGTGCAGTGCCCATCATGTGAGAGGATTCTGACATCTGACCCCATTCCTGCTCGTGTCTTCTGTTACTGTGCAGTGTCGATGTGATCCTCTCCTGTCTGAGTGTCACTGCCCAGTGCCTCTGTACAGACCGGAATGTGCTTTGTAGATAAATAAGGTAAATGAAGTACGGTAATCTTTCCAGCATCACTGCACACTGATAACTCCTCACACCCAGCACTTTTCTTCTCTCATTCAGCTCTCACTACACTCGCAGCCCCCTTCCTCCCCCTTCCTCCTCGGCATTTCCCGGTCCACAATCTTTTCATCTACTAGTCTTGTTAACCCTCTGTATGCTCTAGTCTGCAACTGTCACAGCCTCAGAATCCTGCCAGCATGCCATTCATTCCTCATTGCTCCTTCATCCTGCCAGAACTTTTTTCCTTTACTTCACTGCAGGGGCATAACTACAGTGGTCGCCATTGCAACCCAGCCTGAGAGGAGGGGGGGGCGTCATACAGAGGAACCAATACCTTCCATGTTCTTCCTGCAGCCACTAAATGCCTGCAAGAGAGAGGAGGAAAAGTGGGCATTCAGCAGCTGCAGGAAGAACATGGAGGGCATTGGTTCCTCTGTATGCCGCCCCTCCTCTCCAGCTTTTTCTGCCCGTGGGCCCCTCAGCTTTCTCCTGGCACTTCTGTGATCTTCCCCAGCAACTTCTCTGCCCTCTCCCACCCCACCCCCTACTGTGCTCTTCTCTGCCCCCCCCCTGTGCTCTTCTTCTTTTCCCCCCCTGTGCTCTTCTCTGGTCCCCCCCTGTGCTCTTCTCTGGCCCCCCCTGTGCTCTTCTCTGGCCCCCCCTGTGCTCTTCTCTGGTCCCCCCTGTGCTCTTCTCTGGTCCCCCCCCCTGTGCTCTTCTTTGGGTCCCCACCTGTGCTCTTCTCTGGGTCCCCCCCCTGTGCTCTTCTCTGGGTCCCCCCCTGTGCTCTTCTCTGGGTCCCCCCCTGTGCTCTTCTCTGCGTCCCCCCCGAGCTCTTCTCTGTGTCCCCCCCGTGCTCTTCTCTGCGTCCCCCCCCTGTGCTCTTCTCTGGGTCCCCCCCTGTGCTCTTCTCTGGGTCCCCCCCTGTGCTCTTCTCTGGGTCCCCCCCCTGTGCTCTTCTCTGGGTCCCCCCCCTGTGCTCTTCTCTGGGTCCCCCCCCTGTGCTCTTCTCTGGGTCCCCCCTGTGCTCTTCTCTGGGTCCCCCCCTGTGCTCTTCTATGCGTCCCCCCCCCTGTGCTCTTCTCTGGGTCCCCCCCTTGTGCTCTTCTCTGGGTCCCCCCCTGTGCTCTTCTCTGGGTCCCCCCCTGTGCTCTTCTCTGGGTCCCCCCCCCCTGTGCTCTTCTCTGGTCCCCCTGTGCTCTTCTCTGGTCCCCCCCCTGTGCTCTTCTCTGGTCCCCCCCGTGTGCTTCTCTGCCCCCCCCCCGTGCTCTTCTTCTTTCCCCCCCCTGTGCTCTTCTTCTTTCCCCCCCCTGTGCTCTTCTCTGGTTCCCCCCCTGTGCTCTTCTCTGGTTCCCCCCCCTGTGCTCTTCTCTGGGTCCCCCCCTGTGCTCTTCTCTGGGTCCCCCTGTGCTCTTCTCTGGTCCCGTCCCCCCCTGTGCTCTTCTCTGGTCCCGTCCCCTCCTGTGCTCTTCTCTGGTCCCGTCCCCCCCTGTGCTCTTCTCCGGTCCCGTCCCCCCCTGTGCTCTTCTCTGGTCCCCCTGTGCTCTTCTCTGGTACCCCTGTGCTCTTCTCTGGTCCCCCCGCTGTTCTCCTTTTATCCTGCCATTCTCCTGTCACCCTGTACTGTCTCCTGCCTGCCCCCCCCCAGCTCTGCCAGGTTCCCCCCTCCCCTCTTCCACCGCCTGCTGTGGGGAATATGTAAGGATGGAGAGCAGGGAAGGCTTCCCTGCCTGAAATGACAGAGTAAGTTATCTGTACTAATCACTTACTCTGACCATCTCCTGTACCATGTCTGGGGGCTCTTTCTAACAGACTCTCTAACAGAAGCCCCCTCTGTGTGCATCAGAGAGACTCCCCTCCAGGTCTCATTAGGGTACGCTCTTCCTGTATTTTCTTTATTGTTAGAAGATCATGGGAGGATCCCAGGGAAACAAAGACTTCTTAGGGGAGCATCTCTGTGTTTGAGTCGTTGCCATAGAAACATGTGTAAAGGGGAGGAGTTTGTAAGATGACCACGCCCATGTGGGGGCGCCAGAAATATTTCTGCACCCAGGCGTCTGTGACCCTAGGATCGGCCCTGCCCAAATCAATACCAGCAGCCCTCTTAACTGGGGGTATCGCTATACGAGGAAAATTTTTGGAGTAGTAGGGCGTTCAGCCCTTCACAGTGTGAGGAGCCATGTGTTTACATTTTTGTAATTGCGGTGAGCTGCATGATGACTGTCACCAATATGGGCTGCTTGCAAGCACCTTGCTGAAAGTACAAAAACATAGACACATGGCTCTTTATGGTATACCAGGCCGAATACATATGTGAACAAGCAATAATGCTACAGTACAGTATAGTTACCAACCAGCTAGCTGGGTTTTTTCCTGGGCATTCCCCAGGCCTTTGTTGTTATCTGCTTTAGCCTTCCAATGCTGCTTACTGTTATGGCCAGCTATAGATGAGGGCAGTGGACATGTTTGTTTTTTCATATCACATTGGTGTTTGTATTGGTCCAGCAGCGCACCAACACCTTTGCTGCCATTGTGCTACGCTGGGTGTTTGGTGTGCTCCTGTACCTTTAAGGAGGGGTGGCTCCCCTTCAGTCCACCTGTCCTCATCTAACCATCAGAATGCATGTGCCTCCATTGTGGGGACACTCATTGTTAGTGTAGGACCACAGACTCCAGGGGGCCTTGGTGTGGCTCTGTGGCTCACGCATGCGTTTGCAAATGCGTGCGGACAAACCCCTGTTTTTAACGCATACTGTTAGACAGGTTAATTGGTTGTCAGCTAGCTGGTCGGTAAGTATGCTTGGTTTTTTCCTGGGCATTCCCCAGGCCTTTGTTGTTACAGTACAGTATAGTATAGACAAAAAAAGACAGAATGATGTAATTTACTTTTTCCTGTTGTTCTTTCAACTGTGTCTGTAATTTCTTGACATCTTTTTCTTCTGATTCTCCATGCAGGTTTTGCTGTTCTTCCTGTTGCCTTTTCTCCTTGACAACATTCTCCTGATGCTCTTTGTGTGCTTTGACAGAATTTAGCACATTCTGAAAGAAATCAGATCCCAAGATTGTAAATACATACAGTATATAACAAAAGTAAAGACATCTGACTGTCCTCATATTGCCTCCTCCCCAACAAGACACAAAGAGATCTTCTAGGTACAGTATCTCACAAAAGTGAGTACACCCCTCACATTTTTGTAAATATTTTATTATATCTTTTCATGTGACAACACTGAAGAATTATACCTTGCTACAATGTAAAGTAGTGAGTGTACAGCTTATATAACAGTGTAAATTTGCTGTCCCCTCAAAATAACTCCACACACAGCCATTAATGTCTAAACCGCTGGCAACAAAAGTGAGTACACCCCTAAGTGAAAATGTCCAAATTGGGCCCAAAGTGTCAATATTTTGTGTGGCCACCATTATTTTCCAGCACTGCTTAACCCTCTTGGGCATGGATTTAACCAGAGCTTCACAGGTTGCCAATGGACTCCTCTTCCACTCC